>JAPYKE020000077.1:1532500-2277126 GCA_028554795.2 Sinohyriopsis cumingii | reverse complement strand
TAAGTACAGTAACATTATTTCTACATTAAAAGACCTAAAATAAAGTTTGTGAATATACAGTTGGGGTAGGGAATATTTCCATCAGTTCAGTGGTCATGATTACTGTGACTGAAAGAAGAAAAATAGTTTCTGCACAAAACTTATATGCATAGAGGATTATTAAGTATGGAGCAGGCAAATAACGCGTGGTTCATAGCACACTTGTTTCTTTTTGTTATGCCCTACCACACAGTATAGTGTTACCAATGTCCATCCGTTGTCCCAACTGTCAATCACACCTTGGTTACATCTTGCATTAGTTTACATAGTTTCAGTTTCTTGAGTGTCCTTTGCCCAAGGATACATATTACTGAACAGAAAGGTCAGCTTAGGACAGATCAGGATGTAAGCCAAAGTCATGTAATTTTTATTTCGAATTGGGAGAATTTTCATTACCTCAATTTTTAGCATGCAGACAGACAAAAATGACAATTGTTATATCTCTCGCTAAATTTTAAATATTGAAACTAAAGCAACCTGTTTTGTGCCACCTGAGCAATTTAGTAATGACTAATCTAACCATAATCCTTTTTATGTCTCCTTTCTGAATTACCATTGATCACGCATTATAATCCAGTGAGTAATTTTAGGTTATTAGCAGTTCATGGTCACATGATCACAAGAAGTCTTTAATGTAAATAATAATTGTAAAAATGTTCATTCTGGATTTTTGTAATAGTAAAAATTTTGAGTATCCAGATAATATCATTGAGGGACAGAAGATACCTCTCATCTTGGGAGGAGAACTTTTCCTACTAGAAGGTTCATATGTATGCCACAGACTAGTGCAACTTGGTACATGGATGCATTTTGGTGAGTGTACCCAAAGGAGGTCACTGCGATGTAAATGTCTTATTCCAATCACTTCAGTAAAGTTTTGCGTTTAGGTTTCTTGGATATTTTTGGTAACAAAAGAATATGTTTTGATGTGAAGATGCCGCTTGTTGAAAACAATACTGTCTTCCAAAAGCAGGTTACTTTGACTTGGGTACATAAAAACACCCAAGAAAATAAAGATAAAAAGATTGTTTTGGTTGAATTTAGACTGGACTGATCACAACCCAAAAGCATAATGAATAGATTACAAAACAATAAGTTTCATTGTCTGGTAGAAATTTCTTGCTGGTTTGGATTAGCTTGGGTACCAACTGATAGAACCTGGTTGATCATTAACAGTAAATGGATAGAAGAGGGAATCAGCAGTAAAAAGTATTACTTCATATATCTCCTGAGTAGTGTACAAGGAGGAAAAAATATAGACTCGTATCTTCAAAATAAAATCTAGCGGAGATTCATTACTTGTTCATAGGAATCAAATCCCAGTATGGAAGGCTAGTGACAGGACAGGCTGGTATTGATCACAAGCACTCGGGCAATGGATTTATTTTTGCAATGAATATTCACTTAACCAGTATTATATGCTTTGAATAGGTCATTCTTTTTGAGACTATTGCACATATTTCTACATTTTCTATTTCCTTTAAAATAACTGTCATAGTGGACAGAAAATTGTATCCCACAGTGCTGTAGTGTGACTCAACAATGACTAATTCAGAGTATAAAATTCTGGAAAAGTGAATATTTATTGTAAAAATTAATAAATTCATGTTGCAAGGGCCTGTGATAATATGTGTTTGAATTTTTTAATAATGACACATCTTGACTTTAGTAGGGGTCATTGGACCCCACTTCTTCCATTTCTGAAAAGAACACTGCACAAAATGACTCAGTAGAAACATATGTGCCTATCTTTATGACTTGAGTAATTTACACATGTCAGAGAAACTAGTCATATTGTGTGCCTTATCCCCAGCAGTCAGTGGAATGTGTAAAATATACTCAGTACTCCCAACTGCAGGTTATATTGGAAAGGGGTCTCAAACATGATGCCTGCTGAACCATAATATTGGACAGGGGTCTCAAACATGCGGCCTGCCGAACCATATCCTATTAGCCACAATATGATTGGTTCACAATGTGTCATGAGAGATAACAAAGGTGGTGCCACCCTTGGGCCATTGAAAATACCCTCATGCAGCCCCCAGGATGGTTTGAGTTTGAGACCCCTGTTCTATGAAGTGATTAAAGGAGGCAAACTTTTCAACATTGGTTGAATCTCATATCATTGGAAAATGGGTTCTCCTGTTAGTTGTAGAGAAGTTAAGTCAGATTGTTGCCACTCTGATGCAACAGAATTTTTTCACCTCATATTAATCTAAATACCTCATCAGATGGTTCTGGTCTGATCAGTTGACAGATTACCAAATTCATAATGATGCATGTTAGCAGAGTTACTTTATAACTCCCTGATTTATTATTTTATTTCAAGCAAATTTTAATTATTAATCAGCTTGATATTGATGAGACTTTAACATAGTTTGATTATCAGTGTTGCTGAATTAGTTTTTCACCATGCTGTATCAACTTTAAGTGGAGTTGTGACCCCTGATTTGCAGACTTGCCTCCCTTTCTTTCATTACGATAACTGCCATAAATGTTATTGGATTTCAACCAAGTTTGGTATACAACTTTATAGTGATGACACAAAGAGTTTGATTATCAGCTTTCTGCATTATTACTGAGATCTCTCATGGTCTCTGATTGTTGGACCCACCTTTTCTTTCTTGAAAGTATAAATTGGCTTCCGATTTATAAATGGCCCATACAAAATTTTCCAGGCAGACTTGAGGCAGATTTCAGACGGGTTTCTTAAGTGTTTTCTGCCTAACCATAAACTTAGAGAAGCTAAGGTGAATTTCAAGCAGACTTCAGGTGGATTTCTGGTGGAATTTTAGGCGAATAATGCAGATTAGTTGTCCTAAGCTTCCACTTAAACCCAAAAATCCATCCCAAGATTTCCACCTGAAATAAAATTCTACCTGAAAAAGATCTCACCTGAAATTTCCACCAGAAAATAAAAAGCCACATAAGGTTTCCATAAAAAAAAAAGGCTGCCTAAAATGTCTACATTAAATCATCCAATACAGAATCTGCTTCAGATTTCTGTTAAACTGCCTGATGATGCTTAGACATTATTGGGAATTAGTGATAAATATTCACAATAATTTTTCAAATGGATCATACATTTTATTTTGACAGGCATTATTAAATATTAGGTTTTTCTTGTCCTCATTTTCTTTTTTGCATACAAAACCTAATCCATGATGGCATCATTTAAGTCATTCATTTCACTGAAAATTTGGTGAGATTTCACAAATATTTTTGACCAAATCTATCATTGAAATTTTGGCGAGATCTCACTAAAAATATCACTGACATATTTGTGAGATTTCACAAAAATTCTGACCAAAACTGTCACAAAAATTTTGGTGAGATTTCAAAACAATTTTGGCCAAAACTTTCACTGAAGTTTTGGCAAGATCTCTAACATATCATTGAAAGTTTTGTGAGATTTCACTAAAATTGTGACCATTATATAGTATTTTACTGAAGTTTCAGTATTTTTCAAAGACATTTCAAAAGGTTTCATATAAATAATGGATAGGAACTAAATAGGACTTTATTAACCAAGGGAATATTTCAGTGTACGTGAAACAAAATTATGCAGATGTAGTAGTTATATGACATCCAAAGCAAGAGATATGGGAGTTGTACTGCAGACTTGATTTTTTTTATAAATATACAAAACTATGATGCTGTTGTGGTCTCTTGAATTAGTCCTTGTTCCGTACACAGCCGTGACAAACATTTATCGTGATATAATTACTCTTATTTTATGCTGAATTCTAACACAACTAGAATATTTTGATAATATTAAGAATAATACCACTCATGATTATTGAAGGATGATTCTACTTGTGTGCCAAGAAAACTTCGCAAAGATATGACTATCTTTGATAGATATGGGTATCTGGCAACAATATCAACAATTCCCACCAGTGATGTTGTCCCATCTTAAATCCTGGAAGTTAATCAGTTTGGAGTTATGTAACTTCAAAATCATCCTGGTTTAATTCCTTGTCATATTTAGCATGTTAGCTGCTATTATAAAGCTCTCTGTGGCACAAATAACAAAATGCAAGTCCTGGCAACCAGTTTTCATAAAGATTGACCAATTATGTTCCCATCGACTTTGCATTCAAGCTATTCTCATTGCCACACCTTTTTCAAATGGTTATTCAACTTTGTATCCAGCTCGAAAATTCAGGTCACCATATTTGACAAGCATTCTCATTCCCATCAGTTTCCGTTATGCAACAATTCATTGGGCAAGTACAAACTTTTGACCAATCAGAATGCTCTTTACAGTGATCATTTGTTTAATAATATATGGAACAAATACTTATTAGAAACCTAATTGTGTTAGAAAGCTCACTGTGGAATGGGAGCATTATTGAAAGAAAGAAAAAACAGTTTTTGGAGATAATTTTAAAAAAGGGTCCATATCAAGGAAATTCAGATACAGGTCAAGATAAAAGCGAACTGATGTTTTAAAATGGAAAACAAGAAAACAATCTTGTTTGAGGGAAAAACAAAAATACAAAAGCAAAAAAATATTGATAAAGAAATATAACAAGGAAAGATATAGAAAGAAGTTATTGTTCCCAAAATGAGCAATAAAATTATAGCTATCAGAAACAGGAAATATAAATGTTGATGAAATATATTCAGATTGTACATAAAACAAAATATAAATTTTACTATATCTTATTGATATTTTTTTATTGAAATGTCAGTGATATTACAACAGAAAATATCACTATTTTCAGAATTTTTGGCAAACTCTCAGTGAAATTTCAGTTACAAATTCTCACTGATACTTTCAGAAATTTTGGTGAAATCTCTGAAATTTGGCGAAATACCATAATTTTTTGTGAAAAAAGACATTTGAGTGAATCTATAAAAAAATTGTCACTTGGTTTCACTAAAATTTCAGTCACATTTTCACAATGTTATGACTTCTGGGGAGCATATTTTAATAGGAAGCAAAAGAACTTATTTTTCAGAGTAAATATCAGCTCAAGCCCAAAATACACTTTGCACCAAATTTTCTAAGTCCAAAGATTCATCTATGCATGTGGTTCTTTTGATAAAGTTCAAAATTATGCCTAACATTTTTGCTAAAATCAGTCTAAGTCCAAAATCCATCTTAAAGTAGGAAAATGAAATGGACAATCAGAACTTTTCTGTCTAACAGTTATCCTTTAGGAGGAATATGAGAAATAGTATATTATTAGATTCAGTCAGTCACCTTAGCTGTATTCCCAGTCCACCCAAGTCTGTCTGAAATTTGTTTTTTTTTAGACAGAATACACACTGAATCTACTAAATTCATTCAGAATCTGCCTAAAAATTTCATTCAGGGGGTTGCATTCATTAGTCATACTTACATTTCTGGGGCTTAACTTAAAAACCGTTAATCGTACATTTTTTGTGAAACCTGACACAGATTAGTGGTCCACATGTGCCTTTTGCCTTCCTTTAATTTACAATATTGTAATTGTGTTTGTCTGAACATCCATCCGTCCATTATCAACACTTTCTTTTTTGGGGAAATATTTAATATTATTCCATATATCTGAATGAAAATTATATATATAGTTTGTTCTATAGGTCAATATTTGTCTCTTGGAACTTTTTAATTTCATATTCATTTTTCATTATTGAAATTTTATCTGATCATTTCCATTCACACTTTATTTTCACTCCCAAACTATATAACATATTCTTTATCAGACTTGGTATGTGTGTGTGTATGTGTGTGTGTGTGTGTATGTATATATATATATATATATATATATATATATATATATATATATATATATATATATATATATATATAAAACCAGGAATCTAGATTTCCTGTTAGCTATCAATAAATCATCAGCTTCATTTGTAAAAAGAAAAATTCAGCTGTCATTTAATCCATCCATGAAACTTGTCAGATTCCCAGTCAGGATACAAGCCTTTTACTTTAATTCATGATTTTGAATCTTTTCAATGTTTTTATCTATTTTTGTTTCCTTACAGACATTTTGGCAGCATGAGGGTTAAAGATGAAGCTTGCTGTAGTATTATTTATTAGAGTTATGGCCCATGAATTTCAGACCACCAACATTAATTTTTTCTCTTACATATTTTTGGATTTTAACCACCTGTTGAATCCATCTTTATATTGATGGTACATTTCACTGTCATTATTCTAAATAATTTAATGGTGTTATGGCCATAATTGTTGATCCCAATGAAAAGCAGGGTACATCAGTTCCTGGAATTTTGCCTGTTATAACCAGATTGCCCTGATTTTAAACGATAGTAAAAAATCATACATAATTGACTATTCCAGTATTATAAATGTATTCCAGAATGCCTTCCTACCCACTATGCCTCAGGATGAAGTTGAAGAAATTAGACAGGTGCTTCTGGCGAACAGAGAGGGGGGCAACCCAGTCTTCTATCGTAAGTTGTCTGTGTTATTTATGAAACAGTAATTATTGACTTTTGTGTAAAAGCAGTTTTAAAACTAGTGAAGTCTGCCCCAAAACAACCTGTGAAATTCTTCCATACAGTTTTATATTCTTGTATTTCATACAAATTAATATTTAAAGGTAGCTTCTGAGAAAATGTACTTGTATACCAACAAGGTGTACAACTTTCGCAAACGAATGAAAGATTTGTAGGTTCATACAGCCTTCTTTTTGTGATAAATAATGGATTTATAGGAAGCAAAAAAAGTCTTTCTCTGCTCATTTCCTACTTAATGCACTCAAGTTTTCTCTGATAAAAAAGCCAAATCATGTATGTAGATCAAATTGCACAGTGACTGTTGTAAAGGCCTATAGTGTTACATTTGTGACTGATCTCCATCCACTTAACCTGTTCACATCATCTTGGTTAGGTTCTTCATTAGATCAGTTTGTGAGTCTTGTGGTGGGCAGGCCATCTGTGTTCCAGGAATATCTTCATCAATTTACCTGCACATGTTGTTCTAAAAAATGCATACTATGCCAAGATTTTCAGTAGTTAATGGATTGCACCAATATCAGAGAGTAAAATTGATTATAGCAAGCCAACAAAAAAATTGAACTAGACATATCTTGCTTGTGATAGTGTGTATTCATTTTCAAAATTATTCAATGTAAATAACATTATCCAACATCAGTTATGGTACAGCAGCAATATTCATCAATAAAATATGATAACATGCTGGGAATGTTTCAGTTTTTATTTTAAAATATGACGTGCTAGTGGACATTGAAAATAGTGATTTATTGAAATTATTAAGCTATGTACAGTTCTACTAGTACTGGGAAAAAAGTTAATTTCTGGCTGTTAATATACTAATTGTTACTATTTGGTTTGAGGGGCCCCGACTGGTCTAAAGCGCTGACCATTACGGATTACTGCCATCTCACCTCTGTCTGTGTGGGTTCGAGTCTCGGAATCGGCTAATGTGCTTATGTGAGAAAGCTTGCCGGTAGCTTCTCGTGGGTCGATGGTTCTTTCTGGGGTTTTCCTGAGTTCTTCCTCCACCATTAATACTGGCTGCCATGTATAGCCTTTCTTGTGCTGAAAAATGGTGTTAAACCCTGTAACAACAACAACAACTATTTGGTTTGACTATTTAACTAAACATTTAGTGTTCTCTTTTCAGGTTGTCCAAATGGCCACCCATATGTAATTGGAGATGTAAGTATTCAGGCTTGAGTGTTCTTGATTATTATGTGGGGCTGAGAGATCAACAATTAGTCTCTTTTTCCTTGAGTATTTACCCTCAACGATGCCTATTGGATTGACGTGGTAAATGGGGTAAGGTGAAGAATCAAAAAGTCCTATGAGAAATCCCTTTAGTTTCTCCTGTTCTATAATATCTTGAACTATGTGTGGCTGAGTTCTAGCAGACGTTAAATTTTTACATTCAAAGGTTGCTGAAGGTTCTCTTCGAATACCAGTATGAAAACCCTCACGCAAGCCATTTATTAAATTGTTACAAAATCAACATCAGGGTGAGCTCAGAGCTCTTGAAGAAGCACATCTACATTTATAGGGGTAGTGGCAGTTGTAGGCATGGAAGAAACATAATTTCCTTGTATCTTATCTAGCACCACACCAGGAACAGAAAAGAGTCAGTCCTTCTTATTATTTTCTTTAGCATGACTTAAAGTTTTAATAGGGTTCTCATTCTTGATTCTCTGATTACATGTGGCCTGAGGGTGGTATTTCTTGCACAGTTTACATACATGTACTAAACTGCAGTTAGACTTGCTACAAAAGGTCTCATTAAAATTGTTACATATTTGTTTCCCATTGAACAGAATTATGGGACAGCCACGCCAGTCCATTGGAGTATGACTAGCTGAGTTGAAATTCAAATATTTGCTAGTTCTCTTAGATTGTTCAGTATTCAAAGGCATTGTGAGGTTAGCCGGACAGAATCCACTTGAATGCAGAGTACTGTTGCAATGAATGCAAACCTCAGTCTTTCTACCAGAGAAAATAGCTAGAAACAACTCGGTATCCCTGGAAGACCAATCTACAACAACATTGTGTTGCAGTAAATACTGGGCAGCCTTGCATGAAAATGCATTATGATACTCATAAAAACCGGTTTCATTATATTTCTGATGCAGTTCATCAATAAAGTCAACATAAGAATCTAATTCCGGCCTCCTAAATGGATAAACATAGGACGTTTTTGTATTTAGAGAAGGCCTTACAAAATTCAGAAATAGTTAATGTGCCTGCCAAACTTGGGTCATTCCCTTTCACTTCAATTTGATTGCCTCCCTGGTCAATAATTTTCTGAGAAAGAGTTCATTCCCGGTATCAGCAATAGGGCAGGATTAATGTGCTTACCACTGAGTATGTCTTTACATACATTGCTGGGCACAATGTCCACCAGTGGGAGGTTGTCAACAGGTCCAGCATAATGCAATGTTTGGGAGAATCTCATGTTGTCATCCCCGCGCCTAGCAAGGGCCGATTGGAGGTTAAAGTCACTATGTGATTGACATGTATCTTCGGCAGCCGGACCCCAGGAAGAATGTGAAGCTGTTGTACTTCGCAGTGATATGGTAGACGCTGTAGAGAATTGTGTCATTATGGCAATAGTTGCTTGTAATGTGGCTAACTGTTGCTTTACAGCTGCCATGTCGGACATGTTGTGATCATGTGGTGTATCAGCTACTGGCAGGTCACGTGACGATGCTGGTGAAGACACATATGAAACATCCGTCTGGTCACGTGATAATGCTCTTGAACATGAAAGAAAAATCACCCGTTTGCTGTACATTGTCTCTGTACAGTTGAAGAAGATGCTTCTTTCCAATTGAAACAGAGACCTTGATGTTCTTATCAGCTAACTTTTTAACCAATCTTGATGTAGGAATGTCTGCCCAAGTTGAATTTGTCACAGTGATGGTGCTCTGGTTAAGTTCTGTATTGCGAACGCTGGTCAAACGATTAACAGTTCGTCTTGATCTACAAGAAGCCATTGTGAGTTAAATAAACATATGATCCCCAAAAGACGGAAAGTAACATGTAGCATAGGTAAACAAAATAAGGATTGTATCTTCTTTCCGCAGATAATTTTTTAAGTTAAATGCAGCGTCGACACTGAAAAGTGCACATCTCCACAGGCATCCCAGTTGCCGACTAAATGCCTCATACAACAGACAGTGTTTCTTCACGTGCTCCAGCTCGGTCGTCTGATTGGTTCTACATGAAAATATCTAAATTTAGTTCCTAGCTTATTAACATATTGGCTGCACTGACCTTATGTCTGGCAGAGTAACCACAGTATACAAAGAGGGGCCCAACAAGGGGCCAGAGAATGATGCAATGTGTGTTACTCAAACTTTATTCAATCAATTAAATTACAAAAAAGAACTTGAAGTAATTCTTATTAAAAACCAGTTAACAAAAAGGATCCTAGAACTGATGAAGCAGCTCTGCCATTCCTGATGACTGCTTTTACTAAAAATGTGAAACCTTAGAATAACTTTTCTAAAATCATTCAGTAGAAATTTACATAATGTTGCATAAAGCATCCTTTGACAAAAGTCTTTTAAACTTGAATTGTTTATCTGTGATCCAGTGTGACCATTGTTACAAAAAAATAGAAGAAAAAGCCCATTTAACTGACTCCTTGAACACTATTGGTATTTTTGACTGATTCTAACAGAAAGCAAATTGGTTCAAAAGGCCTTTCAGTTTTATATCAATGATTCCAATCTATCAAATTCAGCTGAGGATACTATGATAGTGAAACCTTCAAACAGCTTTCTTTAAAGTTGATAAAAATAATTGCAAGAAGTTTTGAGAGACAAAACTATAATCTTCAAAACCCAGATTAACTGGAAAGTTGCGCTTGCATTTGGCTGTTAGGTGATGACCATGTGAAGGATCTGTGTGAAGGATCCATGTGAAGGATCCATGTGAAAGATCCATGTGACGGATCCATGTGAAGGATCCATGTGACGGATCCATCTGAAGGATCTTTCATCTACTTTCAAAGAAGCTGATCCTGATTGAAATATTAGATGAGTAACAATAAGTCAGAAAGATTCAGTGCTAGAAACAATTGGAAAAAAATGTGTAAAACCTTTCTTGCATGGAATGAGAGCTTCAATAATTACATTATCCAAGAGAATAATTAGTATATTTGCTGTATAATTACAGTGTGGTCGTCCTGCGACAGAAGGGGTATGCAAGGCTTGTGGTGCAGCAATTGGTGGTCGTAACTACCAACTGAATCAGGGGAACATTCTGGACCAAGGAGGGTAAATTTTCATTAATCATCTTATTTGTTTTTACAGTGTGGCCGCCCAGCTACTGTAGGTAAATGTCCAAAGTGTGGTGTGGAGATTGGAGGTCAGTCACATGTGCCACGCCCAGGAAATGTTCCTGATCCAGGGTAAAGCAAGATGAAATAATGCACATATACCCAATCTTTTGATCTTTACTTAAGTGCCATGTTAGTTACCTATTCTTACCTTCCTGCCTTAATCAGAAACATACTTAAAAGTAAGTATTAAAGTATCCGAAGAACATATTTATAGGAGTTACTGCCCATTATAATTAACAAGTGTTGTGCTTCAGATGCATGAGGATGAGACTTGGTAATATTCTGGGCATAATGGGAAAATAAATGCAGGTCTAGTATCTATTTCAATTTAGAACATATTGTGTGTTTAATTTCAGAACAAAGTTATTGATGCATTTTAGCTAATGTTATACACCCTACCATGGCAGACAAGCATTGATGGTATTTACTGATTTCCTGTCTTGCTACCAAGCACAAATCTAGATGTAAACACATTTAGTATGAACAAGAATATAATGAACAAAGTGACTTGACTGAATAAGCATATAATGAATTGATGGTTATTACAAAGTGACTTGACTGAACAAGCAAGTTACTGTACACCCTAGCTCTTAAGTAAAAAGTCTATGATCGTGGATTGCAATTGTCAGCTACTGGGATCAGTAAAAAGCCTATGATCATGGATTGCAATTGTCAGCTAATGGGATCAGTAAAAAGCCTATGATGATAGATTGCAATTGTCAGCTACTGGGATCAGTAAAAAGCCTATTATCATGGATCACAGTTGTTAGCTACTGGGATCAGTAAAAAGTCTATGATCATGGATTGCAATTGTCAGCTACTGGGATCAGTAAAAAGTTTATGATCATGGATTGCAGTTGTCTGCTACTGGGATCAGTAAAAAATCTATAATTGTGGATTGCAATTGTCAGCTACTGGGATCAGTAAAAAGCCAATGATCATGGATTGCAATTGTCAGCTACTGGGATCAGTAAAAAACCAATGATCATAAATTGTCAGTTCAGCTCTAGTTCAGCCAGTTAATCCCAGTCAATGACCAATCCATGATCTTAGGCATTTTACTGATCCCAGTAGCTGACAATTGCAGAATACTGTTGTGGGTAATTAGAAACAAACACTGATTTCCAGCTTAAATGAATTCATTATATAGATCTCAAAAATGGTAAAAGAAAAATATTACATTTTTTCTTCTTCTTCTTTTCATTGAGTCCATAGCATTAGCTTAGTCAAGTTTTTTCTCGTATCAGGCTATAATGAACTAAACTGATATAGTAAAGTAGAGCTGTATGAGTATGTATCTTATGTGGGTCACTGTGACCTACATCTACTACCTGGTTTGTGTTCATCACCATTGTCTTGTGTATAGCATGCTCATTTGGCATTGATTCTTTACAAATAAATTGGCACATAATTAAAGACCACCAGAAATTATTATATTTATTTATTATTTACCAACAATTTGTAGATTGTGGAAAAATGTTTGTTCCAGATATTCAGTACTAAAAATTGCTCCTAATTTTTCTCCTTTTTTTACATATTTGCAGTGTGGACCGTACAGAAACTGGACACATTCTGGGCCGTGCTGAGAACAGGACACAGATTGGTCCAGAGAGAAGTCTTACTCCTGCTTACTGTGGTATCATTCGTCTTCTGACCCATCTCACCATGATGCTAGGAGCCAACATCAATTCCGTGGTCAGTTTTTAGCTCAGCAGGCTGTAAGGCCAGTTGCGTTTACAGTCTGGCCCTGCATACATAATTCATCATCCATCATCCATCAAGTGTCCATCACAAAAATTGGTATTTCCAGTTTCAAAACTTGTAAGCCAGTTTTATTAAAATTTAAAGCATTCTGCTTTGAATGTACGGTGATACCAGTCTGTAATAAATAATTGCCATAATTAAAAAGGTTAGAAAAATATCCAATAACAATAATAATAATAGTCTTTAAATGGCTTTTAAAAAACAGTTCAACAGAATGTTGACCAAATTTGACCAAAACATCTTGACATTGAAGAATTTAAAGATTTTACAAATAGACCCAATGTGCTAGCAAATGTGGCAACCATTACTAAAAGTTTAACAAATTTCCAAGAACTTTGCAGAAATGAATCAGTGGACAGTAACCTTCATGCCATATAGGGCTGTTAGATTTGTACAAAGGATCATGATATGCCATCTGATTGTTGTGAAAATTATAAAACTTCCTACAATTTCTTTTACCAAAGTTGACAAAAAGCATCCAACAAAAAACCTTCAGATTTGTGCAAATGATACCAGTTAACCATGAGATATGACCATCATTACTGTAGATAGAAAAACCTTTAAACAGCTTTTTTTCAGAAGCTGCTTTGTTTTGATAGAAAGCATTCTGTCATGAAGGCCTTACAAGTCTGTACAAATGATTCAAACCAACAGTCAAACATATTCATCATTACTAATAATGGATCAAACATACTTCAAAGATCATTTTCTCAAAAAACACTGAACAGAATCTGAACATATTTGACAGCATTCTTGCATAAAGGTTTTTAAAGCTAACACAAATGATGTTGATCAACCATCAGATATGGCTGATGTTACTAAAAATAGAAAAACCTTTCATAGCTTCTCAAAAACTGGTCATCAGAATTGACCTGATTTGACCTTTTCTATCTTGATATCCTTTCAGACTTATACAGATGATACCAAATCCATCATTGAATATGGCTGCCTTTACTAGAAATAGTATAGAATATTAACAACTTTATCTCATAAACCTACTTAACATTATTTCACCAACTTTGATGGAAACTATCTGGAGACTTTCAGTATTAGGGAGATGATCCTTATGTGCCATTGAGTATGCATTATGATGCCAAAAATAGAGAGACTGGGAAGCAGTTGTTTCTTAAAATATGCAGTCATCATCATTAGAAGAAATTTCTGCATTAGAAGATATTTATCTTTTTTCATAAAGTGCTTTTTCGTGCACAGTTTAAAAATGTAAAGTACATTAATTTCATGAACATCTACCTTGGTTTTTTTAATGTATGTCTGAATGGTCTACTTTTCTTGTTTTTAGTGACCAGTATGTTTCTGTCTGTGTATATGTTTTCAGTGTTGTAGTGAAAAGAGTTATACAAATGTTGGCACCATTCTCATCACATCAGGTAAACAGACCATACTGATAAGGAATTGCTTTAAAAAACCAACTGACTCAGGCTATTGATTAATATGCACTCAGGAAATTGAGTTAACATTTTTTTATTGCATTTATAAACTTCCAACACGTTAGCTCATCAATTTAGGAGAAATCAGACATTAATTTCAAAATATTTTCCAACAAAGGAGGTTTGACATTTTCTTGCATAGAGCACTGGTGTTGTTGTGTAACTAGCACTTCTTGTTATTAATTTTATTACTGCTGCCAGGTTTTGTTTTTGTGTGTGAGACAGACACCATGTGTGTATACTAATATTGGCACATTAAGGTCTACTAGATTGATCTGATTGTATTGTATGTGAGAGAGACAGCATGTATGTATACTAATATTGGCACATCAGTGTATACTAGCTTGATCTGATTGTATTGTATGTGAGAGAGACAGCATGTATGTATACTAATATTGGCACATCAGTGTATACTAGCTTGATCTGATTGTATTGTATGTGAGAGAGACAGCATGTGTGTATACTAATATTGGCACATTAAGGTATACTAGCTTGATCTGATTGTATTGTGTGTGAGAGGGACAGACAGCATGTGTGTATACTGATATTGGCACATCAAGGTCTACTAGATTGATCTGATTGTATTGTGTGTGAGACAGACAACTTGTTTGTATACTAATATTGGCACATTAAGGTCTACTAGATTGATCTGATTGTATTGTGTGTGAGAGAGACAGACAACGTGTGTATACTAATATTGGCACATTAAGGTCTACTAGATTGATCTGATTGTATTGTGTGTGAGAGAGACAGACAGCAAGTGTGTATACTAATATTGGCACATTAAGGTCTACTAGCGTAATCCGATTGTATTGTGTGTGAGAGAGACAGACAGCATGTGTGTATACTAATATTGGTACATCAAGGTCTACTAGATTGATCTGATTGTATTGTGTGTGAGACAGACAACTTGTTTGTATACTAATATTGGCACATTAAGGTCTACTAGATTGATCTGATTGTATTGTGTGTGAGAGAGACAGACAATGTGTGTGTGTACTGATATTGGCACATCAAGGTCTACTAGATTGATCTGATCGTATTATGTGTGACAGAGACAGATAGCATGTGTGTATGCTAATATTGGCACATTGAGGTATACTGATATTGGCACATAAAGGTATACTAGATTTATCTGATTGTATTGTGTGTGAGAGAGACAGTATGTGTGTATACTAATATTGGCACATTAAGGTCTACTAGATTGATCTGATTGTATTGTGTGTGAGAGAGACAGCATGTGAGTATACTAATATTGGCACATTAAGGTCTACTAGATTGATCTGATTGTATTGTGTGTGAGAGAGACAGCATGTGAGTATACTAATATTGGCACATTAAGGTCTACTAGATTGATCTGATTGTATTGTGTGTGAGAGAGACAGACAGCATGTGTGTATGCTAATATTGGCACATTAAGGTCTACTAGATTGATCTGATTGTATTGTGTGTGAGAGAGACAGACAGCATGTGTGTATGCTAATATTGGCACATTAAGGTATACTGATATTGGCACATTAAGGTCTACTAGATTGATCTGATTGTATTGTGTGTGAGAGAGACAGCATGTGAGTATACTAATATTGGCACATTAAGGTCTACTAGATTGATCTGATTGTATTGTGTGTGAGAGAGACAGCATGTGAGTATACTAATATTGGCACATTAAGGTCTACTAGATTGATCTGATTGTATTGTGTGTGAGAGAGACAGCATGTGAGTATACTAATATTGGCACATTAAGGTCTACTAGATTGATCTGATTGTATTGTGTGTGAGAGAGACAGCATGTGAGTATACTAATATTGGCACATTAAGGTCTACTAGATTGATCTGATTGTATTGTGTGTGAGAGAGACAGACAGCATGTGTGTATGCTAATATTGGCACATTAAGGTCTACTAGATTGATCTGATTGTATTGTGTGTGAGAGAGACAGACAATGTGTGTATACTAATATTGGCACATTAAGGTCTACTAGATTGATCTGATTGTATTGTGTGTGAGAGAGACAGACAGCATGTGTGTATGCTAATATTGGCACATTAAGGTCTACTAGATTGATCTGATTGTATTGTGTGTGAGAGAGACAGCATGTGAGTATACTAATATTGGCACATTAAGGTCTACTAGATTGATCTGATTGTATTGTGTGTGAGAGAGACAGACAGCAAGTGTGTATACTAATATTGGCACATTAAGGTCTACTAGATTGATCTGATTGTATTGTGTGTGAGAGAGACAGCATGTGAGTATACTAATATTGGCACATTAAGGTCTACTAGATTGATCTGATTGTATTGTGTGTGAGAGAGACAGCATGTGAGTATACTAATATTGGCACATTAAGGTCTACTAGATTGATCTGATTGTATTGTGTGTGAGAGAGACAGCATGTGAGTATACTAATATTGGCACATTAAGGTCTACTAGATTGATCTGATTGTATTGTGTGTGAGAGAGACAGACAGCATGTGTGTATGCTAATATTGGCACATTAAGGTCTACTAGATTGATCTGATTGTATTGTGTGTGAGAGAGACAGACAACGTGTGTATACTAATATTGGCACATTAAGGTCTACTAGATTGATCTGATTGTATTGTGTGTGAGAGAGACAGACAGCATGTGTGTATGCTAATATTGGCACATTAAGGTCTACTAGATTGATCTGATTGTATTGTGTGTGAGAGAGACAGCATGTGAGTATACTAATATTGGCACATTAAGGTCTACTAGATTGATCTGATTGTATTGTGTGTGAGAGAGACAGACAGCAAGTGTGTATACTAATATTGGCACATTAAGGTCTACTAGATTGATCTGATTGTATTGTGTGTGAGAGAGACAGACAGCATGTGTGTATGCTAATATTGGCACATTAAGGTCTACTAGATTGATCTGATTGTATTGTGTGTGAGAGAGACAGCATGTGAGTATACTAATATTGGCACATTAAGGTCTACTAGATTGATCTGATTGTATTGTGTGTGAGAGAGACAGCATGTGAGTATACTAATATTGGCACATTAAGGTCTACTAGATTGATCTGATTGTATTGTGTGTGAGAGAGACAGCATGTGAGTATACTAATATTGGCACATTAAGGTCTACTAGATTGATCTGATTGTATTGTGTGTGAGAGAGACAGCATGTGAGTATACTAATATTGGCACATTAAGGTCTACTAGATTGATCTGATTGTATTGTGTGTGAGAGAGACAGACAGCATGTGTGTATGCTAATATTGGCACATTAAGGTCTACTAGATTGATCTGATTGTATTGTGTGTGAGAGAGACAGACAATGTGTGTATACTAATATTGGCACATTAAGGTCTACTAGATTGATCTGATTGTATTGTGTGTGAGAGAGACAGACAGCATGTGTGTATGCTAATATTGGCACATTAAGGTCTACTAGATTGATCTGATTGTATTGTGTGTGAGAGAGACAGCATGTGAGTATACTAATATTGGCACATTAAGGTCTACTAGATTGATCTGATTGTATTGTGTGTGAGAGAGACAGACAGCAAGTGTGTATACTAATATTGGCACATTAAGGTCTACTAGATTGATCTGATTGTATTGTGTGTGAGAGAGACAGCATGTGAGTATACTAATATTGGCACATTAAGGTCTACTAGATTGATCTGATTGTATTGTGTGTGAGAGAGACAGCATGTGAGTATACTAATATTGGCACATTAAGGTCTACTAGATTGATCTGATTGTATTGTGTGTGAGAGAGACAGACAGCATGTGTGTATGCTAATATTGGCACATTAAGGTCTACTAGATTGATCTGATTGTATTGTGTGTGAGAGAGACAGACAACGTGTGTATACTAATATTGGCACATTAAGGTCTACTAGATTGATCTGATTGTATTGTGTGTGAGAGAGACAGACAGCATGTGTGTATGCTAATATTGGCACATTAAGGTCTACTAGATTGATCTGATTGTATTGTGTGTGAGAGAGACAGCATGTGAGTATACTAATATTGGCACATTAAGGTCTACTAGATTGATCTGATTGTATTGTGTGTGAGAGAGACAGACAGCAAGTGTGTATACTAATATTGGCACATTAAGGTCTACTAGATTGATCTGATTGTATTGTGTGTGAGAGAGACAGACAGCATGTGTGTATGCTAATATTGGCACATTAAGGTCTACTAGATTGATCTGATTGTATTGTGTGTGAGAGAGACAGCATGTGAGTATACTAATATTGGCACATTAAGGTCTACTAGATTGATCTGATTGTATTGTGTGTGAGAGAGACAGACAGCAAGTGTGTATACTAATATTGGCACATTAAGGTCTACTAGATTGATCTGATTGTATTGTGTGTGAGAGAGACAGACAGCATGTGTGTATGCTAATATTGGCACATTAAGGTCTACTAGATTGATCTGATTGTATTGTGTGTGAGAGAGACAGCATGTGAGTATACTAATATTGGCACATTAAGGTCTACTAGATTGATCTGATTGTATTGTGTGTGAGAGAGACAGACAACGTGTGTATACTAATATTGGCACATTAAGGTCTACTAGATTGATCTGATTGTATTGTGTGTGAGAGAGACAGACAGCATGTGTGTATGCTAATATTGGCACATTAAGGTCTACTAGATTGATCTGATTGTATTGTGTGTGAGAGAGACAGCATGTGAGTATACTAATATTGGCACATTAAGGTCTACTAGATTGATCTGATTGTATTGTGTGTGAGAGAGACAGACAGCAAGTGTGTATACTAATATTGGCACATTAAGGTCTACTAGATTGATCTGATTGTATTGTGTGTGAGAGAGACAGACAACGTGTGTATACTGATATTGGCACATTAAGGTCTACTAGATTGATCTGATTGTATTGTGTGTGAGAGAGACAGACAACGTGTGTATACTAATATTGGCACATTAAGGTATACTAGCGTAATCCGATTGTATTGTGTGTGAGAGAGACAGACAGCATGTGTGTATACTAATATTGGTACATCAAGGTCTACTAGATTGATCTGATTGTATTGTGTGTGAGAGAGACAGACAGCAAGTGTGTATATTAATATTGGCACATTAAGGTCTACTAGATTGATCTGATTGTATTGTGTGTGAGAGAGACAGACAGCATGTGTGTATGCTAATATTGGCACATTAAGGTCTACTAGCGTAATCCGATTGTATTGTGTGTGAGAGAGACAGACAGCATGTGTGTATACTAATATTGGTACATCAAGGTCTACTAGATTGATCTGATTGTATTGTGTGTGAGACAGACAACTTGTTTGTATACTAATATTGGCACATTAAGGTCTACTAGATTGATCTGATTGTATTGTGTGTGAGAGAGACAGACAATGTGTGTGTGTACTGATATTGGCACATCAAGGTCTACTAGATTGATCTGATCGTATTATGTGTGACAGAGACAGATAGCATGTGTGTATGCTAATATTGGCACATTGAGGTATACTGATATTGGCACATAAAGGTCTACTAGATTGATCTGATTGTATTGTGTGTGAGAGAGACAGCATGTGAGTATACTAATATTGGCACATTAAGGTCTACTAGATTGATCTGATTGTATTGTGTGTGAGAGAGACAGCATGTGAGTATACTAATATTGGCACATTAAGGTCTACTAGATTGATCTGATTGTATTGTGTGTGAGAGAGACAGCATGTGAGTATACTAATATTGGCACATTAAGGTCTACTAGATTGATCTGATTGTATTGTGTGTGAGAGAGACAGCATGTGAGTATACTAATATTGGCACATTAAGGTCTACTAGATTGATCTGATTGTATTGTGTGTGAGAGAGACAGACAGCATGTGTGTATGCTAATATTGGCACATTAAGGTCTACTAGATTGATCTGATTGTATTGTGTGTGAGAGAGACAGCATGTGAGTATACTAATATTGGCACATTAAGGTCTACTAGATTGATCTGATTGTATTGTGTGTGAGAGAGACAGCATGTGAGTATACTAATATTGGCACATTAAGGTCTACTAGATTGATCTGATTGTATTGTGTGTGAGAGAGACAGCATGTGAGTATACTAATATTGGCACATTAAGGTCTACTAGATTGATCTGATTGTATTGTGTGTGAGAGAGACAGCATGTGAGTATACTAATATTGGCACATTAAGGTCTACTAGATTGATCTGATTGTATTGTGTGTGAGAGAGACAGACAGCATGTGTGTATGCTAATATTGGCACATTAAGGTCTACTAGATTGATCTGATTGTATTGTGTGTGAGAGAGACAGCATGTGAGTATACTAATATTGGCACATTAAGGTCTACTAGATTGATCTGATTGTATTGTGTGTGAGAGAGACAGCATGTGAGTATACTAATATTGGCACATTAAGGTCTACTAGATTGATCTGATTGTATTGTGTGTGAGAGAGACAGCATGTGAGTATACTAATATTGGCACATTAAGGTCTACTAGATTGATCTGATTGTATTGTGTGTGAGAGAGACAGCATGTGAGTATACTAATATTGGCACATTAAGGTCTACTAGATTGATCTGATTGTATTGTGTGTGAGAGAGACAGACAGCATGTGTGTATGCTAATATTGGCACATCAAGGTCTACTAGATTGATCCGATTGTATTGTGTGTGAGAGGGACAGACAGCATTGGTGTGTACTAATACTGGCACATTAAGGTCTACTAGATTGATCTGTTTGTATTGTGTGTGAGAGAGACAGATAGCATATGTGTATACTAATATTGGCACATTAAGGTCTACTAGATTGATCTGATTGTATTGTGTGTGAGAGAGACAGACAGCAAGTGTGTATACTAATATTGGCACATTAAGGTCTACTAGATTGATCTGTTTGTATTGTGTGTGAGAGAGACAGATAGCATATGTGTATACTAATATTGGCACATTAAGGTCTACTAGATTGATCTGTTTGTATTGTGTGTGAGAGAGACAGATAGCATATGTGTATACTAATATTGGCACATTAAGGGCTATTAGCTTGATCTGATTGTATTGTGTGTGAGAGAGACAGACAGCATGTGTGTATAGTAATACAGGGTGTATAGTTGTTTGTATGTTACATGTGTATCTACTTAAATTGGCCTCAGTTTTGGTCAGTCAGAGACAACTACCATGATGTCAAGGCTACCAAAGGGATGAGGCTGTTCATAAGGAAATGAAAACATGTGACCAAATTAAAAAGTTTCACATTTTTGCAAGATGTCCCACTTTCATTTAACTCGACAGCCAGATATATATTGTTTCAAAATATTGAAACTTTAATTGGGGTTTTGAACTTCCATTGTTGCAAATATGAAACTTTCATGGCACAATAAATATGTTCCGATCACTATAAAAATGAAACAATGCTTTTATTCAAGTTTGTTGCTGACTTTCTTTGATGAAAGTTCTTCGGCGTGCTTTGATGAAACTTCATGTGTTATTGAAGGCATTGCTAAAGGAAGGCTCTTTTTGAAGGACCAAACAAATGCCCATTGTTATTGCTGTGGCGAAATCAAATGTAGAACATTGAGAGACATACTTTTTTTTCTCATTTACTTAGTATATTATATACAAAACGATCAATGCTTCAGAGGTAATCAATTTTCTTTGAAGTTTCATCAAAACTATTTTGACTGGTACATTTTTCAAACGGGAAAACATTGCCATCCTCTGTTAGATTGTAGTTATTCCCATTCCCTATTTCAGAGGTGGTCGATTGTAGCTAGTCAGGTAGCATGACTATTTGGGTTATATTACAGCAGAAAGTATATAGGCCAGACATCAGCATAAGTGGATTATGATATAACAATGCCATGTTAGGGTGATTTGTCAATATGAAACAAAGGATTTGTTTATGTGACAATAGATTCCAATGCAATTTTTTATCCAGGTTTGCAGCTTCCTGTCATGGTGCCTTTGAATTTCTCGACCCCAAACCCAAGACTGTATATACAGTTTTTAACAGCCAAAAATGTTGTCACCAAAAAGTTTGCCAGATTGTATATTTTGTCACCAAAAAGTTAAAAATATTGCAATTTGTGACAGTGGCGAAGCCTAGCATGATCCCTGCTTACACTGGGGTTTTCTATTTTAGGGTTTTGCAGAAATTGTAGTAATGTGACTGAAAAATTGTTAAAGCTATGTTAAAAATCCAAATGACACACACACACATGCATGTTACAACAGTGTACCAGACTATTCAAGATCAGTATCAAGATATGTTGGAATTATTCAGAATCAGTTGAAAATTGTTTTAGATGAGATGTTTTAATTTCTTTCCACTGCTGAATTTATACCATTATCCAATAAGTCACTAATGGTCTAATATAACTTGAAGAATATAACTCCTTCCTAAAATTTCCAAATGCCATTACTTTCTCATTTAGCACATGCATTAGCACTTCATATAACATAAATATTTCTTCCAGTTACCATATTAATGCAATAATAGGCCCATGCTTGATGATCAGCCCACCTTTTCAGTTTGATTATTAAGAATTTTGGCAAATACTTATTATTAAAGGACATTTTTTGGCTAATAATATGCCCACCCACCCCTAGTTTTAACAAATTGATGAGACTGGCTGCATAGTTTTAACAATCTGGAATAGTCGTATCATGTTTGCACTGACTTCATGATTCATACATGATTAACCTGAGTACCTACATCTTTCTTTTCCAGGCTGTGAGTCAGTTTATCAAGCCAAACATAGCTAATAACGTAGTTCCCCAGTTTCTATGGCAACATATTGAACAGGACCTTGGTGACCTTCACAGAGCTCTTGGCAAAAGCTTGGATGATGTCTTCATTACTTTGCACAGTATTTTGTCTGGCATGATGGAAGGACATAATGAGAGTAAGTCAGTCATTGGTAATTCAATATAAGCTGTAATTAAATAGTCAGATACATATATGCATTGTATTTTGTCAGGCATCATGGAAGGACATAGAGATAGTAAGTCAGTCATTGGTAATTCTATATATGCTGTAATTGATTGGATATGTACGTACATATACACAGTATTTTGTCTGGTATGATGGAAGGGCATAGAGATAGTAAGTCAGTCATTGGTAATTCTATATATGCTGTAATTGATTAGATATGTACATACATAATACACAGTATTTTGTCAGGCATGATGGAAGGGCATAGAGATAGTAAGTCAGTCATTGGTAATTCTATATATGCTGTAATTGATTAGATATGTATGTACATATACACAGTATTTTGTCTGGTATGATGGAAGGGCATAGAGATAGCATGACATTGGTAATTCTGTATGTGCTGTAATTAAGTAGATAATAAGTTACATATGCACAATATTTTTTCTGGCATGATGGAAGGGCATAGAGGTAACAAGGCAGTCATCAGTAATTATGTATTCACTTGAATATGTGATTTATTTGAAATCATACTACCAGATTTTAATACACTTGTCTCAGTTCGTGTTTGTCAGTTATAGATTCTTTATCAGGTGTTTTATTAAAGCTAGAAAATCTTGCAAGACCAACAGTTCCATTAGTAGGCCATGTGAACATTGCTTCTTTTGTCATTTCTACATATACATGACACTGTATTGCAGATTTGAAATGCAGTCAAATCTGCCTTGCTGGTCATCTGTTAAATAATTACAAATCATCAACAGTCAAAACTAAGTTACTTTTGTTGGTAAGGTGACTGCCTAAAACAAGTTGGACTGTATGGTGAGGATGGGGGATGCAGTGTTACACATGCCTATCCCTCCCATGTGGGTTCAGATTTTACCATTGTTGAAGCTTGGATTGGCTATCATCATTGGGCAAGGCCTTTCATTCCAATTGCTTTGGCACTAAATAGCCTATTTGTATTGATATGCCATAAAATTCCATTTTAAACCAAAGTCTCAATATGTAACATCCATCACATTAATTTCCACTTAATAACTTTTACCAGACTTAATGGAGTGAAACACATTTCATTCAAGGCTTTAGATTAAAAAGACCAAAGTCAGGTTCCAGTTTTCTATTTTTTCAAACAAAGTTATACGGAGTTGTGGTCCCTTGTTTGACTTGGAACATTACCCTTAAATTTCCACTCAGTAACTTTTGAAGAACTGTGTGGATTGAATTCACGTGCAGTAGGAAGACAAATTAGGTCAAGTTTGATTTTCACTGTTTTTCAATAAAATTGATGGAATTATGGCTTTTACTAATTTTTTTGTCCTTTAACTGCATCATATCATTTAATACATCCCAGTGATATGGATACATTTAAGCCAAAACAATGGGTGTGCATTTATTAGGCATGTACGAATATTGTGTTCAGTGCAGTAGTTGGTTATACATAGCTCAAGGAAAATTGTAGTTCTGAATTAAGGCATTTTTTGTATTACATAGATACATTTTTATAAAATATTGCCTTTTTAACATTTTCTTTTTTACTGAGTATTGAAGCAAAGCAAAAATTATCAGATATCTTCTGTTTAGTTCAAAGCTTTAATTGAAAAGTAAAAATCCTTCCAATTTCTTTGTAAAAAAAAAACAAGAAGGTAAATGCAACTCTTATTTTATATTTAAAAAATCCTGTTTTTAGAGGAGACACTTGTCGATGAACTCTGTGGATTGACAACTAAAAAAGGCAGACAGGAGTGGGAAAAGAAGTTTTCCGAAAGATTTGTGGCTCCAACATTACAGGTATGAAGTGTATGTGTTTATGCCAAATTAGATGGAATTATAGTTCATTCTGCACAGCAACGTGAATAATATTCACATCGGTTTCTCACTGAATTTTCATGTCAGCATTTTGAAATGTAGTTAAAATAACCAAATTCATTTCATGCACAAATAATTTAAATATAATTCATATTGACATACAGAACAACACGATTCATTTGATACATGTTGTAATAGACTGGTCTATCTACATGAAATCCACAATGTTTGTCATGAGTTCTGGAAGAGTCCATTTTTGATACAGCACTGAGCCTTATGGGAACCATTGTGCACCACTTGTAAACATCATCTGCATTGTCTATAATTTGCATTCTACTTTCGTTTAAGCAGAGCCATGGTGGCTAAGTGGTTAGCATGCTGGACGTGTGCATGAAATAGTGCAGGTTTGAATCCTACCACTGGACCAGAATAGGTTAGCTGCCATGGTGTGTCCTTGTGCAAGGCAATATACTCTGATTGCCTCGGTACTAAATAACCTACATGTGTTGCTGTGCTGTAAAGCAATAAACATTTAATATTATTTGTTATTGAAGAATAACTGCAGAGGTGTTCTACACTATTTATTAAATACAAGACATCAATACAGCTAGGAAGGGGAATAAAGACTGCCCTGAGAGTATATTTCCCATGGAACTTAAACCCTAGTAAATGTATAACATAAACCAGCTGTTGGTGTGTATCAGTTCTAGTCCAGTGTGGGATATCTGATTACTTTTACTGTCAAGTGATATTTCAAAGCTAATTAGATTAAGGCTTACACTACATGTATCAACAACAACAACAAAATCTAAAGACAAATGTGCTAAAAATGAATGTAATCAGTACTTGAATATAAAGAAATGCACAGTAAGCAGCTTTGAAAAATGATAATAATAGTTACAATAATGGAAATTTTCCAACTGATCTATTTCACTTGCTCCAGGTTTTATCTTGAACACTACTTTAAATAATTGCTGAATAAATTTGTCTTCAATTTTTATTTGTGATTTTGTAAAATATGCCCTGAAACAAAAATTGCTTTTTTGTTTTAAAAATGATAAACTATTAAAAGTGTCTGTTAAATCTGAGTTTTTGCTGTGATTTGTCTGATGAAGAATACAATCTTTTTTTTTCAAATCAAATAGCAAGATTTTCTGCCAGAAGTATATTGTCTGACATAATTTCAGTGCATGTACATGTATCTTACATATCTGCATGCAGCTACAAAGAAATCAAAGGGAGGCAATTACATTATGGCCAAAGTAAGCGGCATAGGAAAGATGATCATTCCTTAATAAACAGATCAACTCTTCCACAGATCATGGTGGTATAGAGCATGTTTGAGCATGTATTTAATGAGATGTGTTATGTTGTATGTCGATTCAAGTGGTGTTGAAATATGTCGTGCATGAAATGAATTAGGTCCTTTTAGCTACATTTAATGATGCTGACCTGAGCTATAGGCACAGATGTCATTCATGATCCTATGTGGAATAAACTGTAGTAACTATAATGGTCCTGCAAATTTTATGATTTGTGCTAGAAGTTTTATTAAAATGACTTGTAAAATTTTAAGGACTTAAGTAATAATGGCCACAGAAACAAATATTACAGTTGTTGCAGTCAGGTCTGGATATTGGCTTGTCAGGGTTTTGATTCAGATCCAGATTTTCATATTAGATTCACTGGAGATAATCAGTGAACCAGACTAACTTTATAGGAGTACCTTGGATGCTTTAATCATGTAGATCATCTACATTGTCAAGCTTTTGCTTTCACATTAAAGCATGATCAAGAAAAGTTGTCCAACTAACAAATACACATTGAAGACAAAAAAGACAATCAGATTCTTAACAAATTAACAAAATCAGCACAAAAATATAAAATGGAATATTTAGAGTCTGGTCTATGATTGGAGAAATAAGGCAGGAAAAGCAACACTTTCATTTGTTGGCCATGTGATATACTTTCAAATGAATGTTTTCCAAGTTGAATATAGCAGTACATGATATTTTAATTACCTTACTTATAATTGGTCTGACTTAATGGACAAAAATCAGCTGACTTGCTGAAAAGTTCTTGTTAGGGTTGGCATGTCTGCTATAGTATATGAGTATCACGGTGTAAACTTGTAAATGGACTTTCACAAAAGGGAGTCATTTTCTGCCACTGAGATCTTTTTAGGGTCTAGCATTATTTGAGTAACTACCATATACACTCACTTATAAGTTGGCATGTTTTACTGAAAATTCTATTCATGCCAAGTAAAAGTCATCTTATAAGTGTGACAGTCAAAACAATTTGTTTAATCTAGGGATAACTTCCTGTGCATGTTTGACCTTAATCCCATAGCTTATAAAGACAGAACCCTCTTTGTTTTCAACCCTTTGATCAAGCCAAGTAACAGAAGGTGGTTATTTTAACTGTTTGTGATCTTGCAACATAACTGGCAAAAGTTCAGTTGCATCATTAATAGGTTTCGTATACTGTATGGTCAAAATGTTGCTTACAGAGCCCAAGTTCAGTCTGTATATAAGTACCAGCATGTGACAGTAAAACTGAGAAAACAAAGTTGGATGATATGTGCGATGATTAGATGATTTACAATGAGGAGAGCAATGTTTTGATTAATATGGTAAATGAAGACACAAGAACAATACCCATACTATCAAACCTTAGGCATTAGTTTCAATAGAAACTTTTGAATGGCAGAGTTCATTATGGTATTTATATTTAACTTCAAAACATTTAGTCCAGTAGTGATATTCTAATTTTGTGTTAGGTGGATCAGTTTATACACAATAACAGACTGTGCAGATTTAGTAGTACATATTTATTGAGATCAGTGACGCTACTGCATGATAGCCCATGTAAATGTGTCCCAGGTTTGAGCCTCATTTATGCTACTTGCCTTTCTCAACTAGTATTTCAAATAAGGATAAATGGCAGTTATAGATCAGTATTTGTATACTCTGCTAATGAAAGGTGTGTGGCATTATACTTTACAGGTGTCCATGTTTGTAGGTGTGCATTTTAGTTTCCAAATGATCATATAAGTTCTAGTGAACATAATTCAACACGATTTGGTAGACATCTTTCCATTAGTTGATGGGAGAACCTTATTGATTTAAGGGTCACTAGCTTTAACTTAAACAATGCCAATGCTAAAAAATAGATTTTGCCTATATATTTAATTTGTAAAATGTTCAGCCAGGAAAATCACAAACTGGTGTAGGTTGACTTTGGGATTCAGTTGGAATCATATCCATACATGTCTTTTCATGTGTATTCAAAGTAAACTGCTGAAAATACATTGAAATAATTAACCTTATACCTTATCTTGGTATCATTTGCTTTTAGGACTCTGTTTTTACTGAAAAAGATGGCAAGCAGGTTTTAATCATAGTAGAAATCTAGATTGATTTTTGTTCAAGCAAGCTTCTGGCATTGTGGGAGAGCAGGTACTTGACAACTCTTAAGTTACTCTTTAATTAATCATATTTTCATTGTCTGCATATTTTAATTCAGGGAGGAAATTTTTTCTGAAACTTTACTTGTTCAGTTGGGGTGTTTTTGTTTACAAATATATGTTGAAGAATTACTAATCTTTTTTCTTGTTTTATTTTACAGAACATGGAAAATATATTGAAAGAATGCAACCAACAACTAGCCCAGGACAAAAGACTTGGTAAATAATGTGTTTGATTTGTTTCCTTTTCTTCATATCTGCCTCCCTTCCATGGTCAAACAACTGTGAAATTTCATGAAAATTCTGAAGTTTGTATTTGCCCATTGGTCTTGTTGATTTTTACATGAAGAAAGGAATTCTTCTATTTTGCCAGTACATTAAAGTCTTTCCTTAGATTATATTCATTTTGCATTGCTTTACATGTACGGTAGAGAATGCATGTAATACAAAGATGATGCCAGGGTATGCGAGTGTGCAAATTGCACATAATTTTTACAAATTCACACACTTGGAATGCAGTGATACATGAGAATGGCTTCAAATTAGTTCAGAGTTACAGATATAAAAATGTACTCTGTTCAATATACATTTTTTATTTAACCCTTAAAGTGCATGTTTTGAAACAGATATAAGTCACACTGCTGGTAGTGGTGTTGTAGTGCTTGTCACATATCATTTTTCAGGTTGCAGCTGTTAAACATCTTAATGCTTCAGAGTGACATGAATGGTTAATTGTTAAACTAAATTTAATTGGTATAATTAGGCTCTGGAACAAGCATTTTCTCATAGTTTTCACTTTGCATTCATCTAAGAAGTTTTACACTGCGTTAGAAATGGGCTACATAGAAAACTCCAGATGGATGACTCTCTAGATGGTTCATGTTCACATGATGATTTCATTCAACAAATATTGGATGATGATAGTGATAATGGCAGTTGTTGTTGTTGTTGTTGTAGGGTTTTAACGCCATTTTTCAGCACACGATAGGCTATACATGGCGGCCAGTATTAATGGTGGAGGGATAATGACAGTGATTTATATATCAGATTAGCAGGGCAGGGAAAGTGTTACTGGAAATACCAATAAGTAATTTTGAACCTAAACATGATGTTGAATACAAGCCTGATGTACGTGCAGGATGGACAAGAACAGACATCATGCCAGTTAACAGCGTATTTTGAAATTAAGTGTTGAATACCAAGCCTAATTAAAATACAGGCATTATAAAAGTAGAGTGCAGTTTTCATTTCTATTCTCAAACTTAGAGGGATGTTGTGTTACAAAACTATATAGCACTTTAATGGTTAAGATAACTTGAATAAATAACATTCTACAAGGAAATTAAACTGTAAGGTTATTTATTTGATCAAAATTGTTCTTATTGAACAAGCAGACTAAAGCATTGATGGACTTAAAACTCTAATACAGCATTATGGAACTGGTCTGAAATCTGGCATAGTAATCCACAAATCATCAATTCACAAAAGTGAAACTTTGGTAGAGATTATGTCATGGAATTTTTTTATTTTGGAGCAGAGATATCCAGGAAACATTCAACCTGTGGAAAATTGTACATAACAACAATTAAGAACAGTTTCCCAACTTGTTCAAGATGACTAAGCTAGGCCCCATTAAATAACAGACTGGAAAAAGGGTTCTCTAAGCACAGAACAATGTTCATAGATAAGGAACACATTAAGCTCAGACACAATCAACAGATTATTGCTTATTCAGCTAGAAGCTCGGACACAATCAACAGATTATTGCTTATTCAGCTAGAGGGGACATCTTTTAAGAATTTAGAGCTCTAAAAGAGTGAACAGGGAGAATGAGATATGGATATTTAAGTGCATGGTAAATAATGAATTACCGGTAATGATGTTTCCTCTCTTCCCACTCTTTTTCTATACCCCCCTTATTTTGGTAGCATGGAGAAAATCCTCCCTTTAGATAAATTTCTGGCAGCATCTCTGCATTTAGTTTTTGAGTTGTTTTGTGACTTAAGATATGCTTAATAATAGAACACCAGAATTTTTGTATGATTCACTATTCAGTGGGACTCTAATTGTACAAACTTGTATTTTGGAATGCAGAAAAAAGAGCAATTTTTCCAAAACACCATTACGTTTTTAATCATGATTAAAGATCTGAATTTCCCATGAAATCTGGGAATTATGACATTTATAATAAGAGTGAAAGGTTGTAAAGTTGATCCTCATATCATAAGTTTATAATTCCATGTTCTTTAATACAGACAGCAAGATATCTTTTCTTAAGATACGTATTGAAATTTGTGCATGTATTAGTGCCATGAGAAATACTTAAGTAGTATTAGATTCAGTTGTCAAACTAAACTGGAAATAATTTGATCCTGTCCCATTTAGATATTTTGCATGAGGCACTGTATGTACACCTCTCCCTTGATAACTCACGCACAATGGGGTCCACAAACATAGACTGCACTATAAGCAAGGCGCAAATTACCAAGGGACCTTTGACATCAAGAAAACCATCGGGGGGGAGTGGTGTTAGGGAACTTGGCTGTTTATTGACTGAATCCTCATTTAGCAATCACATCGATAATAATTTTTAATAACATGCTTTTTCTAATGAAGTTGTTCGTTATTCAAGTGGCCGGGTGGTCTAAAGCGCTCTCCATTACAGACCACTGCCATCTCACCTCTGTCTGCGTGGGTTCGAGTCTCAGATTCGGCCAGTGTGGGTATGCGAGAAAGCTTGCCAGTAGCTTCTCGTGGGTCGGTGGTTCTTTCCAGGGTTTTCCTGGGTTCTTCCTCCACCATTAATACTGGCTGCCATGTATAGCCTATCGTGTGCTGAAAAATGGCGTTAAACCCTACAACAACAACAACAACAACATTAAATAACATTTATTTTCAAAATGTCTAACATATGAAAGATTGTTCCAACTGGTTTCAACAACCATCATGTGTATGTGAAAAAATCTGTGCATTATATCACTGCTTTTTGTTTTCTTGATGAGTCTGGTTCCCATAATGGTGTTTAATATTATCCTGCCAAATCAAGAGTCCTAAGAGCAGGGAACTAAACTAACTGTTGATACACCACCAAACAAGATTCCTTTTGTTTCAAAAACACACGACCTTTATTTCATGAGACAATAATGAAACTTCTTATCATCCTTGAGGATATCTGTAAGTGTCAGTTCAAGAATTCTCTGAAACTCACTTGCCCACAGTGGTCCGTATCTGTGAAATCAAGCTTTTTATTTTACGAAGTATTCATTTCGCTGGCTGCCTTGTTATTTTTGATCACAGTTATGAAAGAGTCAGTTAATTTAAGGTAGTTTATGTTACATACACAATAACATTTATAAATGTTCAATTGATCATATGAAGTCAGTTCACCCAACATACGACCAAGGCCGTTAGATTTTAAGTTAGTAGGATTTTTGTGCCTTTTATATTTTCTGCGATTCCACCTCCTTTATTTGATTCAAAATACATAATTAACTTGATAATACAAAGGAGGCCAGCTTTTAATTCAATCCAACAATACAACAAATACTTCCAGAGGTCAGTTATCAAAACATGGTCAGCACTTAATTAGGTTCTCAGAGAAATGCTCACGGACATAGCTGTTATGGTAGATTGATGCATTTTACATTTAATTACATGAGGACACATTGCATTTTTGATGATTACACTTAAAAGGAACTTAAAGATAGAAATAGAACACCAATTTCAATTGATAAAAAAATTATTTCATTTGTATTTATTTATTAAAGTACTTCCTCCACTCGGTGTGACATTTTCATTGACAAAAATTTCCTTACATATCGTTAAATGCGGTGTACTATGAATGTCAGCAGGAAAGAAAATGTAAAAAATTCATGACCTTTTTTTAAATTTGATATTTCATAGTGTTAAATAAAATTTCCAGGTCCTATCTACCGTTTTCGATGATATAACGAGCGATACATCAAAGTTTCAGTAACCAATTTTGATCGCAATTATCTTCAAGTTCAACATATAGGGATCGATTTTTGGGGTATTTTCTGGTTTAAAAAATGGGATCCACGCCTGACCCCACATTAAGTGGGTTCGCGAGTTATCAGGGTGTGAATTGTCGAGGGAGTGGTGTAATTGAATAATTTTATGTCTAGCACAGTGTAGAAACTCCATACATTGATAAGATTTTAATTGTATGTTTAACTTGATCACAAATTCTTGTAGGGAGAAAACTGAGATTAAAAGTTGTAAATGTGAAAAAGTATTTCCATTTACTGCATATTTTCAGCAGTATTCATCATTTTATCCGGTCTTAATTTGTATGTTATCATGATTCTAATGCAATAAATTACAGGTTCGGATCCACTCCTATGCCTTCAGTATGAGATTGCCCAACAGAAGTCAAACATCATTTTATCCGGTCTTAATGTGTATGTTATCATGATTCCAATACAATAAATTACAGGTTCAGATCCACTCCTATGCCTTCTGTATGAGAAACCCCAACAGAAGTCAAACATCATTTTATCCGGTCTTAATTTGTATGTTATCATGATTCTAATGCAATAAATTACAGGTTCAGATCCACTCCTATGCCTTCTGTATGAGATTGCCCAACAGAAGTCAAACATCATTTTATCCGATCTTAATTTGTATGTTATCATGATTCCAATACAATAAATTACAGGTTCAGATCCACTCCTATGCCTTCTGTATGAGAAACCCCAACACAAGTCAAACATCATTTTATCCAGTCTTAATGTGTATGTTATCATGATTCCAATACAATAAATTACAGGTTCGGATCCACTCCTATGCCTTCTGTATGAGATTGCCCAACAGAAGTCAAACATCATTTTATCCAGTCTTAATGTGTATGTTATCATGATTCCAATACAATAAATTACAGGTTCAGATCCACTCCTATGCCTTCTGTATGAGAAACCCCAACAGAAGTCAAACATCATTTTATCCAGTCTTAATGTGTATGTTATCATGATTCTAATGCAATAAATTACAGGTTCGGATCCACTCCTATGCCTTCTGTATGAGATTGCCCAACAGAAGTCAAACATCATTTTATCCGGTCTTAATTTGTATGTTATCATGATTCCAATAAAATAAATTACAGGTTCGGATCCACTCCTATGCCTTCTGTATGAGAAACCCCAACAGAAGTCAAACATCATTTTATCCGGTCTTAATGTGTATGTTATCATGATTCTAATGCAATAAATTACAGGTTCAGATCCACTCCTATGCCTTCTGTATGAGATTGCCCAACAGAAGTCAAACATCATTTTATCCGGTCTTAATTTGTATGTTATCATGATTCTAATGCAATAAATTACAGGTTCGGATCCACTCCTATGCCTTCTGTATGAGATAGCCCAACCACAGGAAAACATTCCTCTTGAAATGCTGCAGGAAATTCCCTCCATGTGGCGCTTCAGATCACGGATCACCATGGACCACCTACGTTATGAATTTGAAGTTCAGATGATGGCCAAAAAGAAATATCAGGGACAACACAAGGTTTTACAGCTTTTCCTAAAAGAGGTATTTAATTTTCTTGGCAAATTACAAAAATTTCATATCAGTTAAAAAAGTGAAAAGTTACTTGTGATGTTGGAATCATTATAAAATTGTACAGATGTATGAGCAAAGGTTTAAGAAATTGATTTTATCTGCAAAAAGTCTTTTTCTGCAAATATGCAGCACACTAGGATTCTATTAATTTATTAGATTGTTCAGCTCTAACAATGAAGTGCCTGAGAATGCTCTTTTAGACTGTATTCAAGCGTCTGTAAGATTAAGCCCACAAATTTAATATAAATGAGATCTGTCACATTTGTCCCTCTCTTGAATGTCACCCCATCCATCTGCCACCCACACTTTATGGACAGAATTTCATGGCTCCAACAAGTTTGTGTTCAAAAGTACCTCTCAAGGATGGCCACCCCTCTCATGTGACCAGTGTCCAGTATATTAGTGGGAAAAAATGTAAAATTTATAACTCACATGTGGCCTCATTTTTTCCAACATGCTGATAAAAGAATCAAATTTTATTATATACAAAGTGGTAAGTAATCAAATTATCCTTACTGCCATGTGATCCTCACTTTGATAATTGCTGGCTATTACAGTGTGACCCCGCTATAACACAGTAGTTGGGAGTCATAGAACCCGACTGTGTTATAGACCAAACCGTGTTATAAGCAACCAGGTCAGTTAGCTGAAGAAAATGATGCATGTACCCCAAACAGTTTGGGTGGGAGTGGGGTAGGTAATAAACGTGGACAATAAAATACGTGTTTCATTGGCACAGTTACCATCTTAAATCGATGCATATTAAATGGGAAATACACCTGTAGTGAAAATGGAGAAGGCATATATAATATTTCACTTTATTTAGAGAACCACGGATTGGTAAATATACTGTTTATATATACATGTCTTATGTAGAGTATTAACATCATGTAATCACCAGTGAATCGCATCACATACATTAAATCCACAATACAAGTAATTCCATAAAAAAAATGCACACACAGAGTTTTAAAATATTCAATAATTTTGTCACAGGTCTTATAAGTCTGAATTCACTGGATAAACATAACACAGTCATGTAACGAATGAGGAAGCACATTTACTTTTCAGTACATCCCAAGTCAGTAAAAGTTAGTTTGCATTTTAAGCTGCTGTTGGTCGTTTTCATAAGTGTATCATTTTCCCTGCAAAAAGGAAATTTTCATGGCTCAGTAATCATGTTCCAGTCACATTGAAAAATGAAAAAATGCATCTAATTCCATAGCTTTTATTTAAGTTTGGTACTGACTTCTTTGAAGAAGAGTTCTTTGTTTTTATTAAAGATTATAGTCCGATTTCTTTGATGAAAGGTGCATGCATTATTGAAGTCACCGCTAAAGGCCAGCTTTGGAGAACCAAACAAATGCCTGTTTGCATGATTAAGACTGATTTTTTTTTTTCCATTGCTTATAACGTTTTCATAACAGTCGGTGCTTCATAGGTAATGTTTTCTTTGAAATTTCAGCAAACTATTTTATCTGGTAACATTATTTTTTTTAAATTAATTGGCCGTCATTTGGTCGATTGTAGTTACAGTTCCTCCTGTCTATTAAATAAACTAACAAGTAAGATTTTTTTAAAATATTTTTTTTTAACATTTGTGGTAGCAGAGTGATGCTGCCTTCCACTCATGCATCAGAAATTTAACAAAGGGTCAACAGACAATAGACACAGGTGTTCTGGTCTGATGACAAGGATTAATACAGAAAATGTGGGTGTTGTGAAGGAATTAATTCTGAATGGAAAAAAGAGGAATTTTACTTGCCATCCACATACAAATGTCAGTCTATGTAAATATATTAATTACTAGCAAGCAGCTGAAAAATCCGACAAAAGATAGGTTACAAGACAATGCCTTGTCCGGTTGATCTCCGCTACCAGAAATATCAACAAAATTAGCGGATATCTCACAGCATACGGTACTGATGCTCGATGTCAACATAAGCAGATTATGATATAACAATGCACTGTTTTAAGATGGTTTGTCAATATGGGCAAAGAAATTGTTTATGTAACAATAGATAAATTTCAGTGCATTTTATATCAAATTTGTGGCTTCCTTTCATGGTTCCTCTGAATTTTTCCACTCTAAACCAATGGTTGTATATACAAGTTTAAACAGCCAACAATGTCAGCAATAAAAAATCGCCAGATGGTATATTTTGCTACCAATAAGGAAAATAAAAATAATATCACAGTTTTTGACATTAGTGAAGCCCTGTGCGATCCTAGAATAAACGTTTTACACTTTATTGTTTGTACTTTTAAAAAGAAAAACTATTTTTTCGTGTACAAGAAAATTACATATAAAATTTCATGAGCAAAACCACAATTGTCTTGTATTATTTATGTGTGATCTCTTCCCCAAAATGATAATAAACTTTTTATGGGTTTTTTTTCATACTTTTAAGAAAGATTTTTTTTTCTCATGCTTTAGAAAAATAAATATGTAAAATTTAGGAAGCCATGCCATGATCATGTTATATCCAAATTTGTGTTATAACGGAGCGTGCTATAGTGGGGTCACACTATATTACTGCTGATAATTGTTAAAATTACAATAGCTAACAAATGTCATGTGCAGTATTGACAAACACAAGTAAGCACGAAAATGGTGTGACATCCTTTTTTGGCATCCCTTAGATATTGATAATTTCTCTTTGATGTTTATTGGCTGGTATTACTGATGATATTTATCATGATTACAATAACTAACAGCCGTTATGAACCATATGGTTCGTCACAAAATCTGCATGACATTAAAGTTGTATGATAGCTTTGTAATGGCTTCTCCCACATAGAAATGTAAACTCAGCAGGGTACCAGACTGTGACCAGTGAATCATGCCAAAATCACTTCCTTTATAAACACATGGCATTTCATTTAAATGCTACAGATTATTTTAACAGTGATATAGTTGGAAACATAGGAACAAATTTTTGCAAAACATTCAGCATGTTGGCAAGGGAAATAAAACCTACTCAGGTTCAAAGAAAATGTCAGAATAATTTGACTTGATGAAAAGGAGGATAGTTTGAGTATCCATGCTGAAAAATGTCAGAAAGACTTGAATAAACATAGTAAAAGAGAAGAAAAACATTCTGCAGAAATGGGAAGATATAATTAATGGAGAAAGATTGTTAGGGCAAGGATATGCTTGTACCCTGATTTAAACAACAAGGTGTTCTAATGGTTTTGCATTGCATGTGCCATTTCACTTACAGGTCATATGATTCAATAAATGGAAATGGTATTAAGACAGTTGTACGAACAATGTCATTATCTTTTTTAAAACTACAGTAGCAGTTTTTCTCTAACTTACTTGATTTCACAACTGTATGATTTTTAAATGAACAAAGTAAATGTTTCAGAATTTGTTGTGACTTTCTTACTTCATATGTAAATTACTACAATGTGACCCCACTATAGCGTGCTCCGTTATAACACAAATTCGGATATAACGTGGTCGTGGCGTGGCTCCCGAAATTTCATATACATGTATTTTTCTTGTGCACAAAAAAAATTTCTTAAGTATTACGAAAATAAAAAAAGTAAAACGTTGCTTATCATTTTGGGGAAGAGATCGTGTATGAACAATACAAGACGATCGTGGCTTGACTCCTGAAATTTATGTGTATTTTTCTCGTACACGAAAAAGTATTTTTCTCGTACACGAAAAAGTATTTTTCTCATACACGAAAAAATATTTTTCTCGTACATGAAAAAGTATTTTTCTCGTACACGAAAATATTTTTTTTTTCCTCTTAAAAGTAAAAAGAAGAAAAAACGCATAAAAATTTTATTCTGGGATCATGTAGGTCTTCGCCAATGTCGCAAATTTGGATTGTTTTTCTCTTATTAGCTGCAAAACATACCATGTGGCTTTTTTATTTGTTGGTGACATTGTTGGCTATTTAAACTTTTATATATAACCATTGGTTTGGAGTGCAGAAATTCAGAGGCCCCATGAAAGGAAGCCGCAAACTTGCTATAAATTGCACTGAAATTTATCTATTGTTACATAAACAAATTCTTTGTCCATACTGACAAACCATCTAAACAGTGCATTGTTATATCATAATCCGCTTATCCTGAAATCTAGCGTGAGTTCTGTATGTTGTGAAATATCTGCTTTTTTGTTGTTGACATTTCTGGTAACGGAGATCAGCCGGGCGAGGCATTGTCTCATAATCTATCTTTCATCGGATTTTTGGCCGATCGCTAGTAATTAATATATTTACAAAGACTGACATTTGTATATGGATGGTAAGTAAAATTCCTCTTCGTTTCACTCAAAATTAAGTTCTTCAGAATGCTCATGTTTTCTGTAATAATCCCTATCATCAGAACACCTGCATCTCTATCGTCTGTTGACCCTTTGTTAATTTTCAGACGCATGCGTGGAAGGCAGCATGATGCTGCAACCACAAATGGAAGAAAAAAAATACATCTTACTTATTGGTTTATTCAGAAGGCAAGGAGGAACAGTGACTAGAATAGTCTAAACGACGGCCAATTCCTTTTTAAAAATGTACCCAGATAAAATAGATTGCTGAAATTTCAAAGGAAACATTACCTTTGAAGCACTGACTGTTATGAAAACGTGCTCAGCAAATGAAAAAAAAAAACAGTCTCTATCATGCAATACAATTATTTGATGTTGCCGCCACAATAAGAAATGGGCATTCGTTTGGTTCTCCAAAGCTGTCCTTTAGCGGTGACTTAAATAGCGCATGCACCCTTCATCAAAGAAAGCCGACTACAATCTTTCAATAACAGCAAAGAACTTTAGTTCAAAGGAAGTCAGTACCAAACTTAAAAAAAAGTGATGGAATATGATGGATTTTTGCATTTTCCAACATGACTGGAACACATTAACTGTGCTGTGAAAGTTTCCTTTTTGTAGGAGAAAGTTTATGCTTATGAACGCTACCAACGGCGGCTTAAAACGCAAACTAACTTTTACCGACTTGGAATGTACTCTAAAGTAAATGTGTTTCGTCATTCTTTACATGATTGTGCTGTGTTTTTCCACTGAACTCAGACCAATATGACCTGTTACAAAATCATTTAATATTTTAACGCTGTGTGTGTGCATATTTTCGATGGAATCACTTGTATTATGGATTCAATGTATATGATGAGGTTCGCAGGTGAGTACACGGTGTTGATACTCTATTCATGCTATACATTAGACATTTATATATAAACAGGATTCACGTATATGTACCAATTCATGGTTCTCTAAATAAAGTAAACTATTATATTATGTCTTCTGTTTTCACTACAGGTGTATTTCTCATTTAATATGCATCAGTTCAAGATGGCAACTGTGCCGACAAAGCACGTATTTTACCGCCCGCATTTATTACCCACCCACCACCCCCAATTTTCTTTGGTGTTTTTGTTTTGTTGGGGGGGTACATTTTCTTCAGCTAACTGACTTGGTTGCTTATAACACGGTTTGGTTCATAACATTCTATGGCTCCCAACTACCATGTTATAGCGGGGTCACACTGTACTCATCTTTGATCCAAAGTAAAGACACCAGTGTTATGAGGCCACTTTCCTGCTGCAAAATGGGTGGCCTTGTAAGGGCAACCATCATAATAAAAATTAGTGTGCACCAAGAATTGTAATTTTATGAGTCAATTTATGTAGAATTTGGTTGTGGCAGCAAATTAGAGGATCAGATAGATATAAATAGCCATATTCATACTTGTGACTTTCTTTAGAAGTGTTATCTTAGACAGTCTAACAATGTTAGGATGAGTCTGAAGACAGGTAGCTAAAATTGCAGACAGGACATCAAGTAGAACCCTGCTATAACATGATGGTTGGGTCAGCACAAGTTTTCAAAGGGCATTTAATACAGCAAAATTCTACTACATCATGATGGTCTGGGTCCTCTGGAGTTCTGCAGAATTTCTGTTCCTGTCTTGAGGTCAAAAACATCGACAACTGAGAACTATAAACTACAGTGAACAAATGTTCTAGATTTATGCTGGTGGTAAATGGGTCTTAGGCTACACAATTTATCCTGGTTCCATGACCATTAAACATGTTCAGCAAAATATCAAACCATCAAAAAATGTAAAAACTTGATTTTCAGTATCTTGACCTGAGACACAGAATATCAATATCTTCACTTGTGCAAGTTTATTTTCAAACCTAAGCATGGTTCTTACAGCTTTAATAAAAACCTTGAAGTTGAGGGGTTGCCTTGAAAAGTCTTGAATTGCCAAAAAACTTCTAGCAATCACTCTTTGAATATATTTATTCGCAAAAGTACAAAATTCTCAAAAATTTATATGCATCACTTTTTGCATTCAGAAATTTTGTTATTTGCAAATTTTTCAATACTATTACAAAAATACAATGGGGTAAAATTAAATGTCTTAAATGATACACAAATAAACTTGAGTAGTTTCTGGATGGAGTAGCATCCTTTTGCTGGTTTGGAGTGCTTATTATTTGTGGGTATTTTCTACAATATTGGTATCAGTCCATGCAGTGATAAACAAAGCAACATATGGAGATAATTTAAATTTATGTAGGAAATAAATACTTGCTGAAAAACTTGTACAAGTCCTTAAAAACCAAATCTATGAAAAGTCTTTATAAAAACTTGGGACTGTGCAGCCATGATCTCTGACTTTGACAGCAAATGTCGCTACACCATTCATTTAACTCCTGTAAGGTCTTTAGATCCAATTTGGAATGCCGTCATATGTAAGGGTTATAAATAACAGCTTTAAATGTATGGTACTTTAGTTTTCTGCAGATAAAGCTCAGAATGTTTAGAACAAGTTATTAAATAAAGCTTGTCAGACAATTGAAATAAATATTAGAACTTTAATTCCAACAGAAAGGCCACTGTCCATGGTAATACTTTGTGTTTACCATGTATTTATTGGAACACAGGCAGCAGGCAGGTTGCTCTCTAATTCCAGCAAATACTTTAATGTAAATATTATAAGTTCATATCTAACAGAACCCAATTAAAGGTCCGTGGTAATAAATTTGTTTTTAACATGTATTATAGGAACACCATCTGCGGGCAATTCGCTTCCTTCCCAACATCTTGAAGTTGCAGAGAATTCTGTTCCAGAAATATCAAAGGAAGCTGGATCGTGCTGAAGCCTCCACCATTACAGTAGAGATGCTCAGAAATCAGTCCAATGGAGGTTTGTACCATGTAGTGAAAATACAAAAATTCATGCTACCACCTGTATGATTGTCTCCCTTTTAGGGAGATAAACACTGGATTTTGTGTCTGTGATCTGATCTAGTGGCTACTGCAGCATCAAATCAGTGTTTAAGTTGTCTTGTGAACCCATTACTATAAAGAGTCCAAGTGCAGTATTCTGCACAATTCTTGTTATTTAGAGAACAGTAAAATACCAGTTGTAGGTGATGAGAACTAGTTGCATTGCCCTCATCATCATCCAGCAGCTGTGGCAGTGTCAACTCAATGTTGAAATTATTTTGCAACAGAATCCTTGTTATTTTAGAGTATACTAAAATTCTGATTATAACATATCTGCTGTATATCATGCCTTATGTATGTATACCATACCTGATATATGTATACCATAACTGATATATATATATATATATATATATATATATATATATATATATATATATATATATATATATATATATATGCCATACCTGCCGTATGTATGTGGTCTAAAGCGCTCTCCATTACAGACCAAATGCCATCTCACCTCTTTCTGCATGGGTTCGAGTCTCGGATTCGGCCAATGTGGGTATGTGAGAAAGCTTGCCAGTAGCTTCTTGTGGGTCGGTGGTTCTTTCCAGTGTTTTCCTGGGTTCTTCCTCCACCATTAATACAGGCCACCATGTATAGCCTATATTGTGCTGAAAAATGACATTAAACCCAACAAAACAACAAACATATATGCATAGTCTCTGGATTGGACCCAAGCTATGCATATAAACAGAGTATGCATCTAAGCCAAATTCATGTATATTGACAATATACATGTACTCATAAAAATGGAAAATCATACAAACAAAGCTCATGTGCTATATAATTGTGTTTCTGTGTATTAAACATCTATGTATACATTTAAGTCCATAATACATGTAAATTCAGATAAACACTATAAACTGTTCCTGCCAGAATTATTATTGATAGTGTGTATCACTCTTTGGTAGCAAAATAGTATACAGGTCGCTACTAAAATTAGTTCCCAGTAAAATAATAAGTTTACATAAAAAGAAAGACATTAAAGTTGTTGCAAAAAGTTTGCAAGTTACTTGGTGAAAATGTCCATAATTGATTTTTTAACACAGTTGGGGCAGCCAGTCTGATGGACAATAGCCTGCAAGTTATAAAAACGTCATACGATTCACACCCATTTGCTTCCAAAAACACTCTAATAGTCTCCAGACTTTTAATGGCAGTGCAAAGTTTGGCGGTAGGACAGACAAATCGTTGGTAGACTCCTCCACATCCTCTGGATCTGAATCCTTTTCTTCTTGCTGGACGTGTGAACAGATATCGGCATCTGTTTTTTCTTCATCAGTATGAAGGTGTTCATCCACGCCACATAGCGATTGAACTCATCCAATGCCATTGTGGGTGGGATAAAAACCTCAGTGTTGTTGTCATCGGTAACGTCTTCAGTGGACATGATGTTCTTGACAAAACTTGCATGTTGATAATAGTTGGCAATGGTTGCTCCTGAAATTTGATTCCACATGCCTCCCTGTAGATGCAAGGCATCCAGTAAACTCAGTTTTTTACGTAATTCTGCAGCACGCCCTTCACTTCCATTGTCGATGATGTTAACAACTTGACACAACACTAGTGATCGGTATTACTTCTTGAAGTTAACAATGATGCCTTGATCCATCGGTTGAATCAATGATGTAGTGTTGGGGGTAGAATGAATAGTTTAGCATTTGTCAAGTGAAGATTATCACTGTGAGCAGCACAATTGTCACACAACATGAGAATCTTTGTTTTCTGCTTCGCATCTGTTTATCAGCTTTTTTAAGCCATTATTGCCATATGTATCCTGTCATCCACACGTTTTTGTTTGCTTTGTATGGAACCGGTAATGTCTTAACATTCTTAAAACAATGCAGATTTTTACTTTTGCCGATCACTAGTGGCTCTAGTTTTTCGCTCCCATGCATGTTAGCTGCAAGCAACAGTCACCCAATCTTTCGCAACTTTAGCCCTGGATACATTAGCTCCTTTAAATGAAAGTGTTCCATCTGGGATAGCTCTCCAAAAAAGCCCATATTAATGAAGGAAAAATGGCACCATACTTTCGCTATGCACTTAAGCGATCTATGCAGTTAATCAATATGCATTTAAGTGGAGCTGACTATATATATATATATATATATATATATATATATATATATATATATATATATATACCATATCTTCTGTATGCTGTATGTATACTATACATGCTCTGTGTGTGTGTGTGTATATATATGTCATGCCTTAAATATCTATACCATGCCTTATATAAATGTCAGCTGGTTCATAACCTTTGATCAAGTCCGGCAGAACGTCAGGTATTGCATATTAAAGTTAGCAATGATGGCAATAATTTCGACCTCTAGAGCCAGTGCATCAGCATTTATAATGCTTAGCTGATGAGCACAGAGGCTGCATGAGGCACCAGTCTATAATTTTCTGCGATCTTTGGGATAGCATTCGACACGTATACAGCCTTGACCACCACTTTACATGTCTGGACCATGTTTATGCAATTAAGCGGTGTCAAACATGTATAAAGTCAATGGTTGAGACCAGCAAATTGTATGCAATTAAATGATTTATGCATTTAACCGATATGCATTTATCCGATATTGATTACTATGCATATTAATGAAGGAAAAATGGCACCATACTTTCGCTATGCACTTAAGCGATCTATGCAATTAATCAATATGCATTTAAGTGGAGCTGACTATATATATATATATATATATATATATATATATATATATATATATATATATATATATATACCATATCTTCTGTATGCTGTATGTATACTATATATGCTCTGTGTGGGTGTGTGTATATATATATCATGCCTTAAATATCTATACCATAGATGCTGTATGTTTAGTAGGGCCACATAGTGCTAGTTATTGTGTATCATGAAGCATATCACAATAATTTTCTCGATATGACATGTATTATGAATAAGAATTCTTTATTTCAGACTACAAAATCCATACCTCTAAATTAAAATATAAAGTAAAAACATAAAAGTATGAAAAACATACAAGTCAGTCTATGTTTGTACAAGTATTATATCATTGCATAAATCTATTGTAGAATATGCCAGATTCTTACAACAAACAAAAGTTTTCCTTTTCTTTCTGTTATTCTTTTAAATATTCAAGGAATGTAGGTACACTAAAGTGTTCTAAAAACATGTTTATTATTGCATTCTTTTCAAATACACACATGTAGCATGTAACAGAAAGTAGAGTGCATGTGTTTAGGACTTTAACAGCTAAAGTGCTTTGTTCACTGATAGGGTAATTTTAGGTACCTGTAGTTTATAGTTCTCAGTTGTCGATGTTTTTGACCTCAAGACAGAAATAGAAGTTCTGCAGAACTCCAGAGGACCCAGACCATCATGATGTAATAGAATTTTACTGTATTAAATGCCTTTTGAAAACTTGTGGGGACCCAACCATCATGTTATAGCAGGGTTCTGCTGTATGGAGTGCCTTTTGAGAATTCATATGTATGATATTATAGCTGGGTTTCACTGTATTAACTGCCTTTTGAGAATTCATATGTATGATATTATAGCTGGGTTTCACTGTATTAACTGCCTTTTGAGATATCATGAAGAAAATACTTTATAGGATATTATTCCAATTCTTTTTTTCAGATGAACTGCCAAGATTGTTGGACGAGTATGCAGAGGTTTGGGACCTTATCAGGGAACATTTGGGTAAAATGGAAATGGTTATTCCATATCTAAATTCTGAAAATTACAGTCACCTTATATTATGGAACTATAGGGTTTATGTACTGCAGATTTTTGTTTTAGTTAATCTGCATAGAATGATATTGGCAGAGATATATAAATGGGTTCCATCCATCTATCCATTTTTTCCACCACATTTTTTTTGTTTCCAGAGTATGACACCCAAAAAAACTCAAGCTCCAACAAAACCTGTCCTGAATCACCTTTATATAGTGGTCACCTGGTCTCAACAGCTATTCCCATTTCCTTCATGAGAGATGTGCTCATTAAACCCTGAGCAAAACATCTAGGTATTTCCCAACAGTATACTTGCAGAGAGATCACCTAGAGCAGTGGTAGCCTTACCAGTATCTAAATCCCTGAGACTCACTGACAGTGCTTCACTTGCTGAATTTTAAAGCACTTTGCTACTTGCAATAAATAGTTATTTTTTGCTTGTATGCCTTCAGTTTTAAGCTGACCACTCAGGTGGCCTAGTGATTAGAGCATCTGCCTCGGATGCGGGAGGTCGTAAGTTAGATCCCTGGCAGAATCATAGCAAAGATTCATAAAAATGATACTAATTGGTGCCTCATTTGGTGCTCAGCATTAAGAGGTTAGTGTTAGGACTGGTCAGCCTGGTGTTAGGATAATGTGACTGGGCAGGACATCATTCTACATGTCTGCGGCATGATGCCACAATTCTAGACATCACTATAAACTGCCACGCTGCAGACATCGTAGCGATATGACTGAAAAATTGTTAAAGCTACATTATAAATCCAAATCACACACTCACACTCAATTTTAAGCTGAAATTTGGTACATCTGTTCTAAATAAATTATGTACATAATGGTATAAAGTTCATGCAACAAATCAAACTCTTGTGCATAAAGGTAAATTGAATGATTTACTTTGCTTCTCTTGTCAGTAAAGATCCATAAAATCACACTGAATAATTGAATGATTCACACATGAAATATTTTATTTTAGATGACAGAGACTCCATTTGTCATTTTCTTGTAAACTTTAGCCTTATGGGAAAACTGCAATCAGTAACAATAGGCACATTTTCCTTACACTTACCTTTTTCCTAAGAATTTTTCAAAGAACATTTAAACATTGTTTATAATGCAGAATGTCAAATTCAAACATTATAAGATCTTTGGATTGTATTTACCATCATGATGGTAAGTCTAAACACACCATTAATTATTTAGAAAAATTATTTTGTATGACCTATAAAAGTTTGGACATAAAATTGTTGCAGTTTTTTCACAAAAACTGGGACACAATAGACATTTTGTTTTAGTGGTTGCTTTCTTCACCTTTTTGTGTCTGTAAGTGTTGGGACACTGCAAATGTTATTTTGTTATATGCTTATAAGTCTTTGGACCTAAAAATAATAATCGTTTATTTCTTACAATAGTATGGAAAAGTCTGTATGAATTTGTATGCTCAAAATACAAAGATAGTCAATGTGTACATACCAGAACTACATTAAATATCCATCCATATTTGAGAAACATTGTAATAGGCATATAACTGTAATGTTCAGAATTTTCAGGAAATTGTTTAGTTTGCATATTTCTGCAAGAATACAGAACTGAGAATGAAAAATCATGCACATTTGATAGTAAATACATGAGAACAGTGATACAGCTTAAAAGATATTGCAAGTGATTGAACAAGGTGACCTGTCATGTGACTTTCTATATTTGGCCTAGGTCTGTTACTATGGATATAGCTGACTCTAGGTGCAAAAGGAAAAATAGGCCACATGAAAAATAGACAGAGGGAAAATTGAATAAATCTCTGAATGAAACTCTTTTCCACCAGAATTTAGGAATATCCAATTTAAACAGTGAATTATTTTCATAGGAACTTAAGCCAGTTGCCTGAAATAATAATAATATTAATACATTTAATAATAATAAATATAAATGGTATTTGGTGTGTAGTTTTTGTGCGGAAAACAAGTTTGAAAGGTGAACCTACATTCAGTGGTCACCTGTGTACAAAGGCTAGTCTGATCTTTTCCCATGGATGGCTGCTGTTGACAGGTTTGACTCTGTCACTGTGAAATGTGGTATACTTATTATGGTTCATATGTGCCATTTGCTATTCACAGCTCCTGTTAATTATTTCTTATATATATTTTTCTGTTTGTCTGCCATCCATCCATTTCGACATGCTGGCATTTCGGGACAAAATCCCAACCAGCCAACTACCACCAACACTACCATTCAGATATTTGTGATAGCTTTATGCACCCTCTTGCATGTTGTAATAAATGGCTAATAGGTGCAACCTGTTGTAATAAATGGCTAATTGGTGCAACATGTTGTAATAAATGGCTAATTGGTGCAACATGTTGTAATAAATGGCTAATTGGTGCAACATGTTGTAATAAATGGCTAATTGGTGCAACTTGTTGTAATAAATGGCTAATTGGTGCAACCTGTTGTAATAAATGGCTAATTGGTGCAACATGTTGTAATAAATAGCTAATTGGTGCAACCTGTTGTAATAAATGGCTAATTGGTGCAACCTGTTGTAATAAATGGCTAATTGGTGCAACATGTTGTAATAAATGGCTAATTGGTGCAACATGTTTGTCATGGATTGCATCCAGGTAGCTGAGATGAGGAGATATTGGGTTTAAACCACTACAGTGCAGCACACAACTTTGACCTCAACTTGATTCTTGACAGGTGGTCAGATGGACCTGTTTGATTTATCAGCTGATCATGCTGAGCCCATAGGATCAATACCTATAAAATCTACTTCTACTGCACACTACCCTCGTACACACCCTTCATCAAAACCTTTTTTTTCTTTCTTCTGTCTTAGCTATTTCTGATTATGCAGAAGTGGTCTTAGAAAGCAGTGGGTCAGTCTAGCAGAGAATGAGGATACACTATTTGAGACTCTGCTTGAGTATACCACCCATGTAGACCTGATTACCACACCTGTATAATGTCACCTTGTAGGCCTGATTACCACACCTGTATAATGTTAACTTGTTGTGCTCTGTGGTTTTGAAATTTTGTGGTACCTTTACAATGCATTATCAATCAACTTAAAAACAACTTCATAGATTTTGACACTAACAGACAAGTGAACTCTAAAGAACAATGGCCTATGGTGTTTTCACCAGTAGACATGATTTTGACACTAACAGACAAGTGAACTCTAAAGAACAATGGCCTATGGTGTTTTCACCAGTAGACATGATTTTGACACTAACAGACAAGTGAACTCTAAAGAACAATGGCCTATGGTGTTTTCACCAGTAGACATGATTTTGACACTAACAGACAAGTGAACTCTAAAGAACAATGGTCTATGGTGTTTTCACCAGTAGACATGATTTTGACACTAACAGACAAGTGAACTCTAAAGAACAATGGTCTATGGTGTTTTCACCAGTAGACATGATATTTAGATGGTCCTCATTGAAAATGGTGTCAATCATACATCGTGCTGACACTGTTTCTTAGGAGACCCTTTTTACCCATTAAATAGAATGGTCTATTACCAAACTTTGTTGAGGCAAGGAACTATAAGATTTAGATTTTTCCCAGGTAGAGGTTATTTATTACATTATACTATTTAAGAAAGTTTCAAGGCAATTTCACACCTGATAAGACTAGCTCAAGTGTCCATGTACTAATTTCAGTGAAACATTTTTTTTTATCAAGTCAATTTTCATCGCAAAAACTCCTAATTGTCAATTTGTGTATTTTGTCATTTTGAATATTTCTAGCATATATGAAAAATTCTTAAGTCATGGTTTCAGCATAAGAACTTGTGGACCTTACCTTTTAACATTGCTGCTAATTTCATCATGCCTAAATACCATGAAAAAACTAACAACTTAGCTACTTTTCCAATCTTTATAGTATTTGTACCCAAGGAATACCGTAGACGCCGTATTGATGACTCCACACCAGTGTCTCAGCTTCTGCCTACAGCAAGTGATGCAGGCCAGTGTGCTTACTCTGTACTGGAGTTCCTGTTCCGCACACAAAACGAGTTCATGGATAACTACTACAGAGAGGTCAAAAGAAGGTAACAAACACAAGTCATTCATCACAATTTGCACATTTATCTACAAGAGTTGGTTTATCAAGTTATAGATATATTCATTAGCATGTCTAAGGGGGCTTGTTTATTACACAGTAGAAGAACCTTCCTTTTACCTCTGTGGTTACAAGTGTTATGCACGAGTCAGATGCACGGTCTTTTGATAACTCTTTTGCACTTTGGTGATCCCAAACTCTGAGGCTACAAGATGCATACATTCTCATCACTGAAAATGTTTAATTTGACCTCCTAAATTACCTATATAAGAATGTGGGGGCAAAGTTTGATCATATCCCTAATATGATGAAGTCATTTTTATCTGCCCATCTTCAGTCTAGCATATTATGTTATGGCATTATCCATCCATTTGTATTTTAACATTTACACTTCTGTCCCATAACTCTGTATTGGTTAAACAGGTTCTCATGACACAGTGCACAAGTATATATCTCAACTAAATGGTTTATCAAATACCATATTCATGCTCACTTCATTTAGGTTATGGCAGGGGGAAATGGAATTTGGTGCTGTGTATCCCTATCTGGATTATAACTTACTTAAATGAAAGGTCATTTAGTAGGAAAAAGTGCATGAGATGGCAGTATCACCTGCTGTTTGCAGTAAATACGTACTTTGTTGTTTTTGTTTTATCTATGAAGCTAGTGAATTGACCTAAAATGAATGTTTATTTAATCAAAGGTGAATGAGACATTCATACTCTATGTCCTTAACGGGTCATTTCTGAACTAAGACAAACCATTTTTTACCTGCTGTTTGCAGTAAATATGTACTTTGTTGTTTTTGTTTTATCTGTGAAGCTAGTGAATTGACCTAAAATGAATGTTTATTTAATCAAAGGTGAATGAGACATTCATACTCTATGTCCTTAACGGGTCATTTCTGAACTAAGACAAACCATTTTTTACCTGCTGTTTGCAGTAAATATGTACTTTGTTGTTTTTGTTTTATCTGTGAAGCTAGTGAATGGACCTAAAATGAATGTTTATTTAATCAAAGGTGAATGAGACATTCATACTCTATGTCCTTAACGGGTCATTTCTGAACTAAGACAAACCATTTTTTACCTGCTGTTTGCAGTAAATATGTACTTTGTTGTTTTTGTTTTATCTGTGAAGTTAGTGAATTGACCTAAAATGAATGTTTATTTAATCAAAGGTGAATGAGACATTCATACTCTATGTCCTTAAAGGGTCATTTCTGAACTAAGACAAGCCATTTTTGATTCATATTCAACGACATGAACACTGGTTGTTTCGGCCATTAGTAAAATTAGAAAGACAATTTACTTTTTTTAAAGCCTGCCATAAGACATACAATGTTATGATGTTTGTCCCTCTCACTGTGATTGATTTCTGCACAGTAACTCAAGTTGTCGACCATCTATAGTTATCAAACTTTGTGAAAGACTTGCACTTGGGGTAAGGAAGTACTAAATTAATTTTGAGACAAAAAGGTCAGCGGTCACTGACTGAAAGATAAAAGTAATATGCACAATAACTTTCATTCTTCATCATCAAAAGTTCGATTTCTTGCATTTTGGGATAAGGAAGAACCCTGTCAATTATGTCAGTAGGGCATAGGTCAAGATCACTGACAGAAAGAAGAAAATTTGTTGCTGCACCAAATTTCAGTAATCTGCATAAGGGACTATTCAACATAGTATAGGCATGTAATGTGCCATTCATGGCACTCCATTTGTATTAAATTTAATGATGTGAAGAGCCACAGTTTTATGAGACTTTTTTATGTTGGAAACTAAAAAAATAAAAATTCATCTTGCAACATTTCATTTATACAAACCTATCATCAGAATCAGAATTGAAAATGCCCCAAATATCTGTACAATTGTATGAGAGATTTATTTGTATTTATTAAAGAATTTGCATAATTTCTATAAATTCTCCTCATTTCAGAGTTGTTGAGATACCACACGTGAAAGTAAGGGACATAACTCCAGCTCACCTGATCAGCTACCACCCAGAGCAGGATATTCTGCCCTTGGTTTTGGCCAACTGTAACTATTCCTTTGAGGTTGGGAAAGGAACAACTATTGAGTACAACTTCACCAACCTAGAGAGACAGATTATGGATAGATTTCTCTTTGGAAAGTCTAGGATAGACATGGAGGTAAAGGTTTTCTTGAAATGTGAAACACTTAAGACAGTTTTAGTTATGGTAGAGGATTAATGTGTCTTTAGCTAATTAGAGATGTATATGGGTAGGTGTTTGTTAGATAAAGAGTTGAGGCTAAAATGCTTCATGTAGAAATTGACTAAAGCTTAGGATAGACAGATAGATGAGATGACAAAATTACGTCTAAAATTTTTATAATAATTATTAGAAATTCTTCTACAGATAACATTATTCTAATCATCTGGCATTCAGTTATTCATTGATGCTTTTGTTGATTTTGATATTAGAGGTTGATAAAATTGTTATTTCCAAGGTAAAAGAGAAAAGAGATAAAAATTGAATACAGTCATTAACTTAATCAGAAGTTTATGTTTTGATGCAAAATACCAAACTGCAACAGTAGATGATGTAATTAGATATACTATGAAAATAAAACATAAATTGATGAATGGGTGTTATACAATTTTCTGAGTATTAGTGTGCTGTATAACAAAGTTCTTTATTAGTGACTAGTGTGTCAGTACTCAATGCTCCCCATGTACAAACTACTCCATCTGATTATCCAGTTATTAAATGCCCTATTGTGAATAATTTTTCTGATATGTTGTTCATACACTGGAAAACTGACCTCCAACCACATGGCAATGCTCAAACCAGATGTTTTGCATCATAAAATCTACTTATAAAACTCTCAAAAGTTTGAGTACATCTCAGTTTAGAAACAAAAATAAATTTTTCGTCATCTCTAAAAATCTTATTTGAATGTCTCTGGTCATATATGGCAAGTAGTTTGTATGGTAGGGGCCCTGAATGGCCGAGTGGTCTAAATCGTTCTCCGTTACGGATCACTGCCATCTCACCTCTGTCTGCGTCGGTTCGAGTCTCAGATTCGGCCAATGTGGGTATGTGAGAAAGCTTGCCAGTAGCTTCTCGTGGGTCGGTGGTTCTTTCCGGGGTTTTCCCGGGTTCTTCCTCCACCTTTAATACTGGCCACCATGTATAGCCTATCGTGTGCTGAAAAATGGCATTAAACCCTACAACAACAAGAAAGTTTGTATGGCGACTTCAATCAAAGTCAGTCTTTGGTCTGCCATCAACAAATGCAGAACCCATCTTATACAGAACTTTTGAGCCTCAAGTGATACTTCAGTATGTTAAAAACATTAAATTAATGTCCATGGTAATAAAACTATTTTATACTATGTACTGAGTCTTTTGCCCAATTCACAGCAACCATTTCCAGCTCATCAGTGACAAACCAGTCTTCCAGAACATATTTCATCTTCCATGGCTTCATGACCATTTTTACAATGATGATGAATCCACCCCAAAATTGTAGAATATGATAGAGAATTGTATCCACAAAATTTATTGAAGTCAACCTTTATAGGTGTTAGAGAGTACCCTAAGAGTGACTTGATTTTAATGTATGTTTTTCCCACAGTAGCAGAAGATTTTTATGTCATTTATGTGTGTTACGTTACATGTATAAATCTCCAAGTGTCTGGTATACACCTACAGATCATGCTATTTTTCTCAATCAATATGCGTTAAATTTATTGACAGGTTCAAGGAAACAAAAGAATTATAATAAAATATTTGGAACTATTTAGATACTCCTTGTGTGTTAAACTATGCCATTTGCAGTGAAGCATGTTTATGAAGAAACTTCAGGGACCTGGTATGGCAAGGTGTCCTGTATAATGAAAAGGAGAGCAACACTTTTTTGTTGCCCTTTATGAGCTGCTGTATTTATGTAATGGTAAAAATTAAAAATAAGGAAGAGTGAACCTTAATCATTATCATTTTGGCAGGTATATTTTATGTAAATGTTAAAATATGAAATGGAGAATTGCCCTTAATTGTTGTCCTTATGATTAGGTGTACTTTATGAACAGTGAAAAGATAATGAAAAAGAAAGTGACTCTTAATTTTTGGCACTTTTTTCAGGTGTACTTTATTTTAAGGTTAAAATAATGATGAAAAGGAGTGACTTTGATTTGTCCTCAATGGACAGGTGTCCTTTATATACTGATTAAAATGAGGAAACAGAAAGTGACTTTTATTTCTTGTCCTTTATAAAGGAGTTCTTTATGTAAAGGCTAAAATAATAATTGAAACAAGATTGGCCTTTAATTGTTGTCTATTATGGACAGGTGTATGTAAAGGTTTATCCTATATGAGGAGGTGTCCTTTATGTAAAGTTTTAAATGATAATGAAAAGGTCAGTAACCCATGATTATTGTCTTTAGTGGTTGGATGCATTTTACACAGAGCTGTCCAGTAAGACAAGTTGCACTGTATTTCAATTCTTATGTATTGCATCTTGTAAATTATATTGTGCATTCTAGTGGAATGTGTGCATGCTCTATCTTAGGTCAAGATTTATGTTTCAGTCATTTTCTTTAACACTATTTCAAATCTCACAGTCATGAAAATTTATATTTAGCTGTGTTATTTTGAATGCTACATCTACAGTAATAATTAGGTTACTGCAACACACATTTGACATTTCATAGATATTATTTCACCTTTGCATTTGGTTCAGTTGGTCAAAATTACAGTTTGCATAAATGTTAGTTTCATGTACACTGCTGCTTGTACAGTTCCATAAGTTGGTATTTAGATGTGTCATCTGGAGCAGTACACCTTTACAGACCTTCCACTTATCCTGATTTACTTGGAATCATCCCATATTTTTGTTTAAAAATCCAAAACTCCTGATTCCCTGATTTTGTTCTCAAAAAATCCTCATTTTTAAAAGTACCAAATTTTTAAAAAAATATACCTTTTGATTCATGATGACTGTGCAAAGAGAGCAAAAATTCCACTACAGTCACACCATGAAAATCTTTTGAGTGGCTTAACTGAATTTACAATAAATATCAGCATAAAAGATGAAAATGGAAAAATGATTTTCACAGCATGAATGTAGCATAAATTTTTTATAAGTAAATAGCATAACACAGTGGAGATGTCAATTTCTTTGTAAAGTTTTTGTAAATATATGTTCGCAAACACTATTCCTGAAATTGTTTTCCAAATTCTGAGGGTTTTTTTTTCTTCCTTTGGCATCCTGATTTTAATTCCACTCAAAGTGGCAGATCTGCTTTCAATTCAGAAATTTAGGTTAACCTTTGTACATAGTTCATTTTGTCAGACACTGTTGTCCTTAAGTAATATAACATATGTTATTGCATCTTGAGGAGTACTGCAGCCATCAATGAAAACTTGTTCTCTGTGATCCATGTTTCACAGTCCAGTGATTTTGGTTAATCTTTGCATTTAGCTTGGTTTTGCTTGGTTAAGATTTGTGGTTAAGTCATTTTCTTGGACACTACTACTTGTAGAGTCATGTTGTTGTTGTTGTTATTGTAGGGTTTAATGCCACTTTTCAGCACATGATAGGCTATACATGGCAGCCAGTATTAATAGTGGAGGAAGAACCCAGGAAAACCCAGGAAAGAATCACCAACCCACAAGAAGCTACTGGCAAGCTTTCTCACATACCCACATTAGCCAAATCCAAGATTTGAACCCATGCAGACAGAGATGTAATGGCAGTGATCTGTAATGGAGAGTGCTTTAGACTACTCGGCCACTCGGGGCCCCATAGAGTCATGCAAGTTGATATTAAGATGCCTCATATACAGGGATATACCTTTCAGTGAAAATTGGGTCACCAAGACCTATTTTTCTGATTCAGTTGATTTTGGTTAACCTTTATATTTTCTCAGGATGTGTTTCATGTTAAGTTGCATTATTTGGTATGTTTTAGTGTAAAAAGGACAACTGCAGCCATCAGTGAAAAGGGAGTAACTATGACCTGTATTTAATGTTCCTGTGATTTGTGCTTTCTATGCATTAGACTCCTTTTCTCTTTGTTAGACTCTATTGTTTATTGACTCACACAAGTTGATATTTCAATGGTGGTTGTTGTTGTTGTTGTGGGGTTTAACACAATTTTTCAGCAGATGATAGGTTATGCATGGCAGCCAGTATTAATGGCGGAGGAAGAACCCAGGAAAAAACCCAGGAATAACCACCTACCCATGAGAAGCTACTGGCAAGCTTTCTCATACCCAAATTGGCCGATTTCAAAGATACCACAAAAAATATCAAAGACTATCACCCCTTGAAGAAAAATGAATTTAGTGCATTTATCCTGTGATACCTCCATTGATGGTTTTCAGGTTATTTATTGTAATGATCTCAGTAGTGTGTGTGTATGTATATATATATATATATATATATATATATATATATATATATATATATATATATATATATATATTAAAAATTGTATACCTTAAATTGTGATATTAAAACTATTTTGTTTTAGAATAATCTTATTCTCTTTTTATGCTTTGTAGATTGAGCTGATGGTGTACAGAGCTGAATACACTAATGCCACAGTTTTCAGAAAGCTGCAAGAGAAAATTCCACAGGTGAAAGCAAATCTCCCAGAGTAATGTGGAACTGTAAAATTCTGATCACATGAGTGCCATTTTCTTAAGTATCAAGTGTTACAGCATCTTCCTTTGAGAAAAGAAAAAATTTACCCAGAAAAAAAAACAGGGCTGTCCATAAAGGACAGATTAGTTTTGTCATTATAGATAGTTCCCAAATGACATTATCCACATCCATATTTGTGGTACACCACTCCCTCGATAACTCATGTCCTGATAACTCACGAACCTGCTTATAACATGGGGTCAGGCATGCTCCCATTTTGTAAACCAGAAAATACCCTAAAAATGAATCCCTATTTGTGGAACTTGGAGAAAATAGCGATCAAAATTGGTAACGGAAACTTTAATGTATTGCTCGTTTTATCATCGAAAACAATATATAGGACCTTGAAATTTAAATCAACACTTTGAAATATCAAATTTAAAAATAGGTCACTCAATTTTTTACATTTTCTTTCCAAACAACATTCTTAGTACATCACTATTAACGATATGTAAGGAAATTTTTTTGATCAATAAATGTCACGCCAATTGGAGGCAGTACTGTAATAAATATATATAAAATAATTTTTTTATCAATTGAAATTTGTGTTCTAGTTCTATTCTTTAGTTCCTTTTAAGTGTAATCATCATAAATCCAATGTGTCCTCTTGTAATTAAACATAAAATGCGTAAATCTACCATAACGGCTATGTCCATGAGCGTTTCTCTGTAAACCTAATTAAGTGCCAACCATTGTTGATAACTGGCTTCTGTAAGTATTTGTTGTATTGTTGCACTGAATTAATAGCTGGCCTCTTTTGTATCACTACGTTAATTATGTCTTTTGAATCAAATAAGGGAGGTGGAATAAAAGAAAAGTTAAAAGGCACGAAAATCCTACAAACTTAAAATCTAGTTGCCCCGGTTATATAACGGGTGAACTCAGTTCATTTGATCAATCAAACAGTTATAAATGTTATTGTGTATGTAACATAAACTGCCGTAAATTAACCGACTCTTTCATAACCGTGATCAAATATAATGAGGCAGCCAAGTGAAATGAATACTTCATAAAATAAAGTGCTTGATTTCACAGATACAATCATTGTGGGCAAGTGAGTTTCCGAGAAGTCTTGAACTGGCACTTACAGATATCCTCAAGGATGATAAGTTTCATTATCACTTCCAGTTAAATCACGACATCAATATTGTGCTAATTGAACAATACAAAAATTGAGTTTCAGTGTAGATGATTGTCTTAAAATAAAATAAATGTTGTGTGTTTTTGAAAAAAAGGAATCATGTTTGGTGGTGTATGAACAGTAAGTCGAGTTCATTGCTCTTGGGACTTCCGATTTGGCAGGATAATATAACACACCACTATGGGAACCAGACTCATCAAGAAAACAAAAAGAAGTGACGTAATACACAGATTATTGCGTGTACACATGATGGTTGTTCAAACCAGTTGGAACAATCTTTGATATGTTGGACATTATGATTATAAATTTTATTAAGCAGAATAACAAACAACTTTATTATAAAAAGCACGTTATTAAATATTATTATCAATGTTATTGTAAAATGAAGATTCAGTCAATAAACAGCCCAGTTCCCTAACGCCGCCCCCCCCCCCATGATTTTCTCAATGTCAAAGCAATTTTTTTCTCTCAAGTTTTGGAGGTTCATCGGTAACTCATGCCTCGCTTATAGTACAGTCTGTTTGTGGACCAAGCTGTGCACAAGTTATCAAGGGAGAGGTGTATGTGGGCAGCTGTACCATTAAGTTTATATAATGTTTGGAAGTTGAAATTGTTACAAAACATGCATAAACAGAACACAAATCAGGATTTATGTTAGTATCTATAATTGGGATTTATAAGTTGATTCTGCTTCAGTATGACTTGTCCAGAATGGTCAACTTCTGTCATCACTTATAGGAGAAACTGCTTGGTTGCCCATCGCCCAGGTCAAATGGGCAGAATATCATCTGCTAGTGAACTTATCTGGAAGCTTCAGTTGTCAGCTATTTTGGTTTAATTTCAGTCATTAACTGAGCTCTGCTTTAACTACATTCCAAGTTTACATACTCTTTTTTTCCTTTACTGGTCACAAACCAGAAAAACTTGTGAGATGGTCTGTTTTCCATTGCTTGTAATCCATCTGTCCTTAGTCAATCTGTTAGCACCAGTTTGTTATCACTACTCCACCTAAACTACTTTGAAGAATGCCATGAAACTTGGTACACACAATCATTTCAGTCTAGTTGGTCCTAAATGAAATTGGTACTGATCTAACATCTAGCGCTATGACAACTCAGAGCAGGACAATATGGAGTGGATGATTTAAGAGTGGACAATATGGAGTGGATGATTTAAGAGTGGACAGTTTGGAGTGGATGATTCAGAGCAGGACAATATGGAGTGGATGATTTAAGAGTGGACAATATGGAGTAGACAGCTCGGTGTAGACGGTTCACAATAGACAGGTTTGGGCCAAATAAATTAACTAATTTGATAAAATGTATTAAGTTTAATTAAAAAGGTTAACAGAAATTAAATGTTTTATTGCTGAAAAAAATGATATGCAATGCAACATTGTAATTATATATTACTGTTTGTTTTTCAATAATTCAAATTAAAGAAACATTCTACCTCTAAATATTGGTAAATAGTTAAATTATAAAATGTCACATAACAAGCAGGTATTGTTCAAGTTAAGAAACTAAATGTTGAATCCATTAAGTTTATGTGGTGACTGCATACTCATGAGTAGTCCAATAATGAACTATTTTCATAATCCATGATGACCACATGAAGTTGACAGTTGAGATCCCTGTATTTCTTTTTTAGCTGAGGAGCTTCATCTGCAAGTGCTCTTTCTTCATGAATTTTGGTTCTGTTCTGTTTTTTCTGTTGCTTAACTACTAATCTTGGTAGTTGTGAATAAACAGTTAAGGCGGATCTTACAAATGTTTTGCCATCATTCCACATTAGTGGCAAACAGTCCATTTCAAACTGTCGAGTTTTGGTAGAGTTGCAAGCGCTGCTTGGTTCAAGTTGGCGTTCATTGCTTGAACTATAATGCATGCCAGTTCTTCTGATTCCTGTACTCGTTATTTCAAATTTGTACCAACTCACAAACTTTACACTTTTCCAATTTTAGATGAGTGTGAGTGTTCAGATAATCCTTTTATGATCTCACCATTTGCCATAAGAAAGTGAACTTTACATGCATTATTACAGCATCTCTAGGTTTTTCCCCCCGCCATTGTTGGCTTGTTCAAGTGTATACATAAATCCTTCTTGCATAAGTACAGTATATACTCGCGTACAAGCCCCTTCGTGTACAAGCCGACCCCCCAAACTGAATAGGTATAAACACTAAAAAGTGAATGACCTGCATATAAGCTGACCCACAACTCCGTGACATCACACAGTAAATTCTAAATGCATTTATTTAGGCAAACTTATATCAACATAACTTTTTAAAATGAGATGGTATAAGCTTGTTTGAAAAGTAATTTATTTAATTTTCTGTTTTCTTTTTGTTTCTGCCTAATTTAGATTTGTGTATAACTTGATCAAACGATGACAAGAATTGAGCATTCACGAGTTGCTGTATTGCATTGGACATTTTATATCAGTGGTTCAGTAATTACATTTTTATTTTGCCTTGAAAATGTAAATACCTAACTCTTTCAAATGTGATCCCAGTATGACAACACAACGAACAACAATACAGTTTGATTCAATGCTCGCAATTAGGCAATAGAACATATTTACATAATGGTGCCACCACATGTACATTATAGGTTTAAACATGCGCTGAATGAAGTACATCCCTTGGAGTCAAATCATGGGGACCACTGCACTTAACTTTAACAATATCTCCAAAATACAATAAAGAAGTATCAGAAACAATGCTTTGAAAATTATTCTAATGCCATAAAAGCTGAGTTATAGTTTGCTTTGATGTAAGCAACCTTACACCATACCTGTCAACTCTCATGCGGGGAGGAAAAAAACTCCTAATTTTTAGGGTCATTCAATGCCTACCTCCCGATTTCATAATATTTCGCGATTTTTGCAGAGAACTTTCGATTATTACATTACATTATGTCTTTGATTTTCATTTATCCTTAAAAAGAAGAGTCCTACATAAATAGATATATCATATTCAATCCATGGAAGCCATGTTTTGTTGTATCACCTGTGAATATTGTTGTGATGAAATAATTACTAGAAAGAATTCACTTCTTCAGTAAATAGAATGTTAAGTTTAAACATTACTCACTTTAATTTCTGATTTTTCTTTACTCTACAAGAATACAAAAGTCAGAAATCAAACCAGAAGAAAAAATAAACCACAACAATAAAACTGTCGACAATTAATTTCAATCCCAAGAATGATCACTATGAATACTGTTACTCCATATGCTATAGCACCATTCCCACCAAAGAAACTTACACGAGCGAACACCTGGCATTTTTATACCATACATACAAACGTTAATTACCATCATTAAATTAAAAGAAGGAATGAAAATACATAACACCAGCATATGTGTCCTCGAATGACTAATTCAGACTACATATATTTATAGTAAATAATACTAAATGTCTTATGAGTTGACAAAAAGGAAATAAGATCAGATATACAACAAGGGGAAAATAGTTGCCACATGTACAGTACCATGAGACTGCCTATTTAGGTGCATTTAGTTCAACGAAATTAGAAATTGGGAATCCTTTATTTACCAATCAAATACTGGTGCTTGCATAACACACAATAGTGCAGAACATGCTTCCTTTGAATTATGACAGAGGGCCAGTTGTTTTCACAAAGTAGTTAAATCGATAAGCAGGATTGACTTTTAAGTAGTCAATCTGGCTTTGTTGCTTGTTTCTTTAAGACTAACCTTTAGCTATTGTGCACTTTGGCCACAGCTGACCTGAATATGAAAATCGGGCATGTCCTGGGGAAAATAAGGGTGTCACAGGGAAAAACGGCACATCCTATGCATGCAAATTGGACCCATAAGATCAGTCAATATTTATTGAAAACAAGGTTTTAAAAATGCCACAAAAATACTCCCGATTTTAGGTCCCAATCTCCCTATTTTTTTATTCAGTCTCCCAACTTGGATTTTGAAAAGTTTGCAGTATGCCTTAAACCCATTTTACAAAACTACGGTAATCGTGCTAATGTTATGGAATGAAAGGTAATTACTCATCAATGTACTGGTATAGTTGCCAGTCAAATATCCCTCTTAACACAAAACAGTTTCAGGGTTTTAATGATTAACTGGCCTGTATTGCTGTCAGAAAACGAAAGACAAATCAGGCCAACTATCAACAAAGGAGACGCTGAAACATCAAGCTTTCCACTGTGTGGAAAATTTTGATGTTCAGTCAAAACACAAAACTAAAGTAATGATTAGTTGATTGTGATGAGAATTTTAGCCTTTATTATTACCACTCTTCGTGTAAGTTATGCTGGTTGTGTGCCTTGTACAATTAAACATGCGTACTACCTCAGTTTGTAGGATCACTTGTATCATTGAAAATGAGTAACTTGTGAGCGCATGATTCAACGTAAATGAAACAGCTATTAAGGACTAGCTGAAATGTTATCTGGAAGAATACAGTTTGGTTGAAACAATGAATAAAGCAAAATCTGCATCTAATATGTTTGGGAATAAATAAGGATTAAGTGACACTATACATGCTTTGCACTGTGTAAGTACTGTACATTATAGTTCAGCCTGGTCTCCAAGGTAAACTCAACCAGCCCGTAAATTATGAAGTCTGTATTTACTTTTATTTAATTTCGTGTTGGAGAAATTAAAAAAAATGTGCACATGCAAAATAATAACAAAATCAATCACTATACTTTATAGCAGTTTAATAAGTATCAGGACACCAAAAATGATTTCTTTTTACATACTAAGACATGGAAAAAATTATTTTTTCGTGTCCCAAGATTTACAGCCATTACAGTAGTCAACAAAAAGACTCGAAAGCTGTCAAGTTTAGACTCTGGCCTGTAAGCCAACCCCTCTTCTTCCTGGGCTTTATTTTTGCCTAAATTATTCGGCTTAGAAGCGAGTATTTATGGTATTCTCTTTCCTTTCTCTATCAGTATAAATTCTAGTGGCATAATTCTTGATATAGAAATATTATAAAAATTTATGGACAAAACCTGCTATAATATAAAGCAGTCTGCTTATTATGTGTTTTTATACAAGAAGAAAATGATCTTATTGCCTTATATACCATAATGGTTAATGAAAATTTTGTTGGAAATGATTCTGATTGTTTGATTTTCATAATAGATTAGTACCTGACTGAGTAGTTGTGTTGATGCAGCCATATTTGATCAGTCAATGAGAACAATGAAATATGAGTACTGGAAAATACTTTGAAAGAATATAATGTAGGTACAGATTATTATTATGAAGTAATAGTGAAACCTTCATAATGACAAAAATTATAGACAATTGTGAGCAGAATGTTTATTCAAGCAGTAAGAGCAGAAAACATGCTTGAGTGAAAACTGGTTAGATATGCTTAAAAAGGTTTTAAGAAGAATTAGATAACTGCTAGGAAGTTGGACAGAATGTGTAACCATCTAAATGAAAATTAAAACTCGAAAGATATATTCATAAATCTTGAAACTAACATTATAACGTAATGAGTAGTGTAAAGATCAATCTGATATTAAGTCATTTAATGATAAATTGCAATGGTTTTTATTGCTTTAAATTGCTCAGAATTGCCTTGATCTCGATTGTCATGCTCCAAATTGTCTTGCTCTGAATTATCCAATTTGCTTGCTCCCAATCGTCCTCTCTGAATTGTCCACTCCAAATTGTTACTCCAGATTGTGCTGCTCTGAATTGCCCTGTCACCTAACAGCCTATATGGCCACTACTGTCATTATCTTTATATTTTTATAACCACTTCTGGGGGCCCCGAGTAGCCGAGTGGTCTAAAGCGCTTTCCGTTATGGATCACTGCCATCTCACCTCGGTCTGCTTGGGTTCGAGTCTCGGATTTAGCCAATGTGGGTATGTGAGAAAGCTTGCAGTAGCTTCTCATGGGTCAGTGGTTCTTTCTGGGGTTTTCCTGTGTTCTTCCTCCACCATTAATACTGACCGCCATGTATAGTCTATTGTGTGCTGAAAAATGGCGTTAAACCCTACAACAACAACAGCAACTATAACCAGTCCTGAATAGATAGATGGTCATATCTACATGGCGGGGTTACCAGCAAAAGACTTCATATGATGTCTAGTTGGTCCTATATAAAAAAAATTGTGATCTAACATTTTTTGTGTGGCTGCCACAGCAGCCATCTTGAAAATATTGTTATCACTACTTCTAAACAGGAAGTCATATTGAGATGAGATTTTCAACAGAATGCTTCTTACGGTGACTGGTTGATAAGTGAAAATAGTGTCAATCTTACATTCAGTATGGTCACCATAACAGTCATCTTGAACATCTTATTATTTCTACTCCTCCTGAATGGATGGTCATATCAACATAGGTTATTCATGAAAGACTTCTTGCACTATTTTGATGGTCCCAAATGAATATAGTCCCAATTTTCATTGTATATAACTGCTATGATGGCCGTCTTGAAAATCTTACTCCTCCTGAATGATTGGCCATATCAACATGGATTTCACAAAAAGACTTCATATGATGTCCAGTGGGTCCTAAATAAAAATGATTTGGATCTTGCAATTCCAATATAGCCATTGTGGTGGTTATCTTGAAAATCATATCTTGCAAGAATATTTGAGATGGGTTCAACATTTCAGCATTGCAACAGAAGATATGGTTTAGCTTGGATTTCTGGAAATTCCTCATGGTCAGTGGTATTGGTTGTTTCAAAGAACTCCTGTTTTGTGTAGACCACAATTTATCTATGTTCATTCTAAATTTCTAAATGTTTTTATGGATAATTTGCCCTTATTATGTTTTATCAGTGGCAATCCCTATTTTGTTCATGAACTCTTTCACTCATGAATGTGAGGATAATAATCCTTCACCATGGTGTTGGATGTGAAAATCACAGTCTAAATTAAAATTTCTCCATCCTACATTATTGAAATGTAAAATGAAAATTCTCTTTGGTTCTATGTACTAAGATGTACTCAGTATGAAAGTGTCTCTAACATTGTGCCACCTGAATTTACACAAATCTATGTATTTCTATGTACAGTATCTGTCTCTAACAATTAATGGACTGTGACATTAGGATGAACGGTTTAACAATGCCTATCCTTTAACACATTAAGTGAATTCCTAAAACAGTTCCAATAAATGTGAATAGATGCACAAGAAAAGTCTGAACATTCATGATGATATTTCTCAATATACAATGACAGGTTGAATTGGTGACAGAAGCAAGTTTTGCAAGCCCATATTAATGTTGGGAGTAATACAATTTCATGATCATTAGTGGTGTTTGCAAACTGATTGATGATTAATCAATAATCGATTATTGTTCTCACAATATTCCTTGCCAAACTAAATTTATTTTCAGATAGCCGGAAACAACTGACCTTCATACAGGCCATTGTTTTAACATCTATATCTATCATATACAGCAATACACAGGTATTTAAAATTACAAGGATCATTAATATGTGACCTTAAAAGAATAGTCCAAAATGTATGACAGGGATTCTTTTCGGATATTACATCTGGGCCAAGTTGAAATTATGCTATAATTATTAAAAAGACTTTTCTCTCATTTGCAGTCCAGTAACTATTGTTTTAATTATTTTCAATATTTCATCCCCTCAGGAACCCCTGAGCATTGGAGCCAAACACAAAATAAGTGAGGAGTTCCGCAGTTTGCCTGATCTGTGTCAGGCCCTGGATAACCTTGACATCGCTATCAGTTTTCTGAAATCCATTGGTGGTGATCCGGTCAACAACCTTGACACATTTATGGTGGAGACACTTAAGATGGAACAGTCATTGTACAGTCCCAAGGTAGATTGTTAAATTTGCATACTTACACCTAGATTAATATCAACATGAATATATTCAGGCATGTTTAAGTGAGAAATGATCACTGAAAGTGCATTTTCCATCCATTAACAATTCTTGTATACGACATTTGAAAGGCACTTTAGGTACACTTCTCACTGGATAATTCGTGCACATTAGGGTCCAAAAACACAGACTGCACAATATGAGGGCATACATCACTGAGAGGCCTCCCCAAAAAAGGATGCCATCCCCACTGGACATTGATAAGAAGGTGGGGAGGATGGATCTGTTTTATGTATTTCAATGCTGATACATTAAGAGAAGATTTATGTTTTATAATAATGTTCTGGATAATTGTCATTAAAGAACTTTTTTCTAATGAGGTTCAATTTCTGGTATAATTACCTTTATTTTCAAGATACCCCACCTCTGAAAGATCATTTGCAACATTCCTCAAAATGGTTTTAACAACCATCATATGTACATTAAAACATTGTGCATTACATCACTACTTTTTGTTGTTATTAATTCACAACAAAACAAAATTTCCTTTTTTTTAAAACTAGGGATATTTCTTTCAATAAAGAACCATCAACGTCAAAATTCAAACTTTTTTTGTTTCTATCTGTGAAGCATTGATGCCGTGATTTCAGAAACTTCTTCTGATCCTTGATGAAATCTCGGAGTACCAATTCAGGAATTTTGAGTTCACAACAAACTCTAAAACTCACTTCACCACAATGAACCGATGATTATACTTAAACTAAATTAAACATATAACTAAAGCACATATTTCACTTGACAAAACTTATTTAATGATGTTTATTCTTAAAGTTTTGCCACCAGTAGAAGTTAATGATGTTTTGATTGATCAAATTTTTTTCAAATATTGTTATTTACAATGTTCTGAGAAGGTTGTTTGGAAATAAAATTTAACAAAATTGACTTCTTTATTAAAGGTTGATAATTTCATAATGTAGATTCAAATTTCCAGGTACTGTTAATTGTTTTCGAGGATTAAAAAAGCAATAGATCAAGGATTTAATTAAAAAGATTCTTTTACACTGGGGTCCAGTTTTAGTGGTATTTTCTAGTTTTAAAAATGGATCCATGCCTGACCCAACATTTTAAGAAGGTTTGTGAGTTATCAGTTTGCAAGTTATCATCTAGGAACTGTTGTATGTCTAAATGATGGTACTCTGCAGAAAATGTTAAAATTTGAAAGATAAAGCAAACAATCAATTTGAACAAGGTAAACCTGTGATCTCTTTCAGAATCTGGTAGAATTTTGGGCCATCTCACTGTTCATTTACTTGAGTTCTTGATCAGGTTTTAGAATTATGATGCTAAAATGTTTTTTGTTGCTGTGATATTTGTATTGAACTCATTGAATAAAGCTGAAGTATTTTTGCAGCTGGTGTCAGACAAGGTGACCTTAGAAAAGGTGGGTCTCTCTTTAGTGGCCTCTCAGGAGGAGACCTCTGATGAAATGGAATAAGACTCATTTCATTCATTATTTGCCTGTATTCTGTACTCTGAAACTAAAGTCAGCCTAAATAAGTTTCTTAATATTTAGCATCAATGTACATATACCTGAGAAAAAGATCGGATCTCAATGGATTTATTCAGTTTTCACAATATTTTGTCAGATCTGACAGCTTGGTACTCTGACGACATTACGGGTATGTGCATGTAGCATCCAGTACAAAGGCCTGACAATCTATACCATCCAGGTGACTGCTATATCTATAAAAAGAAGCTTTTCAGTAACAGGCTCTTTGAATGAAATTGAACTGTAAAACTTGTTGTTATAACCCATTTATCATATTGAAGTCATATGATTTATATTCCCACAATATATGTTTAAATATTGCTTAGTATTGCCCAGGTAAATATAAATTGGATCATTGAAATATCATTATACTTGAGATTCTAATAAATATATCTATAAATTATTTATAGGAGACTTAAAGACTTTCTTTTATCTTGATTGTTTGGCCTTTCACAGATACTACCCTCTTTTATGCAAATGCAGGCCAGGTGAGTCTCAGTCATCTCAGGATCTATTTGGATGCGTTTACTAACCTTACTGGAAAAAGAAAATTGGAATAATTTTACAAGTCTTATACTCTGTAATATGTTGAATTTTATTTTTCTTCTACAGGCCAGGCAGATATGTCAGTATCGACATGCACAGTCACTCTGGTTACTTTTGTCCTTGGAAAAGAACAAACAGCTTGCACTCCATAATCAGGTATTTAGTACTCCCTTGATTTTTAAAAATTCTTTATTCCCCACCCCAAATCCATCTGTCCAAAGAAGATGTTTTCCATCTGTCCAAAGAAGCTTATTAGCAAGATTGCACAAGAAGCACTTATTGTTAACAAAATAAATTTTACTAGCTTTTTTGTATCCATGTGTAGATGACCTGATTAGATGCTCAAGTCATTACTGCAATTTGATAACAGTTTTAGCACATTTTTTAATCCCTAGATAAAAACCTAGTTAGCACATTTAAGCTAATCTCACCTGAGTTCATTAGATGAAATTTAATAGGATTATTTGTGGTTTTATTTATTTATATATATATATATATATATATATATATATATATATATATATATATATATATATATATATATATATATATATATATATATATACACATACATAATACACCACTCCCTCGATAACTCATGCCATGATAAATTGCAAATCCGCTTATAATGCAGGTTTACATGTGGATCTCATTTTTTAAACCAGAAAATACCCTAAATATTGATCCGTTTTCGTTAAACTTGAAGAAAATTGCAATTAAGATTGGTAACGGAAACTTTGATATATCGCTTGTTTTATTGTTGAAAATGGTAGTAGGACCTGGACATTTTAATCAGCACTGTGAAATATCAAATTTATAAATAGGTCATACGATTATTTACATTTTCTTTCCGAACAACATCCCTAGTACACCGCAATTAACAATATGTAAGGAAATTTTTATCAAAGAAAATATCACTCACTCTAAGTGGAGGCAGTACTTTAATAAATAAATACAAATTAAATCATCTTTTTATCAGTTGAAATTTGTGTTCTAGTTCTATCTTTTAGTTCCTTTTAAGTGTAATTGTCATAAACGCAATGTGTCCTCTTGTAATTAAACATAAAATGCGTCAATCTACCGTAACAGTTATGTCCACAAGCATTTCTCTGAGAACCTAATTAAGTGCCGACCCTGTTTTGATAACTGATCTCTAGAAGTATTTGTTGTATTGTTCCACTGAATTAAAAGCTGGCCTCCTTTGTATTATCAAGTTAATTATGTCTTCTGAATCAAATAAAGGAGGTGGAGTAAAAGAAGAGTTAAAAGGCACTAAAATCCTACAAACTTAAAATCGAGCAGCCCAAGTCATATGTCGGGTGAACTCACTTCATTTGATCAATTGAACACTTATAAATGTTATTGTGTATGTAACATAAACTACCTTAAATTAACCGACTGTTTCATAACTGTGATCAAAGATAACAAGGCATCCAAGCAAAACGAATACTTTATAAAATAAAGAGCTTGATTTCACAGACATGAACCATTGAGGGCAAGCAAGTTTCAGAGAATTCTTGAACTGGCACATAGGGATATCCTCAAGGATGATAAAAGGTTTCATTATTAATTCTAGTATATTAATTCACAACATCAGTATTGTACTAATTGAGCAATACGTAAATTAAGTTTCAACATAGACGATTGTCTCATGAAATAAATGTTACTTGTTTTTGAAAAAAGGAATCTTGTTTTGTGGTGTATCAACAATTAGTCTAGTTCCCTGCTCTGGGGACTTCCGATTTGGCAGGATAATATTAGACACCACTTCAGGAACCAGACTCATCAAGACAACAAAAAGCAGTGACGTAATGCACAGATTTTTTTGTGTATATGTGATGGTTGTTGAAACATTTTGAAAATAAATGTTATTTAAACAGAATAATGAACAACTTCATTAGAAAAAGCATGTTATTAAAAATTATTATCGATGTGATTGTAAAATGAGTATTTAGTCAACGAAAAGCCCAGTTCCCTAACCCCAAACCCCCCCCCACCCCCCCCGATAATTTTCTCAATATCAAAGCGATTTTTGTCAATTTTTGGAGGTTCCTCGGTAATTTGCGCCTCGCTTATAGTGTGGTATATGTTTGTGGACCCTGTTGTGTGCGAGTTATCATGGGAGAGGAATATATATATATATATATATATATATATATATATATATATATATATACACACACACACACAGTGTGACCCTGTTATTACACACTCTATTATAACACAAATTCAGATATTACACAGTTGTGGTATGGCTCCCGAAATTTCATATACATGTATTTTTCTCGTACATGAATAAAATCTTTCATTATAGTAGGAAAAAAACTAAAAGGTTTATTATCATTTTGGGGAAGAGATCGCATTTCAATACTACTAGACGATTATGGTGTGGCTCCTGAAATGCTATATGTATTTTACTCCTTCATGAAAAAGTAGTTTTTTCTTCTTAAAACTACTAGAGAAAAAAGCATGTAAAAAGTTTATTCTGGGATCAAATAGGGCTTCGCCAGTGTCACAAACTTGGATTTCTTTTCCTTACTGGCAGCAAAATATACCATCTGGCAATTTTTTTTGTATTGGTGACATTGTTGGCTGTTTAAACTTGTATATACAACTATTGGTTTGCAGTGGAGAAATTCTGAGGCCTTATGAAAGGAAGCCGCAAACTGGATAAAAAATGCACCAGATTTATCTATTGTTACATAAACAAATTCTTTGTCCTTATTGACGAACCATCTAAACAGTGCATTGTTGCATCATAATATGCTTATCCTGACATCTAGCATGAATCATGTATGTTGTGAGATATCTGCTTTTTTGTTCTTGACATTTCTGGTAACAGAGATCAACCGGACGAGGCATTATCTCGTAATCTATCTTTCGTTGATTTTTGGCTGCTCACTAGTAATTAATATATTTACAAAGACTGACATTTGTGTGTGGATGATAAGTAAAATTCCTCTTCTTTCACTCAGAATTACCTCCTTCAGAACACATTTTCTGTAATAATCCCTGTCATCAGATCAGAACACCTGTGTCTCTATCGTCCGTTCAACCTTTGTTAAATTTCTGATGCATGCGTGGAATGCAGCATCACAATGCTACCAAATTCTTTTTTAAAAATGTACCCAGATAAAATAGTTTGCTGAAATTTCACAGATTACATTTAAAGCACCAATTGTTATGAAAGCATACTCAGCAAACGGAAAAAAGTCAGTCTCAATCTTGTAGTACAATTATTTGATGTTGCTGCCACAATAAGAAATTGGCATTTGTTTGATTCTCCAAAACTGTCCATTAGCATTGACTTCAATAACGCATGCACCTTTCATCAAAGAAAGTCGACTACAATCTTCAATAAAAACAAAAACTTTTCTTCAAAACAAATCAGTACCAAACTTAAATAAAAGTAATGGAATCTGATGGGTTTTTGCATTATCCAACATGACTGGAACACGTTAACTGTGCTGTGGAAGTTTCCTTTTTGCAGGGAATAAGTTTGTGCTTACGAATGCTACCAATGGCAGCTTAAAACACAAACTAACTTTTACTGACTTGGGATATACTGAGAAGTAATTGTGCTTCGTCATTCGTTACATTATTGTGCTATGTTTTTCCACTGAATTCAGACCAATATAACCTGTGACAAAATTATTGAATATATTAAATCTGTGTGCATATTTTTGATGGAATCACTTGTATTGTGGATTCAATGTATATGACAAGATTCGCAGGTGAGTACACAATATTAATACTCTGTTCATACTATACATTAGACATGTATATATAAACAGTATTCATGTATATGTACCAATTCGTGGTTCTCTTAATAAAGTAAACTATTATATATGATGTTTTCACTACAGGTGTATTTCTCATTTAATATGCATCGATTTAAGATGGTAACTGTGCCAATGAAGCACATATTTTACTGCCCGCATTTATTACACACACACCCCACCCACCCCCGCAAACTGCACAATGCTTTAAAAAAAATCCATTTTGTATTTTTTATGACTTAATTTTATATCTGGGTAACACAGTTTACAAATACATGTCTATTTGTTTCTTCCTTTCATTCTTTCCCATTCATTCTTTGTCATTCTTTCTCTCACAAAATAATTGTATATAACATATAAGCATAATTATTGAGGAAAATGAACCCTGTCCTAAGAGAATTTGATTGCATCTCATAGGACATTTGATATGGACATCAAGCTTTTACATTATGGTCTATGGTCAGTATAATTCAGCATTCTCAGTGCTGATCATTTTGAAACTGAAATTAATAGCATTACAGTCCAAGAATTCCTCCTGAACAGAGTACGTCTCCAACAGGAATGTGCTTTGAAATCATCTTGGAAGGTGGGGGGGGGGGTTTTCAATTTTTATAATGAAGTGTCTCTCAACCCAAGAATTCCTGTGCCTTCTGGGTTTTCTTAATGTAGCAGTTGACCTTATTGCCTTGGGTTGCCTATTTATGAGACCATTATAATTTATAATGCCATCCCAATGGTTGCCAATTTATGAGACCATTATAATTTATAATGCCGTCCCAATGGTTGCCTATTTATGAGACCATTATAATTTATAATGCCATCCCAATGGTTGCTTATCCCAATGGTTGCCTATTTATGAGACCATTATAATTTATAATGCCATCTCAATGGTTGCCTAATTATGAGACCATTATAATTTATAATGCCATCCCAATGGTTGCCTATTTATGAGACCATTATAATTTATAATGCCATCCCAATGGTTGCTTATCCCAGTGGTTGCCTATTATGAGACCATTATAATTTATAATGCCATCCCAATGGTTGCCAATTTATGAGACCATTATAATTTATAATGCCGTCCCAATGGTTGCCTATTTATGAGACCATTATAATTTATAATGCCATCCCAATGGTTGCTTATCCCAATGGTTGCCTATTTATGAGACCATTATAATTTATAATGCCATCTCAATGGTTGCCTAATTATGAGACCATTATAATTTATAATGCCATCCCAATGGTTGCCTATTTATGAGACCATTATAATTTATAATGCCATCCCAATGGTTGCTTATCCCAATGGTTGCCTATTATGAGACCATTATAATTTATAATGCCATCCCAATGGTTGCCAATTTATGAGACCATTATAATTTATAATGCCATCTCAATGGTTGCCTATTTATGAGACCATTATAATTTATAATGCCATCCCAATGGTTGCCTATTTATGAGACCATTATAATTTATAATGCCATCCCAATGGTTGCTTATCCCAATGATTGCCTATTTATGAGGCCATTATAATTTATAATGCCATCTCAATGGTTGCCTATTTATGAGACCATTATAATTTATAATGCCATCCCAATGGTTGCTTATCCCAGTGGTTGCCTATTATGAGACCATTATAATTTATAATGCCATCCCAATGGTTGCCAATTTATGAGACCATTATAATTTATAATGCCATCTCAATGGTTGCCTATTTATGAGACCATTATAATTTATAATGCCATCCCAATGGTTGCCTATTTATGAGACCATTATAATTTATAATGCCATCCCAATGGTTGCCTATTTATGAGACCATTATCATTTATAATGCAATCCCAATGGTTGCCTATTTATGAGACCATTATAATTTATAATGCAATCCCAATGGTTGCTTATTTATAAGACCATTATAATTTATAATATCATCCCAATGAAGGCTAAAACTTTCCACTCAGAACAAATAATACCAGTTGCCATTCATACAAGTTTCCGTCTTAGAAAATGGAAGATTCTCACTTGACTTCTGTCAGGTGTTCCTTTCCATGTACAAGCTCTGAAGTCAAAGGTTTGTTTGCATGCAAGCACAGTAAGCTGGGGTACACATCTCCTTCTGTCATTCCAGGAGGCCTGTTGAGTGTGGCCCACTCAGGATTATCTTTTACATATCAGTATCCTAAAGGTGAAAGCCATTGTATATCATTGGTTACTGGAGAAGCTACATGGAAAGGGTGTTGTCATTCAGTCCAACAACTCCAATGCAGTAAAGTATATCGGTAGGGAAGAGGGAACCAGAACCCCAGGCCTATGCATTCTTATTTAGAATTTTCTTAGGTAACGTTGTGTCATCAGTTACAAATCCACATCCAATACTTTGTCATATTCTTTGTGGACTAAATGTATTAGTGGACTTGCCATCCTGAAAGAATCAACTAATGCAAACAAGATGCATTGCTACATCATTCGTTTTCAGTCACATCTGTACTTGATGTGACTGAACACTGGTGGATCTATTTGTGACAAGTCGAACACAAAACTTTCAATCTTTGTCTCACCAGTCCAGGATCCAAAGGCATGGACAGTGAACACTCTTTCCATGGATTAGAATGGCTTGGATGCATACGCTTACCATTCAACACCACAGATTCCAAAGGTGCTACCAAAAGTGCAAGAATTGAAGTGTTGTATCATCCTGATTGCTTCCCTCAAGTGGAAGATATTGCTGATAAATGACTTGATAAATCAAGCAGGCTGTGCCAGAAATCACACGGAGATGGAGATATTTCATCATCTGCTCAAGCAACACAACAGCGGATGTTTCACCTGAATCCAGAGTTGTTGAACTTCCATCTTGGGGTCATACCCAGAGAGGCATCAAGAACAAATGATCTCACAAAAAGTGGAGAGAATTAGTTACATTACAGGAAGTGGAGAAATTTTGCACAGTAGTGTAAGCATAAAGACATTTCTCCACTTAAGGCATCATTGCCTCAGATTAAGAACTCTCTGCCTGGACTCTTTAAAGAGAAACAGGTAGTGCTGCCATATCACAATATAACACGGATTGCCTTCATTAGTAACTGAAGTACACATGGGATTTAATTATGATTGGGTAAGTATTATCAAAGAAAGATATTTTAAAAATTGGTTTGAAGTTGGATTTTATTATGTATATTTTTTTGGTGGTTGGAATTGTTTGGAAGTGTGTTGCAGGGAAGGATGAGCCATCAATGATGCAAGCAATTCACAGCAAAACTAAATGTTAGGACTCTTGGTTGATTGAGTGTGACTTTGAAAAGAGCAGATACACTGGGGAGCATTTGATTCTTTGTACATACTGCAAGACACCATCATAATATTTGGGCTAACTGTTTTCATTTATGTGTGGTGATGAAGATTTTCTTTTGAACCAGGATATTTTTTTCTTTTGCCAGTTAATTTAATTTTTTAAAATTAATTTATGGATATAATTAATGTTTCTACTAATCAGAACAAGAATATTTTTTCAAGCTGTTTTAGAGATGGAATTTTAAAAAAAAATCCAAGTCACCTTCTCTCCTTGACAGAAGTTAAATAATTAGTCCTTTAGTTGGAAACTTTTGTATTTTTTATTTATTTAACGTCTGAGTGGTTGTGATTTTGTCATAATGGGGGGGGGGGTAGATTAAGGCTCTGGAATGGAGCTGTTAGAATCTGGGACAAGGGGAGCAGTAAGGGCTGTGGACTGGAGCTCACAGAACCTGGAACAAGGGGGAAAGGGGCTGCAGAATGGGGCTGTCAGAACCAGGTACAAGAGGGCACAATAAGGGCTGTGGGATGGGGCTTTCAGAACCAAGGACAAGGACGAGGGCTTTGTTGTTGTTGTGGGGTTTAACGCCATTTTTCATCACACAATAGGCTATGCATGGTGGCCAGTATTAATGGTGGAGGAAGAACCCGGAAAAACCCTGGGAAGAACCACCGACCCATGAGAAGCTACTGGCAAGCTTTCTCACATACCAACATTGGCCGAATCCTGGACTCGAACCCACGCAGACAGAGGTGAGATGGCAGTGATCCGTAACGGAGAGTGCTTTAGACCACTCGGCCACTCGGGGCCCCTAAGGACAAGGGCAGTGAATAACTTAGATAAGTGTTGTAACAGGTTGCTGGCCACAGCTTTCTTTATGCATTGTACATGTACTTATGAAATGACTTTTTCAGATGATATTTGATGGACTACCAGAGCAGTTCCATCAACAACTGAGTGCTGAACTCATTGAAGAAGTGATGACCTTCCTTCAGCCACTGTCTTTGGAGAGATTGGGACTTCTTCTGGAGTTGATGTTTGAGTGTATTATCCTGGTCATCTCAGTACCCCAGAAAACTGATGATGAAGATTATGTGGATGTAAAGGAGAAAAAGTGAGATAATTTTTATCTTTAATCGATTGCTGTAAGGGCATCTTGATTTCATCCTGATTATAAATCCATCCATCTTTAGCATTTTGTTAGTTCAATTGAAGAAAAACCACACTACTTAACTTAAATTTTTTTTACTAGACCTGTTTGTAAGGATATGTATGGCTGAATTAGATTTTAATACTATTGCAGACATTTTTACATTTGTTATACATTACTTTTTTACTTTTTGAAATATACTTTTTTCTGATGAAAATCTTTTTTTTTATTTATTTTCGAAAAATATAAGCAAATGGTGTCAGGCTAAAGGTTTCCAAAAATATAAGCAAATTATGTCAGGCTAGAGGTTTTAATAAGGTCTTTCCCCAAATAATGAAAAAGATCTACAGGTATGGTAGTATAGTTACATTTTGAAGATCGATGAATGGACATTATTAAGGAAATAGAGACGAAATGGGTGGATACTAGAATGTAACATGACTCCTGTTTAATAAAAAAAGCTTAGTTAAAAAGAAAGAAGACAAACTCTATCCTTTTTGGTAGGAAAAACCCATCAGTTATCGAAAACATGTTGTTTCTTTCATATATATTTGAAAAATATTAAATAAATAGATATTAAGATCCTTTGTAAATTCAGATGACTGATCAAATAAGATATTTATACTCGCATGTATTAATAATTAAGACTTTTGAGCCAGTACCCTACATTGGTCGAGGTAATAATAACAAACAAAAATATTTGATGATGATGTACATTTTATGCATTATCTATGTCTTCAGCACAACCACATAAAGGATTATCTCTTTCTGTCTTCAAGACAACCACATAAAGGATTATCTCTTTCTGTCTTCAAGACAATCTCAAAAAGGATGATCTGTCTCTGTCTTTAAGACAACCACATAAAGGATTACCTCTGTCTTTCTTCAAAACAACCACATAAAGTATTATCTTTGCTAGACAACCACATAAAGAATTATCTCTCTCTCTGTCTTAAAGACAAATACATGAAGGATTATTGATCTGTGTCTTCAAGGCAACCGTGTAAAGGATTATCTCTCAAATGATTTCTGTATTACCATCTATACATGCTTATAAGTCATCTTGACTGGAAGTCAAACCCTGCCATATTTGGGCTAAAAAGAAACCAGATCTCACTTTGACCTTCCAAGTAGTTGGGGTGTATTTTGCAAGATAGGAAGAATAAAGACTAAACCAATGGTAAATAGAATTAAATTATTGAGTGGAATATGTTCAAATAAATTGACAAGTTACAATTTGTCCATCTTTGTGTAATAAAATCCATTAAAATCTATAATTGTTGACATTGCATTCCATTTATATGATAAATCCATGAATTACATTAAAGGTTACATGCTGGTATGGAAATTGTAGTTCAGAATGCAAGCCATCTCCTTATTATAAGCTTTTAGAGTATAAGCCAAGTAACCATCACAGTACATGATCTGAACTGGTTTTCAAGACATCATTTTTGTGGAAGACTAAAATATATTGTCAACTTGTTTAATCCAGTTGACCAAAACTACTAAACATTAAACCTAGGTGTTTTAATAGTCAGCAGAGAAAAAAAACTCAATTTCAACTTTTATTTTGGGAACAACAGGTTGTGATGTACATGTAAATAACAAACATTCAGTTTTATTAGAATTTGTATCAACCAACTGCTTCTGTGACCAATCACTGATAGTTTCTAAATCTGTATTCAGTCTCATTAATATCATTTGATGAACAAACCACCTTGAACTTAATAACAAAAATCTTCATTGCACTTAAGAGATCATTGCCTATATCATTAAAAGCTCATCAGGATCAGATTTTAAAAAATAATAATAATAATGATATAATAATAATTATAATAATATTAATATAATAACAATAATATTTTATGCAAATTATGCTTCATTTCAGGTTCAAAGACTATCTGCTTGCCCTGATGATTGAGAAGGAGGTAGAGCTTCCTTTTGGACTTGATGATTTCCCTGATGATGTTCTGTCCAAATTCTGTGTTGCCACCTGGACATTTACTTATCACTGTCTACAGGAGAAAAAGAGACAACGATATTGATATTAGTGTCCATTTAGTTGCAGGGGAAGAGTTTATTAGTTGTAAGAACTTGTATCCCAGTCCCCATTTGCTTTGCCATTGACAAAAAATTACATAAAACCAATAAACTTTTTGATGTAAATACTTGATGTTACATAATTGATTGGTTCTCTTTCCACATACAGGTTTCTTTTTATCTTGATGCAAGATACTAATTTTATGGTTGATTTAACATGGAAAGTGAGTGAAGTTCAAATACAGAAAAGGACATATTCTCATTCCCCCTTTTTTTCAGGATAATGTGCATTGGTATGAATGCAATGTTCTTTTCAAATGTAGTTAATGCAGATGTTTTAAGTTCATATGAAATTAATGAAAGTTAGGGATTTTCACTGAGTTTCTATTTCATTTGAGATTTAGGTGCAGAGAGTATTTGAACCTGTTAGATAAACATAAAGATAATGAATATTTGTGAAAATGTTGATATCTCCAAATTTTTTATTCAGTATTATGTATTCATTTAGATGATAATGTGTATATGCTAAAAAAAAGAGTGTACTTTATATGTATTACATATATATTTAGAATTTTTGTTCATGCAAATGAAAACATGTAATTGCAAAAAAGATGCTGTCTGATTAATTATGAGCAATTGCTGACAAATTATCTGTATCTATACAATGAATAAAGAGGATAGGTTTACCTGCAGGCAATTTTGGTCAAGTATGTAGCACAGTTCATACAAGTAATACATGTGTATGCCTTCTTGTCTTTTTCCTAACCATATAAAGTAATTTGTACTATTGACAATTTTTTTTTAAATTTTACATATCATTTACTTAAAAGTAATGGATCATCATTTTGATTCCTGTCGTCCAGTACTTCAAGTTTAACTCACTTAATTGTAGTTTTACCAATAACATTTGCAATGTGATAATTAACATATTTTGATTATGTTTACATTTTTTAGAAAATAGTTCCTCAATCAATACAATATAATTTATTTAATTTCTTCTTATAACATCATTTGTGTAGTATGCATAGTTTGAATTTGTTAGAACTTATTTCTGATTTTATTGCCTTTATAATTATCAGTTTAGAGATCAGAAGTAGTTCTTGATGTAAGAGTGATGTTTCCTTAGAAGTTATTTATATTAGCTTGCAAATTAAATATTTACGTTCATTATTTTACATAAATATTTCTGGTATCTCATGTAATTTAGATTTCACTGGTGATTGAGACCACCCTAAGTGAAACTATGGTATATTCTCACTTCTAATGGAACAACCTGAAAAACAAACAAAGCTCCTCTCCCACTTCATTGCTCACAGAAACTCAGATCTTGCTTTGAATAACAAAATTTATTAAACAATCATGAAATAAACTACATGTGCTTAAACAACATTTTCATCTCAATAGATTTTAGAGTTTGAAGCTTAATCATGTAAACTCATTCTGCTTTTAACAAGCATTGAAAAATTAAGTTTCAGTGTACACAGAATGTGTTTTGTGAATATGTTGTGTCAGTCATTGTTCATATGACTAGTTTTTATATAACAGAAGTTTTGTGAATATGTTTTGTCAATCATCTTTTCATATGACTATTTATGTATAACACAAGATTCAATCAATATTCCGTTACATTTTCTTTGCACAGGTTGTTTTATTAGTGTTAGAGTGTAAATCTTTTTTCATGTTTTGGTTGGGTTTGCATTTCTGCTTATTGGTAAGATAAAATTATATAATGGATTATATTGTGCTTACACTGAAATATATTTTTTTAATTTACAAATTTTTGTATCAACACAAAAGTATGTTACCATAAAGTATAGTTACCATTTAAATGTTAGTAGATTCATCTCCTTTCTTTTTTGCTAATGTGTGGTGGCAGAGTCAGGATTTTGTTTTCAATGGAGATTCAGTGTTGAGAAAATATAGTCTTCTTCTGTTTATCTCAGAAAAAGTGTTTACATGAAAATCGGAGTTCAGCTAACTATCACTACCATCTTGATCAAGTACCATGTGTGAAATGCTTGTTTCAGAGATGGAGTCATTGAATGTACAATTAGTTTGGAGTCATTGAATGTACAATTAGTTTTGGAGTCATTGAATGTACAATTAGTTTGGAGTCATTGAATATACAGTTAGTTTTGGAGTCATTGAATGTACAATTAGTTTGGAGTCATTGAATGTACAGTTAGTTTGGAGTCATTTTGTACTTAATGAATGTACAATTAATTTGGAGTCATTGAATGTACAATTAGTTTGGAGTCATTGAATGTACAATTAGTTCATAATGCTTGTGCATATCAAGCGTCGTGTATTTCATGAGTGTGTTGTACAAGTGTTTTAAATGAAAATACAAGATTATGCAAATTAAGTGTCCCAGATGGTATTACATATCAATATGACATAAACAGCTCCTTTATAGAGTGTATGCCATGCATTGTTGGATTTTGTCTAGTCTGCTTGAGTTGAGATAAACATTAGGAATCATTTTACAGGAGTTTCATCCATATCAAGATTCTACATTAAACTGTTCAAGATTTTTCAAGTCATTGTGAGTTGTCAGAACAAAGGGTATAGGCAAGGTGCCACATCTACGCAACCACATTAAATTTAATGTTTACAATGCTTAAGTGCTTAAATGAACTTTTTTCACATGTATTCTTTTTTTCTTCTTCATTTTGAGGGCCAATGATCAGTAACATTACCTCCATTTGGTGCATTTTCAGTCATGCATAATCAATAACAACACATAGGACAAAGATTTATTGATTATTTGGTAATTTAATGTACATGCTTGTGAAATCAAAATATGTTGATTATACTTACATAAACTTTTTATTTAATACTGTCTTGTCTTTTATCTTGGGCATTGATCAGTGATGTATCTCCCATGTGATCCAAGTTCAATCAGGCATGATCAATCAGTATCATCATATAGGAGGACAGCTATTGATTGTGACAATAATAATGGTTTAATATCAAAATAAATGTGGGTGAGTGGGTGGGGAATAGTATGTTGATTTGTATAAGTCAGATTGGCACAATTAATGAAGAAATAATTATTTGGAAAATGAGCTAGTTGACTAGTAAATGTATTTTTAAACTAAATTTGCTAAACCTTTGTGTTTAATGTTCAAAGAGAAATAAATGCATATCTGTAAAATCAACATGTGAGAATTAATTATTAGCAGTTGTGGTTCAAATGGCACTTTTGAAGATGCTAAATTTCTCGCCAGATTTTTATCCAAATAAAACTTAGTAAAACTTCGTAAATAGGCATGTGCTGCTCTTCCTTTCATTATAACATGATTCTGGATATAACACATTTACATCATGGACCTCAAATAAAATATTTAAAATAAACCAATAAATATATATATTTTCTACTATTTATTTAACTGAAAATTTTACATGATTTCATTTAATTTCAGAATCAAAAGGAATTACTACAATATGCATTTTTCTTTTGTTATGTCTACAGACTTAAACTTTAGTAACAGGACAAGGTAAAACCAACAAACATTCAATTTTACAAAATATAAATTTATTTAAAGAGACTATAAGATCAAAACAAAGTGAAAGAATAAAAAAAACCTAAAGTGTATGAATTCCTAGAATATCCTAAATTGTACTATCAATTTCACTCTAATCTGGAAACTGTCCAAGGTATTCCAAATGAAGGTTCTAATGTGTGCTAAAGTGCTATAGTCTGATAATACAAACCTGTTTGTTTGTAACCCCCTACCGATTTAAATAATGGAAACCTTTAATGTGATAAAAAGTGCAAGGAACTTAGTCAATTCATTCATTGATTTATAGTTTCTAACCTGACTCTGAGTAGAGTGGCCCTAATACCATCATCTTATGGGTGTTTCATGCTTAATGTAAGTTTTCGGTGCAATAGATGGACATGCTTGGATCCATTTCTACTTTCTGGACAAGTCCATTTTCAGCAAAGAGGTGTATCACGACTACAGATGTACATACATAAGTCGTCGGCTTCCGATATTTTCAACGTCGAATCAAACAAAGGAAAATGACAACTACGCTTTTCATGTGGAATTAACAAGCAGTTTAATTTCTATGTTCATGTATGCAGAGGGATATAATTCCAAACTCTCAACGTTATGTAATTTCCGCAATTATTCAGCATTTGCCGAAAAGGATGAACAACATCATTATGTCGTCTGATGGAAATAAACTAGCCTATAGTGTCTGCAATATGGCGCTGTGTTAGTATGGAAAGTCCGTTAAGCATGAAATGGTGCAGGGGATGCCAGCATTAGTGCCATTCTGGTCACAGTCAGGTTAGAAATTATAAATCAATGATTCAATTGACTTAGTTCTGTGCACTTTTTATCACATTAAACATTCTCGTTTTTGAAATCGGTAGGGGGGTACAAACGGGGATGTAGAGTCAGACTATAGTACCACTGAATAATCACAGTTATAAATCCAAATATTTTTACTTCAAGGTAATCCCATGAAAGTAGAATATCACTGAAGTCCTTGAAAGTTTCACATAATCTTACAGAATTACCAGACTTTATGTCCTCAAATCCTTGAATAAATTCACATAATCCATAAGGCATTGACTATTTAAATTAAGGAGTTTCAACTCTGCTAAATCAAATGAACAAATATTATAAATAAATCACTATTTCTTCTGAATGACTCTTACAGAACTGTCATAGACTGAAAAATAGAATACATAGTGTGTGTATTCTCATTATATTGTTTTTATACACACCAAAATGTGAATCAATAAAAGATTTTTTAACAAATGAATCATATTATTTTGAAATAAAGAGTTGTAATATGACCATTGCAGACTATTGAACCAGTCAACATTAGGGTGTGCATGATAGCTCTACAAGACAAATGCACTCCTAGTTTCATGTGATGTTTCCTGACCTCCATTCCAATTAATTTGTGGCATATTTGACCAGAGTAACTGCTAACTTGACCTTAGTGATCAGCCTTGGTATATGAATAGTTTTAGTTGTATATCTGCCATAAGACATTTCATGTTATATTCTAATGTTGTCCAATAGTCCATCTGAGCCATTCACTGTCTACAATTACGAGACTTGGTGGAGGGCTTTTACATAGTGTAAGAAAGAAGCCAATTGATTTTGGTTTCAAAATTTAAGGTCACTGACTGAAAGGAAAAAAGGTTTACACAAAATTATCTACACTACTTACTGGATCTTAGTGTGACATCATAAACCTGAACAGCTTTGAGTTTAATGGCAAAAATTACCTCCAGATAAGTGGAATAGCCGTGGGGACTAAGATTCCCCTCTATATGCAGATATCTTCGTGGGCTAATTAGAACACCAACTTCTCAACTCTGTAAGCCTTAAACCATACCAGTTGGTATGTTTCATTGATGACGTGGAAATTAAATGAAACTACAGGATATAAAGCTAGACGAATTTATCATGCAGATCAAATTCACTGCCGAAATTTTGAACACAGACCGTTACTTTTGATACAAAAGCAAAAACTACCAATAACACACTTCATACAGATGTTTTGATGGAATTTTTAGGAATCTTATGTCACTGTTTAGGCTGAAATAAACAGTAACACAAGAAAGTGTGAAAACGACGAGCTTTTAAAAATACAGTAATTTAATTCCCTGGAAAAATTCTGTAAAAATTAAAAAAATATGAACTTAGTTTTGTAGAATCAAATCCAAAAATAATCAGAGAATAAAATTTTAGTAGTCCTAATAACAAAATGTTCTACTGATTTCAGAGTTGAATCCCGACGAAGAATCCAAGATGGAAGATGATGATATATGCTACAATCTGTAGTGTTTAAGTTTACAGTTCCTTGGAGAAATAAGAATTATCACTCCGGTTTCTGATAGCTGAATATTTTTTTTGTAAAAAAAAAACTGTCCTTGTTCCACAATATTACATGAGAGCACATATTTTCCAGAAAAATAACAGAATTAATCCTTTTGAATCCAAGTAATTTGAAATAACTCCAAACCTAGTAATTTGAAATAACTCCAAACAGCACAACATACAATGAACAGTTTAACAGCCCAACTTCTAATGAGATTAATTCTCCAAAACATGGATAATATGGGCTTTCTAAAACATAAACAAGGGTCACGTGATCATCTTCTGCTAGTTTATAGAAGCAAGTACTTGTTACAGATCATGTTTACCCAGTATGACCCTGACGAAAACCTATCATTTTAACTTGAAGAAATAAAAAAAATTAAAAAATTTGTTTATATCTTAGAGACAAGGTCCCATCATGACCTATGAAACAACCAATCATTTTAAAATAAAACAGAACTTGTTTATGAAGGTTGCTACAGATTCTGAAACTAGGTCAGGATTTAGAGCAACACCTGGTGTTTATAAACTAACAGTCAAGGTCAAACTATTTTCTAAAACTAAATATCTCTAGTGAATACATTTACAATATCATGTAATGAAAAATAAAAAATTTAAAACTGACGAACAATTAAATTGAAATAAATACAGTATATATTAAATCAGATATAATTAAATCAAATATACATAACATGAATGTTTATAAAGTGCAATTTTTGAGATAGTATTTTAATTTGCATAATTTAAAAAAGAAAGGTGATGATTGTTAGAATTGTTGTATTGTGTAATTCAAGCCTGTATCCCTATAATTAAGCATATCATTGTTAGAGTTGTATTATTGTAAATCAGATCTTCAGTAGAGATTACTATTGTTCTTATGAACTAAAGCACTCTTGTATAATCTAATAAAGAAAAGTAGCAAATACACTACATGCATAAGGAAAATGATTCATGCCAAGAACATTCCCACCTGCTCACGTAAAGAAAGGCATCATGACAGAAATTACTTTAGTAAGAGTCTTAAGTTTTGGGCTGTACACAATTTTTGACGAGGCAAATTAAGCTTGGAAGGTAAAAATGGAGGGCTCTTCATGATGTTTCGGAAGCACGAGCATTCCAAGTACTCGTAAGTTAAAGCTGGTTGTTATAATAATAATAATAATGATAATGAGGACTTTGTATAGCACCTAATCTTTAGAAGCTGTAAGCGCTTTACAACATTAGACAACAACTATAAGATTAAAAAGAAAAACATATATGATTAGAAAAACAAACACCATGAAATTAGAAAACATTAAAAACAAAAAACATGCTGAGAATATTTAAGGTAGGAAACATTATTAGGTCTTTCAGTTTGTTCTTGCAGTTGAAATAAGTGAGTTTTGAGACCCCTTTTGAATGTGATCACTGTGTCTTTGTGTCTAAGTTCAGTGGGCAATTCATTCCATGTTGCTGGGCCCTGGTATGCAAAAGAACGCTGTCCATATGAGTTTGTTTTCATAGTGGGAATAATGAGTATACGATTGTCAGAAGAGGAACGTAAGTATCTTGCTGGTGTGTACACATGGGTGAGGTCGGATAGGTATGTTGAACTAGAGTCCGACAGTGAAACGTAGCACAGAGAACAAATTCTGTGTTTGATTCTGGATCAAATTTATAGCCAGTGTAGGGTACATAGCAGCGGGGAGGTGTGCTCTGATCGTGGTACTCTAAGTATGATCCGAGCAGCTGTGTTTTGAACTTTTTGAAGTTTCTGGAGCAGATATTGAGATGAACCAGACAGAATTGAGTTACAATAATCCAGTCTTGAAAGTGCTAATGAACACACAAGTGTTTTAATGACATCAACTGAAAGATATTTGCGAATAGAGCTGATGCGTCTCAGCTCAAGATATGCAGCCTTGCATATATTCATGACATGATGGTGCAATGTGAGAGTACTGTCCAGAATAACACCTAGGTTACATACTGATTGTGTGAATTTAATGTTTTTGTTGCTGATATTTATTGTTTGAGGTAAAGGATGTGAATGAGAAAGTCTTTGTGTTGTGATCAGAATGGCCTTAGTTTTATCATCATTCATCTGCAGCTTGTTACATGTCATCCATGATTTCACATCAGAAATGCACCTCTCTACACCTTGGATGGTAGCATCAACTTCAGTTGGGTGGCTAGATTTGTATATTTGGGTGTCATCAGCGTACAATTGGTGAGACACTGGATGATAATCTATGACGCTTGAGAACCATGTCCTATTAAGTACAAAGTAAATGTCTGTCATTATAGGAAAAACTACATACACTCATCTCTCAACAGCCTTGTCAGAATTGCTGCGTTGCAGACATCAGATTCTGACTTCCTTTTTCTAGGTAAGATAAAAATGATATATTCTGAATTTAGAGAGTTCTCCTAGGTGTCTAAATACATCGAGAATATACATATTTAGAAATTATTTCACTTTTAAAACGTCAGTAGTCTGTTATTATGATTATTATATAATATTAATTATTAATTAAAGTGTGTCATAGATTGTGTAAATTATATTAAAATTTATAATTATAGGATTGACTATAGTAAAAATGGTTTGCTACTAACTTCATGCTACAAAATAATTAATTTAGAAACATAATACTTTTTAAATTACAGAAAATAATATTTTAGTTTTTAGAAGAAATATTCAATGAGATACATTGATTTCAACAAATTTTGGTAATGGTTTGTAATGTTTAATTCTTAAGCATTCTTGGATTATTTGAAATTTAATCGACGTTTAATTCCAAAATACAGAAAATACAAAATGTATGAAGTTGGTTAGCTTTAAATAAATCTAACACTTTTATTATATACCTTAAATGTATAATTTGATTTGTGTGTGTGACGAACTATATGGTTGGGGTGCTCCCAATATTTTATTTAAACTATTATAGAAGTCCCACCCAGGCTCTATTTGGTTGGAAGATAAATTTAGTGAAAGGTAGATGTAAAGCTCAGGGCCCCCAGTTAGCAACGCCGACGATTACATGACTAAATATACCAAAAAAAAAAAAGGTTTGAAATTCAATGAATAACAATTTAATAACAATTCAATAATCAAATTACTCAAATTTCCAATTACACTCCATCCGCTCGACCCTTTAATACGTCTATTGTATCACTTGATTAGCACTGTGAGATTATTTCCATCTGTCCTTGTATTTCTACTCGTCTGTTGCATCCTTTCTCTCTCTTGTTTCTCCCAATTCCTTTTCTTCTTCCTCCCAAACCTTTTTCCAAATTCCTTTTCCTCCTCCTCCTCGACTTTCTCTAAACTCCTCCTCCTCCTCCTCCCCTTTCACCCCCACGACTACATTTTTGTCGACTTCGACCGTCTCGGCTACAGTTTCAATTCCGTCTCCACCTCTTGAAGACATAAGACCCAATGGAACCGGAAGTTCTGTCCCTTAAAATGTTTCCTGTAAATACGCAAGGACGGTACAATCTCTTTTCCTTAGCCCTCTTATCTCACACTACACACAACCTATCATCAGATATCGACTATTAAATTTCTTCGGTCACGCATTCGTTCACATCGAGATACCCACAAGTTCTTGTATGATAAAACAAACGTCCTGATACAGCACTGTATACATTACATACATCAATAAATCCTGTCGCATCAGTACATATTCCTACTCCCATTATACTAAACAATATCACAATAATCAGACGCATTTCTTTACCTTACAACTCATACAAAGTACGCAAATATTCAAATATCCATACTCTGATATATGCATAAGTCCATAGTAACTAATATTACATACCTCAACCATGCTTCCAAATTTACAATTCAAGCATGTGTAAATTCTAACCTAACGTATTAATAAATGCATTGGTTTACTACGAAGTAACTTAATAGCGAATTACAAAATTAATTCTGACCACAAGCTAACAATCTACATAATTCCGTCTCACATCTAATAATTTTCTACATAAGGCTCAAGCCCACTTCTCAAATACGCATGTAAATGCAACACCACAAGGGTAATTCTACATACTAAATGATCAAAAATATGAAGTGTACATACTACGAATAATTATAATTATGGTCCGTAATATTCTACAAAAATCGAGCAAATAAGTTACTGACCCTTCGAAGCTTTGTCATTCCTTAGAATCTACCTCTAAGTTCTGCCGCCAGATTACGAGTGGATTCTATCTCAGAGTAAACCCTATTGATCTGCAATCCTTTTAGAAAAATACTAAATTACTCTTTACGATTTCGGAAGGTATCATTCGGGTCTGAATTGTAATAACCCCCTCTATCGCAATTATTTTTATATATATAATTTTCTTTTTGGATATTGCTGTGGATTGATCCAATCGAACTTAGCGGACAATGTACCTCTCGCTGTCTGTCAACATGGGGATGGATAATAATACGCCCCGTTCGCCCCATGGACTTTCCTTTTGATACTTGTACTAACCTTTAACATATAGGTGTAATAACGGCAAGCCTTTGTTAAGTGACGCGACCGGTTACCTTTGCCGACTCAAGTTTCAAGTCTCTGGCTGGTCATAGTAACCTTGCGTAAGAGTTCAACACTAACCCCGCGGCAATCCTTAGAGATTAAACACAAGGCCGCGGTAATATTCCCAAGACATGTAGATTATAGCTTATACATGATTCTATAGCTTGGGCTTAGCGAACGTGACATACTCCAATGCTTCATTTTAGATTTATGATTGAAGATTGTAACGGTCACTTAGTAAAAACCAGAAACATGCTGAATCATTAGTTTTGTCCCATGTGGGTTCTTACTATAAGATCAGGTTATTTTGTTTGGTAAACATGTTTACGTGACCTTTTGATCTTGATGACGAATTTGATGGGATTTGAGTTCAAGTCATTGGTTTTCCTCTAAAAATATAGGGTCACCTATCTTTGATTGGTTAGCTGCTAAAGGACCTGACCTTTCTGACAAGTTAGAGTCAATATGTGACCTTCACTCTGGTTCTGAAAAATTTTATCTTATTTTTTATATAAGGGTTGTTTACTTGAGAATTAATCATTCTTATCTTAAAGATCAGTCTTAGTAGAATCAGCCAGTTATGTTCAGTTATTATTTGGAAGGATTTTTTTTTAATTTCGATTATTCCTTAGAATACAAAGTGCTCTAAGACGAAGAAAATATTTTGAATTACTGTGAATTCATTTGATGACATTTTGGATTATATCATTGTGATATATCAAGACTGTTAGACCATCCAACTATTCCAGATTATTGGCTCATCGGGACAATAGATTGAACTTTATTCGGATAAGCGCTGGAACTCATTTGGAATACTCGATACATTTAGACTTGTGACAGAACTTTTAGGACTATTTTGAATTTCATTCACCATACTATACGTTATTTTTAAAACGTTCCCTTTGTATTTTAGGTAAATAAATTATTTGTTGAATTTTACAAAACGTTTTGGCTTTCGTTGCTTTCTGTTACTTAGTTTAGGACCATACAGTCGCAACAACTGTCATTACTGCTTTCCTAACGTTGCCAGTTTAGACGGAGGCTAAGTAGTGACAGACTGGGCGATATTTTTTGCCATAACTATTGGGCCCAAAGAAAAAATGTCTTTGGTCTGGTGCGCCAAAGACCGAATGTAAAAAGAGAATAAAGTAGCATGCGACCGCCAGTGACGAATGATTAAGAAAGGCCTAAGCAGTAGCAATAGCCTTAACTTTGTGGGTTTTGATTTGCATTAAAGAAAAATCGATCTCAGTGAGGGACTGATAAGCTATCTTGATTGTGGTGGCGCTCACCAGTTTCGTATCTTGCTTAGATGGTTAGAATTTTAAAGAAAAGGAATTTCCCCCTGGTTTCTTCACTGGTTATGCTGGCTATTTCAAAAGGACCTCGTATATCTTAGATATTGTTCAAAGAACCTTTTATTTCCTTTATTTTGATGTAAGATTGATTGGTGTAATATGGGCTATAGATTATACAGCTTGGCTTCAGATGTGCTCCGCTAAAAAAATTGCTAGCTCCGCTTGGTCATTTTCACTTCCTAGACTTCAGAGGAAAATTGTAAAATAGGAGCCTATAGCATTTTTACACTTGATATATTTGGTAATTCATTCATTGCACTGTCAGAAGCTATTATTTGTCTAGTATGGCAAAATTCATTTGCCCTATTTTAACAACTGCTAAAGACAGTGTACTTTTGACTAATTCAGGATGATTTATTCAGCACAAGGGAGCAGTAATTTTGGTTAACTGTGTGCTTAAATCGCTTACAATTTCCACAAGCACAATATTCAATGAAATTTCAACCACAGTACATCAAAGTAAAATAAAGGTATACCAAAAGTCTCTCCACTGTGCATGTTGCAAATGTTAACAACTTCCTCTTACACCCACCACTCTCTCAGAAGTTCATAATATATGTAGAGCGCCCCTTGTAAGGACAATCCACCTGGACGTGATTGATGCCGAGAGATCTGCGGAGTACACAGAAGGTAGGAAAATAAGCTTCTGACGCTTTCTTATTTTTTCTGAAGCGACCTAAAAGAACCACAAAGACCCTAACTGTGTAGAGAAGTCTATCTTGATCACTCCCAGCACTGCTACGTGTGCGACTGTGGGTCTCCATAGGAAGTGAAGCTACAGGAACAGGTTGGCAAAGAAGAGGAACATATTCACAATTACTGTTGAACCTTATATGAACCTTGCTCCTTCGCCTCGTAAACACTAAGGAGAGCATGAAACAGTTTTACTATAAATGTTCTCCTTCTTCGAACAGAAAGAGAGGACAGTCTGCAATTATATTCATAGAAGACGGTTAGGGACAACTTTTTTCCTACTGCACCAATCACAAAACTTAAACATTCTCCACTTTGTTTCGTGGACATTAGAAGTGGACCGTCTCCTAGCCTAAACGATGCAGCTGGCAACCATGCTAAAAAGACTCGTCCTGTTCTAGTGATCGCTTAAGATGAATCAAGCCTGAAGCTGTAAAGGCTGTGAGCTGCATGTGGAGAAGAGACCCCTTGTGATGCGACAGCAAGTCTCTTTTCTGAGATATTGTGACGGGTTGTACTACTAACAGTACTGGTAGATCGTTGAACAACGATGGCTGTGCCAAAGGGAATATCAAAATGAGCTGAGCAGTGGAAGTCCTGATATTGTGGGGCACTTGTGGAATCATTCTGAAAGTAGGGAGGCGTACGTGAATAAACGATCCCACTTTAGACTGAAGGCATCCCTGCTCATGTCATCTGATTTTGGAGTGGAGAGACATAATGGGATGCTTGTTGTTCAGCCTCATCTCGAAAACGTCCACCAAGAGCCTCTACCAACAGGTAGAGTAGTAGATCGTTGAACCACGAACGTTGGGGTCACAGTAGTATGTATTGGAACTTCGGTCAGAAACCGGTCCCGATCGGCCTACCAACTTAAGTAGTGATGAAAATCTGACCTCAAAGAAATCCGAGCTGACAGAAGATCATTGCGCGCTCTCCAATTTTAAAAGAAGAGAAACTGAAGAAGGCGCAAGTAAATTCTGCCTTTGGGTAATCATGTCGACTCGACTGCAGAGCTCAAGGTTCCCATGATAGATCATTATAGGCGAGCCGACAACAATATCTGGGCATGAAGAGCTCCGCCAAAAGATCGTTTCTCCTCTCTAGTGGAACATGAACTGGTTATGCTGGCTATTCAGGTTGTTGAGGAATTTCATTTCCACGTAAAAGAAATCATGAGAAGGGATTAGCTCTAATTTCTTCATGTTCGGAATAATTCCTAGCTGGAGAACCATGGACCATCAATGAGACACATCTTGCAAGATGGGCTATTTGTGGCTCTATTGCATCGACCAGTCGTGGAAATACATGTAGATGGGGATTCTCAACACCCATCATCTGGTAACAGCTCCAATAGTGAAGGCATGGACAAAAGGGAGATCTTTAACTTGGAAAACATTCTGAGCCAGGGTATGTTGATATTTATACTCATCTAGCACTATGGTCTTCCATCATAATTACCTTCCCTTTAGCGGCAAATTTAGTTAGTTCACGCTCTGATTATATACACTGATTATTAATGTAGTTTGAGACAGCCAGTGGGAAACATACGTGAAAAACAAAATAAACAAAATCTCCCTACTCAGTTTGATCCAAGAGGTAAAGTATTTGCATGTGTATACCTGTTATACTTTATAACGATCGTACTTTAAATAAGAAAAGTGATATTCATAGTGTACAAAAAATATCCCACATTTCGACTCGAAATGCATCTGAAAATGTGATATCTAAATGTCAACATGAAGACCCACTCCATGACCTTCTTAAACCTGTAACCAAGAAAATCCTATTCACGATGTATCTTTAAAATCATACAAATAAATACATTATATACAAGATGGAAATGTATACCTTAAAAAAATCTGCATCTTAATCCAATTTTCCAATTTAGCAAGAAGTTGTTCCACACGTACAAAACTTTCTACCCAATGGTATCAACTAACCGCTAGAACAAGATTATCAGGAAATTTCCCTGCGTATAGTCTGTTTCTAAATGCTTTAGTAATTTTGCCCTATAAACAAGACGTTGTAAACACATTACATCCTATTCATTGGTGTTTCTCTTCCACATAATAGCTTATTTCATTTTTTTTAAAAAACGTTGAACTTGACTAGTTTTGTTTACAAGATCGGTTTAGTTTGCTTAATATCTCTTGCCATTTATTGGCAGTGTTACTTTGAATTTTGTAAAACTAGCTATAAACCTGACCTAATTACTCGACTGACCTGCTAAACAGTCCAATATAACGTATTTCATTTCTATAGCGGATAAACATTACACCTTTTCAAAGCTGTGCGCAGAATAGGCCTACATGTCGCGAGTCATGAAAACACGGGGATGGTATCCCTTGTGTCCAAAATTAATATTATTTTGAACAGAATATTTTGGTGACAATTGCCTCTTTTCAAATGGTAAGCATTGCAGTATTTTATTTTCGTCAATTGGTTGAATTCGGTATGCGTTTTGTTTCAATATTGGAGACGGAAACCTTACTTGCGCAGAAATGCCCGACAGCATTGTATATATCTTTGTAGCAAGCTTGTTCAGTGTTAAAGAAAAAAATTAGAGTTTTCAGAAGAGTGCATAGACAAAACACAATGCTAATGACATCACGAATTAATACGTTTGCAACTTAATTTCATTGTGTACATTGTTTTTTTGTTGTTTTTTTTGCCTTATAAACGTATTTTGTGTACATTGTTTTGTTTTTTTTTTTGTTTTTTTTTTTTGCATTATAAACGAATTTTGTGTACATTGGTTTTAGCATTATAAAAGTATTTTGTGTACAGTGGTTTTTAGCATTATAAACGTATTCTGTGTACATTGGTTTTTAGCATTATAAACGTATTTTGTGACATCCCTTGAGTATCAGGAGTATGTGATTTCTCTTGCTCATAAAATCTAGGTAACACATATGGTTCATCTAAAATTGACATTCTAACCCGTTTCCAGTCGATGGGTGCAAAACTCTGGTACATACTCCACAATCCAAACGATCTAATGTGTTATGTCATTACATTTTCTTATTGCATAAAATGCAAAACGTATCATATTAGCAATAACATTGTCATCTGAAGATCAAATTATTCAGATGTCTTTCTTTCTGCCATAGAGAAGGGAACCATCTTTGAGTAGCTTAACTTTTCACTAATAATCAAACACATTTGTTAGATTCTTCGCACATTGTCTGGTTCTAAGTGACAAGTGGTACTGAATAATTATCACGATTGAAGAGCTCAATATCATTAAAATTAGGCTATCCTTATTTCTTTGTTCCTTATATGTGATGCTTACAGATCCTTTTTTCATGCCAGTGAACTGCACGAACTATCGATATTTTAATATTAGTTCTTTACAACTGATATGTTACTTTTCTGTATTGCTTCTGCACCACTGATAATTTCCAACCTAGGTTCTGAGTATGCAGGAACGCCTGCAGCAGCACTGTTTGAGCAATACAATTCTCTCACTCTCTTTGCCTACCGTCTAATATGGTTCTCGTGGTTGCGGTGAGTTACAGGGTCTCAGGTCCAATACATCTATTATAAATACTTTCCCATTCGATTTCATTTTATTACAGCTTAATATATCCACGACAATCCTTGTCTCTTCTTCTTAGGGACTGACATCGCTTTAAAATGATTTCTGTACATTTACGCCACTTCGTATTGTCACCTGTATGTGTAGTGTTATTACAGATTTACTGGTAATATGTTTTACATGTTTAAGCTGTACATTTACGCCACTTCGTATTTTCACCTGTATGTGTAGTGTTATTACAGATTTACTGGTAATATGTTTTACATGTTTAAGCTGTAATTAGTTTACTCCATAAACCGTCATTTGCTGGAACCAATATAATGACCTTGACCTTTACTCACGATTCCCATCCTGCGAATGGCTTATAACTATTTTAACAGCCACCTCATGACATGTTCAAAGAGAATACTCATCCAGATCTGTATGGACAGTGTGATATCTATAAAGATATATGATATTACACTGATTTTAGGGCCTTATATTTGATCTCGATATATGACAATGATCTTAGAGATAGCAATAGTAACATTATCTTTTTTTTTTTTAATGGGGGGGGGGGTTACTTAATATAAGTTTTGAAATTATTTATGTTTTATCTTTCTCAGGAGTCCGCCAACCGAGCCAACTTTACCAGTCTCTTTGACATCTTGACATAATAAGGCATGAATTAAGCAATCGTCGTTCTGTATTTTCTTCAATTTGTTATATTATATTCTTTCTTATATTAAGATATTAAGAAGTACGAACAACTGCTGTTAATGATATTTATAATTCACTTAGTAATGTTAATAAGTAGTTACTTTGTATTTAACTTTCTTCCTCTGATATCTACAAATTCATGATATACCCTAACCATAAATAAAGTATTTGATGGTGATACAATATAGTATATGGTCACCCCGTATTGCGATACGCAAAATAGCACAACACTTAAAAAGTAATTACACGAGGATGTGAAATCTGTATCACTTGTATTACATTTTTAATTTTTTGTTCGAGATGTTATCAAGCTGTGTCAGTTTTGGGCAGTGAAATATAATGGAAGAAAATGTCAGGCGAGCAACAGCTAAGAAAGTAATATTTTCTGACGAAGTCATGCTAACTAAAAGGTGTTCATACAAAAATCAGCGCAAGGTATGCATTACAATAAAAATCGTATTGCGACGTGTGATACACCGTATCGTGATATTAGAGGAGATACACAGCCCTATTCAAAGGCCTGCAGTGAATTTCCGAAGAGAGAAAAGAACCCGTAAAAGAAGTACATTCCAATTACTTCTTGTACCAAAGGAGGAAAAATCATAGTATTTCCGATTGTTTTGGAGTAAAAGCCTGTATACTTACGTAAGTGCCAAGAACGACTCTGGAATACCAGAACATATTTGAAAATAAGCGTTGAAAGGATTAGTGGAAATAAATCACATATATTGATAATATTGTATCTCCCGATGTATAAATCACATATATTGATACATTTCTATCTCTCCATACACATGTAACCTATCAATTTGACATGGTTTGGACATGGTATGAGAGTGCTTAGTTTGCGTCATATGGCTTTGAATGAAATAGGAGTTTGATTAAACAGTTCTGAGTAATTTGTATTCTGGATGAATGAATGTACATAGATTGTAGCTGCGCATTTTGAATTTGGTGATGAGAGTCCAGTGAAATGGAATCACAGCATTAAGTTCGGCATATTTGTATGTGATGAGAGTCCAGTGAAATGGACTGCAGCTTTATTAACTTCAGCATATTTGCATATGCTGAGAGTCCAGTGAAATGGAATCACAGCATTATTAACTTCGGCATATTTGCATATGATGAGAGTCCAGCGAAATGGAATTGCAGCATTATTAAGTTTGGCATATTTGTATGTAATGAGAGTATAGTGAAATGGAATCACAGTGTTATTAACTTCGGCATAATTGCATATAATGAGAGTCCAGTGAAATGGAATTGCAGCATTATTAAGTTTGGCATATTTGTATGTGATGAAAGTCCAGTAAAATGGATTACAGCATTAATAATTTTGTCATATTTATATGTGGTGAGAGTCAAGTGAAATGGAATCACAGCATTATTAACTTCGGCATATTTGTATGTGATGAGAGTCCAGTGAAATGGAATTGCAGCATTATTAGCTTCGGCATATTTGTATGTGATGAGAGTCCAGTGAAGTGGATTGCAGCTTTATTAGCTTCGGCATATTTGTATGTGATGAGAGTCCAGTGAAATGGATTGCAGCTTTATTAACTTCGGCGTATTTGCATATGATGAGAGTCCAGTGAAATGGAACCACAGCATTATTAACTTCGGCATATTTGCATGTGATAAGAGTCCAGTGAAATGGAATTGCAGCATTATTACCTTCGGCATAATTGCATATGATGAGAGTCCAGTGAAATGGAATTGCAGCATTATTAAGTTTGGTATATTTGTATGTGATGAAAGTCCAGTAAAATGGATTACAGCATTATTAAGTTTGTCATATTTATATGTGGTGAGAGTCAAGTGAAATGGAATCACAGCATTATTAACTTCAGCATATTTGTATGTGATGAGAGTCCAGTGAAATGGATTGCAGCTTTATTAACTTCGGCATATTTGCATATGATGAGAGTCCAGTGAAATGGAACCACAGCATTATTAACTTCGGCATATTTGTATGTGATGAGAGTCCAGTGAAATGGAATCACAGCATTATTAACTTCAGCATATTTGTATGTGATGAGAGTCCAGTGAAATGGATTGCAGCTTTATTAACTTCGGCATATTTACATATGATGAGAGTCCAGTGAAATGGATTGCAGCTTTGTTAACTTCGGTATATTTACATATGATGAGAGTCCAGTGAAATGGAGTTGCATCATTTTTAACTTCGGCATATTTGTATGTAATGAGAATCCAGTGAAATGGAATTGCAGCATGATTAAGTTTGTCATATTTGTATGTGATGAGAGTCCAGTGAATTGGATTGCAGCATTATTAAGTTTGGCATATTTGTATGTAATGAGAATCCAGTGAAATGGAATTGCAGCATGATTAAGTTTGTCATATTTGCATGTGATGAGAATCCAGTGAAATGGATTACAGCATTATTAAGTTTGGCATATTTGTATGTGATGAGAGTCCAGTGAAATGGAATTGCAGCATTATTAAGTTTGGCATATTTGCATGTGATGAGAATCGAGTGAAATGGAATGGCAGCATTATTAAGTCTGGTATATTTGCGTATGTCTGCCAAACATAAACCAAAAATGGCATTCGAATTTTAAGCATTGCATTTTCTTCCTGGTCTCAAAAAGTTGAAGTAAATGTAATTTCACTATATTTTGGAAAGAATGCAGAGATAAAAATCAATAAGGTAGTTACGAATCCAGGTGTGTGTGTGTGTGTGTGTGTGTGTGTGTGTGTGTGAGAGAGAGAGAGAGAGAGAGAGAGAGAGAGAGAGAATTTTGTGTCTCTTTCTATTCTGCAATTGGTTTGAAATATATACAAATAAGTAAACGAACAAACACTTACAATAAGATACCAATTAATAAATAAATAGTACATAACAACAACGACAACACTACTAAATTAATTAATTAATTAATTAATAAATGAACAATATACAATAATGCAATAAAGGAAATAATTAATTGTAAGTAATAATTTCCTTCCTGCTGCTTGTGACATTTTGACTGAAGGCACTGAAAAATTTGTACAACTATATTATCATGGAAAGATTATTTATTAATATGCTACTGGAAAGAAAATTATTGGTAAATATGTTGTTTGGTTTAGCAACATTTTTTCAATAGAGAGATTGTTTAAAACTGTAAAACTAAATTATCATAATGCTAATTTTAACACTTTTATCCTTGCAGTCTCTTTGATTGTTCCATTAGCGTACTAATATTATCTACTTTACAATATATTTAGATTAATGTACCATAAATCATACAGCAAAATCAGTTGTGTGTGCTTTAGACAATAAGTTTCAAAGTTTGTCTAAAATGTATAATTTTTTTTGTTCAGAAACGTATTGTTTCATCTGCTTGGCTATTTGCTTCTTTGTCATTATTGGTTTATTATTTCTGTACCATATTTCTGTAATATTTACCGAAAATCTGTGTCAGCGCTGAAAATAATTCCCGGTATTAGACCTCTGGGAAATTAGTAGTAAAAACTTAGTCACGTGAGAAATCATATGATAGAGTGATGGCGGAAGCGGGCAAATTGACAGATCCGAAAGTTACATTAACGTTTTGTTTGTTTTTATTGATCGTCTACCCCTTTTTAAGTTCGGCCATTCAAAATGATGTCAGAGAAATATATCCGTTTCAAAATACGTCACTGTCATTTGAACAACGAGTCGAAGATCTTGTATCTAGACTTGAACTTAGTGAACTGGCCCAACAGATGGCCAAGGGAGGGGGTTCAAAAGAAGGTGGCCCTTCTCCTGCAATAGAGCGACTTGGTATAGGGCCATTCCAGTGGAGCACTGAATGTATACATGGTGATTCTGCGCCAGGCTATACAACTTCTTTTCCACAATCAATAGGAATGGCAGCAGCCTTTAGGTTAGTGTCTGATACTATGAAGTGAAGAAAATTTGACGGCGTCCTCACAATCAAAGAGTTCATCGAAACTGACCAAAAATGTGAGACATAGGGAGCAATCATGACAACCATGCCTACAAATATTATATCAGTTAACACAGATAATTGCGACAATTAAGTGAAATTACTTCCCCTTGTCATATCCATGACAACAGCTTTTGAAAGTTTAATTTTAAAGTTAATTTGAAAATTAATTTGATGGATTTTCGTTCACAAATCTTAGATTGGACATATATGTTTGAAAGCTTATTGTGTTTCACTTAATACCCATTTTCAGAGGTAAAATTAATGGTCATACATAGTCCTACATGTAAGACCTCGACGCTGATATTTATGTTTTGGGTGTCTAGGTCTTACTGCCTAAATAACGGCACTGTGTAGCATGTTTGGGTGTCATTTAACGTCGTAAAAAAAAAGTAAAATTTTCAGGAATATCTCAGAGCTGGCATCCACAGGGTTCCCACGCTAACGGGAAATCGGGGAAAAAGTCGGGAGAAATGAGAAAAAAAAATTCAGAACCATGAAAGTCCTGGAATTTTGCAAATATTGAAGAAAGTCTGGAAAAACCTGGGAATTTTCTGCCACCACTTGTCACCCGAAACAATCACATAATTTAGTTGTAATTAAACTGATCGTAAGTTAAATTTATCGAGTTCTAACCAGAATATTCAGAGGGTGCAGTATGGATTGTTTGGTTGCTTGTAATAAACATATATGCTGGGTCAATCAAAACACCAGTTGGATTAGATTCGTCTGGTAGACTTTTATTTTCAAAGTCAGATCAATATCCATAACTTTCTTTACATGGAAGGTATGAAAACCAGTGTAGCATCACAAGAGGCCAAGATGGTGGTGGTAAAGCATAGCCGCTTACCAGATGGCCTAGCAAACTTTTAACGTTGCTAGATCGAATGAGATATGCATGAAATCAATATGAAAATTACTTATTTTCTCAGAAATTTTGAGTAGTAAAATTGTTATGTCTTTAATCTGCTGAAAGACAAGATAAAACTACATCATTGATGAAATGTGACCTGGCGATCACGATTTGCATTGCTAGTCACATGAGTACTGTACACATATCTAATAACCCACCTTTTCAAATATTGTAGAGAAGAATAAAACATTAAATGAAAGTCGTATACTGGTTGTAATAAAAATGCAAAAATGAAAGAACACAAAATTCTCCATATTTATATATTCCGAGAACAACTTTTGGAGTATTGTTGTATCATGTGACCACTATGTTGACATGTGATCTCTGCTTGATAATTCAGACTGGCCAGATAGCTGGTTTTTACAAAAAGTATCTGACTTTCATTTAATATAATTGAATTTCTGTACAACAGCATTATAAAGGAGTTTTTTGTTGATATCACGTGAATATTGGACTTCTGATGTCCTCATTTGAGATTTGTGAAGTCATTTGACTAGTAATGCAAATGGCGAGTACGGGTCATGTTTTATTTTGGCCATAGTTTCATCTTGTTTGACTGCGGAATAACGACATAACGATTAAAATACTTGCCATTTCTGAGAAACTAGTGGTGAAAATAAAGGTGAATTCACCAGATTGGATTCATGCAATGGTCATCCAAGAGTGATGCATTGGTACGTCACTGTCTTTTGAATGTATATGTGTATCAATACATGTTTGGGAAAAAGTTTAATAGTTTAATGAATTACAAGAAGACAAATTGATTTTATAGAAAATTCATTCCTTACTTGTACAACAGTATATAATTTTAAAGGTCTTTTGTCAAAATTTAAATCAACCCGTTTGAAAATGTTTTTTAAATGATGGATTTTTAACCAGATCGTCTAAAGAAGATTAGGTTGTTTGAAAAATCTTGTTTGGGATTTTATTGGCAGTGATAAATTCGGGGTTAAATTCTTTTTTCGTTATAAGTCAAGATTCTAATTATTTGCATTTATTTTTATACTGTAATAGGAAATGTTACTTTCAATAAAATGCATATATATATTGTTATAGAATTCTTTAAAATTAAAGGTTTGAAAGGAAACAAAACATAATTTATGTTCATTATGTTTCTCTCACTTAGCAACATAATGCAGCAAAATAAAGTTAGAATTTTTATTCTGTACATTGAAATGACTTTACATGCTAATTTATAGGAATATAATCAAACTTGTTTTGTGTGACACATTTTGTGGATTTGTACATGATCATCTTTTCTGACATCGATGTTTTTGGAGACTCTTGAAAGCAAAACATCTTTATACTTCGAAAATGCATGTTTTGTAATCTAAAACGTTCTTTAGTTCCATTGAATAATGGTCATTTGTGAACCTTGAAAAAAAGTAATTTCAACCTGGAAAAAACCTGGAAATGACCTGGAAGTTTATCTTTAGAAAAGCGTGGGAACCATGCATCCAATAACACACTTTTCTACAAAGTAAAGCCATAATGCTTTAGTCAGACTTTAACTCTGATGTCTTTTCTCTATCAAATTCTGATTCTCACAAAAGAAGTGGACCTGTTTTCAAGTTTCGTTGGCCAACACAAGTAAATGGACATGTTTTGAAGTTCTGTTGGCCAACATTTCAGTTGAATACAGTGGAAGTCGGTAATGCCAAAATCGGTTTAAGTTGAATTATACTTCTTTAACAAAAAGAATAAAAATATATTAATATTGAAGAAAGTGTTTATAAAGCTTTGTTTCGTTCAAGATTCATATCATCCTTTTAATCAATTTTGGTATTCCTGGCTTCCATCGCATTCCAGCCAACCGAAGTGTCCAACGGAATTTCAAAACATGTCCATTTGCTTGTAAAACCTGACTAAAACATTATTACTTTAATTTGTAGAAAAGTGCCCATATGGGCTGCCAAGTATATGAGATATTCTTGGAAATTTTACTTGTCGTTCCGATGTTAAACGACATCAGAACACGCTATACAGTGCTGTTATTTGGGCAGTAAGATCCAGATGCCCAGTATATAAATATCAGCGTTGAGTTCTGATGTAGGACTAGGTCATACATTGCAAAATCCCACTTTATTTCCAAAATTTGCTTTCCAGAACAGTAAATCAAGCATTCCTTTTGCTGAATATATACACTGAAACCTGGCTATCCACAGAATGTACTCATGCTATGTGGTACTGTATTGTGTTATAATCATCAGCTAAAAAGTGGAGTGTGTCATAAAATTGGGTGCAAAACAATGTGCTTCCATACATGTGAATCACTCTCATGGGAGATTTTTTCTTTTGAGTTTAAGGGTATCTACTATCCCTCCTGTCACTCACTGAAATCAGCATGTGGAAAATTATAAGTGAAAATTTCATTTTTGCCATATTTTTCTTCTTCACATTTTGGTTCCATTAGTATATTTACAGTAATACTGCCTATAATCACATGACTGAACTGGCGTAAGCAGGGCAAGACAATGGAATTGCTGATTTCACCCACTGATCCTGTCAGCATAGTTGGCTAGCTTCATTGTTTGATGTTCGTCGAGGTGGAATCAACTATTGTTGTGTGTATTTAATTTGTGTGCTTGACCTTTGTCCAGAAATTGAGGGTGGAAGTTTGGCTGACCTGACTACTCAGTTTTTTGTCATGTTTAAAGTTACAAATAAGTTGTTTACTGATATCTGAGTTCAGGGTCTAACCTTATTTACAAACTTCATATGTTCTGGAATTGAACTTGTGACCCACATCCTGGTCATTTTATTTCGGTTTAGTTGTTTATATAAGATGAAGTAGACAAAATTATTCATTCCTACTTTAAGTTTGGTCATTGGAATCACTTTTAGTTGTGTTGGGGTATAATTTGACAGGAATCATTAATTTAAATTATTCACTATAATTACAAAGTGGTAATTGACTTTTCAGACTTAAACATTACTTTGAAACTGCTCCAGTGGCCTAGCGGTTAGAACATCCGCCTCAGATGCGGGAGGTCATGGGTTTGATCCCCAGTTGAGTCATACCAAAGACTTACAAAAATGATAGTAACAACTGCCTCACTTGGTGTTCAACATTAAGAGGTTAGTGTTAGGACTGGTTGGCCTGGTGTCAGGATAATGACTGGGTGGGACATCATGCCACATGTCTGCGGCATGATGCCCCAGTGCTAGACATCACTATAAACTGTAACACTGCAGACATTATAGCAATATGACTGAAAAATTGTTAAAGTTATGTTAAAAATCCAAATCACACACACATTACTTTGAAAGTATTGAGGACTCATCCAAAGACATTCTGGATGATGAAATTGTGGTACATCAAGACTTATGGTACATCAACTCATTCAAGTCGGTTGGTACATCAGAATATTCAAGACTTGTAATTCATTCAAAATATTCCATACTTTTGTACTGGTGATAAAACATTTAGGATTATGTGGGAGTTGGTTTACAATATAGTAAGTTCCTCTTAGATTTTCACTTTTTAACTTAGAGAATGAAATTTTTGGTTGAAATTATTTATTATTTTGCTAAACTTGTTGGTTTTGCTTCTTTCTGTTACTCAATATAAGACCATAGAGTTTTAACACTTTGTGTGGGCAGAAGTAATTCCAAAAGGATTAAAGACATTGCATGCTGCCATATCTTTAGAAAGTGTTTGGGGTGGGGTTGAGGCTCAATAAGTGTGTTTTATGGTCCAAAAGTGGGGTTCAGCGCATGTAACCAAAACAAAATGTTGTACAATTGACAATAAACTATCTTTTCATATAAGCCTATAGAAAATTATTGAAAATTCAAATCTGAATAAAATCTTTAATGCATTTAATACACTTACAAACCAAAAACAAAAAGAACTGGTAGACTTAGTATTGTCAGATATCATCACCATACATATACACATATGTGCAAACAATCATATAACCACAATCACGCTGACATGAAATAAAACAAATGTATACAAGTTTCATACAATCCAGGAAATCCCCAAGAAAAACTGCCATTCTACTGGCAAGCTTTCTCACATACCCACATTGGCCTGGCCTGATCATCAGCAAACTCACATGGACATAGGTTAGATGGCAGTGATTGATAAAGGCGAATGCTTTACACCACTCAGCCACCTTGAGTTCCACACTCCAGAATGACTTATGTTCATATAATCATGCTTTGCATTTTATATATGGAGTAAAATCTTAAATGAAACATTGCTGCTGTTCACAAACATGCCAATAATCTTTAATACAGATGAATTTAAAATTCTCATTCAAGGCACTGATGTGTAGTAACTTTTGTTCTTCAACATGTATCTAGCATCTCTTTGACTTACCAATGTTCAGATGCTCATATTGAGTGGTATTTTCTTTTTCACAAGATTACAGTTGTGTTTTGAAGAACACAATTTTCAGTAATCTTGAAGAAGAAAAAAAATCACCACCCAGTATATTCCTGTAACATGTAAAATGGTAAATAGCCCTATCCTTGGTGCTGTTTATACACCAAATTGTTATAGAGGTAATTATTGGCAAAGAGGTCAGGTACAAACAACCACTTAAGCATCATTAAGAATATTTAAGAATAGGATGGAATACAAGAATAGTATGGAATGTAAGAATTGTATGGAATAAGAATAGTATGGAATATAATGACATGAAATATAAGAATATGATGGATGATGAGAATAGTATGGAATATAAGAATAGAACAGAATATAAGAATAGTATGGAATGTAAGAATAGAACAGAATATAAAAATAGTATGAAATGTAAGAATAGTATGGAATATAAGAACAGTATGGAATATAATGATATGAAATATAAGAATATGACGGATGATGAGAATAGTATGGAATAAAAGAATAGAACAGAATATAAGAATAGTATGGAATGTAAGAATAGAACAGAATATAAAAATAGTATGAAATGTAAGAATAGTATGGAATATAAGAACAGTATGGAATATAATGATATGAAATATAAGAATATGACGGATGATGAGAATAGTATGGAATAAAAGAATAGAACAGAATATAAGAATAGTATGGAATGTAAGAATAGAACAGAATATAAGAATAGTATGAAATGTAAGAATAGTATGGAATATAAGAATAGTATGGAATATAATGATATGAAATATAAGAATATGACGGATGATGAGAATAGTATGGAATATAAGAATAGAACAGAATATAAGAATAGTATGGAATGTAAGAATAGAACAGAATATAAGAATAGTATGGAATGTAAGAATAGAACAGAATATAAGAATAGTATGGAAGTGAGAATATGATGGAATGAAAAAATAGTATGGAATGCAGGACTAGTACGAAATGTAAGAATAGTATGGAATAAGAATAGTATGGAATATAATGATGTGGAATATAAGAATATGATGGATGATAAGAATAGTATGGAATGTAAAAAAAGTATGGAATATAAGAATAGTATGAATGTAATAATGATATGAAATGTAACAATAATATGAAATGTTAGAATGTTATGAAATGTAAGAATAATATGAAATGTAAGAATAATATGAAATGTAAGAATAGTCTGTTAAATGCATACATCAAACTGTCTCATTGTACTTATACATTGTCATTGTATTTCCAGTCCCAGTTTGATATATGAAGTTGCTGAAGCAATATCTGTAGAGGTCAGAGCCAAGCACAATGACTTTGTGAGCAAGAAGAGCTATGTAGAACACTCAGGCCTAGTCTGTTTTAGTCCAGTCATTAACATTATGAGACATCCATTGTGGGGACGAAATCAGGTGATGTAATAAAATGACTTATGCCATCCATGTTTGTTTTTTAAAGAACAAAAAGTTGCAGATCATTACGTGAAAATATTATGGAATTATTTACTTAGACGTAGTTGATTATAAAACATATTCTAAAAATTAAATTTGTTCGACTGACATACATTGAGTAGATAAATTATCTGTCTAAGTTACTAACATGTTGCATTTAGTATTTTTTGAATAAAACTTTGATCTAGTCATCATGCAACAATGTAAAAAGGTATTGATATTGGAAGTTTTACTGGTCAATATGAAAATGAAGGAATACAGGGTTAGATGCCATCAGATTCACCAGCTGTAACAAATTTAAAAAATATTCTGACCTGCTTTATTTGTTGAAATGTTTGCTATTATTTATAAATGCTTAGAGATATTTTTGTCTGGATCAATTTAAGAGATTTTAATTTTAGAAATGAATAACATATCATCTACATTCTTTTGGTATTTTGATTCTCGATGGTACACTGTCTTCTATACTAATGAAAACCCCAGAAAGAGATCATCAATTGCTAGAAAAAATATTTCACATTGAAAAAATTCTGTAAAATATATGTAAACTGAAATTATTTTTATATGTACCAGGACATTATATAGTAGTTATTGTAATAGATGTCCTGGGGGCAGTGCAATTTCCAAAATGGGGGTGGGGGGCATTAAATGCTGTACATCACTGACTGGCTGAGAACATTAAGTTGTTTTGATTTTTGTAGCAATCATTGGGTTACTCATGTACTGTTTTAATTATTTGGACATACAATAATCGATATATTGGCTCTATAAGCCTCAATAATGTAGGAATTTCTTTTTGTGGAAAAAAGGGAGAACGTTTATTAGAAGGGGGCTTCTATTAGAATAACTACGGTATTTACTTTTGAATTAGAGCTCCTATCTTTAATATGTTGTAGAATCTAAGCACTGTATTGTAGATTTAATTTTGGTTATTTCATTGACTTGAGAGTTCGTCAAAGTTGAATCCCACACAAAAATTGTTGTTACTCTTTTGAGACTTTTATGAAGATTGCATGCATAAAATTGTGTCACTTGAAAGTAGCTTTAGTTGACTATCAGTAATATTTAGCTGTACAAAATGTCTGCTTCATGACTACAGTATATCAGCTGGGATGATTTTCCAGGCAATAACTCCTTAATTTAGGTGGTTGCAATGAAAACTTGTCTTTAGTAGTTGGGTTTACTATTTTACAGGAGACATACGGTGAGGATCCATACCTGAGTGGAGTTTATGCGGCTAAGTTTGCAGCTGGGTTGCGGGGAACACATCCTCGATTCTACCGTGCAGCTGCAATATGTAAACACTTTGTTGCCCATGGAGGACCTGAAGACTTGCCTGTTTCTAGACTTAGTTTTAATGCTGTTGTAAGCAAATCTGCATGAAAGGATTACTTTTTTTCTTCTGATGGGTCTCTATAAATAACATATACTTTTTATTCAAGTCATGCTGTACACAAAATTAAGCCAATTATCTATTGCTAATGCAGCCCTTTTCTTGTCTGTCATTCTTCTTAAATTAAAAATGTTGTTAAAAATTGCTATCATTTTACCCCGAAGTGTTTAAGTCCGGGTTGAATTACAAATTTGGAAATATGATTGGTTAAAAATGAAGACACTTGTGTAAATTTTACAGACTTGAATTCTACTGTCTTGCAGAAATTAGGATGGCAGATCACTGGCTACCAAAACATGCACAGTGTATCCTTTTGTTTGGCAGAACCTAGTCTTATTTTAGTCAGAATAATAAAAGTATGTTATTTCTCAAAGATCTCTCTACAATTTTCAGAAGTTTAATTTCAGGACCACATTTCCACAGAATGATAGTAACATAAATACAGTAGGAATATACAGTGTTCCACTTGTCATCCATTTATATGTCTGCTTAAGTTGGGGTCCCAGGTGGCTGTGTGGTCTAAGGTGTTCACCTTTACCGATCACTCACATCTCATCACTGTCTGTGTGGGTTAAAGTCTGTGCTCGACCAGCGTATGTGTGTAAGCTTGCCAGTAGCTCCCAATGGGCTAGTGTTTTTTCTTGGGGTTTTCTTAGGATATTTCTCTGCCAAAATATACTGCTTGCCATGTAAAGCATATCATGTTCTGAAAAATGTCATTAAACCCAAAAATCACAAATCTGATTAGGTTTTGTATTAAGATCATTGTGGTATACAGTGGAACCCTGCTATAATGCGATAATTGGGGTCCACACAATTGGATCGCATTAATATCGGGATCGCGTTAATGCGGGGTTTTACAGTATTTTACTTTTTTGAGAGAACAACTCATTGGTACATATACGTGCATTCATGTCTACGGTATATGATGAATAGGGTATAAACTCCGTTTACTATCATGCTGTCGTGGCATTCAGTTCAGTTATAATGCATGTAATTCCATTGAAAAATTGCACACAGATTTACAATATTCAGTATTTTTTTCCTTGATCATTGTATCTGAATTCAACGTCTAATATATAGCATGAACAGAGTATCAACACCGTTTACTTGCTGTCTGATATAATATTGTACCATTGGGGCTTGAAATTAATCCATAAAATATGTAATTCCATTGCAAAAATTGCATACATATTTAAACTATTCAATAATTTTGTCACACATCATTATGTGTCTGAATTCAATGGAAAAAATTAACAGCAAAATTAGGTTAAGAAAGGCGAAGCACATGTACGGTTCATTACGTTCCAGGGTCTGTGAATGGTGTCTTTACAAATTTCATACTGCCAAAATTTTCTCATGCGTTTCCATGTACATTTATCCATTGCAAATTTCCAATAATTAATGCTTGTATGCCTATTCGTTTGAACGACTACAACAAGAATAATTACAAATCAACACATGCTTTCAGCATACATGTAACTTTTACTTCAGATTTTGTAACTATCGAAAGAAACATGTGAAAACTACTATACTAATCATAGTGCAAAGTGCAGAGAACGATTTGCGTTTGTGAACTTGCTTTTCCATAATGGTAAAATATTTTTTTATAAAAAGTAGGAAATTAATAAAGAGTTTATAAACAAACGCCATACTCATGTAAAACCTGAGAACTAAGTGCAGTAGGCCTGCAATGGTCACAAGACACTTTAATTAAAAAAAAAACGTAAAGCTGAACGCATGTACAATTTCATACCCTTTCAATTTCCAGCTAATAAAGCGGACATTATTTACTGGTTCTTTTTTGATGTTTATTAAATTGTGAGAATCTTTTTTATCAACCACCGCATTGTCTGCTGATTGGTTGTGTATGCAATTAAAGAAACACATGTCGGCTATTGTTTGAGCAATGATTGTTTACATAATTAATTGAAGACAATCACAAAGACGACTTACTGGCTTTACTCATGGACCAGTAATAAGTAACATTTCCGATAATGTTTATTTTGGCATAACACTTCAAGAACCTGGTGAAATTGTTAAATTTCAGAAGCCAAGCCACGATTGTATTATATTCGAATTTATACGTGAATTCTTCTCCAAAATGATAATAAATGTTTTACACACTATTTCTCTTACTTGAAAAAAAAGTATTATTCCAGGTACGAGAAAAATACACATACATGTATTTAAAATTTCAGGAACCATGCCATGATCGTATTATATATGTATCGTATTGTATTCAATTTCATACACAATCTCTTCCCCAAAATGATAATCAATTTTTTTGCGCAAAGTGCAGAGAACGAATTGTGTTTGTGAACTTGCTTTTCCATAACGCTAAAATATTTTTTTAAAAAAAATAGGAAATTAATAACAGGCTCATAAGCAAACCCCATGCACATGTAAAACCCATGAACTAAGTGCAGTAGGCCTGCAAACGTTACAAGTTACTTTTTTATTTTTATTTTTAAAGCTGAACGCATATACAATTTCGTACCCTTTCAATTTCCAGCTAATAAAGTGGACATTATTTACTGGCCAACTGATTGTGTCTAATAACACCACCAAGCCCAGCAAACCTGCTGGCGGCTTTTTTTGTTTTTTTGTTGATGTTTATTAAATTGTGAGAATTTTTCATCAACCACCACATTGTCTGCTGTTTGGTTGTGTATGCAGTTAAAGAAGAAACACATGTTTTCTATTGTTTGAGCACCGATTGTATACAGAATTAATTGAAGACAATCACAAAGACGACTTACTGGCTTTACTCATGGATCAGTAATAAGTAACATTTCCGATAATGTTTATTTTTGGCATAACACTTTAAGAACCTGGTGATATTTTTAAATTTCAGAAGCTACGCCACGATCACATTATATTAAAATTTATACGCAAACTCTTCCAAAAATGATAATAAACGTTTTACACCCTATTTCTCATACTTTAAAACAATTTTTTTTCCCAGTACAAAAGTACACATGTATTTAAAATTTCAGGAACCACGCCACGATCATATTAAACTGGAATTCATACGTGATCTCCTCTCCATAATGATACTAATTTATTTATACACTATTTTATGTACTTTGAACAAAAAATATTTTTTTCATGTGCAAATATACAAAATTTTGAGAGCCATGCCATGACCGCGTTATATCCGAATTCGCGTTAAAGCATGGCGCGTTATAGCGGGGTTGCACTGTATTTGTGTTCCATAAACAGATTTCTAGTTTTAAGTTTTTTATTTTCAAATGTCTTCAAAAAGCTGTATTCTTGTGGATGATTCTAAATCAACACTGTTCCAGATTTTGGATAATATATTTGTCAGAGCAAATTGTATACTGAAAAATAAGTATGATGGTAATTGACCTTGTGGCCTTGATCTCATAGGTTCCAGAGAGAGACCTGAGGATGACATACCTGCCTCAGTTTAAGGCTTGTGCTCAAGGAGGGGCCTTAGGTGTTATGTGTAGCTATAACAGGTATATATTTTCTAATTTTGTCTCAAATGCTTAGCATAGTGAGGTTTTGTCTCATGTGCATATGCATGGTGTGATTTTTGTCTCAGATGTATAAGCAGTGTGAGATTTTGGCTTACAAGCATAAGAATGCTGAGACATAGGTATCAATTTCAGGAGGTAGCAGTAACATATGCATCAATTTATAGACTAGTGTTTAAGTTTTCGCGAGTCAGATCTTGGGGGTGGGGTGATACACTGTGGTATGCTGGGTTCTGTTGAACACTTGTTTTGTATTGTCACTATCAGCAGGACATGTTATATCATTTGGATGATTCTATTTTGTAGTCAAGTTTGTAGAAGACACACCAAGTCAAAAAGTCATGAAAGTTTTTCATAATTCTGTTTATGTTGTCAAGAAGTTTTTACCAATGTGAGTTTGAAAAATGATGCTAAAATGCTTATTATCATTAACAAAATGTTACTTTTTCGATGCTAGACATGTCAACACGTTTAGGCAATCTTCAGAATTAAAATATTAAAAATCAACTGATTTTAAATCTACATGTACAGAAACTGAAAAGGGGCCCTGAGTGGCCAAGTGGTCTAAAGCGCTCACCGTTCCGGATCACTGCCATCTCACCTCTGGCTGCGTGGGTTCGAATCTCAGATTCGGCTAATGTGGATATGTGAGAAAGCTTACCAGTAGCTTCTCATGGGTTGGTGGTTCTTTCCAGGGTTTTTCTGGGTTCTTCTTCCACCATTAATACTGGCCGCCATGTATAGCCTATCATGTGCTGAAAAATGGTGTTAAACCCATAACAACAACAACAAAAACTGAAAACTGGAATGTTCATAAGTAGCAAGAAAAGTAATACTGTACTAGACATTACAGCATCATGGAGGAAAAGAAAAGAAAGAAATTTTCCTGCCAATGGACTCGAACTCACCTCTTTTTCCAAAGTCAAATGTATGTGTGAGTCTAAATCATCACATGCAGAAACATGCCAAACACTAGTCTAGGAAATGAGCTTACATTTTCTTTTGTCATGATAACTAAATGTTCCAACAGTCATAATTAGAAACCTGCATACTTTAATATTTGCATCAAAACAATTATAAGAACTTTATCAAATTCATTACAATTGGGTTAGTGACATACCATTTGCAAATGATTTGCTTTTTTCAATGATGATAAAAAAGATTGTTTTATAATTTCCACTTACAAAAATGAGCAAATAAAAGGATACCTGTGGAGACAATACATACATGCAGAATGCCCTAAATTTGTTGGAAATCAGAATCTCTGAACATCTGAGATTTGACAATTTTCCACATTATTATTCATTTCAGTAATAAGTTGAATTCAGATTAATTACGAACAGATATCAAACTGCCATTGTTAATGGCAAGACCATAATTGGGGCTGTTAAGTATAACATGCCAAGTCAGATGACTTCATACAGTACAAATGCAGCTTTCCCAAGCTGAATTGACATCATCTTGTAACAGTGTTGACAATGGCCCCTGCTTTGATTTCAGCAAATATCTGCTGATGTCAGGTCTTCATTACGGAGAGACCATTTAATTTTTCAAAGTGGTGTGGTGTGAGGTTAAATGCTTAAAAACAGTTGCCTTGTTCTGATTTGTAGTATAAAAATAGTCTAAAACATTATCATGAATATTTTACACACATCCTTGCAAATAATCATCCAAACAGTAAAACCCAAACAAACGTTTTCTGTTGCAGGGTTAGTGTGATTTCATGTTTATGGCATTAATGATTTTGCAACAAAAATGACATTTATATTGACACCAAGGAGGGTCCTGGCTTTTAAAAAGTTGTTGCCTAAAAATTCGCCAACCTTAGTATTTTGTCGCAAATTTTCAAAACATGTCACCAGATCAAGTAGTGAATATTTTTCCAAGTCTATTAATGTAACAGGCAATGAAACTTGAAAAAGATTGGATAGTTATTACTTTATTTACAACAAACAATAGTCATAATATTACAAAATAAATTATTACATGACAGTTTTGCACTATTTCCATGATCTTTGCATCCTGCATCACCATTAGTGCATAAGTATGACTGTTGTCACCTGAAATAAATACATTATCAATTGCAAAATATCAACTTTCCTGACATCTAGTCTCTCATTGTTTTAATAGAAACATCAGGTACTCAGCAAATCTATATTATGTATATTATTTTCCAAATAATAGTTTCATAGGGAACTTTAGTTAACGATATTTTGGTACTAAAACCCTATTATCATACTTTGCAATGTAAGATAAGTGATATATAATGTGACCGTCGATTTCATGCATTCAGGAATTAAATGCCCCCTCCACCCGTTTTTTATGGCTAACTTCATAAAGTACATCTCTATCAACCAGGAGTGCATAAATTTATTTTTGCCACACTTTACATGCTTTGCTTGTAGTGAATTGCTTTCTAAATCCAAAGAATGATCACTGGATGCTGTAGATTGTTTTCTGGACAAGCTTACTTGGATTTCCATTCCCGCCGATGAAACTTACATAAGTCAACACCTGGTATTAATGTACAGTATATATAAGTATTAATTATCATCATTAAATTAAAAGAAGGAATGAAGAAACATATCACAGAGCATATTTGCCCCCAAGAAACTAATTTGGAATAAATATGTTATTTAGTAAGCAGTGTTATATGCGTATATGAGTTAACAATATGGAAACATGGTGGGGTATAAAATGTGGGCAATAGTTATCACATGTGTGGTAGCTTGAGGCCACATTTGAACTGTTAACATAAATTCACACCCATTTTGGCATTGTTAGCTATAACAAAAAAGGGCATGGTTTATTTGTCAATCAATTCCTAGTGCTTTTAGTCACTGTAGAACAGGCAGTTTCTTTGAAGTATGTCAAAGAGGCATGAGTCTAACCTTTAGCTCTTGTGCAGTTTGGGCACTGCTGACCAGGATATGAAATGGGGGCACATGGGAGGGAATGGCACACTCCACAGGGAGAAACTGCATGTCCTTTGAGAATTTCACATGTATTGGACCCCCCAAAAATCGGTGAATATTTAGTGAAAATGATGCTTAGATATGCTGCAAAAGAACTTCCCAATGGTAGTTCCCAATCTGCTTGTTTTCGGATTCAATCTTCCAACTTGGTTTTTGAACAGATTTATTTTTTGCATGACACGCTAGAATAACTGTATGGTATTAACTAAATTTATTTGACGACTATTTGAATTCTTTGAAAAACTTCGTGTACATTTGAAACTTCAGCACAGAAGGGGCATTTTTAGTTGGAACATATTCAGATTACTTGGAACTATTGGATATGAAAGGACTTTTAGGAAATAGGAATTCATTCACCATGCTCTGAGTTAATTTAATTCTTTCACTCCTGTATTTTGAGAAATAAATTATTTTAAGTTATGCAAAACTAGTTTGTTTTGCTATTTCTTTTTGCATAGTTCAAGTCCCTGGAGTCATAACATGGGATTGATGGCAAAAGTAAAAGATCAATGAGCAAAATTAACATATATTACTTCCCCTGCCTGGATTCATGTTTAGTGACACACTCCTTCTTCAAAACATCACAACCAGTTGTAAATGAATTGATGACTTGTGCATTGATACATATATCACAGAACATCTGCTTTAACAACTTTGTAGCATATCTCTGCCAATGATGCCTAAATTTCCAGCTGTCAAGAAATTTTTGTGAACATTTGACCCCATTCATCATGATGTGGTGTTGCACTTGAAGCATTACTACCAGCACTACATGTAGGTGATGTTGGACTGCCAGGTATAACTTCAGGTTCACTGACTGTGTTGTCTGATGAATTTTCACTAAATCCAAATGCTGTTAATTTTGTTAACTTATCCTTAGGATGAGATGATAAACTCCCAACATCTGACTTGCATTTACCCATGATAAAGTTGCACTGTTGACAGTATATAATTCTGATTGAGATTTTGTCCATTTGCTTTGTATTTGTACACAGCAATTAGTACTTCAAAGGTAATTTGTTTTTCTGAAGTTTCAGCAAAACTATTTTATTGGTACATTTAAAATAACCAGAAGGATTAGCCATCATTCAATTAATTGTAGCTTTTTCTGTTCACGTCTTCAGAGGTCAGTCGATTGCAGGTATAGTCTGGTAGCATGACTGAGTGTATCACAGCATACAGTACTAAGGCCAGATGGCAACATAAGCGGATTATGATGTAACAATACACTGTAAAGATGGGTTTGTCAATATGAACAAAGGATTTGTTCATGTAACAGATAGATTCCAGTGCATTGTGTTTCCAAGTTTGTGGCTTTCTTTCATGGTCCTTTTGAATGTCTCCACTCCAAACCCATGACTGTATGTACAAATTAGACAGCCAAAATGGTTGTTGCCAAAAAAATCGCCAGATGGTATATTTTGTTGCCAATAAGGAAAAAAATATCGCAATTTGTGACATTGTCAAAGGCCAGGACGATCCCTGGACACATAAATTCATGATTTGTGAGAATAGGTTTGCATTGTTTCCATGAAAACATTTTTCATTGGGCTTTTTAATTCTTTCTTTCTAGCAACCAAGCCACATTAAAAATGGAAGCTTGCAAATAAAAATGAATTCACAACTGTCGTCTCATTTATATCAGGATATTTTTAATGATGTAAACTCTGCTTACATTTGCAGCAAGAAAATACACAAAACTAAATGTTCTAAGTCAGCAGAAAGAACACATTTAACATAGAGTAGGATGCTATCCTCCATATTCATATGCCGTGTCAAACAAGTTCATTCCGCAGTTTGGAACAAACCTTGAATTTGGGTGAATATTTTTTTACATACCCCTTCTTTTATACTTTCTAGATATTTATATACTGTACAGATATCATTCTAAACAAATTGGGATTTATACAAGTTTGATTTGATGCATCAAAATGTATTAACATTTATGTTAGTCTATCAGTAATGAAGTGTGGGTTGAGTATCTGTACTGATCACCACATCAACCATGTAAAATTAGATGGGTGTGTGTTAATACAGAAACTTTTATATATATCAGAGTTGTAAAGAAAAGTCCTTCCACCCATTGTAAGAATTTTGTGTCAGACATGAGACTTAACATTGTGTTTGATGAAAATTCTGATTGTAAGGGTGGAATTTATGTATCCACTATCAATGTATAATGAAGAATTATTTATCTTACAGTCCTGTATACAAAGCTTAGGTTGTAAACAAAATGGGGCCCAGTCAGTTCAGATAAAGCATAAAAAGAACAATTCTGACGTTATGGGATGAAAGATATAGATATTGTCCATTGATGTTCTACCATTGTAAAAAAAAATGCTTTTACACATATAGGCTTACACCACTTGCGTTTACTCATAATTGTTCTGATGTTAATGTAAAGTGGTCTTTCATGTGGAGGAAATTATAGCACTGCCCACAGTAAATTGTGACCTTGGACAGGGAACACTTACCCTTGTATATTCCTGATAAGGGAATCAAACCTGCTACTAAAGTGTTACCAGTGTGTTTTGTGGGTGATATATTGATGCAGTATGCTGTAATTATATTGCTGAAGAAATTTAATTAAGTTGTCAGGACAGAAAACATTTTATTATACTTTGTTTATAATTTTAAATTTCAGTTTAAATGGCATACCAGCCTGTGCTAATAAAAAGCTTCTGACAGATATATTACGTACAGAATGGGGATTTGATGGATTTGTTGTCAGCGATGCTGGAGCAATAGAATTCATCATTGAATGGCATCATTATTTGAATGATATAATCGATACTGCAGCAGCATGTGTGAAAGCAGGGCTTAATTTGGAACTACATCCTGGCTATCCTCAAGGAATTTTTGATTCACTAGAACAGGTGGTTAATGATGGAAAATTAACCAAAGAGATGTTGGTAGAGCGAGTCAAGCCATTATTTCTTGCAAGGATGAAGTTTGGAGAATTTGATCCACCAGAAACAAACCCATATACACAGCTTAATTTATCAGATGTATTGACTCCAGAACATCAGGCATTGTCTGTGAAGACAGCAGTTGAATCATTTGTTCTACTGAAGAATAAAGGCTTCTTACCAATGAGGGACAGACTCAAATCCATAGCTGTAAGTTTATCTTATCATTTTGTCTATAGTGGGGTGAATAATTTGGCACCTGTTTGTCAAGTACGTAGGGATTAATAATTGAGCCTGAAATACGTACATGAAACAATATTATTTGGTTGAGATGATAGTGTTACCCTTGTCCATTCATGTGTCAAACTTTGGCTGAGTTTCACATTTAGGTTATTTTATTAGTATTTTAGTTATTTATGGTTCCATCTAGAATTATCATGTCAAGCAGGTGTTTATAGTCTTTTCTTAATTCATTTGATGAAACATCATCTATTAGTCAAATGATAATCTTTATGCAGTTATTCATTTTTTTCTACTACAAATTGTGCCTCTGTTAAGAATTACAAATATGTTGAACTTGATTAATCAGAAATATAGAAGTTCATTCTTCAGTAATGTAGAACTTTTAATATTAATAAATATTCATTTTATCCAATTCCTCAGTATCTATTTATTTTCTTCAACAACTTAAAGTTTTTGTGTTTTAAAACTTACAATAAAATGGTTATCTATTTATATATATACTTCTACCTTAAGATATTAAAATTTGAAATTGTTTGTATTTTGAATGCAAAGTAAAGAAACTGAGGTGATGATGTTTAATGACTCTCAGGTTAGGGTTTACTTTATGGAGAACTCGTGAAAACAGTTTATTTTACTTATGAACACAATGTTTGCTCTACAGATTGTTGGACCGTTTGCGGACAATCCAGATCAAATAATGGGGAACTATGCTCCCAATCCAGATCCCACAACAGTCACCACGCCAAAGACAGGATTATCTCCCTTGGCTGACACTTCTTATGTTGTTTCTGGATGTAGTGATACAAAATGCCTAGATTATGATGTAGAAGGTGTCATCAAAGCTGTCAGCAAGGCAGATGTGACCTTCCTTTGTGTTGGAACAGGTCTGTTTTTAACTTTCATTAAACTAAGAAAATGCAGGAAGTATTAATTTTTTGCATGTCTGCATCAGTTTCTGTTACTGTTGTTTATGTTTTTCAGCCATTCATAATTAGAGACTTGATATAAACATTTGAGAATTAGATTACTGCTTGTTATTCTTAAGTTACAATATCAGCAAACCTTTGTTAAACTTAATTCCCATAGTGTTTGTTAAACTTAATTCCCATAGTGTTTGTTAAACTTAATTCCCTTAGTGTTTGTTAAACTTAATTCCCATAGTGTTTGTTAAACTTAATTCCCATAGTGTTTATTAAACTTAATTCCCATAATGTTTGTTAAACTGAATTCCCATAGTGTTTGTTAAACTTAATTCCCATAGTGTTTGTTAAACTTAATTCCCATAGTGTTTGTTAAACTTACTTCATATAGTGTTTGTTAAACTCAATTCCCAAAGTGTTTGTTAAACTTAATTCACAAAGTGTTTGTTAAACTTAATTCCCATAATGTTTGTTAAACTTAATTCCCATAGTGTTTGTTAAACTTAATTCCCATAATGTTTGTTAAACTTAATTCCCATAGTGTTTATTAAATTTAATTCCCATAGTGTTTGTTAAACTTAATTCCCATAGTGTTTGTTAAACTTAATTCACAAAGTGTTTGTTAAACTTAATTCACAAAGTGTTTGTTAAACTTAATTCCCATAGTGTTTGTTAAACTTAATTCCCATAGTGTTTGTTAAACTTAATTCCCATAGTGTTTGTTAAACGTAATTCCCATAGTGTTTGTTAAACTTACTTCACATAGTGTTTGTTAAACTTACTTCATATAGTGTTTGTTAAACTTAATTCCCATAGTGTTTGTTAAACTTAATTCCCATAATGTTTGTTAAACTTAATTCCCATAGTGTTTGTTAAACTTAATTCCCATAATGTTTGTTAAACTTAATTCCCATAATGTTTGTTAAACTTAATTCCCATAGTGTTTGTTAAACTTAATTCCCATAGTGTTTGTTAAACTTAATTCACAAAGTGTTTGTTAAACTTAATTCACAAAGTGTTTATTAAACTTAATTCCCATAATGTTTGTTAAACTTAATTCCCATAATGTTTGTTAAACTTAATTCCCATAGTGTTGTTAAACTTAATTCACATTGTGTTTGTTTTTAAGGTTTGAAATTAGAGGAACAAGCAAGTCAGTGAAATCCTCATTGGGCCTTGTTACTAAGAAATGTTTATTTTCTTTTGCATAATTTTGTTAGCAAACCATGATAACTTTAAATACAAGGTAATATATTAGTTACCTATTAGATATTAATGATACAGTCACTATAAAAAGAGTAAGATTTTCCTGCATTTAATATGAAGTATGGTGGTGCTAGCAAGGTGTCAGAATTACCAATGCAATAAATATTTAAAGCTGGCAATTCATGTAAATTTACAACAGAGTTCATAATTGAAAATAGGAAGCTTGTTCTGTTGACTGCCATTTTTTGCCTTGGAAGTCACTGCCAACCACCAGTATCACATATTTATGAGGCTATATTACAGATATGTATAATGTACTAAAATTCTTAAGAAATATACTGGCAGATATTGATAAATTAACATTAAATCAAGCATTTATTAGTGTGAAAAGAAAACAATGGGATAGAAAGAGTTTTTCATAAAGAAAATATTAGTTAATCCTAGACTAATACAAATGTTAAATGATTTGGAACAGAAATTTGCTTTTCTAGTGAACAAATTATTCCAACATTTCATTATCTTGTACAGCAATAATTAGTGCTTACTATTGACAAACTAAGGCTGTTATATGTATTTTTAGAAGGCCATATTAGCTAAAGGTTTTACTTATCTTTATTTACTTAAGAAAGTTGAACAGTGTTTTATTTAAAACAGTTTCAATACAATTTGTTTATGAAAATGACTTTTACATATTTTATGTAAAATTCTGGGCAAATAAACTTTTATATATCAAGTGAAAGTTTTAAAACATTTACTTGTCTTTTAGATAAAATTTTCCAGCTCAGTCTGTTATACTAGGAGATGACTCTGTTAGAGTTTTGTATGTCAGGATTTAGAAACAGAAAACTGTTAGTTTCAGATTTTTCCTGTATGTCAGGCTGTAGACACAAAACTTTTAAGTTTCAAATTTTTACTGTAGGTTAGGCTCTGGAAACAGAAAACGTTTTCATTTTTTCCTGAAGGTAAGGTTGTGGAGACAAACACAGAGTTTCATAATTTTACTGTAGGTCAGGTTGTGGAAGCAGAAGATTGCTAGAATTTTATATTTTTACTGTAGGTCAGGCTGTGGAGACAGAAAACTTTGACCGTCCCAGTATGAAGCTTCCAGGGTACCAGCCATTTCTCATACAAGATGTGATTAAGAAAGGTAAACTTCTACAGTAGAAGTAATCATGGAGTTGCCACTGATGCTCACTGTGAATTGCTCTGCATGCCACACTTTCTTGCAGAGTTGTTGAGGATGACCACCGTGGAGCGGACGTCATCTCTGTCAGATGGGCATGGCTTACTGTATATGGCCCCTGCAAGTAGTATGCTCTTTAGATTTTGAGAGAGAGACAACAAAATCACATTCATATTTAATAGATGTGAAATAGTATTTCACAAGTTCCAATAGATACCCAATGCACGAGCATGGCCAGATAAGGTCAGGTGCTGGGGGAGTGGCAAAAGTTGAAAAGGGCCTCAATTGTCCTCAAATGGGCTCCAAAGCAAAAGTTGATGTCTCTATTTACTCAAAGTATGCATAAGACCCAATAAGCATGTGCAAGAATAAAACGTTAGTCAAATTTTAAGTGACAGGAGATTATGTTTGTGTGTGTTCTGAGTAATATTTTGTACTATTTCTTTTGACATCCGATCTCATGATTATAGAGGTGTGATTTAAACTAGAGATTTATATTTTAAAAAGGAACCATGCCATTCATTTTCTTATTTGAAATAAATTTATCTTGTGATGAATGTAATAACAAAAAATATTGGAAGGAACAATATAGCCCCATAAATTAAATGGCCAGTCCCTTGCAGTACACGTGTAATTAAAATTGAACAAGTATGTATATACAATCTCATGACCGAGTCATTGCATGCTTTGTAAATTCAGAATTTGCTTGGTTTCGTTTGATTTTTTTAAAAAACAAAAGTAGCTGTCAACTGGAATTTATTATCTAATCCTTAGGAAGAGTAAGTTGGTTCAGATGTCTTTGAACAAAGTAAAAGTGTAAACATATTGCAAAATAAGTTGATCAACCATCTCTGAATGTACCAGAGGTCTCACTAGGATTTTAACACCAGGAATTCAGGACTTATATTTTGGGGAAAACAGGAGTCCCACCAGAAAGAGTTGCAGTCCCGTAGCAGAAGCATATTGGGCATACCTGAAGTGGCTAAATTTCCAGATCAGCAGAACCAGTGGTTGCCATTGAGATTAATTTTCAAACTTCTTTACACCACTGACTTATAGCTCTTGTTTGTCTATTAGAGTGAGAGTGAATTATGTCAGGCCAAGGAAAGGTTTTATTTCAAGCACTAAGCTAGGCATCACACATAGTGTTCCATGTGAAATATCAGTTCTAGCAACTTTTAGCACTCTGCTGAATCTCATTCCAATCTTCATCAATTTACTTTTTAACCCCACAATACCTATCCAGATTTGCAAGCCCTTGAATTTGCAGTCCAGCAAATGTGTGCGTACAGAGGACTCCTGTATAAGTGATTTTCTGCACCCAATGCATCCAAATACACATGATTACACATTTCTGAGACCTCTGTGTACAGAATAGACAAGACATTTTTCTTTTATTATTTTATATGGAAATTAAGATCACCCGATTCTTGAAATTGTATCTGATTGTAAAACACGCACAACATTTTGGTCTCTATGTGGATGGTCATCATCCATCAACTATTCAAATTTCAATCAGTAAAACTTACATTGTTATTGACTGCACCGTAATTTGAGCTACATGTATTACATGCAACTTGCCAAGTCATTTGTGTGAGAAACACACCTTTCCCAAACTGAAATTGACAGTTTCTTCTGGTGACAACAGTTTACAATGGTCACTGCCTTGATTTCTGCTGAACATTCACTGAAACCAAGTCTTTATTTGGGAGAGACCATATAAGTTTTTGAAGGGGGGGGTAAATGTTTGAAAACTATTCTTATTCTGATTTGTGGTATAAAATACAGAACACTATGCCATTCTTGCTTTGCTTGAAACAAACTTACCTTGTAATGAATTAAAGCTTTTAAATTCCGTGTTTTCTTTTTTGTTGTTTGTTTATATAAACAGAAGCTGCCGCTGTCTGGAATTTAATTGTCCATACCTCGGAGTATTATTTTTCATATTTAAACAGTAGGATAAATGTACACTTTTCGCGAGAAACTCAACAAGGCAAGCCTCTTGTCAAGTCAGCGAGCAAGTTTTCTAAATTTAGAAAAATAGATACAAGATATTTCACATTAATTTCTATTGTCCATATATATGAACGAAATAAAGATCACTGATTGGTGAAATTGTATTTGAATGTGAATTACTCATGATACGTCGGTCTTATAATGGGTGGTCCTCATTGATTGGCTGTTCAAATGTCAATCGATCAGTTACTCCATGGCGGAGATGCCATCGCCATACCAGCTGAGGTATTTGGTAGTGATTTGTTAGTATGTTATTGCTCATTCGTGGAGTGTTATAGCAGAGTGAAAAGTGGAGGGATTAAGCCCCCCTCCGCGTTGCATGGATTTCTGAAAATACACATGAGCTGCACTGTATATGAAACATGCTTTTTGAGGACCTCATCATTTTTGCTGGATTTTGACAGACTAACAGACCTTATTGTAGCCAGTCAGATGAGCTTGTGCCATTTTCAGTGCATTCTTAGATTGTCATGCTTTTTAACCACAGTATGACCCATATAGGCTTCCATAGTTTTGTTGACTTTGGATCCTTTCTTACTTTATCAAGCTTTGTAGTTGTCAGAAAAATATAAAGAAGTCTTTCTTTTTGACTTAATATGTATGGAACAACTTACTTAAAATTATATAGGTAAATAGCTTGAAAAAAGTGATGGATGGTTCAGATGTTTCAAAGGTTGCATACTGAGCATATATTACATGTGTTTCCAGCTCTTGGCCCTGTCATTCTGTTGGTGTTTAGTGGTGGACCTGTTAATATCATGGAGGCTGTGCCAGCTGATAATGTAGTGGCCATTATCCAGTGTTTCTTTCCAAACCAGGGAACAGGTGCTGCTTTGTATCAAATGATCACGATGAAATCTTCATTTGATAATCCAGCAGGTCGACTTCCCTTCACCTGGTATGCCACAGATGAGCAGGTTAGTGAGTTAATTAAATTTAACTTTAAATACAAATAAGCATCAAGTTTGGTGTTGTTGTTGTAGCAGTGTGTTATTATTTAATTTCACACCTTGGCGAGATACCTGATTCTAACATATAAATAGTATTTCCTCTGACTGCACACTTGAAATAAGACAACAACACAAATACTCTCTTGAAATAAGACAATAAATGCTTGCCAAATCTAATCTTATCATTTGTACACTTGACCATAATATGCATGTACTGATGAGTTTAGCTGAGAGTTTGAAGAATACCGTGTGTATTCCTTAGTGTACAGTACATGTACTTATGAGTTCGGGGCCCCGAGTGGCCAAGTGGTCTAAAGCGCTCTCCGTTATGGATCACTGTCATCTCACCTCTGTCTGCGTGGGTTCGAGTCTCAGATTTGGCCAATGTGGATATGTGAGAAAGCTTGCCAGTAGCTTCTCGAGGGTCGGTGGTTCTTTCAGGGGATTTTCCGGTTTCTTCCTCCACCATTAATACTGGCCGCCATGTATAGCCTATCGCGTGCTGAAAAATGGCGTTAAACCCTACAACAACAACAGCAACAACAACAACAACTTATGAGTTCAGCTGATATTCTTTAGAATGCCAAATGTATATTCCTTAATGTACAGTACATTTGCAGTATACAAATGCATAGAAAAGAAATGAAAGAGTTCTCAGATTCCTCATCCTTTGATATATAAAAGTTTTAACAGCTGTGTGATGTTGTGAAGTTCACAAAATGTTCCTGAACATCAGCAATAATTAAAGTAGTGCCTATGTTCTTAATAATTTCATTTTTGAACAGTTCATATTCTTCATTCTGATTTTGGTTTGGTTTGGTGTTGTATGGTAATAATTTGAAGGTTATATTATGCCAAGGCAAGTAGAGTTAATTAGCTTAGCCAAGCATGTACCTTGGCAAATGATCTGGGCTTCTTTTTTAATTCTAAATTTTCATGGTAACTTTGAATGTGCAATAATCTTCATTCTGATCATGAACTTCATAAGATAAAAATTTGTCAAATGCATTGGTGTGTTTTGCTTGTCCAGTACGTATAGTTTTAAAATTTCTTCATGAGAAATGTTTCTTATTGGTATTTTTCTATCCACCATTTCAGATCCCCTCGATGACCAACTACAGCATGGTCAATGGAACCTACAGATATTTCAATGGAGACCCACTCTTCCCCTTTGGTTATGGACTGTCATACACTACTTTTCAATACAATGACCTTGTACTCACACCTACTAGGGTCAAGGCTGGTGACAATGTCACTGTGACCTTCAACATTACAAATACTGGATCACTATCAGGTTCAGAGGTAAAGATTTTAAACACTGTGGCAATTTACTTCTACTTTAAGCAATTCAATTCCCATTAAACACCATTTTTATATGTTCAGAAATTAGCTAAATAGAACTATTATCAAATTTTAGCAAAGTTATTAATATCAAATATTTTCTTCAATCAACAAGTGTCATATTTAGGTATTCTGCTATTATTGTTGGACCTACATTAGTAGAAAATTAGTGTGAGTTCAACATGTAGGCTATGGGCTTGTTGTCTTCTCATCATTGCAGTGTGAGTTCAACATGTAGGCTATGGGCTTGTTGTCTTCTCGTCATTGTAGTGTGAGTTCAACTTGTAGGCTATGGGCTTGTTGTCTTCTCGTCATTGCAGTGTGAGTTCAACTTGTAGGCTATGGGCTTGTTGTCTTCTCATCACTGCAGTGTAAGTTCAACATGTAGGCTATGGGCTTGTTGTCTTCTCATCATTGCAGTGTGAGTTCAACAAGTAGGCTATGGGCTTGTTGTCTTCTCATCACTGCAGTGTAAGTTCAACATGTAGGCTATGGGCTTGTTGTCTTCTCATCATTGCAGTGAGAGTTCAACATGTAGGCTATGGGCTTGTTGTCTGCTCATCACTGCAGTGTGAGTTCAACATGTAGGCTATGGGCTTGTTGTCCTCTCATCACTGCAGTGTGAGCTCAACATGTAGGCTATGGGCTTGTTGTCCTCTCATCATTGCAGTGTGAGTTCAACATGTTGGCTATGAGCTTGTTGTCTTCTCATCATTGCAGTGTGAGTTCAACATGTTGGCTATGAGCTTGTTGTCTTCTCATCACTGCAGTGTGAGTTCAACATGTAGGCTATGGGCTTGTTGTCTTCTCATCATTGCAGTGTGAGTTCAACATGTAGGCTATGGGCTTGTTGTCTTCTCATCATTGCAGTGAGAGTTCAACTTGTAGGCTATGGGCTTGTTGTCTTCTCATCACTGCAGTGTGAGCTCAACATGTAGGCTATGGGCTTGTTGTCTTCTCATCATTGCAGTGTGAGTTCAACATGTAGGCTATGGGCTTGTTGTCTTCTCATCATTGCAGTGTGAGTTCAACATGTAGGCTATGGGCTTGTTGTCCTCTCATCATTGCAGTGTGAGTTCAACATGTTGGCTATGAGCTTGTTGTCTTCTCATCACTGCAGTGAGAGTTCAACTTGTAGGCTATGGGCTTGTTGTCTTCTCATCACTGCAGTGTGAGTTCAACATGTAGGCTATGGGCTTGTTGTCTTCTCATCATTGCAGTGTGAGTTCAACATGTAGGCTATGGGCTTGTTGTCTTCTCATCATTGCAGTGAGAGTTCAACTTGTAGGCTATGGGCTTGTTGTCTTCTCATCACTGCAGTGTGAGTTCAACATGTAGGCTATGGGTTTGTTGTCTTATCATTGCAGTGTGAGTTCAACATGTAGGCTATGGGCTTGTTGTCTTCTCATCACTGCAGTGTGAGTTCAACATGTAGGCTATGGGCTTGTTGTCCTCTCATCATTGCAGTGTGAGTTCAACATGTTGGCTATGAGCTTGTTGTCTTCTCGTCATTGTAGTGTGAGTTCAACTTGTAGGCTATGGGCTTGTTGTCTTCTCATCACTGCAGTGTGAGTTCAACATGTAGGCTATGGGCTTGTTGTCCTCTCATCATTGCAGTGTGAGTTCAACATGTTGGCTATGAGCTTGTTGTCTTCTCGTCATTGTAGTGTGAGTTCAACTTGTAGGCTATGGGCTTGTTGTCTTCTCGTCATTGCAGTGTGAGTTCAACTTGTAGGCTATGGGCTTGTTGTCTTCTCATCATTGCAGTGTGAGTTCAACTTGTAGGCTATGGGCTTGTTGTCTTATCATTGCAGTGTGAGTTCAACATGTTGGTTATGAGCTTGTTGTCTTCTCATCATTGCAGTGTGAGCTCAACATGTAGGCTATGGGCTTGTTGTCCTCTCATCACTGCAGTGTGAGTTCAACATGTAGGCTATGGGCTTGTTGTCCTCTCATCATTGCAGTGTGAGTTCAACATGTTGGCTATGAGCTTGTTGTCTTCTCATCATTGCAGTGTGAGTTCAACATGTTGGCTATGAGCTTGTTGTCTTCTCATCATTGCAGTGTGAGTTCAACATGTAGGCTATGGGCTTGTTGTCTTCTCATCATTGCAGTGTGAGTTCAACATGTAGGCTATGGGCTTGTTGTCCTCTCATCATTGCAGTGTGAGTTCAACATGTAGGCTATGGGCTTGTTGTCCTCTCATCATTGCAGTGTGAGTTCAACATGTAGGCTATGGGTTTGTTGTCTTATCATTGCAGCGTGAGTTCAACATGTAGGCTATGGGCTTGTTGTCTTCTCATCATTGCAGTGTGAGTTCAACATGTAGGCTATGGGCTTGTTGTCTTCTCATCACTGCAGTGTGAGTTCAACATGTAGGCTATGGGCTTGTTGTCTTCTCATCACTGCAGTGTGAGTTCAACATGTAGGCTATGGGCTTGTTGTCTTCTCGTCATTGCAGTGTGAGTTCACCATGTAGGCTATGGGCTTGTTGTCTTCTCATCACTGCAGTGTGAGTTCAACATGTAGGCTATGGGCTTGTTGTCTTCTCGTCATTGCAGTGTGAGTTCACCATGTAGGCTATGGGCTTGTTGTCTTCTCATCATTGCAGTGAGAGTTCAACATGTAGGCTATGGGCTTGTTGTCTTCTCATCACTGCAGTGTGAGTTCAACATGTAGGCTATGGGCTTGTTGTCTTCTCATCATTGCAGTGAGAGTTCAACATGTAGGCTATGGGCTTGTTGTCTTCTCATCACTGCAGTGTGAGTTCAACATGTAGGCTATGGGCTTGTTGTCTTCTCATCATTGCAGTGTGAGTTCAACATGTAGGCTATGGGCTTGTTGTCTTCTCATCATTGCAGTGTGAGTTCAACATGCAATGTTTGCAGAGTAGGCTATACCAACTTCTGAAAGTGCAATGAATGAATTACAAAATACATCAAAAGTGAAAAAGTTCATTTGTTCTTTTTTTTTTTTTTTTAATTTACCTTTGAAGTTCTGGAAGTGAAAATGACCAAGTAGAGTTATTAGTTTTCTTATATGTGGATATTTAAAGTCAAGCCAATTAGTGGTTATTTTAACAATACATAAGATACACATCTGTTTCAATAGCAAATATAAACAGTGAGGAAAATCTGTGAAATTCTTTTTACTTTGAAACTTAACCCTTTGTAAAGTATGAGACTGCTGAGTGCATGCTTTACTAGTGTATCTGAAATTTTCTTGTTATAGTATTAAAAACAGTGTACAACTTAATGCAAGTCTAGGTTTGTTCTGAAAATGTAATAACATTTTATGTAGTAACTTGTGTTCCAGGTTTATGAAGTGTACATGAGCTGGTTGAATGCCACCGTGTCAACCCCAAAGTACCAGCTAGTTGGCTTCAATAGGACCCTGATAGACAAGGGGCAGACAGTGGCTATTTCAACTCAGATTAACTCTCAACAGATGGCAGTCTGGGTTGATGGGAAAGGATTTGTCATTGAACCAGGTAGATGGAAGTTCTTTTTTTTGTACTCTAATCAAAGGGACATGGAATTAGTAAACCAGAAATGTTGAATTTGCAGAGCTGAATGCTTTTGATCAGCTTGACAGACCTTTGTTCTTCGCAATTAAACTTAAAGCAAATTTAATGCCTTACTATTGCAAATCCTCGTGCCAGGGGTAGGAACCAAATCCCCAGGGGTAGGAAGCAAAATAATTAAAACATATATTGTGTGTGTCTTCCATCAATGGCTGGTTACTTTGAGCTTGGTCAAAAGATATTTTGCAATGTTGCAATAATTGAAGTTTGTTAATTTGACCTATATCATTCCCTAGCAATGAAACATGACAGAAAATCCTTATACTTATGGTTACTTTATGGGCAGGTTAAATACCAGTTTCAGTATATGGGCAAGTTAAGTACCTATTTCAGTGTATGAGCAAGTTAAATACCTATTTCAATGTATGGGCATGTTAAATACCTATTTCACTGAATGGGCAAGTTAAGTACCTATTTCAGTGTTTGAGCAAGTTAAATACATATTTCAGTGTATGGGCAAGTTAAATACCTCATTTGGTGACTGTTGATCCAGTAGCTCAAGGTGAATAAAATGTTATGTATATCTGATTTAATTATATCTGATTTAATGTATATTTATTTCAGTTTAATTGTTTGTCAGTTTTAAATTTTTTTATTTTTCATTACATGATATTGTAATGTAAATTTATTCACTAGAGAGGATACTTTTTTCAGAAAATAGTTTGACCATGGCTGTTAGTTTATAAACACCAGGTGTTGATCTAAATCCTGGCCTTGTTTCAAAATTTATAGCAACCATCGTAAATAAATTCTATTTTATTTTTAAATGATTTGTTGTTTTCGAGGTCATGATGGGACTTCGTCTTTAAGATGTAAACAATTTTTTTATATTTTTTATTTCTTAGAGTGAATTGATTGGTTTTTGTCAGGGTCACACTGGGTAAATGTGATCTTTAACAAGTATTTAGCTTCTATAAACCTTCGAGAAGATGATTACATGACCCCATGTTTACGTTTAGAATATGATACAACCCATGTTTTGAAGAAAATTAATCTTAGTTGCAGCTGGGCCTTTTCTTACACTAGAAGTTGTATGTTGTGCTGTTTGGAGTTATTTCAAATTACTTGGATTCAGAAAGTTTAATTCTGTTATTTTTCTGGAAATACTGGTGCTTATGTAAAATTGTTCAACAAGGACAGTTTTTTATAAAAATGTATTCAGCTAACAGAAACCAGAGTGATAATTCTTGTTTCTACAATGAACTGTAGACTTCCACTCTACAGATTGCAGCATATGGCATCGTCTTCGATCTTGGATTCTTATTCGGGATTCAAACTTGAAATCAGTAGAACATTTTGTTATTAGGACATCAAAAATTTTATTCTTGGATAATTCTTGGATTATTTTCGATTGGATTCTATAAAACCATATGTTCATATTTATTTTTTTTTATAGAATTTTTCCAGGGAAATAAATTATTGTATTTTTTCAAAGCTTATTGTTTTCACACTTTCTTGTGTTACTGTTTATTTGAGCCTAAACATGTAACATACGAAATTAGGGTGCTGGTCCTAATGATAATATTAAATTGTGGATAGAATATGTCAGAAAACTTGTTTTTTGAAATTTGAATTCCCCATGATTTTGAAATCTTAGTGAAATCGGCAAGCTTTTTCTAAAATGTCATCTAAAGTAGAAATCTTTCTTTCAAATCCTACATAGGAACAATTAGATCTTTTCAGAAAAGATGATTTGATTCACTTGCCAGAAAATATGATCTTTCTGAAGTAAAGGCTTCCTTAACGAAAAAGGAAATAAGAAATATTTTGATTCAGTATTTGGTAGAAAAGAATGTTTTGGATAAAATGCTTTGGTTTCGATCAGTAAGTCTGTATCAGACTCTGACACAAAAATGAAGGAATTAGAATTAAAATACAAGATGGAATTGGAGTTGAGGAAGCTGGAACTAAAGGTAAACAAATGCAAATGCAGTTACAGTTGGAGAAAGAGAAAGAACAGATGAAATTGGAGAAAGAAAAAGAACAAATGTTATTACAAAAAGAACAAATAATGTTGCAATTAGAGGAAGAGGAGAGAGAGAGATATATAGGAAAGAGAGAAAGAAAAACAGATGCAAATGCAGTTAGATAAGGAGGAAAGAGAGAAAGAAAGACAAATGCAGTTACAAAAAGAACAAATACAGTTGCAGAAAGAGCAAATACATTTACAGTTGGAGAAAGAGAAGCAAGAGAGGGAATATCAATGTAGAATTAAAGAAATGACACAGCAAGTGAAAAGCACATTCATACTTCAAATCCAAATTTAAGTTTTGTTCTTGCAAAGAATATTAGGTTAGTGCCCCCTTTCAGAGAAAAAGAAGTAGACAAATATTTTCCTTATTTTGAAAAAGTTGCTGAAAATTTGAAGTGATCAAGGGACCATTGGTCTCAATTATTACAATGTGTACTCACTGGTAAAGCTAGTGATATTTACCGTTCACTGTCAGTTCAACAAAGTGGTGGCTATGATATGAAATAAATATATATTAGATCAGATATAATCAAATAAATTACACATAAAAAAGGTAACATTAAGGGAGGCAGCTACTCATGAAAAATATGAATGTTGGACCCATATTTTTATACAGGTTTATCATGATGACACCTTACCTGTGATTTATTGTCAGTGTTGTATGTCATTGGTAGTGTTTTTCTTAACAATGTACATTAACTTATTTGTATTATCATTACCACAGTCCATTCCAATGCATAATTCTCTGCTTCCAGTAACAAATGGGAAATCAGCTCCTTGAATTTGCTCGTTAGATATGTCACAAAAAATTTATTGTCTGTTTTATTGCCAATTTTGCTTTTCTTGTGGGTTAGTATTTTATTTGGACAGTTCATGTTAAGGAATTAAGAGCTAAATGTCTTAAGACATACAGACACAGGCAATCTGGACTGACCTGGGAAGTTATCAAGGCTGTGACCCCTGTATTAAGTTAGACACACTACCAACTAAGCTACTGTAGCTATTTGTCGCACACCCAATAAATGTTTCCATGCTCAGCAAACGAAACATCCTGTGAGTCATAACATTATGAAATCTGAATGATTATTAGATTTCATTCCAAAATTTGCTATGAATTTACATGTGATTCTACTGGTGGTAGGACAAAAATACTGTTTGAAATGTTGTCTACCACACATACTATTTTAAAGTTTGAAATCTACTGATTTTGAAAACTTAAAGATTTTGTTAAAAAAATGTATTTATCCTCCCCCCCTCCCCTTTTCACATGTTCTTTCCATACATGACAGAAATCAGTGGGAACCAGTCTACTGGGGGACAGGAAATGTACTGGTGCGATGATGTGTGGATGAGTAATATGCTTAGGAAGGCTAAGCTGTAAATAACGAGCTGTTTATTGATTACCAGGCTCAAATAGTTTTCTAATCAATTTTCCTTGAATTACTTTTGTATGTTGTGAAAAATGGAGAATGTACTCTCTAGAGAATATATGCATGGTTCCCATGCTTTTCTAAAGATAAATTTCCAGGGTTTTTCCAGGATGAAATTACATTTTTCAAGGTTGACATATGACTATTACTGAATGAATCAAAGAACATTTTTTATTATAAAACATGCATTTTCTAAATCTAAAGATGTTTCTCTTTCAAGGCTCTCCAAAATATCTAAGTAAGAAAAGATGATCATGTGCAAATTCCCAAAATGTATCACACGAAACAAATTTGCTTATATTTCTACAAAATGGCATGCAAAGTCATTTCTGTGTACAAATAAAAAATTCTGACTTTATTTTGCTGCATTATATTGCTAATTGGAAACAACGTAATGAGCATAAATTGTGTTTTGTTTCCTTTCAAACCTTTAATTCTAAAGAATTCTATATATATATATATATATATGCATCTCATAGAAAGTAACATTTCCTATTATAGTGTATATAACAAAACAATAAACGCAAATAATTAGAATATTTTCCTGTAACTAAAGGAGTTTAACCATGAATTTATCTGTACCAATAAAATACCAAACAAGATTTTTCAACCAACCTAATCTCCTTAAGACAATCTGGTTAAAAATCCATCATTTAAAAAATATATTCAAAAGGGTTGATTTAAATTTTTACAAAAGACCTTCAAAATTATATACTGTTGAACAAACAAGGACTGAATTTTCTGTAAAATCAACTTGTCTTCTTGTAATTCATTAAACCAGTCCCCAAACCGAAATTGATACAGGGGCTCGTATTGTTTTTTAATATATAGTACAAGGAACAAAATGTTTTATTTCAGCTCTGAGATTCAACAATTTTGGCTACAAATTTGGCTTAAAACAAATAGCAGTCAGTTTTCTAATCTGGGTTTCCTCCGATTATTCCCACCCTATTTTTCAGATTTGAACATTTATTTTGGGGTATGGGGTTATTGCAACTGCATATCGAAAATTTGGAATTTGCAGTAGCGACATATGTTAGTCGTTTACCAGTGGGCCTAGAAAATTTAAACTTATGTTATATTGATTGATACTTGCATGAAACCGATTGAAAAATGACTTATTTTCTCAGAAATGACAAATATTGTCATCGTTATGTCCTTAATCCGCTGACAGGCAAGATGAAACTATCGCGTAGATGAAAACTGACCCATATTCGCCATTTGCATTACTAGTCACATGACTTCACAAATCTCAGATGATGACATTGGTTGTCCAATAGTCACGTGATACCAGTAATAAACTCCTTTATAATGTTGCTGTACAGAAATTCAATTATATTAAATGAAAGTCAGGTACTTTTTGTAAAAACCAGCAATCTGGACAGTCAGATTTATCAAGCAGAGAGCACATTTCAACGTGGTGGTCACATGATACAGCAACACTCCAGAACTTGGAATATATAAATATGGAGAATTTTGCGTTCTTTCGTTTTTGTATTTTTATTTCAACAAATATGCAACTTTCATTTAATTTGTTTCTTTCTTTCTCTACAACATTTGAAAATGTGGGTTGTTAGATTTATGTACTCCTGCAACTAGCAATGCAAATCACGAATACCAGGTCATATTTCATCAACGACGTAGTTTTATCTTGTCTTTCAGCAGATTAAAGACATAACAATTTTAATATTCACAATTTCTGAGAAAATAAGTAATTTTGATATCAATTTCATGCATGTATCACTCGATCTAACAACGTTTAAAGTTTGCTAGGCCATCCAGTATGCGGCTACGCTTTGCCGCCACCGTGTTGGCCGCTTGTGATGCTAGATTAGTTTTCATACCTTCCATGTAAAGAAAGATACAGATATCAAGCTGACTTTGAAAATAAAAGTCTACTAGACGAATCTAATCCACTGGGCATTTGGATCGACTCAGCATATATGTTTATTGCAAGCAACCAAATGATCCGTACTGCACCCTCCAAATATTCTGGTTAGAACTCTGTAAATTTAACTCATGATCAGTTTAGTTACGACTCAATTACATGATTGTTTCGGGTGTCAAATTGTGGCAGAAAATTCCTGGGTTTTTCCTACTTTCATCAATAGTTGCAAAATACAAGCACTTTTCACAGTCTGGAAAAAAATTATCATTTCTTCTGACTTTTTCCCAATTTCTGGTAGCATGGGAACACCGTATATGAATAATGGAACTGGCAGTCACAAAAACAACTGCACCCAGCCTGTAAAAACGTTTGTTTTTTTATGGCTGGGTTTTTAAGGTTGCTGACTGATTTACGATACTCACAGAACCGAAGTTCCTTAGGGAGGTAGTTTCTGAGTTACATTTAGATGTATTCTTGGGTCTCATATTTTGTAGCTATTGGTTTTTTAATAGTGGGAGAACATGCATTTTTTGTCATTCTGATTTGAACATAACATATGAGCTATCCTTAAATATTCCTCTAAAACATTTTGATCAATGTAATAAGAATTAAACAATAAAACAAATGCAGTACTCGAGTGTTTGTGCCAAGTCATATTTGGTCAGTTTCTATTTTTTGTCTGTCCTCTGTGGAAGTGAAGTCCATTTTTATTCAGATTTGAATGCCATCAAGGACCATCATAACACCCCATAAAACATTCTGCATCTGGCCTAAAACTGATGGGATTGTAACAGTAAGGTAGTTTTAGTATTTATAAGGCCTTGGTTGAATTTGATTGCCACCATTCTGTATCAACATTTAGCTAAGTTAATATTATCAGGTCTACACACTTTCATTTCCAGACAATAAAACCATCCAACCAAATTTTGTATGCAACTTTATTTCATGAGACTTGACTGAGTATGCAGCTTGATTTCATGAGACTTGACTGAGTTATGTTATAGGCATTCTGCATGATCATTTTAACAGAATAGTACCCCAGAGTTATAGCCCCTGATTGTCAGATCCTCCACTTTCTTTACCACACAGTAAATCCATTGATTATTATTGGACTCCAACTAAATTTATTACACTGCTTGATACTGATGAGACCTGGGTTCCATTGCCAGTGTTCTATGACATCAGTAGTGTCTTATTTTATGAATGTGCCTCTCCACCTACTGTATTTTGATTGTCACACCATAAAAAAATATGGATCTAAGTGTCATATGACACACTGAGGTAGATGACCAGGGCAGGTATTGAACTGGTAACCCTTGGATTATGAGACACTCTGTCATCAGGGCTATCATAGCTCTCTGCTTCATAGTTGAAAAATGTTTCCAATGCTTAGCAGATGAATGGATGAAGTAAAATTATCAGATTGGAATGAGCCGTGTTGTCCAAGTAAAAAGTGTTCAGTTGTCAAAGCATGTATATTGTAGCATGTAAAAGTCATATTATAAAGATATAGATTATATGCATTTATAAGCTCCTGACACAGTTCCGGTTGTTTTCTACACAACATGTAATCATTACAGACAAAGCTATCATGTCAATTCACTTATTAACTGTTGAGAAATAACTTTAAGACATTTCCATTTCATCAATCTCATTTACATAATTCACATATTTCATCAAGTAAGTAATTTTTATTGTACTCAAGATGCTTTTCAGTTTAATACAAACACAAATAGAGGATGATTATTTGGATGCATTTAATGCCTAATTACTTGAATTTAATTATTTGAATTCTTATTAAATTATGAATGGGTCTTTACAGTGACATATCTTTCCTTAATTTGTATGCAAGTCAAGAGCCATTTACAGTTACTTGAATGACATAATTTTTTATTTTTCAGGAGATATGGTGGTATATGCTGGTGGACAGCTTCCTAATCAAACAGTACAAGTATCTTCCAACATTCTGAGAGCTGTTTTCACAATATATACATAAAGAACAATTTCTGTGCAATGTCTGTTTGTTTCAAACATAAAATTATCTTTTTTCTTGTTTGAATCAGTCTTTCATGATACAGATAGAATTACTGCTTCCTAAAAGAAAGACCATTAAAGTAACCTCCCTTTGTTATTGTTGGTTGATCCTCGTCACTCAGATAATGATTATCAGTGTCAGTACACCTTTGTGCAGATACCTTTATCAATAGTGAAGAGTTGTCTCCAATAACTGGATTATTGGTAACATATTTGTATATGTAGGCAGATGCTGTATAAAGAATAGTATAAGTATTTTAAACTAAATTAGAGTAGAGGATATTTGCAGAATATTTGCTTTCATATTTGACACAAAAGTAATTTTCTCACAAAAAAGTTTGGTTTCTTGAAACACATTTGGAGGGAACGTATACTGTAACTATACTGAACTTAGTACACTTCTCACAAAGTTGTAACAATTTTTTATTCGGTTTACTCCATGTAAAAATTTGGATGCACAATCCCATTGCAATTAATATAATGAAATACCTTGAGTTCATTTTTGTTATTTTGTGACAATGAAAAGCACTGTTATGTTTGTACATTGGTTGACTTTCCCAATGTATCTGCTGTTGTAAAAATTGTATAAATGAGTTTTAATAGTTTTACATATCTTGCATGTACTTTGATAGTTATGTAAGTAATACTGCCTAAAATGAAAATTGTATGCTGCCTGAATCTTTTTACGTATTTTTTATGCCTTCGTCAGTTTATTTGGATAGTGTATTTTTCTTCAGTTTTTTTAAGATATCATTGTGTATTTTATTCAGGATTATTATATATGATATGAAATTTATGAAATAAATTCATCAATTGGATTTATTTTGCCAGTGGTTCAGAATAAGATTGAAATTAATCAACCAGTTTTAAATATTCACAGGAAATGAACTTAAATGTTATACTTGTAATATTAAAGAACAACAATTCATCTTTTTTCTTCTAACATTGCATAGAATATTGGGGTGACATTTTTATACTCTTATTTCTAGCTCTGACAAAAATGCCATAATCACTTTCTTAACATATATTTTCCTTTCTTGCATAAATATATAATTTCATCATGTAGAATAAAAACCATTATAATTTAGCAAGTGGCACAGCCACAAATTAAAATATATAATTTTGTACAAGATAAAATATGTTGGGAATTTGTATAGGAAAAGAAAATTTTCTTTTTATTACATACCAGACTTACTCCTGACTCAAAGCTTTTAAGATCAAACATACTCTTCAGTACCCTCCCACCCACCCCATCTTCCTAAAATCAAAATTAATTTCATTAATTGATGATAAAAATATCTGTGACCTAAGAAGTGGTAGGATTGGGATAATCTCTTGAGCTAAACTACTTTTAATATTTGTATATTATTTTGCTCTATCTGACCACATACTGTGTCTGATTCAGCAATGCATCACAGCTTGTTCATTGTTATTAGTAAGTTGAATTTTCAGCACTAATATAATTTCATTGTCTGCAAAGTAATAGTTTCCTTTTTTTGTTCTAGCTCACAAAATGCTCATTTTTCTTGCTGCATGCATAACTTCTCTAGGCACACATAATCAAATATTGCATGGAATGATGGAAGTCGGGTATTTTCAAATGTGAAAGTATAAAGATATATTTTTCATGTGAGAATATAGGAATGATACAATATGAGAATTATTTCACCAGTAATTTTCTATATTTCATGCTCATGTATGATAAATCTCAGTATTACTTTATGCAGTAAAATATTTGTACATTTCTTTCCAAAAAATCCCTTCAGAGGAATATGTATATATATTCACTAGGCAAATACTACAGTGCTTGTGAATATGTCCAGTAGTTTATTTATTTATAGAAATATGAAAGGACTTTTAAATGTAAATGCTGTAAGGAATTGTGTTTTAATAATTTTGTTCTTGGAAAGTTTCAGTGGTGTGTATGTGTGTGTTTAAAATTTTGATTCTAATGAAGGAATGATGTATAATTAACAATATGAGATGTTTCCTGCTTCATAAATTTCTATTTTCAGTTAAAGTACTGTTTTTATTTACTAAATTCATATTCCAGACTTTCTCCTTTGAATACATTCCCCAATCATATTACATAAGGAATCTTAGCCTGCTACCTTACAAATCCAGCCCTACTAGAAGACAAAAATCATCCTATTTTCTTCTTTTTTGTTTTAAAGACAAAGGGCAGTAACTCTTGCCCATTACCTCCCCTTGATATGCCAAGTGTCGCCGGTTTTTTTCCTGAGACACGCATTGTAATAACATCCAACAGTCCAGTCCATTTTTGTGTTCCTATGGACCCATCAAATGTTTGCTTTGCATTTATAATGGGGATTTATCGATCTACTGCAGTTGTATACTTTATTTTACAATTTCTGCCAAAATTTTGAGAGATTTGTCTTGCTGCAACTTCATCTTATAGGATCGCCATCCCACAATGCTATCATTGATCTTAAACAAGGTCATTAAAGGTTAGTGTACATTTGACTTCCATTAGCTTACTCTCTCCGCTACGGAGCTCTTAATAGCAAATTCTGAAGTGCTGCTTCATAATTATGCTTAATTTATTCATATTTCATGCTGTTTTGATAGAATTATTATTAACCAAGCATGCAGTGTAAGTTTTAAACAGGGCCATAGGTTCTTGATATGACACTTTACTGATCTGTTAGTTACGACAGTGTTTATAGTCATCTAGTAATTTCACACATTACTAGTTTCTGCTTTATTTTGTGTCGTTTAAGCATATATCAATTAAACTTTCTTCAGGACACTTCAGAACATGGAAGTTTACCATGACTCCTGTTTTGTTTATGTTATGTATACATGGTTTTTGTTTTCCAGCATCTATAAAATGTGGTTACTAAAGTGTTTTGTTTCAGCAACCTAGTAATTTCAAAATATTACTAGTTTCGGCTATGGTGTGTTTCATATTTCAGAGCATGGTAGCCTACCATGACTCTGGTTAGGTTTATAGTATGTACACATTATCCCATCTCTAGTAACTATGCATTGTGCTTAAGCTTAATATAGGACATAAGTTTATGATACAACACGTTTATGGGTCGGTTTGTTACAGCATTGTTTTAGCGATCTAGTAATTTCAACCCATTGCTAGATTCTGATTTAGTTTGTGTCTTTTGAGTCGTTTCCGCAGAATATTTATTTAATCGATCTATATGCAATTTCAAAGTGTGAAAGTTCACCATGACTCCTGCTTTGTTATGTTATGTATATATTGTTTCTGATATACAGCGTCTATATAGTATGGGCTGCAGAGCTGGGTGGTTTATTCTTTTACCTAGTTAGTCACATACTAATTTGCTAATCTGTGCTTTGTTTTCTCTCGTGTCATTTCAGGAGGAATATTTACTACATGCATGACATGCACATGCACAAAGATTCCCTGTTTGGCATTGAAGCGAAGGAGCTAAGTATGCAGTGTTTGGTTGAAAAATATATGCTCTGCTGTACATCAGAAGGCAGTAAAGGGGAAAGAGACAGTCAAGGTCACGCAGGATACCTCTGACATCCTTAGTCTCCACCCCAAATCAGCCTCAGTGGCAAGCCTTGTGGGGTCACTGGAATCCCCCCCACCACTAAAGTTCGTCGCACGGAACCACCACATACTGTTATGTCAGGGGGACAGAGAGGATAAAGGATGGGACCATCTGTCGCTGGATAAGATGCATCAGTCGGTACTGAAGTCAAAGCTGTAATCTCTTCAATCTGAGCAAAACATTAGGGGAATATTCCACACTTTTAGGCAGCCCAGATTGGGTAAGCCTCCACATATGTCAGCATGGCCTTCAGCCCGGTAAGTCAGGGTGGATGGAATTTATGATTAATCAGCTGGAGCCAAATAATACTAATAATAATAATACTGCACCAACACCAGCACTCCAGCCAACACCGACAGTCACCCCAACATGACCAGCAGCCCAGCATGAAGACCTCTTGGTCCAGAATGGGCCAATTATACTACAATTATGGGGATGTTTGTGATAGATCCGTCTGTCTAGCTAGGCAGTTTGCAACATATCATTATTTCACTGATGATTTCAATGATAAATTGGCTTGTTCAGTTAAGGCTTTGGAGCGGCTGGCACAGGTGCATGCTGGACCAATATATGTGCAGTGACGGTGCTGGAAAGGCTGGAAGTGCAGGCTGGTAGTGCAGTGATGTCGACAGTACAGGAAAGGGTGGAGATTCCAGAAGTGATGGATAGGTAGGCACTGAGGCGATGCTGACAGTGTGGGAAAGGATGGCAATGCTGGCAGTGCTGGTAAGGCCAGTAGAGCAGACTATGCTGGCAGTGCTGTCTTTACTGGCGATGCCGGATATTAGAGTACTCACGGCTTATACTCAAGGGAGAGCTCATGTCTTGCACAGATGCAACAGAAAGGATTTGTTGAGGCCACCCGGATTGACTTACGCTGAGCCTGAAGCTGAACCAGATGATAACCTGGTGCACAGTAAGGATGATGAGTCATCGATAGCTCATGTGCACCTACATCAGCCCCTATCGTGCAATAATACAGTGGCTGTATGAAACTGATTTGAGCTTACTGGACCTCCCTGTTTCCTAGGAAGTGGGGGGAACTGATCCAGGTCAGTCGGAAGGGATTTGGGTTTTCATTCATCAACAATGCCTTCATCCCTCCACATGATATACACAGTCAGATCGGGAGATGGATGCCTTTCTAACAGAGGATACAGTCGCTCATAAAAGGCGCAGAGCTTATGCTAAGGACACATTCCCTAATGAATTACTCAAGACTTGCTTTGACAGGCAAACAGCAGGTGGAGGCCCATCATCGACTGGAGTCTCCTCACTATATTCAAGACGGGGAAGGCGATATCATTCCCCTTCCCCATCAGATGGGGCGATTATGCTGTTAGTCTTGAGCAGACAGATGTATATTTACCATTTTTCCCATCGGCCCTCAACAACCCCTGGGCTTTCACTTACACAAGGGACTCCACTCTCTCCCTTTTCCAGGTGTCATCATCTACATCAACAGCAGCATACCTGGGCAGCATCTTAAAGACATGGTAAGTTCACACCTCCGTACATGCCAGAATTTCATCCATTTGGGTACAGACTTTTTAACCAACCGGAATCTGGCACGTCCCCTTGTGTTCGTGGTCCCAGTATTGTCCTCAGCTATTATCCAGCAGTGGACTTGACCTCACTCTGCCATCTTTTTATGCGGGCCTTGCCAGCACATTGGTACTCCATTTTATGTCCTCTTACTCAAGCAGTCATGATCACACCTAAAATTTGATCATTCCCATGTCATTGGGGCAATCCAGGTTGGCTGACTATTGGAATCCCGCTGAAGAACCCTAGGCAGAAATAACATCTAAAGCCGCCACCTTTGCACATGGTGGGATTACCCACCTGTTGCTGACTTTTAGTACCGTTAGCAAAATCTGGGGAATGACCTCTCTGCATCAATATCTCAGAATGGAAGGCTGTCATCATTATCTTTCATCTCCGTAAAGATCAATCCTGGGGTCAAAACAGTCCTGTTGTGATTGGACAAAACTGTGGTGGTGATCTATATCTTCAAACAGGGATGTACCAGACCACTTGTCCAGTGTTCTAATTTGGCATTTTTCTATATGGGTGCAACAATCTCCCTATCAATTTAGACACCTTCTGGCTGCATCAATGGCTTCACTGAGAATCAATCCAGAGAGGTCATGTCCTTCACATGAAATGTCCCCCTCCATCAGTTGGTCATCACTCAGATTCACACGCTTTAAGGGCATCTGATGATCAACTGTTTGGCGATGAGGTGGAATCAACAGTTACCCACCTTTGTCCCCCTAGTTCAAGACACAGCACCTTGGGCTGTGAGATGCACTGTCAGCCATCTGGGAGGGGTTGTAGGCCTTTGCCACCCCTCCTACAGTGCTACAATTACGGGGTCAAAATGGAAAGATGACTCTGATAACCCATCTTTGAGAGCACAAGCCGTGTATCACCGTTCTATTTTCCCAAATGATAATTCACACAGGAAGATTCCTGCCAACCTGAATCGACTGTTAGCTTCTTCTACATACTCCGCTTTTACCAGTACAGCCTTGCGAATTGGACAATTCAAACCTTCAATTGTAGAGAGAATTTAAAGAGTAACCATCTATGTCGCCCATCTGCATGCCTCTATCACTTAACTGGTCAACTTTCTCTGGCTCTGTTCTTGGAGCAGAAATAGTTGGACCCCAAAGTCTACCACCCTATGATATACAAATTCTGGCATCATGGCAACATATCTGTGTGGGATAGAGATCTATCAGAGCTTTTAGACAATATTGGTTTCCTTGACCAATATCCCTTATTTGTCTCCAAAGGGATCCAATCAGGTCTTTTTAACATGGCTATATTCGAATCCTTATGAACTTCTAGGACAGTACTGCAGTGCACATAGTTATGCCACAGTTCCAAGGACAGTACTGTTGTGCATACATTTATGCTGCAGTTCCAAGAACAAAACTGGTGCACATATTGATGTTCCAGTTCCAAGGATAGTACTGTGGTGCATATATTTATTCTGCAGTTCCAAGGACAGTACTGTGGTGCATGCCACAGTTCGAAGTACAATATTTGGGTGCACATATTTATGCCACAGTTCCAAGGACAGAACTGCAGTGCACATATTAATGCCATATTTCCAAGGACAGTACTTTGTGCACATTTTTATGCCATAGTTCCAAGGACAGTACTGTAGTGCCCATATCAGTCTGAAGAAAATCAGATCTCCACAGTCCTACGTTTAGATCTGAAGGACTCCAGTCAGAGGTCATGTTCTGTTGACCTTGTGGTTCACCAAGCAAATCACAACTTTCAAATTTCTGAAAGTGACACACATCATTTGGGAACATACAATTATTAACAATAAATCTCTCTAACACTAAATTACAATGCTTTGTCTGATATGATACTAAATATAAGTGGACCAGAAATTCCCAAGGTCACCAGAAGATGAACTTTTATGGGTGGGTGTTGTATCTATATGTATGAATGTGGAGGTCTGATTTTAATCAGATTGGTGCACATATTTATGCTGAAGTTCCAATAATGATACTGTGGTTAACAAATTATGCCAGAGTTCCTAGGATGGCACTGTGGTGCACAAATTTATGCTGCAACCAATAGAAAAACCATATATATGGCACTGGAATCTAATAATGTATGACTGACCAATGAAAACCAGTTTCTGACCAATGAAAACCATCTAATGTTTGATTGACCAAATCATTATGGCAACTGAATTGCATCATTAGAATTCAGAGGTAGTTGTTAGTGTTTGTTTTACAAAGATTTGAGGTCTTACCTAATAAATACTGTGTAATTTAGCTGGGAGTAGTCTTTGTAGTGGATTCAACTTTACAAAGCCTATAATTGGGTATTTACAGAACTTAAATTCTAAACATTGACAAAATCTATGAAAATTCAGTTTAATACACAAAATCAAGTGTCTAAAATTTAGACTTAAGACGAAGTTTCATGGTCTCCAGACCTGTCTTCAAAAATCAAGTATCCAAGATTTTGGACTTCAGACTGTAAGTTTCATTACCTTGAGTCCTATCTTCAAAACTCAAGTGTCTAATATTTGGACTTGAGACTGTAAGTTGCCAGTCCCACCTTCAAAACTTAAGTGTCTAAAATTTGGACTTGAGACTAAGTTACTAGTCGTATCTTCAAAACTGTTCCTGAGACAATGGATGTCATAATTAAAACTAGAAAGAATTGTTGACACAGTGGTATCAATTGATAATGGAATGTAGCATTGCCTTTGTACAGGAGTATATCATCATTACTGTTAACTAACTTAACAATACAGATTTCAATTGTCCACAAACCTCTCTCTCATATCAGGGCATCGTTTATTTGATCATGAGGTGCAAGAAGAAAAATGCGATGGAATACCTGTCTTTGTCATGGTTAATCATTTTCTAATGCACATATATGTAATCAAACTAAAATAATATATAGCACTAGTACATACTGTTTTAGCACAATTACATCTGAAGCACATGAATGTAATATAGAAGATCATGTAGATATTTTAAAATCCTTCTCAATGTCGGCTGCTAAATTTTTACTACACAATCTCTTTCCATAATGATAATTATTTGACACATTATTTTCCATTCTTTTGGAGATATATATATATATATATATATATATATATATATATATATATATATATATATATATATATATATTTACATAATAAAAAATTACAGGAACGATAACACAATTTGAATTACATAATCCATATACATGTTGATTTGAAGTATAAAACAAAACTGAGACTTTCTATTCCAAAAGTACCAACTTATAGAAAATATTTATCATCTGTTTGAATTTTGCAGGTAAAGTTTCTTGTTTTTAGCTTTATAATGGCTTTAGATTTTGAATTTTTAATAGACCTTAATCTTGTTCCATGGACACCTTGCCATAATAGGTTCCTTCTTCTTTGCCTCTTCACATGTTGCTTTTCCTGGTAGTGAAGCAGTTCTTATAAATTGTCCCAGTTTTTATTTTTCTACAGCTGCCTTCTCCTCCAAAGACCATGGTATTCTAATTATTTTCTTCTTTTTTGCTTTCACACTTGACTTGCAATTTTTACCTAAAACAAAATATTCCCTTTTACTTTCAGATCTTACATTCCCAAACACTGATACCATTTGAAATAGGAATTGTTCATCTGTTTGCCATGTAAGGACTGTTCCATTAAAACATACATGGAACCCAGGGAAGGGACTTTTAAAGTGGTTACTCGCCCAAAGATACAATTTAGAATTTTTTTTATCATTTCGAACTCTGTGAAATCAAAGTACTGTGGCATATAGTTCTATAACACTGCCTTCCCTGGCCATGTATGTTTAAATGGAACAGCTCTAAGCAATGTAAAGAAACCAATACTGACAACAGGAAACATTAACATTAGGGTCTTGAGTTCACACTGACAAATATATTAGTGTAACATACTATTAATTTGTTTTAGCAGCATCAGCTACCAGTGAATATCATACATCTCTAGCAATATTTCAAATCAAAAATGGAAAAATGCGCCATTAACTAAATATGATTTAGATATACTGGAACAATTAGTTTTGACATAAGATGAACTCAGTTTAATATTGTAGGATATAGTTATCACCAATTCTTGTTAAACAATCTTGAAAGTACAGATGTTAGCATTAACAGTGATTTCTTTATTTTCATGTGAAAAGCTTGTAGTTTGTAATAAATATATTTCTGACGGTGCTATAATGTTCTGAAATATAATTATTTTGATACAACAAAAGGTCCAAGCAATCTAGTATGATACATTTAAATAATATGTTATAATCATGTAATTTCACCTTATAGATATTACTAAGTGGATGTCCTTAATACATGAGCTAATCTTCCAGATTATCACGGTTTCTTGCAATTAGTTGTTTGTGGTAACCATCAAGAAAGGAATTCACAGCCTTAGTGGTTTTTCTGATCACATCTGGGTTGGGTTTTTTTAAAGCATTGCACATCAATTTATTTCAAGTGCTGACTAAAGGGGCACGAAGTTTAATATATTATCTTCAAAACATTTCTGCTGTTATGTAAATTTAATTTACACTGTTTGTTAGTTTTTTTTAATTTTGTATTTCAGTACATGCTATTGTAATGTAACATTGTATGTTGGACTTGACCTTGTCCAAAATTGAGTTTATTTTCTGCTTGACCTGAACTGACATTTTTAAAATTTTATTTTGTAAACAAATAATACATAGCTAAAATATTTTCTATGTGTATAGGCTTAATATCAGGATTATTATTAACAGAAGAAGTAAATATGTTTGTTTGGGTCTGGGTCATGGTTTTGAAATTCCCTTAGTGTAATTCACATAGTCCAAGTTCTGCTTTTTAATAATAACTATCATTTTTACTTTGTTAGCATCAGGATCATTCTAGAAGGTTACTGTCAATTAGGTATTAGGTTTTGTTTTAGAAAATGCTAATAGTGTCCTGAGGTCAAGTAGAGTACTATGTAATCAAGTAAATAAGAGGATTTTTCAGTCATGCTTTAAGATCTAGCACTTTTAAGTTGAATTATGAGTTGTGTTCAGTATTTTATTTCAGGCTGGAATCTTTCTCTTCAAATTATTGAATTTAAGTGATTATTTTCTCTGAAAATACAAAAGTGCTCTGACAAAATTCTTGGATAGAGACAGTCACTGGAATACATAGTGAATTCAAACCTGGAATTATACTACTGTGATTCAACAAAAGACTGTTGGAATGTGAACACTCTACAAGCTACTAGAGACACAGCAACACCCTCAGTTTTGGATTTAACTTATTCAGGCCTCTAAATTATTAGGACACTTGTGTCTGTAATTCTAGGATTATTTGGGATTTAAATCATAACACTATAAGTTCCTTTTAATTGCATTTTCACTTTGCATTCTAGGGAAATACATTATTTGTTGAATTTTACAAAGCTTATTGCTTTTCACTCTTTTCTGTAATTTACATGACCATTCATCCTGAAGAAGTAGTGGTATAAAGATTTTCAAAATGGCCATAATGGAGGCTGTATTTCATATCAGTTTTCAATAAAGATCAAACACATACCATATGGCTTCTTCTGGTGAAAACCCCAAGTCAGTATGAATATTTGTGTAGGAGATTTAGCCACACAATTTTCACAATGTCAGATCAACATTTAGAACCAATCAGATATAATAAGTCTTTTATGTGAAAATGCCATGTCGATATGACCAGGAAGAGTAATGCTAACAATACTGTCAAGACGGACACTGTAGCAGACATACAGGATGCCTGAACCACAACATTTTCATTTCATACCAACTTAACCTTGGAATATGTATGTAAAATTTCATGTTAATGCACAAACTTGTTGAAAATCCTGGGATAATGATATTAGATAACATAGTTTCAAGTAATATACATGTAACTGAACAAAAGGCACATCAGAGATGTATCTATCTTGCACTAAAAATAATGACTGGCCTTTTTGTATGGTTCTGTTTCCTCATCTCCTTGACAACCATCCTCCAGGAGAGGACGTAAGGTTTTCAGAGGCAATCTAGGACTGTCTGCAATCCCAACCTCATCCAGAACAACCACAGACACAAATCTTTCAAGATCCTTATCTTTCTGAAACTGCACCCACTGGCAGAAAGTTCCCATGATTCCATCTGGATGTTGACAGGGGGCTGCACTGGAAAGACACCATCTGGACCATAGAATGACAAGGAATTGTGTTTTCAATGATTAAAAAAGACTTGTAGACTTACAAAAGATATATACTTTTGGAATGGGAATGACCTTTACTAAAAATAAACAAAACACCAAAGAAAAGAAAACAACAAATTATCTTACCCCAGAGTAAAATCATCATTTTAAATCTGAAGTTTTGAAATATCAACAAGTAAAAAAAAATTGTAAGATTCTCATCCCGGATAATTGGAACAGTTAACTGCATTAACACTTCTATCACACCATCTTATGTACATTATTTTAAGAATACCTGCAAGGAATTTTTATAATAAACATATTTCAACAAATTAACATTCAGCTATATTCAGCCAACATTGAGGAAAAATTGAACATTCATAAGGGTGAGTACAAGTATATCCTGTAATAGAATGCAAAAATATGTCCACTTCAACAAAATATGTCATAAATATTCATTTCCAGAAGATAAATTTTTAGTTTCGCTGGAAAAAAGTGCAGTCATTGCCAGGTACATTTTGCTAGACTAAACAATTGCAAAGATGTTTCTTACAGACAAACTGTGGCTTACTGACTTGTAAAATGTGATCTTAATGGATATACTCTAGACAAAAGACAAAAGGAACAGAGAGTTAATTTTATGTTAATGGAATATCACAGCCAACACGCCATGTGGCAAAGCTGTCTATTTACTTGCTTGAACTCTCTAAACAGCTCTTCATGAGCTGCATTCCCATGCATGGCATATTCTACAATGGTTTTGGCCAGAGATTTGAAGCTGCCTGGTTTTCCCATCAGGAACAGAGGGATCTGTAACTCTGTACAAATCACCATCATGAACACGTCCTCCTTCAAGGAAGTGTTCCTAGCAATGTTCTTATCCAGATAAACATTATCTAAGAAAACATCCAGGCATCTGTGACAGAAAATTATGTCAAGTACAACATCCTAAAGGAGTCATCTTCTTTCTTAAGTCACCTCTCGCATCAAATGAACTTTAAGTTTCTTCTCCCATCATTCTTCTATATATTACAGTGACTTCACCAGCCTGTTTAGGTCAACAACTTAAATTATCTCACCCCTTTTGTGGCTGGCAAATGAAGATTGCACTACAAAACCTAAAAATGCTATTGACATGCAAGCCAGTAAACAACATTGGACATGCAGGCTTCATACTGAACTCTGAATGATAAATTCAAAGACTTTTCTCAAACTTTCAATGACCACAAACATAGATTTCCAAGACATTTTTTGCTAACATTTTGTATACAGGTTATATGAGAAAACAATGAATGCAAAATACAATAATATTGTTTAATGATGAAATTCAAACTATAATTAATTTCCTAAAATTGTTTTATAATGATCTAGAAGATAGGTTAACATTCATTGTTATTTCAGAAATATGTAACTTATGCGTCAGATTTAATACAAAATAAACTGTTCTCTCAACAGACATCAGCACTGCTTTAAATGCATTGTTATAGTTGCTGTTTTTTTTCTCTTCAATCATCTAATGACCTTAGGCAATTTTATTTGTGATAATAATAATAATAATAATAATGAGGACTTTGTATAGTGCCTAATCTTGACAAGCTCTAAGCGCTTTACAACATTAAATAACACCTAAAAACGTATATAATGAGATGATTACAGTGAAAAAACAAACACCATGAAATTAGAAGAAAAAAACGTGCGGAAAATAGCTATGGTGCTGATTTCCTTTGATGAAGGGTGTAGCCGGCGTGCTTTGATGAAGAGTGCATGTGTTATTGAAGTTGCCACCAAGACCAACTTTTGATGGCCAAACAAATGCTTGTTTGTTATTGCGGGAGCAATGAAACTGAATGGGTCATCAAAAGAAACAAACCAGAAAAACTCGACTATACATCCCTCTTTATTTGTATCCCCCTATTGATTTCAATAACAAAAACGTTTAATGTGATAAAAAGTGCACAGAACCAAGTCAACTGAATCATTGATTTATAATTTATAACCTGACTGTGTGACCAGAAATGCACTAATACTGGCATCCCCTGCACCTTTCATGCTTAACAAGCTTTCCATACTAACATGGAGCCATATTGCTTACACTATGGGCTACTTTATTTCCATCAGACAACATAATGACGTAGATCATCCTATTCGGTAACTGCCAGATAATTTCATAAATTACCATAACGATGAGAGTGCACGCACCCCATTGCTGAAACTTGACTTGTCCAGGAGCTGGAAACTGGAAATAAATCTTGAGCATGTCCGTCTATGATACTGATAACTTCCGTTAAACATGAAATGCACAGATGATGACTGTGTTAGAGCAACTCAACTCACAGTCAGGTTAGAAACTATAAATCAGTGAATGAATTGACTAAGTTTCTTGCACTTTTTATCACAGTAAAGAGCAGAAGAGAACAGTAGCAGCAGGAACCAGACAGAGGTTGTGTCAACTGCCATGTAGACACCAAAGAGTTCTCTTTCCAAAGAAGCAGACCCTATCCTGTTGCAAAAGACTGCTTCCAGACGGGGACGCAATCTTAGACAATAAAAGATAACCATAACTCCCTGTCCACAAAATAACAGCCCTTTTCAGTGCTACCCCAATACTCTAGAAAAAAGAGATACTAATTCAATTGTCAGTGGTATGTTAGTAAGTTAAAAAAAAATAGAAGTGTGTCTATAAGCACTTTGTTTCTGTAACTTTGTTAGAAATGTGTCTATAAGCACTTCGTTTCCGTAGCTTGTCAAATAGTCAGTGAGTTTGCATTTGTAATTAGTGTTTGTAAGTTAAAAAAAGTGAGCAAGTGTTTCAAAGTCAATATACGTAACATGTTCAAATTTCATGTGTCTATCATTAATAATAAAGATTTTATACCAATTTAAACTTTACTCAAATATTGCACTGACAGGACATAGAACACAATTAATTTTACTATATATTCTCTACATTTGTTTCTCAGTACTGACCTATCCATTGTGTGTTAGTCAATACAAATCGTGTGTTAATCTCAAATACCTTGACAGATGACTTCACTGTGAAGTTCTTGTCAAAGGTTCACCTGCATTTTTTTGAGAGGCTGGACTGTAAACAGAGGAGCATGTAAAAAGAACACAGATTTCAGCCCTGGATCATCACCAAGGCCTTATTATTCACTGTGCACTGTGGCTGAAATACACATAGACAACCACACCCTGAGCTCATATTCTGAAGAATAAACAATTACCTTTAAATCCCTACCAAACATGCATAAATCTAACTCTTCTATCACCACCAAAATGAGAAAGGAAAAACTGTTCTAATAGACTAGAACTACATTCGTGGGTAATGAACTATTAATTGTGACCTGATTCCAAGCATATCCATGCAGGTGGGTGGGTGTAAAAAAAAGTATGTATGTGTACAGGAAGGGGGAGGGGGTCAAACTTTTCCAGATTTTTTTACATATGTACTAAATGGATGTCCCCTAACGGTACTTTCAATTGAAAATTATTAGATGCTCTGTAGATTTATAAGAATGTACACAGAGATAGAAGGGCTTTTCATTTTTCAATTGGTTATTTCAATATATATTAATTTATATGAGAGAGAATAATCTTTTTTAATTCAAAAAGGTAAATAATTGAGGGCGGTTTAAGTTTCAATCTTGTTTATAGCAAACTTTTTTATGAGGATTATTTAATTTAACTTATAAATTTGATTCATATTTCGTATATTTCATATTTCGTATATTGAAGTGAAAATAGCTATTGAGTCTTCGCAGAACTCCGATCTCGAAATCCAGATCCTTCATTGAGTTGGTTCTTTGATACGCACTTGTAGAATTGTTTCCCCTTACAAAAGTTTGTTTACAGTGGCGTAAACAGATGTTCAACTTGCGTTTTCTATGTGATGTAAATTATATTATTAATATCGATTTTCTGACATATTTTGAGATCTGCTAAGCGTATTACTGTCTAAAAATGTATGTCGTTTTTACATGCAAAAATATATTTTCCACTTCACAAATTGTTTACATTTAATACAAGTTATCAAGTAACAATTTGTGATTAAGGGAGTCGGTATAAGCCTCTAGGTATTCTGTTGCTAGTTAAAGTATATACGTCCTCGTTCGAATGAGCTTTTATTAATTACCTTATCTAATTCTAGTGAACTCGTCATTTAAAAATTTAAAATGTTTAGGTAACTGTATCTTAAGCTGCGAGGTTTATAATGCTTCGTCTTATGTATTTTGATAGTTGTGGGTGTTTGGACTCTTTACACAATTATTTTCGATATGTATTATATGTCCTTGCTTTTCGGTACCGGGCTTTCCATTGTGTCGATATCCAGAACATATTATATGTTGATCAAAAGTATTTTTGCTGTAAATTTTACAGTTCTTGTCATGTTGTCTAGCATTGTTTAGAGAGACATAAGTGGAAATAAAGCAGTGTATAGTGGGTCAATGATTTCACTTCCGGAAACGAATCAGTGTCTCAGTGCACTGTAATGAAAATAAAAAGAGAACACGCCATAATACTCGTATTATAAAGAATAGACAATTCCTTTTAAATCAGTACCAAGAATGCCAACATATAGAGAGAGGATCACCACCCCAAAAATGGAAGAAAATAATACTCTAAAAGTAGATAGGAACTGCTTTCATGGGTACCGACCTAGGGGTAATAACTGTTAAAGGAATCCAATTTCTTTGATCAATAGATCTTTACAGGATTTAAAATCCACTCCCAAATCCTCCAACAATGACACCCTCCACTACATTTTATCTGAAATGAACAGTTTTCGTATAAATGACTCCATACTTGTTTTCCTATCAAGGATACCAATTGCTACAGGCAAAAACTATAATTATAGGGAGAGCTCTGTATAAGCCATTGACACAGGATATCTTAACCTAACAGCCTCAATATATTGAGATGGTCATAGGAAAACTAGGGGTCCTAAAAAGAAAAGAGACTTTCATTGGGCATTAAGTCATAATATTCAGGCAGATCAATAGGATTGTACTTAAGGACACCCCTGTTTTCATTTGTACATATGAAATTCTTTTCTATTCATTTAATGTTGTTTTTTTGTCAATGAGAACTTCTTTTTGATCTATTGGGGAAAATGTACATGAGCAGAATTCACAACTAGTTTCCACAGCTTTGGATCCAATCCAGGCTACTGAGAATATCCATTGTTTTCACTTGATGTCACAAAATGTGTGTACTTCCTTATCTGCAATTTTGATTCTCTAGCCACATAAACCAGCTCCTAACAATATTGTTCTTCCCACATGATTGTTAAGGCATGTCTTAATTTGGGCATCAGGACATAATACTTACATTCTGTTGTGCATGTCAATCACACAAGACCAGATGTGTGACTTTTCCCCTTTTCTCTTCAAGTAAAACATTGAAATTCAGTTATTCTTTCATAAACAAATAGATCTATCAATAAACTGATGCATAAACAAACGGATTCACAAACAAGTAGAAACGTGTAATGATTTTTAATTTTCATGGGCTGAGATCAATCATTTTGCAGTCGTTCAGGTTAAAAGGACAATCATTAAAACGTATATTCATTTTTTAAAAAGCATTTAAAGAATAATTTTTTGACATTCGGCACAATGTCAAGTTATGTTATTCTCATGCTTCGTTTTAATACAGTGAAGATGCAACTTGTTTGAATGATAATGGCTTTCATTCAATATCATCCTACGTCCATTATCTCCGCCACAAATACATTATTTGACCAGACAAATTAAAATTGGTTTGACAGCTGTCTTTGGCACAAAAACATGTTTTTGCGAAAAAAATTTTGTACATAAAAGTTCTTGCATAATACACATGCTTTGAAATTTTAATTCTGTAACTGATATTGTTTCCTAAAGATCGTTGTCTGGAAATACTCTTTCAAGATGATAAGCTTAGATAAAAATGCCAATATTGTCTGTTTGTAAAAAACATAACTGTATTTCTATTTGATAACAATACACACAATTACGGTTCAACTTCACTATTCTGTCTTTCAAAATATGCCAGAGAACTTCAAGTTTTATTTTTATTTTCATGCTTTAAGGGCACTTAATTTCAAGTATAATCTATGTAGCATTTCAGTTAAATAAATATCCTTATCAACAAAAAAATCAGATTATTATCTTGAATATACGTCATGACTAATGTTCACAAAGGTTAGTTAGGGACTCAAATTGGTGGCACAAGGTGCACGTATGTTGCATTGTGGTTATTTGCATACACAATCGTGATGTCAGTGAATACAACCCAATGAGACACAGTCCGAGAAAAAAACAAGCATTACATGGTCTAGGAAGTACTGAGAGCTTTGATATGTATTTTGTTTGAGGTGTTACTAGCATGGATTTAGTTGAAAATCAAACATTATTTATAATTGGGTACTTAACAAAACCATTTGGAAGGTCGATCAGAATAATATTCTGGGAAATCTGGTAATACAGGAATGATCCAACTAAAAAGGATCACAGTTGCTTTAATAGCATTTGGATGTTTGGATTTTATAAATTAAAGAAACTATATACTAATTGGTTATGTTCATAAATTCTGGATACATGTATTCTTACTGATCATCATCTCAAGAGTAAAGCTGCAACCAACATTTGTAAATGTGTACATCATATTCACTACAAATAATACCATTTAATTAAACCGAGTTGAAACTAAACCTGTCATAGAATCTACAGTATGGACGTAGAGCTGGCAGCTGTTTATCTGGTTTAGTTTATGTGGGTTTAGCACCATTTTTGAGCATATGATAGGTATTCATGGCATCCAGTGTAACTGGAGGAGGAAGAATGTGGGAAAGAACCACTGACCCATGGGTAGCTACTGGCAAATGTTCTCACTTACATTTGCCAAGACTGAGACTCGAATCCCACAATTTTAGTGTTGCCATTATTTATATTTATCTGGAGCTGTTGATAATATGCATTATGTACCTTGCTCATTGTGTGATTGCATCATTTATCTTAGGTCTTGTACCTCTCATTATAACAGGATTCAGTTTCTGTGTCATGACTTTGTTGAATATATCTGACATTTTAAATAAAACATCCGGGGGATTATTTAATTGGGTTAATCTATGTCACTTCATAAAATGATATAGCCAGCCACCATTTGCTTTTAAACCACAATCAGTGCTATATCCTAATTTGTGTTTTAATGAAGCATGTTATGGTGGGGTTTCTGTGAAAATAATATCATTTTATGACCTTTTTTTCTTCTTTTTTTTCTTCTTTTCATTATTAACATAAATAGCAGGGTTTTGTCCAACTAATAATGTAAATTATTTATTGGCATACATGTACAGAAATGTAAATTATTTATTGGCATGTACAAAAATGTTTCAAAATAACTGTTATAGTTTTAAATCTTAGCTAAGAACAGGTATAAATATGCAAATTATAGCTTAAGTGATAAAGTGAAATCAAAACTGATTTTTTCCTGAGAAGCTGGACACTATATGAAAAATGAATGTGAGCATTAGGCTTATTAAATTATGCAAAGAAACATTAATTATGTCAGAATTTCAGTAAATTTTCACATTGAAATAATAATAATAATAATAATAATAATGAGGACTTTGTATAGCGCCTAATCTTTAGAAGCTCTGAGCGCTTTACAACATTAGGCAACACCTATAAGATAAAAAAAACATAATATTATTACAAAAACAAACAACATGAAATTAGAAAAACATTAAAGTCCTTTTATCAGGTCTTAGTTTTGGTCTGAAATTGTCAGTTATATTTTTCCATTTATGCATATTTCCATGGCTTCCATATTGGCATATTTCCATGGCCTCCAAGTTCAATTTTTGTGTGTGCAAAATTCCAAAATTATTGTGTAGGGACATTTCTGCAGAAATGTGAGAATTATTTCTTCAAGACAAGCTACTGATAATAGAACTGTATGGAATATTGCATAGTAATGGAGTTACATGGATTTCTGTAAAAAGAAATATTTTAGCTTCTTTGGCTCCTAGCAATAAATACATCATAATTGTCACATTTAAACTGATTGAATTTTGTCCACTTAGTACAGGTTAAATGATATTATAGGGAATTAGCTCAAATTTACTGATCAGTCATTGATTTCTACTAACCAAATCCATGATCAGTTCTTGATTGATTTTTCTACATGATGTCTGAGCCAGATCTTTTGTGATCTTTCAAAAAGGCTGAAATTATAAACATTATAAATGGTGCAGAATTGAAGCTTGACAAAAGTTGATAATAAAAATCATCAGTTATGTTTTAATGTCACCAAAAGTAACCAATGCTCAACCAAGTTGATTGACTCGAACATTATGATTAATATTACAGAAAGAAGGTATGAAATGCATGGGATTTCTGAAAGGATAGATTTAAACTTTGGTTTTAAAAAAGTAAATTTTTACCTATTCAATGTTTTATGGCTGATTAGTCTTATGTAACTGAAATACTGTTGCAATCCCCATAAATCCTTTCATTTATATATGATGTGTCTATAATTTAAAGTACAGAAGGATATAGTTTTCTTGCTCGTCATTATTTACAAATACTACAAAGTAATTTACATTTAAATGGAAACAAATCGTCAAAATCTATTTAAATATATTAACTCAACAATTTAAGAGCTTAATCATGTAATCATGGCAATATCTTCCAAATTACGAAAGTTGATTGTAAGCCATATTTAGCTTACCATTTACACACGAGTGTTTACTAACCTTTGTGTTTTGTATGCAACTAAAAAGTAGTCTCCCTTTACACACAGTCGATTATCTTATTGGTTTGCACAACCAACTGATGATCAGTTATAATCAATAATCGGAACAACACTAGTCGAGGTAAAAGAAAAAATTCAGTAATGTAGTTATTCGTCTTTTTTCAGGCATCTCCAGAATCAGATATGAATAAACTTTTATTGCTTTTTACAAGGTGTTGTTTGTAATATACTGTATATACTCGCTTATAAATCAAGTCACTCTACAAAACACAAAGATCCTGATCTGCCATAGCATAGTGTCTGTAGACCAGTCACACTACAAAACACAAAGATCCTGATCTGCCATAGCATAGTGTCTGTAGACCAGTCACACTACAAAACACAAAGATCCTGATCTGCCATAGCATAGTGTCTGTAGACCAGTCACACCACAAAACACAAAGATCCTGATCTGCCATAGCATAGTGTCTGTAGACCAGTCACACTACAAAACACAAAGATCCTGATCTGCCATAGCATAGTGTCTGTAGACCAGTCACACTACAAAACACAAAGATCCTGATCTGCCATAGCATAGTGTCTGTAGACCAGTCACACCACAAAACACAAAGATCCTGATCTGCCATAGCATAGTTTCTGTAGACCAGTCACACTACAAAACACAAAGATCCTGATCTGCCATAGCATAGTGTCTATAGACCAGTCACACCACAAAACACAAAGATCCTGATCTGCCATAGCATAGTGTCTGTAGACCAGGGTATATGTTGTTTTTTTCTACTGATAACTCATAACAAACTGCACAGACCCAAATCCATTGGTGCATTATATAATGGCATAGGTGGGTCTGTGCAGTTGCAGTTGGTCTCAGCTTATAAGTGAGTATATATGGTAGGTTTATAATTAGGTTAGTGTGACAATTGCATCACCATATGTACTTGCTTATAGGTCACATCCAACTGCAAACTGCATAGACTCAGATCTGCTGTTGCATATAATGCCATATAATGGCTCCAGTTAGGAATAATCTGAAGAACAAACAGCATAGACCTTGATACACTGGCACATTATATGATGGCAGATCAGGGTCTGTGTTGTTTGTAGTTGGACTTGATTTATAAGCATGTTTATTTGATAAAGCTGACTTTTAGCAGATATTGAGGTTTTTATTATTTTATTTTTTTCCAGAACATTCCTTCAACTTTTTCCCTGTGGTCATAGGCAGAGTGACATTCACCATCAATATGATAGACAAGTTACAAGAACACTGATGTCTTCGACTGCAGCCTTACCAAACAACACCAATGATACTACAGTTCCTTACCAACATGTGAATGGTATGTGGGCAAAGCAGCTAAACACTCAATCAAAAACTCATTATCTCATAGCTGATGTTAACCATGAAGAAAATACAACTTTAACTTAATAATCTCTTCAGAAGTGGCTGAAAACATCTTAGATAAGTTGAAAAAGCTGTTGCATTGACTATATTTGTGAGAATAATCACTTTTCAGTTCCCACAATATAGAAGAACAGTGTTTTTAAGTTGCTTAATGAATAAGACTGTCAAACAGCCATTAGACTTGATCATTTAGATGCAAAACTATTATGATCTGCTTCACTTATTTCAGACTGCATGTATTAGTAAATCTTGTTATTAAAATATCAACTAATCTAGTGTTGTCATTTTACCAGTCTGGCTCCAAAGAAGGTTTCAGTTACTATAGGCTGATTTCTATACACCCCACATGGTCAAAATTGAAAGCAAAGCATGTATAGTACTCTTTGAATGGATTTGTAAATGAATATGCCCTATTACTTCCAAGCCAATATGGCATTTTATAGATTCATTCAATGTAAAGATGCATTTAGTTCCTTAATTGATAAATTGCTGCATACCCCTGATCAAGGTAAATTAATAGGTGATGTGACTGTTGATTTTGAAAAAGGATTTGACCCAGTAAATCATGAAATCTGGTGAACATGTTGGGAGTTGAATGTGGTGTAAGTACATTATCATGGTTTGCATCATAGTACAATGCGATGGTTTGCATCATAGTACATTACCATGGTTTGCATCATAGTACACTACCATTGTTTGCATCATAGTACATTACCATGGTTTGCATCATAGTACATTACCATGGTTTGCATCATAGTACATTACCATGGTTTGCATCATAGTACACTACCATTGTTTGCATCATAGTACAATACCATGGTTTGCATCATAGTACAGGACACATGTACCATGGTTTATATCATAGTACACTACCATGGTTTGCATCATAGTACATTACCATGGTTTGCATCATAGTACATTACCATGGTTTGCATCATAGTACACTACCATTGTTTGCATCATAGTACAATACCATGGTTTGCATCATAGTACAGGACACATGTACCATGGTTTATATCATAGTACACTACCATGGTTTGCATCATAGTACAGTACCATTATTTGCATCATATTTACCTTGAAAAATACTTAATATATTTATTATTATTACAAATGTAGTCCTATCTGAATTCAAAGAAATAGGAATGATGTCAAGTCATTGTTCAGTTCTTTGGGCCTTTGTTGTTTTTGTTATTTATAAATAATTTGTTGATCACTTTAGAAGATGGCATGTTCCAATGATTTTTTTGTTGATAATGGCATATTAACTGACATGATAACTCTGTCCTTGAATTAGAAGAAAATATCTTAACATGGATGATCCTCATTTCAAATGAAAAGATGATAATCTGTTGATATAATTATAATAATTCATTGTTGCCATGTGTGCTAACAAAAACTTGACATGGTCAGAACACTTGCGACTTGTTATCAAGAAAGTAAATTCAGCCTTATACATTCTGGCATGGTCAGAACACTTATGACTTGTTATCAAGAAAGTAAATTGAGCCTTTTACCTTCTAGCTTGGTCAGAACACTTACGACTTGTTATCAAGAAAGTAAATTCAGCCTTATACTTTCTAGCATGGTCAGAACACTAGTGACTTGTTATCAAGAAAGTAAATTCAGCCTTATACCTTCTAGCATGGTCAGAACACTTAAGACCCATTAACAGGAAGGTGATTTCAGCCTTATGGCTTCTAGCTATGTTTAGCATCTTTCAGACCATTGCAGGAAGTAAATCCAGCCATATGGTTTTTAGCATGATCTGCCTACTGAAGACCAATTAGCAGAAAGGTGAAGTCAGATTTATGGCTTCTAGCTTGGTCAGAACACTTAAAACCTATTAACATTAATGTAAATTCAGCCTTATACCTTCTTTGTAAAATAAGATACTGTCTGTCAGTGAAGCACAGGTAACATTTTTAAATAATAGTTTTATGTTACTATATTTAGACTTAAAAAATTTTAACAGGTGTAATGCAAATGAAAAGAATTTCTCCAGCTTTCCTCACTAGTTATACCGGCTAATTAAAAAAAAACCTTGTTTATCTTAAGTCTTGTTAAAGGAACTTTTAATTCTCTTTATTTTTGGTGTATGATTGATGGGTGTAGTGTGGGTTATAGTGTATACCACTTGGCCTTACTTCAGATGTGCACTTATCAAAACACTGCTAGCTCCACTTGGTCATACTTTTTTTTACATTTTATATGTTTGGTAACTTATTGCACTTTCAGGAGCTCGTATTGCCTTGCCTGGAAAAAATTATTTTCCCAATTTTAGTATCTGCTAAAGATAGTGTATATTTGACTAGTTCAGGCTGATTTTTCAGCACAAGGGGAGTAGCCATTTTAGTCAGCAGTGTTCTTAGATCATGTACAATTTCCACAGTACAGTATCCAAAGAAATTTCAGCCTCATTACATAAAAGTATGCCAACATTCTCTCCATTTTGCATGTTGCAAATGTAAACAACTTCAATTTATATATGTCAGTCTCTCAGAAGTTCATAATATCTGTAAGTGCTCCCTTACTGGATATAATGCTGTAATGCTTCGGACCACAGGCCAAAATTATACAAATTATCTTTTCTAATAGGATTCTGAACATGTTACATAATTTTTTTAACTTGATTTGGTCATTGTCACAATGCATTTTTACAGTCATCATTTGATTCCAATTATTGTATTCACTGTCAGATTTGTATTCATCACAATGCATTTTACAGTCATCATTTGACTCCAGTTATTGTATTCACTGTCAGATTTGTATTCATCACAATGCATTTTTAGTCATCATTTGACTCCAATTATTGTATTCACTGTCAGATTTGTATTCATCACAATGCATTTTTACAGTCATCATTTGACTCCAGTTATTGTATTCACTGTCAGATTTGTATTCATCACAATGCATTTTTAGTCATCATTTGACTCCAATTATTGTATTCACTGTCAGATTTGTATTCATCACAATGCATTTTTACAGTCATCATTTCACTCCAGGTATTGTATTCACCATCAGATTTGTATTCATCATAGGCTATAGAGCACCTGAAATTACCCATGTTTCTAATTTCCAGCTGTTGTAATTGGCCCATGTCAGCTGTTGCATCTTGTAAAAGTACACAGAACTCTCAAATTTGGTTTAGTACCAAAGCCACTCCCTCAGATCAGCAACTTAATATTGGTACATCACCTCACTGTTCATATAAAAATGAGCTTAATATTTGTCACTGTTTATTAACAGTTTGATAAAAATGAGGTTTTTTTAGGTTATTGTTTATTAACACTGATAAAAATTAGCTTATTATAGGTTATTGTTTATTAGCAACTGGATAAAAATGAGGTTATTTTAGGTTTTATGTCTGTTGGCATGGGTTCGAGTCTAGGATTTGGCCAATGTGGGTCCATGAGAAATCTTGCCAGTTGCTTCTTGTGGGTCGGTGTTTCTTCCCGGATTTTCCCAGGTTCTTCCTCCACCATTAATACTGGCTGCCATGCATGGTCTATCATGTGCTGAAAAATGGCGTTAAACCCCACAACAACAACAACAACATTTTAGGTTTTTGTTTATTAACACTGATAAAAATTAGCTTATTACAGGTTATTGTTTATTAGCACATGGATAAAAAAAGTTATTTTAGGTTATTGTTTATTAACACTTGGATAAAAATGAGCTTATTATAGGTTATTGTTTATTAGCACTACGATAAAAATGAGGTTAGTATAGGTTATTGTTTATTTACACATGGATAAAAATGAGGTTAGTATAGGTTATTATTTATTTGCACATGGATAAAAATGAGGTTAGTATAGGTTATTGTTTATTTGCACATGGATAAAAATGAGGTTAGTATAGGTTATTGTTTATTAGCACTAGGATAAAAATGAGGTTAGTATAGGTTATTGTTTATTTGTACATGGATAAAAATGAGGTTATTATAGGTTATTGTTTATTAGCACTAGGATAAAAATGAGGTTAGTATAGGTTATTGTTTATTAGCACTAGGATAAAAATGAGGTTAGTATAGGTTATTGTTTATTTACACATGGATAAAAATGAGGTTAGTATAGGTTATAATTTATTGCACATGGATAAAAATGAGGTTAGTATAGGTTATTGTTTATTTGTACATGGATAAAAATGAGGTTAGTATTGGTTATTGTTTATTTGCACATGGATAAAAATGAGGTTAGTATAGGTTATTGTTTATTTGCACATGGATAAAAATGAGGTTATTATAGGTTATTGTTTATTAGCACATGGATAAAAAAAGTTATTTTAGGTTATTGTTTATTAACACTTGGATAAAAATGAGCTTATTTTATGTTATTGTTTTATAGCACATGGATAAAAATAGGTTGTGTTAGGATATTGTTTATTAGCACTTGGATAAAAATGACGTTATTATAGGATATTGTTGTTGTTGTTGTTGTTGTTGTGGGGTTTAACGCCATTTTTCAGCACAATAGGCTATACATGGCGGCCAGTATTAATGGTGGAGGAAGAACCCGGAAAACCCCGGAAAGAACCACCGACCCACGAGAAGCTACTGGCAGGCTTTCTCACATGCCCACATTGGCTGAATCTTAGACTCGAACCGCCGCAGACAGAGGTGAGATGGCAGTGATCCGTAACGAAGAGCGCTTTAGACCACTCGGCCACTCGGGGCCCCATTATAGGATATTGTTTATTAACACTTGGATAAAAATAAGTTATGTTAGGTTACTGTTTATTAACACTTGGATAAAAATGAGCTTATGATAGTACATTGTTTATTAACACTTGGATGGCAGTAGATCATTGATGCTGCTTTCTGGGATCTGTTGCTATCCTAATATCAGTAAACCAATGTGCACAATAACTTGTGTTTGGTACTTGTCCTGCTAAATTAGCAACTTAAGTCTTTCAGTGCAGCCCAGTGTATTATCCAGTCTCCAGAGAAGAAAGTAACAGTCAGTGATAGGTGCTAGTTTTACATAATGCAATTAAAACTAATGTCCATTAAAGCAGTTACATGGAAAGTGTCACTTACTGCTAAGTAAGATTTAAGAGTAAATTCAGTATTACATGCATTTACAAACAAATTAAGACACTTTTCACTTAAACCATTTTGATAAATAGAGAATTGAGACATTTAATCTATCAGGGGAGACATCCAGGTTAAGAAAAGCTTATTTGTTTTAAAAGATGCACTGGATGTTTTGAAACAACTTAAATCAGTTAAGTTGCTAAGGAATAAGCTACACTAAGAGTTCAGTTGAAATCACCTGATGATGTTAATTAGTTGATAAAACACTAATGAGTACAGCTCCACTGCTGAATGTAAAACTGATACTTAAATATCAAATTTTTCTCAGGCAACAATAAAAGAGAAAAGAGCTCCAGATAAGCAGAAAGTATGTTCTGCTATTGACAGTGATGAGGTGATTCCACTAGAAGCCATTCTGAAGCCATATACAGATTGGTGAAATCACTGATGTAACTACAATGCCAGGAAGTTCAGTTTTTAATGATTATGCATCTGAGAAGCATCATAGCGTTTGCAATATAAATAAGCACGAACATGTCTAAAACAACATACAGTCACAACCTACTTAAAGTAGGCAATATATGTTGTGTTAGTGAACATTGCATATACTATTTGGATTATCACTTTTTGTGATCAGATGTGTATATTTTGGAAATGATTAGATTTTAAACGGATTACACACATGTGTGCATGTGGGTTTGTTATTTCTGTCATTTGAGAATTGCTAAAAGTGTGTCACACATTTTGCGATATCATTCTGTCAATAATCAGCATATGTAACAAGTGCTTTGAACTGAAGACAAGATGTTTACTTAACAAAAATGACTTAACATATCTCAGTGTACCATTTATTTAATTGCAAAATATGTTTAGAAATGGTGAATATGTAATTTTCAAACCTAAATTTAGAAAAGAATCAGATTCTTAACATCAGGAATTTCAATTGAATTTTACACTTTTTTTTTGCAAGCGACAGATTTGTCATCAATTTAAATCACCTAAAGCTCGATTACACTGTAGCTGTAGATTAGAAATATTGATTGGCAAGTATATTTACTAAAGATGGGTGTTATGTCATTCTTTAAATGTGACAATATGGATTCAAAATAGACCATCATTCAACACTTAGTAGTATATCTTTTTTTTGAAACATTATTATTGGACAAAATTAAATTTACCAATACCATGAAGTGAAAGAAATGTAATTTACATAAAATGAAATTACTACCTTACATTGTGACTTGTGTTATGTGCCAACCCACCCCCAATTGATACGTACACACATTCATAGAATTTTCTATCATTCTTACTATACAGTGTTTCAATACATTATGTGGTTGGTATTCATGTACCCCATGTACTACATTATAAAGGGGAGAGTATATGTCAATATTTTGAAAGGTTAAGGTATCATTAACATAAAAAAAAATAATCATGAATTAATTGAATCACCCTCATTAAATAAGAACTGTATAAAATATTATTATTAATATTTTTGATGATATTGGGAAGAATATGGTTCTGTTATTATTTAAGTATACTCATGTTAATGTGACAGATTCTATGTCCAACTCTAGTGCAGTACTTTGGGCACAAAATTTGCTAACTTACCTAATTCACTATTGGTTCATTTAACCAGTAGTCCGACAAGCTGATGATCATGCCATTGGACCATGGTGTTGGCCAGTCTGGTTAAGCTAGTTTTAATCTACTAGTATTTGTGCATTTTTTAAACTTCACTGATAGATGTCTATTTATCTGTTCTTCAGTTCTTTTCTGTACTTTTTAAACATTTAGTACATGCAGACTAAACTTTTATCCTTTTCACCCTCCCAGTATCTTTCTGTTTCTCATTAAAATATTGACAATGCAGTCTTTTCTACTCTAGTTAATCTGGAACATCTCCATATTTTGTTTTACTTGTACATCATTTACATACATTGAGATGTGTAGAAAGTTACCTAGATTCCACCATCAAAGCCTTTACTATTTTTTTTTACCAAGCATTTACTTTTATCCATCAAATTTATAAGAAACTATTTGTGTTGATAATGGAGGCTAGACTTTAAAAAATTTCTTTATTTTAAGTGAATACATGACTAATTTTGTTCTTGTTTCAATTTATTATTATCTTTAAAAAATTTAATTTGTGGTTTATTTTATCCTTCCAACTCACTGGTTGACTTATGATTGGAATATTTTAAATCTGCAGTATCGGGTTGGGATTTTATAGTCAATGCTTAAAGACTTTACTCCCAATCCATTTTGGACAATTGTATACTTAAAAGATAAACTGGTTTATCAAATATTCTAATTTCTTTCTATAATATTATAATATTTAACTCTTCATTATACTTGAGCTATATAGCCCTATACTGACAGGAAATGTATGAACATATGCATTCCTTTGACATGACCTTTTAAAGACAACAATTTGCACTTCAGAAGGCTTCAGCTATATAGCCCTACATTGACAGAAAATGTACGAGCATATGCATTCCTTTGACATGACCTTTTAAAGACAACAATTTGCACTTCAGAAGGCTTCAGCTATATAGCCCTACATTGACAGAAAATGTACGAACATATGCATTCCTTTGACATGACCTTTTAAAGACAACAATTTGCACTTCAGAAGGCTTCAGCTATATAGCCCTACATTGACAGAAAATGTACAAGCATATGCATTCCTTTGACATGACCTTTTAAAGACAACAATTTGCACTTCAGAAGGCTTCAGCTATATAGCCCTACATTGACAGAAAATGTACGAGCATATATTCTCCTGTGACAGTGACTCTTTAGAAATAGCATTTTGTACTTCATGAAACTTCAACTGTGTAGCCCTACATTATATTGACAGGATTTGTGTGAGCATATCTGGTCCTGTGACTGATACTTTAGAGGTGACATTTTACATTTCTTGAAGCTAATTGCTGTTCCATAATCAAATTTATATTAGGCAGATATAGCGGAATACACCATGACACAGTTTGTAGATGAGACGATGTGCTCTTCCAGAATTCTTGTGTGTTAAGGGCATGGTTAGCACATTGGTAAGACAAGGGCCATCATGAGTACATAATACAAACTGAGTGTGTATTCTACAAGCAGAATTAAATAAATTAAGTGTAAAACCTTGTTTGTATCTATCCAGTCTGTTACTGACAAATAAAAAAAATATGATTTTTATGAATGAAAATATAGTTTTGTAAGAAACACAACACAGCAAAATACTTAGAGATAAATATATAAAAGTTTTAATGGGTTTGTAAAGTTGTACTTTTTCCTTATACCTTCATTTGTAGGGAAAATGTATTGATTTTTTATTTTTTATTTTTTTATTTTGGTTTTTTTTTTCAGGGAAAAATGCTGATTTGACCCCACAAGAGATAGCTGGCATTGTGTTTGGATCCCTTTTTGTTTTCTACTTAACCATGATGTTCATTGTCTGTATGGGGGAATATTGTCAGTACAAAAATGGCAAGAAGCATAGGGTGAGTATAAAATGAAGCATCAGCTCATTTCAGGCACTAAACATTTAGTCATTAGGGGGATTGGATCTTTTCTTTTAAAAGAAGACGATTCTGTCCCCATTCATTGGCAGGAAATTATTGTTTGGTATGAAGTTTAAGAAAGAAAATATCCCAGGTAAATCCTTTAAGGAGTTTCCTTGCTCCTAGCAGATCAAACCTTTACCAGTTTTGTTATAAATAATTTTCAGTATCTGATTTATCTGCTCGGGAATACCATCCAAACCTATAGGTCAGCTGTGTTTTGTATGGTTGTTGGCAAAAGTTATGTACCACTATGGTACATAAAGTGTTTCATACATACATATTTGTTTTAAAGCATGTAATCCTTATGTTTTTATTATCAGACACAAAGTTGTTTGAATATTGTTAAATTTTTTACTGCTATCATGCATTTGCTGTACCAGAAGATAGCAGACAGAGATTTCAAGCAAGATAATCAGAAATGTTTATTTTGGCTTTAAAAATAATTGTTACCTAAAACATTTCCACCACAAGAGGGAATTTTTACTAGCTATCATCCCAAATTTTTGTATAGGTACCACATATTTCCATGAAACAGCACCCAAACTATTGTAAACATATTTGTTCTTTCTAGCTGCTTCTAAATTATGTGTTTTTCAGCTGTCCAACAATTGTATGACTCTGTCACACTGCTTGTTTAACTGCTTTTAAAAAAATGATATTGATGTTCAATTTTGTAGATGTGTTTCTTCCTTAAACATTATAAAAATAGCAACTGAGAAAAGCAGATTTACTGTATAAATGATGAACCTTCTATTTGCAGGACTCTACAGGTTTCTTCTGCAAAAGCAAAGCCTTCTTTATGAACCCAATACAGTGTAACCCTGTCATAACATACCCCTTGATAATGCGAATTTGGATATAACGCGGTTGTGGCATGGCTCCCAAAATTTCATATATACATTTGCACATGAAAAAATATTTTTGTTCAGATTTACATTAAAAATGTGTATAAAAAAATTTATTATTATTTTGGGGAATAGATCGCATATGAATTCAAATATAATATGATCGTAGCATGGTTCCTGACATGTTAAATACATGTATGTGTATTTTTCTCATACCAGGAAAAAAAAAAAAAATTTAAGTACAAGAAACAGTGTGTAAAATGTTTATTATCATTTTGGGGAAGAGTTCGCATATGAATTTTAATATATTACGATCGTGGCATACAAGTGTTAATTATTGGAAACTTACAGTGGATAAATGTACATGGAAACACATATGATTTTTGTTTTAGCAGTATGAAATTTGTACAGACACCATTCATAGACCTGGAATGTAGTGAACTGTACACGTGCTTCATCTTTCTAAACCTAATTTTGCTGTTAATTTTTCCCACTGAATTCAGACACACAATGATCTGTGACAGAATTATTGAATAGTTTAAATATGTGTGCAATTTTTGCAATGGAATTACATGTATTATGGATTAATTGCAAGCCCCAACATTACGATATCTGATCGCAAGTAAATGGTGCTAATACTCTGTTCATGCTATATATTCGATGTTGAATTGGAATTACATGTATTATGGATGAACTGCATGCCATGACGGCATGATAGTACACTGTGTTGATACCCTATTCATCATATACATTAGACATCAATACATGCAGATGTGCTGATGAATTGTTCTGTGAAAAAAGTAAAATATTGTAAAACCCCACATTAATGCAACCCCCTGCTATTAACACGATCCAATCTTTTGAGCCCCAGTTATCGCGTTATAGCAAAGTTCCACTGTACTTACATACATCTGCATATGTTCAGTCACATCCTGGGGGTACACAAAAGTGTATTGTTTATATTAAACTTGTGCTGGTGAGGTTTCTGAATGTGGTATAATTTTGGCACTTATTGTATGATGCAAATGTGTTGGTGTGTGACTCAGTTACACTCAAAATCAAGAAAACAAACTAGTCTGCCTGGTGTATGTGGAATGGTATGAACTATTATCGATTATATCCCCACATGGCTAAAGAATACAGGTGATATCAAACAACTATAATAAATTACAGTCAAACTACTTACTGCTGAGTGTATCATGGATTGAACTTCTTGCAGAACATCTGGATATGAAACAGTGAAGTGAGTGTAATTAAGCAGTAAAAGAGCATGCCGCAAATGGAAAGTGGTCTAATATGTGCATATTTGCATAACACAGCATAAATTATCTTATACCTGGAAGACAGAGATTTCATTTAACATATTAACTTACATATACATGATTCATTTTTTTTTATCTCACATACAGATGGAACAAAAATATCATAATTAAAATTTAATTATATATTTCACCTTTAATTTTCTTCAGCCGGTCATTAAAAAACCTCGGCCAAGTGGACAACCAAGGCATACAGAAAACTCCAGGTCATCAACAAGACCTACTACAGATGAGGCTAGCTCAAGCCAAGGATTTAGTAGTAGCGAACATATTCAAGGAGGAACTTCACATAACCAGAGTAATGCTCCGAATTCCAAACAGTCACGTAAACTCGAGGAAGTTAGTGTAATAATAACACAGGAAAATGAATCTCTTTCCAGTAAAAGTGACTTTAGTAAGTTAGATGAGCAGTGTCTCATTTCTAAGGACTCCATACACCCGGTGAACAGGGACTTTCTGCAATCACGTGATAGTCGTTATCTGAAGACTGCATCACAGCTTGAAATGGCTATGGTTCCATTGATATCACGCCCATGCAGTGATAATTTAGAGGGCCAATCAGATATCATGTGCGAGAGTGAATTGACAGAGGAACTTCTATCCAAAATTGAAGCCACAGTTTAATTAGATTTTTGTATATAAGCTTGATATAATGTATCAAGAATGAACTGACTGTTCTTCCTGTCATAGTAATGAAGGTACTGTTTGTATGAATGATCATTTATACTAGAGTATTATACAATCCAGCCAACTATAATGGTCACCTCCCTTAACACTCACCTCTCATATCAAATCAGTTATGGACTTTCCTTTACCTTAATTTATTATGTATACCCCCACCCATTTTTTTTTTCATTAGAAGAAACAAATGCCCAAACTTTTGCTTCCTGAATGTGTTACTTAAGGGAGGTTACAAGTTATAGTCAAACATCAGTCATGCAAATACCAGATCTCTAAACTTTTTGACCACACTGACTAATGGAGTGTTCCATACATACACAATTTATTTTGTGGAAACTTATCCAGTCTGCCTGACATTAAGAAGGGAGACATATCTGATGTGTCAGCATAATTGGTGTTTTACTGCATTATGATTTAGTGGCTTGATCATTCAGGGATGAACATTGAGGGATACATTCCAATCACTTGACACACATACAGATGGACAGATACATCAAATTGAATTGGAGATTCAGAGGTATAAAAATGAATAGAAATCAATTATCATCCTTGACTGATAGTATTAGTAATTAATGGCAGCTGTTTCGAACAAAGACAAAAGTAAGAGCTAAATGTACACTGTGATTAGACATTTTATTTCCTTTTAATTATCATTTTTTGTAATATTTACCTAGTGCAGTTGCACTGACTTTTTTTGTCTCTGGCTGTGCACATGTCAAGATCAATAGGTCTCATGGTCGACAGGAGTTGGATCTGCTATGGAGAAGAAACCAACTTTGGATTGAAAATCATGTATAATACACACTAAATTATGACCAGTCTTGACCAAAATCTTTCATTGCATAATGCAACCAGCTAATCAAGGTCTGTGTTGTGTGCATGAATTACCATGTAGCAGAATTGTATACAAACATAAAATTAATAATTTTGTCCAAAATCATGTATTTTAATTTTTAATGTATTTTAATTTTGTTTGTTATAGTTTAGTGATTATGGATCTAGGGCAGTTATTAGATATAATAACTACTGTAGGTTAAGTAAGTACAGAGGTAGATTAAGCAGTTTGACACTGATCTGCTGCACATGCCATGGATTATCAGAGTCTTTGTCAATCACTGTGCAGCATGCAATATACATAACCAAACATGGTAATGTAAGGGTTGCTATGCTTTTATCAGGCTCCAGTGTCACAAAAATTCCCAAATTGCTTTTCTCAGACTGAAATTCTGAATTGTATATGCTATTGTTTCTACAATATTGGGATTTTTGTGAGAGGTAGACACCATGCAAATAATGAAAAATAATTATTTGTGTGCAGCTTGGAGTCATTATATTTTTTTTAAATGGGTTGACGTATCCTTCAGAGATAAAACAATACTTATTTTAGAAAAGTGCAGGATAAATTGATTGTATTTTAATTTTTGGTACCTGTCTAATGTACACGGAAAAACTGATCAATCGAAACCAAGCAATACGAAAGATGTTATAAAAGCTAATTCAAGACCAATTGGAATAGAAAAAGCATAAGTTTGTTTTGGTTCAGAGATTTGTTGAGGTATAGTGATAAGTATTTTTTCTTTTGGGCTGCTTGCTGATGTATATAATACCTTGTTATTGTGACAAAAGTCAAACTTGTCAAAACCATAGATCCAGATTTGTCACGTCATGTCAGGAATCAGAGTTAAAGAAAAACAAATGCTCATGAAAACCATTCCTATTTTGGTTAGGACCTGTGCAAGTTTAAATTTGCAGTTTTCACATTAGTCACTAAGGAATAATTAAACTTTCAGCTTATTTACATCGTATCATCTTAAATGGAACAAATTTATGCCATACTTGCCTTGTATTTTATGAATGGTGTTTGATCAAGTCTACCAAAACTTACAATTATTCGGTGTTCAAAAGGGTTTACTGCTAAATGAATACATATTTTATTAAACAATCAACATTCCATTTGTGAAATATTTTTATTATATTATTTTGTGTACTTATAATTGCATAATTTAAAATTGTCCTAACATTACTAAACTATTGACATTTCAAGTGAATATGTTTTGTGCAAAAGTGTTTTAGAAGTGTGGATATAAGTGTGTTATATGGTATGAAACTTTGATAGTTACTGGAGAGAAAGAGGTGGTGGGGGATGGTTTGCATTTGAGTAATTGATTTACAAACATATATTATATTTTCTTAGACATGACAAAGAAATGAAGTGGTATGGTAGCTGTGGAATGTATGTGAACATCATGACAAAATGATAAAGTTGTGTATGTACTATATTCAGTCTTGTTTAATGCCCAGCAAGCTGTGAATAACATAGAACCAGATCTGTTACAGCATTATAATGTGTCTGATCTGGGTCTGTAATGTTAGAAACTTGGTTCATGTTATACACAGGTAAATAGCAGTATGATGTGTACATATATATAAATCTGATCCAACTGCAAGCAACATAGACCCAACCTACCAGCGCATAATGTGCAGGCATATCAGGGTCTGTGTTCATTATTCTGCAGTTTAATCATTACAGACTTCATAGACCCAGATCTGACAGGATGGGACTATGCAGTCTGCATTTGGATTTACCTTAATGTAGTTTTTTATATGACTTCTTTTGCTGTGTTGGGATTGGTCTTGACACATTAACCCCTGGCAATGAGTTAACGTGGCAAGAGGTAGTAGCCTACTGTCAAGCTCTGTAGAGTCAGAGTCATACATGGTACACTAAATTGGGTGGTATTATAGAAAGGTAGACAGATGTAGCTCTACAATGATACCAAATAATCTGGAAGTTCTAATTGCTACTATGAAATACAGAGGAAAAACCTCATTTTTTGGACCCAATTTTTTTCCACCCAAAATTTGCCCATGTGTCGGAATCTGATTGTGAGTCCGGATTGTAGATTTTTCGGTCTCATATCTAAGGCAGACCAGTATGAACTGCAAACAGACAGACAGATGAACCTTTGTAAAAAGTACAATAAGATGGGCATTTCGAATAAAGAGTGGTCTCGTTATGAAAATAATGGGTCCATTAGGCAACAAAAAAAAGAACTCCAACTTTTACCCTTCTGCTCATGCACGAGCCAAATAGCCAATGAAAAATGATGTTTCTAACACAACTAGGCATTAGGTTATTGGAAAATCACTGGGAAGTTGATGTCTTAGGATGTATTCAGAAATAGCTTTCAAAATGTGTTTCCTATTCAAATTTCAGGCGAAAACGACAAAAACCTCCAGGGGTTAATGTGTTAATAAATAGAAACTGTTTTTGTCTCACTTTCATACCACCCCCAGATCCACCTGTGAGATAAGATTCCTAAGTCTTGCTTGGCCTGTGACGTTATAAGTGGGGTAACATTAGGAACTGTGACTACTGACAACAAAGCACATGTTCTGTTTAGAGTATCATACTTGAATATACATCACACATCATCTTTAAGTGATGGAATGTTTTTTGCATGTCTGTCCATTTTTCCATTCATCTGCAATTTATCTACTCAGACCTTGATATGAAATTAATGCTTTGGTACAAAAAAATATAAAAGGAAACGAAAAATATACTGGTACTCTAACATTTTTACTTTTCATTTTTTTTTCTCTGCATGATTACAGTCCATTAAATTCATATTGTTTTCCTAGAGCATTTTAAAAAATAACTTTTTGTACTTTTTTATAGCTTTTTCTTTGAACACCATTGAATATTTAATGCAGGAAATTAGAGTCTTATAATAAAACAATTACTGACTTTTAATTTTGGTTCATTCAAGGCTTTATGAACCCAGGAAATATTATATTTACCTTGACTTTGGGGTTGTTTAATATAACATTTCTGAGATTGATAAATCCTTCTATTAACCTTGTATTTTGTCTGTTATTTTTAAAAACATTTCTCCCAAAATAATAATATCATGCTACAACAAAAAGTCTTTTTTACCAATCATAATACTACATTTGAATATTCCCAGTCTGATTGAGGGGCATGGTCCAGTTTTATTAAAGAGGTGCCAACCTGGTTCCTATTTTATGACAGAGGGGCCTTGTTTCTGTTTTATGATAGATAGACCTGGTTGCAGTTTTATGACTGGAAGGACTTGATCCCACTTTTATGATTAAGGGGTCTGAGCCCAGTTTTATTATGGAGGGGCTTGGTCACAGTGTTATGGTACAGGGGCCTTGTCCAAGTTCACCAGAACAATAATTTTCACCTCAAATTAAGATTTTTCATTTTCTTGCTTATTTCAATTCAGGCTATATCAGTATTTCTGTCTGTATGTCTGGTAATGTAACAGAAGCAAAGTTATGTATAATTTTAAAGTTTAACACACAGAAACCTTTTTATTGTTGATATAAAAAGTCTAGGAATTTCTCAAATCTGAGGAAATCTTAAAAATATCCTGGAAATAAAACAAGACTTCTTTAAGAAAAATTCTAGATTTTCATCCTTTTCTTAAAGCTCTGATACTTGCTTATTGTTCTGTGAAAACTTTTCTACCAACCAGCTATACAGTATGAAATATGTTTAGAGGTAGAAATTTTGAGATATTTAGGGATAGTGGGGCCAAGGCTACATAAATATGTATTTTTAATAATGAGATTTCATTATCATAACATTCTCTGTTTTTGTGCGGCCAGATATTTTTAGGGGTCCAAGGTGGTAGTTTTATATTACAAGGGTTGGGGTCATACCAGTAGGGGTTTGGTGTGGAGAAATCTAACGGGATGTGGGCTCTTATATTTGTATATTATTACATACATAGTGTATCATTCACTTGCAACATGTAGAACAATTTAGAACCATTTTGAGTCACATGACTGAACACATGGCTTCATCCAGTGCACAGATATTGTTGACATTGGTTGGTGAGAAAGGCAACTGAGATTATGAATGTATTTACATGACTAAATGGTCAGACTTCCAGAAAATGTACAAACTTGGAATGTGTTAATCCACACTATTTTTTGTCCAACTGCAAAATGGCCAAAATGTTGCAATTGCTTCCCATTCAAACCCCAATTCCTGTGTTTTATATGCTTACATATTTTTTAATAATAGAGTTTGTTACAGCTAGGAATGTGATGAATAATAGATCAACCATGCCAATAATCCTTTCATGTTGCATCCATAATTTATAGAAAAGGGAAACAGATGTTACATTGTTAGTGAAGGACTGTGCATATATTTATCTCATCAACTTGGCATGGGTCTTTTGCTGAAATGGCTAAACAAGTGTTATTATAGTCATATAACTCATGCTTCACACATGTGTTCAAGATATGTAAAAGTCAAACAAAACCTGTTTTTAGCTCTTCTGGTCACAGACTAGAAGAATTTATGAGATGGCCTGTCATCCATGATCTGTCATCTGTTGTCAGTCCGTCATCAGCCCAAATTTATTATTACTGGTCCTCCTAAACTACTTAGAACATTGCTATGTGACTTCACAAATATATTCTTTTCAAGGTCCTAAATGAAAATGGTCTTGTTGAGACACCAAATGTGGCTAATACGGAGGCCACTTTGAAAATACTTTTGTTGATTCTTCTCCTGAATGGATGATGATACCAATAAAGGTTTTTTACCAAAAGATTTCATATGATGCTGGGGTGGTCTTATTTGAAGCCATCTTGATATTCTTAGTCTTGCTACACCTCCTAAGTAAATGGTCATACTGACTTGTAGTTTTTCACCAGATGACTTTTTATGATGTCTGTTTTGTCCTGCATGAAACTGGTGCAATTAGTATATATAATAGGCTGATACAGCAACCATCTTGAAAATCTTGTTATCACTACACCTGATCGGAAAGCCTTCTTTTGATGTCTAGTTGGTCCTGCATGAAAATGGTGAAGAGCCGATGTACATTATGGCCACCATGGCAGCAGTTGTGAAAATCTTTTGCTTCACCTCCTCAATGGAAAGTCATATTGCCATGGGGTTTCCACCAAGAGACTTGTTATGATGTCTAGTTGGTCCTAAATGAAAATGGTGCTGATCTGACTGCCAATCTAGCCATCACAGTGGCCATCTTGAAAATGTTACAATGCTACTTCTCCTAGATCCATTGTCATGTCAACAATACCTATGCTATCTAGCTGGACCTAAATGAAAATGGTGTTGATCTGATTTACTTTAAGGTCATCATGGCAGCTCTCTTTAAAATCTTGGTTCAGCTAGATGAAAGTCACATCTGTATAGGGTTTTTACCAGAAATCTAGTTTATTCCACTGTTATTGCATGCTGTTCTGACCATAAATAGGACTGTTATGGTGGCCATTTTATAAATCTAGTTATTACAGCTCCTCCTAAATGGATGGTCATATTGACAGTGGGTTTTCACCAAAAGGCTTATGATGATTATTTGGTCCTCAATGAAAACAGTGATGATCTGACATTCAGTGTGGCTATCATGGCAGCCATCTCCTGAATGGATATTTGTTTCACAATGGGTTTTCACCAAAAGGCTTCGAATGATGTCTGATTTCTCCCAAATGAAAATGTTGGTGATCTTGCATCCAATATGGATGCCATAGCAGTTATTTTGAAACTTTTGGTATTGCTTAAAAATGTCAAAGATAGTTTCAACACTCATCAGAGTGAAAGAAGAAATGTTCTTACCTTGAATTCCAGGAAATTCTAATCAGCCAATAGAGCATTATTCCCTTCAGTTGACTCTTGTCATTATTGCTTTTCATAGTATAAAATAAATGTCAAAAATGTACAGTGTGCAAATGAAGTTCTGGCAGTACTTAAGTATATAAACATTGAATAAAGAGTTTTTGGCAGTACATTTCCTCAGTTTGTACACATCATTTCTAGGTTTTTAAATCAGACATATCAACACTACATTTTTATGTTCCCAGATTGTGCCTTATCTTTGTATCAGATAAGATGAAATAGGTTTAGCTTTTCTCAACATCACCCTTCTGTGTCATGGGCATTTGGAATACTTTGGGCAATTCTGCATTCTTCTTAACACTCACCTGATTAATACATTTGGTCAGATTGTTGAAAAAAGAGTTGGTCAGACAAGGAAACCAGATTTGTCTTTGGTGAACAACATTATTTTCACAAGCATTAATTATTGCAAAATTATAGGCAAAAACTTAACTTGAATGTGATTTCAATGACATCAGATTCAAAAGCAAGATTTGTCCATAGTTTTCCATTTTGTCAATTGTTTGTGAAAGTGATATAGGATGTAAATGAAGTCATTATTATCTAACACTGATTCCATACTCTAAATGTCATCTATTTTGGTTGGTTATATTTTTTTTTGAGTGGTGCTAATTTGTTCCAAACCTTCAGTCTGTTATTACATTTGGTTGAGACATAAAGCCACTACAGACACCCACCCCACCCCACCCCAAAAAATAAACCCTGAAGCATTTCACAATTTTATTGAAGGATGATAAGATTGTTTTCTGGCTATGGTGAGATCAGTTTTGTTTTCTGGCTATGGTGAGATCAGTTTTGTTTTCTGGCTATGGTGAGATCAGTTTTGTTTTCTGGCTATGGTGAGATCAGTTTCAAGATTTTATACTTAATATGCTGATGGTCATTTTACATGTATCACTGTTTTGTGTACATGTGAATACTACCATTATTACTAGTGTATAACTTAACACAAATGACAGTAATTTGAACTCAGATCTGCCATCAAATTATATGCCTACAGACCAGGGTCAGTGTTGTTTCTTTTTATGATAACCAAATAAAATGAACCCAGATCTGTACTTAGGGCCACCGAGTTGCTGAGTGGTCTAAAGCACTTTCCGTTATGGATCACTGCCATCTCACCTTTGTCTGCATGGGTTCGAGTCTTGGATTCAGCCAATGTGGCTATGTGAGAAAGCTTGCCAGTAGCTTCTCGTGGGTCGGTGGTTCTTTCCAGGGTTCATCCTCCACCATTAATACTGGCCACCATGTGTGCTGAAAAATGGCGTTAAATCCCACAACAACAACAACAACCAGATCTGTATTTACATTATGTAAAGTAGACTGGTTCTGTGCCATGTACACTTGCACGTATGTTATACCTAGACAAATACAATTAGTATTCAGCTGGTTATAACCCTTGTAAATATATAACTGCTGGTATACATGTTAGTTCCCAATCTGTACTGTGAATTCATATTTTCATGGGTATAACTTTTTGTGGTTTTGTTACAAATGATATTTTCATTGGTATTTAAATTCATGGATTTTTAAAGGGGGTTCTATTGTTTCCACATGAGGAACATTATGACTTTGGATTTTTAAAATCATTCTTTGTAGCAGACACAAAATTCATAAATATTTGTACTGAACAAAAAGTAATGAATTCACAGGATGTGATTTTGGCTTGCTTCATCGCATCTATTATAGCTCATGTTTGGTCATTTTACCAGCTTTTGATCAAACACTCAAATACCATGTTCAGTATAAAAAGATATAATCAAATTGAAAGAATGTCTTAATGAAATCACAGTAACTTATGTCCCACAATTGAGAGATTGTAGTTACAGATGTTCCATGGAAACCATTTTCTAAGCTCAGTTTTACATTTCCACTTGCTTACTGAGTATGCATAATTCTATCCTTCATACATATTGGAGTTAAGAATTGCATTTGTGTAGAAACAAAATTTGAAATTGTGTTTTGTTTTAAAAGATTTTTTAGTCTGTTTGACTATGTACATTATTTTCACATTTTTATATGAGACATGTATACAATGTTTTCTAAGTTTGCTCAGTTCTCTCTTTTGTAATAAAGGCATTTTATATTTTATCAAATATTGATGTGTCTTTAGATCAAATGAGGTCCTACTTTAGTTTGTTTTCTCAGGTTGTTCTTTTACTGTATTCCCAAACCATGTAGACTGACACTGAACTATGTTTTTATACCTCAACATTCCTGTGATATGTCCCTGAGAGAGCTATAACCTCTCAGAATTATGGACTGTCTCACAGTCCCACTCTTTTATATTTTTGTAACAGAAAATTTCCTTAAGTCCATATTTTTTCTAATAAATACTATTACATAGTGATTGATGTATAAATTAATTTTTTTTAGGCAATTCTGAGTTGGAACTTAACAGCCATGATATTGTATGTTGTTGAAGCAAATTACAGCTTGATTAATGCTTATTATTATTTTTTGAAATTATCATTGTGAGGTTTGTAACTTATTCATATTTGGTAAAAGCAAACATAATTAATTTCATTATCATGTGTAGTCACAAATACATATTGAAAAACTGTTTGGTGAGCAACTCACCCAAAATGCTCAAATTTTCATGGAATAATTTTTCCATTGTTGATGCTTGAAAAATATTACATGCCTCAACTTGCAAGTTATGTATTGTACTATTATTTGATATGTTCTCGTTCACAATCTGAATCTGCAGACAGGGCCATGGCATATGGTGCTCCAGGCCAGCATCACCTTCAGCACCCACCACTCAGAAAAAATACTGCAAACTCCACAGAATGGCACCCCATCTTAACGGTTGTTCATCTGTATCGTGCAAACACACTCTTAAGATGGCCCTGTTTGTCAGTGCTGAGTTTTTGTAGATCAGATCTTTTTTAGTTTCTGTATTGTTTAGAAATATAACTTTTCTTTATATTTATGCAATTGACCCATGTATAGTACGCCTGATAATGGCTTTTTTGTTAATAATATCATTCTTTTCTCTTAGAAATGCAATTAGTATGCTATGTTGGAGTTAATTTTGATTCAGTGGATTATGTAGAATTATGCCACTTGCAAATGACTATGTTATATTAACTGGAAGGTGGAACACATTTTGGGAGGTTTTATGTTTTTTGCATATGAACTGCAGGTTTTTATTGCTTTTGCAGACATAGGTGATGGTGACAGTCACTAAAGAATACACATACAGACAGACAGACACACTCACAGAGCATCTGCTTTATATCGTAACTAGAGTTAAAAGTTGTATTACATTTTTGTCAGTTGATAAGATGGAGAAAGCAATGATCTAAAGGTTTGCTTTTTTGTCCGAATTTCAGCATCAACATTTATATGCCAAATCACTCTAAACATGCAGATTATTGCATCAATTTCATTATTTAATTCTGAGAATATAACACAGCTACTTATGTTAAATTAAATTCAACACAAGTGGATTTAATACTATTGTTGTAAATTTCCATATGTGTCATAGTTTCATTTGACTTGTTTTAAGGTAGTTTTAGGTTTTGGTATGTTGCAAATAGGAAATCTGTTTTTAATTTTTTTATTGTGTTGTTATTGAATTTATAGCAATACATGAAGGTAGTGCTGAGTGTTATGTATTATTTTGTGTACTTTTTTAATGTTAGGGTTATGTGTGTCTTGTAATTGTCTAGTCACTGGTTCTGGGGTGATGGTTTTTGGTTTGCATGTACTGATTTGCTTGCTCAATTTAAATAAAATCTAGCTCTTGTAACAGAAATTCATGATTTGCTTGCATATTAGTAGCTATTTGAATAAAAGAATTTGCAAGGAGCAGGATGCCAATATTCAATTTTTAAACCAAACATCAACATAACTGTACTTTATATTTATATAAATTTACAGTTTAGGGGTTTCCTAATTATAATGACTCTTACGGAGACATAGGTTTTTTCAGGATAAATTATCATGATAATCCTTTATGGGATTGTCAGGGTAAATTGGTAATTAAGATTTGATAATCCTTTAAACATATCATCTGGGATAAGTGCTCATTTAGATATGATAATCCATAATGAGATTGTCATGGTAGATAGGTAATTAAGATTTGATAATCCTATAAACATATCATCTAGAATAAGTGCTCATTTAGATGTGATAATCCATAATTAGATTGTCATGGTAAATAGGTTATTAAAATATGATAATCCTTAATATGACTGACAGAATCAATCATGTGTTTTGGATCCAAAATTATGAAGACATTCCCATTCCCAGGCTGTGACTCACTCCTAAGCTCTGATTGGCTAATATCAAATTACTGGCCAATCAGAGGTTTGTCTTTTGAATGGGGTGTGAGCTTCATTATGAGAATATTTGTTGTGGGATAGACGAGTTCCACCCGAGGCTCTGCCAATATCCTAATTACTGAAGGTACACTTACCTGTTTTTACATTGACATTTATAATTCTGTTTCTCTTACTATCATGGGGTAGTTGTGCTGAAGGACACAAGGTTGATCATTGGTGTGACTACAGCTAAATACAGGCTTATTTCCTTGATAGTATATATTCCATTAGTAAGACCACGCAAAAGTTTGTTTTCAGCAAAGCATATATTTAATTAAAATGGCATTTTGTTATACAAAAGATGGAAAAATTGCCGCCATTAATAACATCATTGACTGTAATAAGAATGATTCAATTAGTCCAGATTGAGATACACATGGATTCATGTTTGAAGTTCCTGCCAAGTGGGCTGCCCTGTCCTGTTTACTTTCTATACCAGTGGGTGATGAATACCTAACTGCAGAACAGCATAGATCCAGATATGACTTGCAGTAGTGCACAGGAGTTCAGGATCTAATCGAAGCACACTTAGGGTGTACACTTTATACTCAAGTACTGTATATTCTCACATATAAGTTGAATCAAACTGCAATCAGCAAAGATCCTGATATGCCATAGCATAATGCACATGTGGACCAGGGTATATGTTGTTTATTCCACTAATTACAACCAACTGCAGAGACCCAAATCTACTGGTGCATTATGTGATGGCAGATCTGGGTCTGTGTAGTTTGCAGTTGGACTTGACTTTTAAGGTGTGTATATATGGTAAATAACAGTAGCTGTGTTTCTGTATTTATTGCAACTTGAACAATACAGTGCTTTTACTTAAAGCATGCCATGTTTTTATTTCAAATAAATAAGCAATACTGTCTTAATACATTGCTTCATATCAGACAAAACTGCTCCAGTGGCCTAGTGGTTAGAGTGTCTGCCTCGGTTGCGGGAGGTCATGGGTTTAATCCCCAGCCGAGTTGTACCAAAGACTTACAAAAATGGTACTTACAGCTGCCTCGCTTGGTACTCAGCATTAGGAGGTTAGTATTAGGACTGGTCGGCCTAGTGTCAGGGTAATGTGAATGAAAAATTGTTAAAGCTACTTTAAAAATCCAAATCACACACACACACACACATATATATGAAACAATGCAGAGATCGTAGCGATATGATTGAAAAATTGTTAAAGCTACGTTAAAAATCGAAATCACACACACACACACACATATCAGACAAAATATTGAGGTAGCATAGATAAAGATGCTTTATGATATGTATTATTAAAATGCATTTCCTTATTTTGAAAAAGGATTCTTTTCAACATTAAAACTGATTGTTTTATTCTTTCCACCTGTTCATGCATTTCATCTCACCTATATTAGTTTATAGAGCTGCATATATATCACTTTTCCAGTGCTGGCAGTGATGATGCTATCATCAAAATTTGTACTTTGTAAAGTTTATTTCCGAAACTTTTCTGCAGTCTGAGCACAATATGGAGGCAAGACAGGATACAGTATGGTACAGTAGCATTGACCTTGTTGTGAACTTTTAACAGTTTTAAAGACTTCAATTGTGTGTGATAAAGGAAGTTAAATATTTTAGATACATTTATTTATTACATCATTTACAGCCATTTTATCTGTTGACAAAGAATATGAAGAAAATCTGAATGTATTTGTTAGCATTGAGTGTGATTTTCTTTAATTCATAAAAAAAAATATTTGGTATTTTTATTTGACTTTAATATTATTTTTATTTTATTTAAATCACTGTTAGAAAGTTATCTTGATGTAATTTAAAAAGGAAGTAAAATCATCTTGCTAAACATTAAAGTTAAATTTACTGAAGGTAAACCTTGTCATGGTTGTGCCGTGTGCATAATTTTAGTATCTTTTTTTATGACAAGAAATGTATAATAGCATGCAACCGTCAAAATAACTTCACCGCTCTGGTGGCCTAGTGGTTAGATTATTCACCTCAGATGTGGGAGGTCATGGGTTCAATCCTAGGCCGAGTCATACCAAAGACTTACAAAATGGTACTAACAGCTGCCTCGCTTGGTGCTCAGCATTAAGAGGTTAGTGTTAGGACTGGTCGGCCTGGTGTCAGGATAGTGTGACTGGGTGGGACATCATGTCACATGTCTGCGGCATGATACCCCAGTGCTAGACATCACTATAGACTGTCACACTGCAGACATTGCAGTGATATGACTGACATTTTTTTAAAGCTACATTAAAAATCCAAATTACACACACTCAAAACAACTGAGGAAAATTCCAATGTATCAGGTCAAGGAATATGTTAAATTTAAAAACTAAATATCTTTTTTCAAAACTACTCAGTCATACACTGTTGAACCATCCATATGTAATAGCTTGTAAGTCTAATTAAACTGCAGACAACAAAGATCTTGCTCTGCCACAGCATAATGCACAGGCAGATCAGAGTCTATGTTGTTTATTCTACTGATTACTATTTACAAACTGGACAGACAAATCTGCTGGCACATTATACATTAATTACAGCAGATTTGGGTCTGTGCATCTGTGCAGTTTGCAGTTGAACTAATGTTATAAGTGAACATATATGGTATACCAGTATATCAGGTCAAAAATGTTATATTTGAAAAAGTCAATATGTCTTTAAAAGCTGGCTGTCATACACTGTTGAAAGCATTATATATATATATATATATATATATATATATATATATATATATATATATATATATATATATACTGTATATTTTTTAACATATTACATTAAATATGGAATAATTGTTGTTTCTTCAACAACACTCACTAAAATAAAAAGTCATCACATTTCTTTTTCTCCTCAGCTTTTCTAATTTACAATAAAATATACTAATAATGCACATTTTATCTTGAAATTTGTTTTTCCCCATAAGAATTATCTCATGTTTATTCACATACATTTAATCTTTAAGCATGTGTACAATGTCTGTGAACTACAATAACTGTTCAGCTCCCAGTTGTAGAGTGACTCTCTTCAACAGTTTTAAACATTCGGTAAAGTTCAGAAAATTTAACTTGTACTTGAAGAACAAACTTGTCAGCAACATCATGGAAACTTAACCATTAGAGAGCTTACCTAGAGAATCTAATGACTTCCAAATGCTCCGGTGGCCTAGTGGTTAGAGCGTCCACCTTGGATGTGGGAGGTCGTGGGTTCGATCCCCGGCCAAGTCATACCAAAGATTTATAAAGTGGTACTAACAGCTACCTCACTTGATGCTCAGCATTAAGAGGTTAGTGTTAGTACTGGTCGGCCTGGTGTCAGAATAATGTGACATCATGCTACATGTCTGCGGCATGATGCCCCAGTGCTAGACATCACTATAAACTGCCACATTGCAGACATCATAGCGATTTGAATTAAATTTTTTAAAGTTATGTTAAAAATCCAAATCACATCACATCACATAATGACTTCCAGAAAAGAATCCAATAACACACATCTTGATGCATGGGTGGTGTAGAAACAGATTACTTTATGTGCATTCAACGGCGACACAATTGACAGCTGAGTATGACCCTCATAATGCTAAGCTTTAACGATCGACAAAAGAAAATCATACAAGGACATAGTGTAGAAATAATGGATCTTCTTCACTTGTGCATGTGGCTACAAGGCAAATAATTGTTGGATTAACCCAAACCAAAATCGCAAGCTTATTTTTAAGGTTGCGGCAAGCTTGCAGCAAGCTAGCTATGTAAGCTTGCGGCAAGCTTAGATTTGAAACCGCAGCAAGCTTGCCCAGTTGCAAGCTTGCGCAAGCTTATTTTTAAGGTTTCAGCAAGCTTGTTGTTTAAGCTTATTTTTAAGGTTGCAGCAAGCTTGTTGTGTAAGCTTGCGGCAAGCTTAGATTTGAAACTGCAGCAAGCTTATCACAAGCTTGCGGCAAGTTTGTTGTGTAAGCTTGCCGCAAGCTTAGATATGAAACTATGGCAAGCTTGCATGGCCTGTAATGCTGCCATATTTCTTGCTCTTGATGTGTGAAAAGTACAAGTAATATCAAATATTAAAAGTAAAATGTTGATATATGCTAGAAAGTAATTAGCACAAAATCAATGTCACAACAAATGAGTAGCCATCAAATCATTTATTAATATTCAATTAAAAAAATATAAAAGCATGTGAAGGAAGTGTTGTTACAAAAAACAACATTAGTTATAACAATCTAAATCCATAATCAGAAGAAATTTTCAGATCCACGAGTTCATTGTCTTATACTGCGTCTAGTTGTGGCACATTTACTATTTATTACATCATTGAAGATTGCCTCAGAAAGACAGGGCTCACCACTGTCTTTCTTGAACTGTTTTAAAACAAATCCCTTTATTGCCTGTATTGCCAAATTTGGCAAGGCACTTGTGAGCAACTCGAGTCCCTGTCGCATTCGATGTTGCCAACTGTTCTTTTGTAAACAGCGTGTCCAGAAGAGATATTACTAGCTTTCTTGGTTGTGTTCCAATGTGAAGTGCGTGGGACAGTTGTGACTGAGTAATAAAACAGTCTATATCATCAACCAACCGGAATTTTTTCACTCCAGTGCTCTGAAAAATAAAATAAAATTAATGATTTTAGCAATTGTTTTCTTCTGATAAGGTTGGATTGGGTAGAAAAGCATTACATTTACTTGTCATGCATAAGGCATTGATCAGACCTATTCCATTTTGTGGACACAAAAATTATAGGAGGCTCTTCAGTAGCAAAGAAAATAAATGAACAGAAAATTTCAAACAGTTTAAAACGAGTCTGTTTGTACAATGTTATGAATAATGCTACATTTAATAATGCCCCTAGCACAAGTTTAAATTAGTAAATAATTTGAGAAAGTTGCACCATATCAAGACCAAAATCCAAAATGAACTTGTCCCGAAACGTTGTGTGCATTGGCTACTTGAAATTTTTAGTTAACATGAAGAAACAAAATACTGTAATGTTTTCCTCCCATGCGTATTTCTTGGATGCAGTGTCTGCTGCAGCTCCAACTGGCTTATCTACAGTAGGAATTTCCTGAGCTTCAGAAGCAGAATGGCTTGCCATTGAATGAAATGAAGGTGATTCAAACTGCAGCCTAGCTGCTTTTGGTTTAACAATACTTGCAGAATTCTGCTGCCATGATCTCTAAAAAATAAATAACTAGATTTGAAAACTTTGTTTTAGCAATGCAGACTAGTATTATTTTCTTAATATTTGTTATTTGAATTATCAGGTCATTGAAATACAATTTACTAGATGCAATACATCATGAAAATGTTCCTGCAGTTGCTGAAGATATAAAAATCTACAACTTTTAGTTTGAAGTCCTGACAAAGCCAAGTTTGTTGTACATGTATCTGAGCATTTCATGATTTTATTATATTTTTCTTCCTGCTAAAATAAACTCTAAGTACCAATATCAGAAAATTAACACAGTAGTGTTTTATCATGCCTACAACCATCATTATAGTCACAGATGCATGAAATAAATGACTTTTCAATTCTGTTCATAACATCTGAAATTTCCTTGTTGTTTCTATCTTTACTTCATCTCTTACTTGTACGCCAAATGTAACCAAGTTTCTTTGTAGGTTTTACACTTCTTTAACAAGAATAAAAAATTAGCCAAACTGTCACATCCTAGCTTTTGATAAATCATTTGAATTACTTAGCATAACAACACTGTATTAGTGCATGTAACCAATAACGTTGTTAGGTTTTATACATTCTTAAATAGACTAATGATAAAAATCATTATATTATTCAGCAATATGCCAGCGATGACTCATGATTTTTCTTTCACGTCATCATGATTTTTCTTTCACGTCATGTATGTTATCAATTGTGCGTGTTTGGGGGTTTTATATTGCTTTTTACAATTTTTCAGTTATATCACGACTATTTATACTTGTGAATATTATAGAGATGTCAACAATGGAACATCATATCGCAGACATAAGGGCTTGATATGTCTCATCCAAATTATTTATACATTGGGCTAACCAGTCTTAAGACTGTCCTCATTATATATATATATATATATATATATATATATATATATATATATATATATATATATATATATATATATATATATATATAATATTGGCTGGTAATACACTAACCTCCAATGTGCTGGTCAACTGCTTCAAAAACTTCACCTTTCTTGGAGTCACGTCCACATCTAGAAAAAAGTATAAAAAAATGTAATCGTCAGTTCTGTGAAAATATATGACACAAACAATATTTTGACGTCAAAATCAAAATTGCTTTTTATTACTATGTTGGTTTCAAAGGATCCCCTTTCAAGACCGTATTACTAAATTTGTCAATGAAACAGAAGTCGGAATATTCTTTCAAAAACTAAATGCCAGAAGTTATCATCACAAAATTACAGAGACTATATTTGATGGTGCATACATTGTTGGTAAGAAGCATTTACAAGTACTTGACATCAAATATCTCGCTGCATTAAGTCAGTCTGTAAATAACTTTGCAATTGGTAATTTTTATGTATTTTACCGGATTTTGCTAAATGGAATTCTTTATCACAGTGTAAAATATAACACACATTCAAGAAATTCTTGCTCTGTTCTTTATTCATTCAATGGTGTAAACCAATGTGGACAAATTATGTTCTACGTTAAAATTTATCCACTGTGCTGCTACTTGTTGAATGACTGCAGATGTACTCCTTCATTCTTTGCAATTGTAAATAAATTCACAAAAGATGAAAAATGTGCATTTGTAGATGAAACCACATTGGTTCATGCATGTTTGAATCACATTTATATGGGGAAATTGTCTGATCATTTTGTAGCCATACCTCTTGAAAACATTGTTGGTCTGGGTTTATTTATTAATTTTTTAAAAGATAAGAGCTGTATCATACTAGGACCTAATACTGTGGAAAGTGATTGAATTAGTTTTATAGTAAACATTGTATGGGATGACTTTGATAATATACTGTGGAAAGTAATTGAATTAGTTCTATAGTAAACACTGTATGGTATGACTTTGATAATATACTATTTATGTGTATTTGTAATGACAAGCTTTTGTATACTTTAAAACTGTTTTACCTGTAGATTGTAATATTTGTATTTTTCGGAACATTAACAGATTAAAGACAACCAGTAGTTATTTTATGATTATAATCCATGTCACTCACTGACAAAATAGCCAATTCAGAGTACAGTCACTTAAAGAATTTTTCTTATATGCAAAAAGCTCAATTGTTTATCTAACCTGGCTGATATTTTAAACAAGATATATCATTCAATTAGAAGAAAAAAAAACATTGTAGAAATAAATTACATTTTATATTAAACAAGGAAAAGAAATCAGTTTAATTTAAAATATATATTAATAAATTTCCTATTTAAGTTCAGACAGAAATGTTGGAATAATACATTTTATGCATGTAGCAGCTAAGTACAGCTGTTTAGCATTTCTGTAAGAATTGAAAATGTATAAATATATATTTAACTAGAGTGCATTAATTAAAACAAAATAACATTTAAATTTGACTTGTTTCTTACTGCACATGATCTCATGCAGGAGCTATATAGCTACCTGCCAACTTTAAACTGTCGTGACTGAATAAATTATAATTTGCATGAAGGCTTATGTAGAATTTTAGATTTTGCAAGCTTGCCGACTTGTAAAATTTCCTTCTGCAAGCTTTAATTTTTTATTTTGCAAGCTTGCAGACTTAAATTGGAAAAATTTCTTTTGCAAGTTTGCACAATCTTCAACTTAAGATTTTGCAAGCTTGCAGCAAGCTTACAAGCTTGCAGCAAGCTTACAAGCTTGCAGCAAGCTTGCAGACTTAAAAAAATTTCTTTTGCAAGCTTGCACGAGCTTCCATACTAGCTTGCACAACCTCAACTAGCTTGCCGTAAGCTTGCAGTAAACTTGCTGCAAACTTGTGGTAAGCTTGCATTTTGGTTTGGGAATTAAGTTTACATCTGAGACTGAATAAAAGTCACTTTGCTGATACTAAAGAGTACAAAATCAACGTGGGGCCCCGAGTGGTCTAAAGCGCTCTTCGTTACGGATCACTGCCATCTCACCTCTGCATGGGTTCGAGTCTCGGATTCGGCTAATTTGGATATGTGAGAAAGCTTGCCAGTAGCTTCTTGAGGGTCGGTGGTTCTTTCTGGGGTTTTCCCGGGCTCTTCCTCCACCATTAATACTGGTCACCATGTATAGCCTATCGTGTGCTGAAAAATGGCGTTAAACCCTACAACAACAACAACAAAATCAAGGTTGAAGAAGCAAAACTCTACATACAACATGTGGAATTCTTACCCAAGGTGGTAAATGACACCAGTCTGGATCTGACTAGAAATACAGCCAAGTATCCACTGCCATAAATGGAAGTAAAAATATTTGTTATTGTCTCTGGATTTTGATCCAAGATTGAATATCATGCCTTCTAGGATCAAGTGTCTAAATGTGTTTATTGGCAGCGTCAGCAATGCTGCCTTCAAGGAAACTGCTGATTAAACCCTTTCGCATTCCAACAGTTCAACGATTTTTATAGAAGTGACCCGAGATGGTTAGATGCTGTGTACCAGACCCTTTGAGCCCAACCGAACTACTTAAGGTCCTGCTTGACTCTGTTTGAAGCCAAAGGACAATTAGGAACTAACAGTAACCATGGCATTTCTTATACAGGAAAGTATTGCTTTTGCAGATTTAGGTAATGTCACAATGCAAAGAAAAAGAGCAAACATTAGGATTCTGTTTTCATCACCACTTAGCTTAAAGAATCGCACTTCTGACCAAAGAACATTGTTATCGTTGTCAAATTGATCATTCTATTAAAAAAGAAAACAACACGACCAATGTTTGATGATGAGTCAATGTTAATTTCAAGGAAGCTAACCAGGCAATGACCAAAAAGCCTAAAAACCCTCACTCAGATATATCTCATAAAAGTTTTAAAAAACCCAGCTCTTGGTCCTAGAAAAATATTTTTAAAAATCACCATTCATATCATGGGGGGGGGGGAAATCACTTCATATACAAAGTTTACATTTATATTCCATAAAAGAATGCCATTTTCTTGCATGCTACATTAAATTACATTGGATGTTTTCCCCTTTAAATGCTGGCCAATACGGCAAAGAGAAGTGGTTGGGAAACTGTACTTGCTTCTGGTACATGATTTGATACACTCTTTTCAAAGGTTGACTGACGATTTGGTGTGTGGGTAAACGTACACTCTTGTGCGGTTCATAGGCGTTACTTTAAAGTTTTTATCCTGTCCACACTGCAAGGCTTCTTTCAGTACGCCAAAGTTCACTATTCGACTGGTGCGATAATTGAGAGTCCATCCTTTCACTTTACACTTGGAGTGCATTTCTCCTTGTGGGTCTCGGTATTCGTAGCCATAGTGCTTGTCCGTCCAGGCTCCTAAACGGTCTCCTTCGATGTGAGGGTGGCGTTGACCCAGGCGTTTGATGTAGATGCAACTGTCTATGTCAAAGTACAGGATGCGATCTCCTAACAGTTCTAAAGCTTGATACAATTTTAAGCGAGCATGGGCTGTCACATAAGCCGCAATGATGTCATTCCAAATTCATCAGCCTCTACAAAGTCCAGTTCTTCCTCGTAATTGACTAAGATCAAGTCCTGACGAAGGATGTCCACGTGTTTCGTGTATTTATTTTTGTCGTGAATCATCTGGAAGTAGCGAGAAGATTCTGTCAAATATACTGTCTTGGGTAAACACGGTGGTTGTGCCATTTTGCCCCACAAAGAATTTAATATCACTTTGGTAAACGTGTTTCGTGTATTTATTTTTGTCGTGAATCATCTGGAAGTAGCGAGAAGATTCTGTCAAATATACTGTCTTGGGTAAACACGGTGGTTGTGCCATTTTGCCCCACAAAGAATTTAATATCACTTTGGTAAACGATCCCCTTCCTTCGTTTTTCTCCACGTGATCTAAAGTGATGCCTTCCTACTCCCTGTATTTCTCTTCAAATTTCTTTTTGGTCTTAGAGAGTGTGGCACCAGGAAGGATATCCGCTATAAGCTTCTTGTTTCAGTTACAAAAAGGCATCCACGTAGTCTGCGAAAATGTCTTTCTGAGTCTCGTTGTCTTTGAGGTATTTTTGTGTCTTGGGAAAGTGGAAAATCTCCTCATTGGCGTGGTATGGCAAACAGGTGGCATTCGTCCATCCTCCGTAAAAACCATCCTTCGGGTTCAGAGGGTCCACCAGCTTATATCTTTCCATGATAAGTTTAAACTTGGGATCTGTTTTCAAACGGTCATTGTATATGTGTTCCCACATTTCCACCACATGGTATCCTTGCTGTTCTAACTTCAAGCATCGCTGACAAGTGGCCTCATACAAGTCTTGTAAAAACTGATGTAGTTAGTAACAGGCAGGGCAGACAAAAGTGCGCTGACAAGCAGAACAATGCACTCGTTCTTGTCCTTCGTCAAGAAAGTGCTTAGAAGCCAAACATCCTGAGCTTTTCGATTCACGATGCTTGTGTTGTTCTCGATTGTTATAGCCATAGTCACATTTCTCACAGTAATAACTGTATCCCAGGAATCGGGTGATCCTGGTAATAGCATCAAAATATTCAGTGTGAATGTATTTTCTGTCCTGAAAATCTTTTCCTCGAAACAACAGAGGTCCACACACTTCTTGAGGATGCAATTTCAAGGTGTAGCGTGGAGCCAAGACGTCTTGCAATTTTTGTATTTCAGGAATGCCAGGAGTTCTGCTTCTCTTCGTTGTTTGGCTCAGTCCCATTGTCAAATAGTTTTCCAGGCTCTTTCCCATTCTGCCGTGTCATTCTTGTCGGCATACGTTTGTCCCACCATGATGACATGGGCTAAACACATCTGGTCTTGAGAATTGTTAATTTGAACGAGGCTACGCGTGACGTTTGCACGTATTGGGGTGGGGTTCTTCCAATATAATTTAATTAAATTATGATGAAAGTTCCACCCTGGCTCGTTAGGTTAGAAAGTTAAATTAGTGACAAGATAGATTTACAGCTCTGAGCCCCCAGTCAGCAATGCCGAAGGTTAAATTATAGAGAACACGAAGATGAAATTCAATCAATAACAATTTAATAAATGTGATAATTTAAAACGATAACTTCCAATCACTCGTCTTCCCCTCGACCAAGTGACAGCCTAATTCATCCCGTGATTTACAGTGTGAGTTCGATTTTCCCCCTGTCCTTGCATCTACTCATCTATTTCTTCCCGCTGATTCCTTCCTTCTTTCCGTTTCTCTAACTCCTCCTTTGTCTCCGTTTCCCTCTCTACTATCTCCTCCTCCAATTTCGCTCCCAGACTTCAACTTCTCCTGACTTCTCTCCTTTCTTCTCCTTTCCTCCGTCTCTACTATCTCCTCCTCCAATTCGCCCCTAGACTTCACTTGTCCTGAGTTCTCTCCTTTCTTCTCTTTTCCTCCGTCTCTCTATCTGAGACTACGGGACCAAACTGTAACTGGTCTGTCCCTCAAAGCTTCCTGTGAAAAACCACAAGGCGTTAACATATGTTTTATCGAATCTCACCTCACACTATAGCGACAATTAATCATCAGATAGCTATCACTGTTTCGGTCACGCATGCATACACATCGAAATTCCCACACACTTCTTGCAGGGTAAACAATGGCGTAATAACACGGTATCAGCGAATTGTTATACAGACATCAATACATTGCGTCACGTCAGTATATACACATATATATTTAATCTCATCGTGCTACAATCTGACAACAATCAGACGCATGTCTGTACATTACAAATATTCAACAATGGCAAAATCTATAATCATATGAACATATGTGTTAGTCTACTATAAAATACCCACATAGTAAATTACAATATTAACTCTTACGACGGCTGCAAGCTATATAATTCTTTACAAATATCAACTAATTTCTTCAAAATATGCAAACATATTAACAAAACAAAGTAATTCTTCGTACTACGATTCTAGTAATAATAAAGTATACATACGACCTACAATTAAAATGCAGTCGCATTCCACAAAGACCGAACAAATATCTACTGACCTTTTGAAGCTTTCTGTACTTAGAGTTTCCCGCTCTAAGATTTTCCCGCCAATAACGAATGGCTATTCGGAGTTACTCTAACCTCTTCTCTGGGTAATTTCTCTCAGCGAACTAACTTTTGCCGGAAAACGCGGAGATATCATTCTACCCAAATCAAGGTCTCTCCCCTATCTCGATTCTGATTGGGTGGCGCTGTGCCCCTGTCCAATCGTCTTAGCGGCCAGTTCAACCTGTCTGTCTGTTTGCAGGGGAAAGAAGTTAGGACACTCCCACTTCTTCAGGCAATTTCTTTTGATCTTGGAAACATTTCGACACCTAGGTGATAATTGGCTATCGTGACTTTGCAACTCCGATGTCCGGTTCTTCTATTCTAGCCACAACAATCTTACATAACGGATTAGTGCTAGCCTTCGGCAATGTTCGACATCAAACAATGGCCTGTCAGAATTACCTTGATTATACATGTTTCAACTGGGCTACTCTGGGTCGGGGTAAACATGACACTACGCTTGATGATATGAAGGTGGTCCACCAATAACACTTTTCTACTTGTTCTTTCCCTTGGGGAAGAGACACATGGGTCATGAACAGTGTCGCTTTTCTATCGTGATGTGAAACTTGTAATTGGATTGTTGCACATGTTGAATCTTGTCAATGACTTTGGAAGGTGTCAATTTTACTGGGCTGCTAAACTCGATCCAAACGGGCGACTTCAAATTGTAGTGATGAATGCAAAGTCTCAACCGATCGTTTTCGTTGGCTTAACGTGGTCATTTCAGTGTGGTTAACAAAGAACCCCACACATCGGTGATGAACCCCTCTGCTTTTTCCAGCAGTACATCGGATTTGAAATCTCTAAACTTCACCATGTATGTGTAAGCTGTAGTTCAAAGTTTTCTAGAGGAGCGCTTTTCCGTCTCTTGAATGTGGTAGTACTTTTCAAGGTTTATTGGTTGACTTTGGTTGAGTGTAGACTCTCTGGGTCTGGATTCGGGCTCATTCATGCCATCTCCAAAATAGCTGGCATGAATTGGAGCCAAGACTTCAGCTACTGTGCGAGGTGATATGTCACATTTCTGCCTCTTACTTTCTTCTCCTTACTCCGTGAAATGATGCAATCGTTTCTTCTTGACTGCAAAAAGTCAAATGCCTACATTTTAAATGCCATGGGTCCCTATATCCATGTCAGACCAGTGTCTTCCCTACATAAATGGTCAATGTCATCCGTCACAGTATTCATGTCACTCTCAAACCAACCAGAATGATGGAAGAGCCCGCACAGATCAAACTTCTGATCAGAGTTTTGGAAGGTGTCATAAGAAAGTTTTCTTTCGACAAGTCTATGTACAACTCCCCCTCCTTTCGAGGTAAAAGTCAAAATACTTGCTATACCTGTAAGAAGAAAGGGCATTGGGCTACGTAATGTCCGGACCGTCAAAAAAGCAATACAGGTGTCAGAAGAGACAAACGTCAAGATACTTGTTATCACTGTCAAGAGAAAGGACATTGGTCTTCAGTCTGCCAGAAGAAACACAGGAGCAAAAGGAAGAGTGATTTCGAACAGGAAAAAGAAGAGACATCCTCCCAAAAGGAAGAACCGTGACACATCCAGAAAGAGAAGAAAAGAAAACAAAGAGAAAGTGAGAAAGAAGAGGAGTTAAAACATGTGAGAGTGAAGAAATTTTAAAATAAAAAACAGAGTGAAAATAAAGTCATAGAAGAAGTCTATGAACTTTTTAAAGTGTTGTGTTGGGAATTGGATTGTAAAATTTATAACAGAATAGACCAGACAGAAAATGTGACTCTTGGTCTTAATTTGTGTGAATGGTAGAGTGTGTGTTTTTATTTCCTCTTCCCTCTGTGTGGTTAGTAGATAATGGGTTTTTCCCCTTTCCTTTTTCTGTATGTGTATATTATATTTGGGGTTTGTATTCGTTCATGTACATTATGTGGCTAATATATTTGGGGTTTGTATGCGTTCGCATACGTTGTGTGGCAGTATATTTGGGTTTTTTTGGGGGGGTTTGTTTTTTTCTTCTTCCATCTGTGTGTGTGGTGTATGTGTGTGTGTCTGTGTGTGCACTCGTACGTTTGTGTGCATGTGTTTGTGTGCATGCATATGTTTCATCTGTGTGTATGTGTGCGCACATATGTTTGTTTGTGTGTATGTATTGGTCTTTGTTTGTCCCTGTAAAAATCTTTATTCCTACGAAATTAATTTCACCTACCTATAGTTGCGCATATTCAGGTCAGCCACTTGCAACACTGTTGCCATTATTTCCCTAGTGTCAAGTATAGTGACGTCAATAAAGCTGGACATTTTGAGACTATAAATATAAACTTGGGTTTTTCCAGAGGTTGTAGCTATAAATAGATACTAGGGTTTTTAAACAGGAACATCACATAATTTGAGGCTATAAATAGGTAGTGGGTTTTTCCAAAGGAATTTTCCACACGTTGGAGCTATAAATAGATATGAAAAGTGGGTTTTTCATAGGAATTTCAACAGGTTATAGCCATAAATAGATACATGGGTGTTTATCCATGATCGTCACACAAGTTGAGACTATAAATATTTCTAGGTTTATCCAATGTAATCTAATGTTTGGGGATATGTTTAGTCTCCTTAAAATCTGGGACAATTTCGTCATTTTAGCGTTACTTTTAGTCACATCCATTTTGGCGTTGGCGTTTTGGCGTTGGTCTTTTTCTTGATTATAGCTATTTATATCATCATTACAGTGATGCAAATTTATGAAAACCGCCAACATAATTTCAGGTCTATGTAATGCTTTATATATAAATCTCGGGCTTGTATTAGTATATGTCTGTCTCTGTTGTGTTTGGTTCTCTACCATCCTTGTCCCTAGATAGGTCCTATAGAATTTCCCCATTGTCCCTAGACAGTCCCAATCCATTGTCGTTTGATTCCCCTTGTCCCTATACAGTCTCAACCTATGTCAAACTTTTCCTTGTCCCGCTATAGTCCCAGCCATGTTAAATTTCCCCATGTTAAATTTCCCTGGTCCCTATACGTTCCCATTGTGTTTTCCTTATATGTCCTCATTTGCCCTACGGTATCAATATATTTATATGTGTCATATATGTATATGTCTCTACCCTGGTAAGCGCGTATTCAGGTCTGCCACTTGCAACATTGTTGCCAGTGTTCCGCCCAATTGAGGTCAGCCACCTGCAATATTGTTACCAGTGTCCACTACCGTAACGTCAAATCCTATTCAGTCTAAACAGGCCCATGTAAAATTCCAGTTTGAGGCTATAGTGCCGGGACCCTTTTTAACATAGAAGTCTTCGGATTTAAAACAGAACACTTTCGATGGTGAAACAAATACAATGTTTAATGATGAATGACTTGAATGAGAAAAGAATTATGATTTATACGTACGTGTATAAGATCCAAATATTATACAAATTAACATAATCTGCACGAACCTAATATTGCAAAAAAAAAAATGAAAGAAAAATAATGACCTTACACAGTACAAGGACAAGGTGAATGATCCACAATAATTTTACACCACGAAAAGAATGATGTGTTTGACTCAAATAGTAAAAATGGAGTTATTCAAATAGTGACAAATGAAGTATTTTACTCAGATATTAAAACGATGAAAACAATGGGACAGATTCATACGAAATATATTTACAATCCCCAAACAATGGGTGATACAAACCCCAAAATTAGATCACGACTAAAAGATTAGATGTATGGAGTTACACACTCCGTCACCAGCACACTTGGCTACCAGTCACACTGGTCAGTCAAGCAGTCAGTATTCCAGATAGTCACCGACCACCATTCAATTCCTTGGTCAATCAAGCAATCTGTACCCATCAATCGGTCAGCAACGCCTGATCACCTGCTACTCGACCAGCAACACTGTTAACTCACCTCTACGATTGCTATGGTTCAGCTTTAAATATGCTATGGTTAGCTTCTATGGTTAGCTCTCAGCTGGTACCAAGTCGACTCCGATCAGCTCTACAACTGCGACTCCAATCAGCTGAAAAGACATCTAACACCGTGTGCTATGCATGATAGGGGCATATACGATAAAACGTAATGACGTTATATACGGTAAGCTACACAGATTACATTATCGGCACAATGATTACAAAATAATACACAGGTTCAGAAGTGAACCCGTGCTCGATAAGGATCCTACAGTATTAAACGTTTCTTTAAAAAAAAAATGCAACTTTATATTGCTAATATAAATCTCTTGCCAAGTCACAAACAAGAATAGAAAATATTTGCATTATACTACGTAAGCCGAAGCTACATATAAATTATTGTTGTTGTTGTTGTGGGGTTTAACGCCATTTTTCAGCACACGATAGGCTATACATGGCGGCCAGTATTAATGGTGGAGGAAGAACCCGGGAAAATCCCGGAAAGAACCACCGACCCTCGAGAAGCTACTGGCAAGCTTTCTCACATACCCACATTGGCTGAATCTTAGACTCGAACCGCCGCAGACAGAGGTGAGATGGCAGTGATCCGTAACGAAGAGCGCTTTAGACCACTCGACATATAAATTATACATTAATAAATGTGGTAGTACAGTATTTATAACTTATATATAAGAAATTAATAAATAACTCACATACCTCTACAGCTGAAGATGTGCAAGTCCTTAAAGTATTTGTTGACATCTCTCATTTCTCCCCAGCACAAAGCTGGTTTGAAGTCAAGAGATGACACATTGGTTTTCCAAATGTGTGTGTGTGTTTTGCATTGTTTCCCTGCCCACCCATGATAGATGTGCAGTGTTGATGTAAAAAAAAGGTAATAGTGCTAAATAAGTAGTTTTTGTCAGAGTTGATCTTGGTTCTGTTCTATCAATGTTCTTTTAGTTATCCCTTCCGCTGGATCCTGGTCTGTACTTACACCCCATGGAGCTCGTAAATTCTTCGAAACTAGTTTCTTTTGGGATCCATTCGAGGAACTTGAATGCAATACCCTCGACTAACATACCGGTGAAGTTTCTGGTTGGGAGGACTCTTTTCTCCCAACCACTCCCTAAAACCAATCAGAATAAGATTATCAGCAGACATAGTCCTCGTGGATTATTCTCTTAGAGCTCCGGGGACATTTTCCATTCCTAGACCCTGCAGGCTTGAACCTGGCTTCGTACTCCCCTACCCTTGTCACCGTTAAGGGATCATGTTTCCGCTTCCTGTTAAAGTTTGTTAACTTTTAGTGACTTTTGCCAAGGTCAGATTTTGTCCTCTGTTGGTGGTGTTTGCAGTGTTGCTACAGTAATTCTCTATGCACGAAATCTGTTTTATTTTGGTTCCTTATCTGTTTCGTTGTTAACTTGTGCAAGATCGTTTTTGTGGAATATGCTTTTGTCTCAGCACTTGAGTAATTTGGTCCTCTATTTCCTGTTTCAGAGACCTTTTTTTGTTCGCTTCGTTTAGAATAATTTCTGTCCTGTTTGTATCACGTATGTACATTTCCACCTCCGTTCTGTAATATTCCATTGGTTCACTAATCGTGTTCTTGGTTAGGCTCGTGAAGAGTCGCATTTTATGGGTAATACTTCATAAGTTGTTGTTGTTGTTCTAGGGTTTAACGCCAATTTTCAGCACAAGATAGGCTATACATGGCGGCCAGTATAACTGGTGGAGGAAGAACCCTGGAAAACCCAGAGAAGAACCACCGACCCACGAGAAGCTACTGGCAGGCTTTACCACACTTCATAAGTACCTTATTTGAAATTATATATGTATTTTATCCATAGTCCTGAATCGAAGTCCGTATCTGTCCGTATCCGTTGCCGTTACGTGGTATGATTTGTTTTATGGTATGTTTTATCGGTTTTATTTCTTTAGAAATTCAAAGTCAAAAGTTCCATTATCCTTAATTTAATCCATAGGCATGAATCAAAGTCCATATCCGTTGCCATGGTATTTTAGATTTGTTTCATGGGTTATACTTCCAAAGAAGTACCAGCTGATTCACTCTCGCCTCGTGGTCAGGCTTATACACACAATTCCCTCCCTTGTTTCTTCCTGACATTTCTCCTGTTCCAGTGAACAACAGAGTGAATCAGACCACTCATTGACAAGAAGTTCTGTAATGTGCAGATTTATTCCTACGGTGAGGCATTTATACACAGAAGATGTCGCCATACATCGTCTGAACGCTGCAAGTATTCGGTTCTTCCCATCGAAAGCACTTCGCACGTGCGGCATAGGAAGCACCGAACTGATTGTTTCGAAATATTGTGTAATATACATAAATCATCCTCGGGTATCGTTGTACACAAAAACGAAACCAGAGTACATGTATACAATTCCGTGACATCTGCCCATTGGGATAAACTGTGCCAGATTTGACAAGTTAGTACTGTTCTGTCGTTTTAGGGTCATTATGGTTGACGCGTGGAGCCTACTGCCGGGCCATTTTCCTCTCTATCCGTCTTGGACATACAAAAAAAACTGTGTTGGCCGATTCATACTCGTCTAGCAACAAAGTGCCCCGAACCGGGGTGGCGCCAGGGTGGTGGTATCAATTTTCACCTGGCATATCATAAGCGAAACACTGACTGTTCCATTATGTGTGTGTGTGTGTGTGTGTGCGCGCGCGCGCGCGGTTTTGATTCCCACACATCTTCAGTTCTTACTATGGTTTGGGGCTTCAATGCCCCGAATTGCGACACAACTATGTAGCGAGCGGTGTTCTAATTCCCTCCCATACGATATATTAAGAATACAGCGGTACTGGAACTAAATCATCGCACATGCCCGAATGGGTGAAAGCGACATTAATGCAAGGAAGGAAGGAATTCCTATAGTCTTCAACTAAAAGAACAGTGAACAGTATTATTATCAGCGAATACAGTCAGAGATGGAGACATTAATCTCACCACAAGACCTGAATGCGATAAGGAGACTGGACCTCCAAGTCGGTACAGGATGGAGCCTTCGAGTCCAGGCAAAACGTACAATGCTTTTGCTGATCTGAGAGGATAATACAACTAGATACAATTAGAGAAATGCACCCCAAAGAAGACCGGCATTAACAAGAGCAAAAGAGGTAAAACAGAGGGAAAATACTATAACATCAAAAGCCGACCGAACCCAAATGTCGGTTCCACAACTGCCCCACCTCAAAGAACTTCCACTGCGAAGTACACCAACTTCACAAAATCTAATAAAGGAGGTCTGTCTTACCTCACCAACACCCATTATAACAACACCTATAACTTCAATGAGTTCAATTCAGTCTTAAAAAGAAGCCCCCCACAGCGGCAAGGCGGAATCAAAGAGTAAGCAGCAAAGTGAGACGTAGTCTGAGTCAACTAAGGACACCCAGACGAAGGGGCTACAGGATCCAGGATTCTGGGAAAATAACTGCACCCACAATAGCACCAGAGAAAAGAACTTCACCCACAATAACAACAAGAAGGCTGACAACTACAGCAACAACAGAAAGCAAACTTAACCAATGTAAACATATAGATACAGCTGCAACGGTCATCACAATACAGCAAAATATGTCACATTCGTTTTGATTGGTGAAAGCTCCTAATCAATTCCGATCATCTCTTAGATTATATATAGAGGCACATTAGTCACGTGGTTGCCCTAATCGATTCCTCGGGACGTCAGAGCACTGTAAAGTAAGCAAATTTTCACAGATTATGAGTTTTTGCAATGGATCAACACATCCTGAATTGGGAGGACCAAATGGAAATGATTAAAACAGCAAAAGGATTTGTTAGGCAGTTGATGGGGAAGGATACCGAAAACCATGAGGGACTGGGATCAGGACAAAAGGGACAGGGAATGACAAAGGAGGGCGCAGACACAGGAAAGCCTGAACCAAACTGGATTAAAGTTTAGCGGAGACCAAGCTAAAGGGAGGGCAGGATTCGGTCCTGGAGATCTGGTCACTGCTGGCAAGTATGGCCTAATAAAGAGCTATTTTCAGGGTTAAGAAGCAACGACCCTTTTAAGAACCCACCAGATCTCTCAGAAACAGAGATACCACCCAATTATTGCCAAAACATGCGTGTTTATATGGATGTGTTGGTGTGTTTATCTTAGGTCTATGTTGATTATGCAGCTAAAACTTGAATCTCCTCGTTATTCTGGCTTTAGGTTTGCAAGTATCTATGTACGAGTATGAAATGTCATTTTGTCTACTCTAGGTGTCACTATTCCTTAATCTCCCTCCTATTTTTACATTCCTTTTCTCACGGCTTGTTGGCGAGTGAGATGGTGTTTTGGGCAGCAAATATGTGTGTTGGTAAGTTCGTCTGGATGCTGATCAGTACGTGTGGTTGTGGGTCAATGCATCTAGTTTTAGCATTACATCTGCCGTAGTTCCCATAAGGCTCCATATCCCATTGTCCATTCTATTCTTAAAATGGGTACTATGTGGGCATAATTGCTAATTTGCCTTTGCCCACCAAGTTTAAGTTAGTTCCTATATTTGATGCATATAATACTGGTGCAGAATTTCCCCAGGAGGCTGTCTCCAAATTGCTCATTCATCTGATCCATAACTATGCAGATTTATGCCAGTATTGTTTTAGTTGTCTGCATTTTCTGTTGGCTTGATGATCGGCAAAGCATGCAATGTCTTCGTCTAATGAAAAACTAACGGACCACCAGCTCAGAGTAATCCCATAATAAGGGATCAGCTCTCTCATTTTGGAATTGCAAGATCAGATTAACAAAATTAACAGTATTTTTCAGAATATGTTATGCAACAAAAATCACAATTATAAATTCAATTAGTGTAAATGCATCTAGATGCACACCAACTTTGCCATCGCAAACATGTAGAGAAAAGGTCATTTTAAACTTGTCAGTGCATCTGCACAACTGGTCCATCATGTTGGTAATGCGCTCAGAATTTTGTTATCCTGATGATTGATTTTATGCATTATGCTCAGCTGTTAAATCTTCGGAAAATAATTTCCAATATGTTAATTGAATAATCAGATGCAAAAGATATTTCTCGCTAGATCACAACATCATAACTTCGGGATTATTGCTTGCATGCAATAGTAAGGTTTAAGCAAGGCGCTTTACAGTGAACGTGAACAGTTTCAGAGACTCTCTGTCTCTGTCTTATTCTCCTTGAACTGCTTTTATCTTATATTTATATTCAACGTTATTCTCCAATATATGTAGGAGGAAAAGTACCTGCCAACTCTACACCTTTGGTACATTTTGGCTCCAGCGAAACCCGAAGACGCATATCCAAGATACGCTTTACTGTTCACCTTTTGATCTGCAAAACGAAGAGAAATACAAATCTGTTCGTTTGTGCTCGTCTATCAGTGCAAACATTTTCATGTGTGGCACACACTTTCTTTCTCAAGTGAACTTGACAAATAACAAATCAAGTGCACGCAGGTGCATTTTTGCATAAAGACAATGACGCTACAGTCGTACGAGGGCATTAAGCTGTGACAAGGATGTTTGATTTCTTCATTCAAATCTTTCGTAGTAAGTAAATCCGGAGATTCAAACTGGGCGATAGATTCCTTGAACAAGCCGTACTGGAGAAACGTATTTAACTTTCACTTTTTGATGGCCAGTTTGGTGCATTGCCTGCTCGACCCACTACACACACCACAAACATGTGCGATTCAAGCAATATCAATGGGAAAGAATTTGGATAAAAGCTGAAGTTTTGTCGAAATATAGTCAAGGCCGTCGCAGGCATCCCCACCCCATCGGAAACAAACATACAGCGTAATGGCGACCCACTTCAACTCAGGGACTCATCTGGGGCTGAATTTGCATGTGCTGTAAAATTGATGTAGCCTATATGCGAAAATTAACAAGCCCGTCAAGTTTTGCGCACCCACCCACCCCGAAAAAAGTTGAAATGACGTTCCTGCTCCTACTCCTGTCTTGGTTCACTTACGACTGCCCGGATTATAGTAACAATTCGTAAAGGGTCATAAATAAAAATCTTAAACAATGGATACAAATTACCTAATTTTGCTTGGTTCACAACATAGAAGTTAGACTCATTTTACAATAAATAAAACATGGTGTGATCATGACGGAGACTGTCAACGTGCACAATGTAATCTGACAAATTTTAAGTTATAATAAAGCTCAAGAATGTAAAATTCTTTTAGTCATGCGGAGGAAAGTTGTTTTGGATTTAAATCATTTGATTTCATACTACATCAGTTGATTAATGTAATTTTGGCGGCGACGGCTGCCCATAGATAAATGCTACTTGTTTCAAACAGATCGCGCATGCATTATTCCGAATTCCTCGGCTGGTTTACATCGTTTGTTAATCATTTTACAAGAGTCTGGCGTTTTATCAGTAAAGTACGACGAAATCTCTGACATGAAATTACCTTATCGGTAATATAAATTAACATAAGGAGTGCAAGCGTGACCATAACCCTCTGTTCGATTCGACTTTTCTCACGCGTCTTTTACCGCTTCAGAATCGCAAGAAGACTGGAGGACTCACGGTACTAATTCAACTCCAATATTAAACATATGGAAACACTATCATATTCAAAATTCAATAACTTAAAATTTCTGGGCGCTGATGATGAGACCTATAATTCTCCATGCACATCTAAACTTGGTGCAAGCTTATTTATGGAGAACACCATATGACCCGCAACATTTTGTTTATTTACATGTGCATGAAACACGTTATTGATTCTGCACCAAATTAATCAGGTGCTACTTACATTATTGAGTACTCCTGGGTCAAGTCTGTAAAAATACTAAAACTGCATCAGTAGAAATTTGTCTATATTTTTTAAAATTACATATAGGATAAACTTCCAAAAGATATTTTTACTAAAATTTTAATTTTCATTATTAACCAATTATGGACCACCAAACCCGTAAATACTCTATTATTTGTTCCCATTTCTAGACTAGTTCACAGTTCTTCCGTGTAATTAGTACTGTGTGTCCTGAAAAGCTACTCATATCCATTCAAAAGACAGTAACGTACCAGCGCCTAACTCTCTGATGACAATTCGCATGAATCCAATCCGGCGAATTAACCTTTATTTTCACCATTACGGTCACAAATCCTTTCTATACGATTAAATCAGACGGAAGTAACCCATTCTACCACCGGCTGAATGCTTTTTATTTTAGACTGTATCATTAGTCATACAGGTAAGACCATGACGCTGATATTTATATTTTGGGCGTCAGCACTTAAACCAAACCAACATGTGATATGTCTTACATTGTGCGACTAATTGTATCATATTCAAATTTTATTGATAAAACTTTGATACTTATTGATAAAACGTCAGACTCGTGTGATCCTTTTTACTTTCGGTTTGGATTCCAGTGGGTCTTGAAATCATAGTAGGACGGCTGTCATCAGATACAGAAATATACACAGTTTAGTTTAGATCGATAGAAAAGGTTGCTGAGTACATGTAAGGTTTACATGCTGTTAAAAACTACCGCCATGAACGTTAACCACTCAATATAATAATTTTAAATTTCAGATAAAGTCATGACTTTGGATGAAGGGTGTTCTGTCTGGTATAATGTGATAGAAGTGACAAGACACAGGAAATTATAAGCATTGTGGGGTTGGGGGTATAATTCTTTAATTCAGTTATCTGTCTCATCCCCACTTTACACTAACACCAAGCCTTGAATAAATAAATATAAAAATAAGTTTACATTCCAGGTAGATTGATAAATTTACACTAATCAAGAATAAACCTAAACATGTTATGAAGCTAGTGAAAACAAAATATTATCAGACCTTTGGAAATAGTAGTTGTGATGCGAGCATGAAAACCTCATACAGAGCCTTGGGGTGTAGAGATAACTCCTTTCTGCAGGGGTGTATTACCATTATGATGATGCTGTCAGCGTTGATATTTTCTTCTTCCATTATTCTGCTACTTTTGCTGCTTAATACTGTCGTAAAATTATCACTTTCATTATTACTGCTGTTACTGTTGCTATGAATACTACTACATTTGCATTAATAGTGTACAGTCAGTTGTCTGACCTTGTCAGTAAGCTCAGAGGACAAAGTATGTCACATGATTTTCATCATCATGATTAGTATGCTGATCTCCCCAAAAGAGAAGAAAATGTATTTCTTGTACTAAAGTGAATTCATTGTAAATATTTCCTATGCTGGCATGACTCGCTTAAATCTAAGAGGGAAGTGTTAGAAGTCAAGAAAATATTTGTTTTAAAAAAAACAACAGTTACTTGTTTTTTTTTGTTTTTTTTTTCTCGTTTACACAGCAACCATTGTAAGAATTGGCATTTCATATTTTAATTCTCTCCTGTCTATCCATTTAATAGTTTTTAGATTTTGTAGTTCTATACCACTTAAAATAAGAAATTAAGGAAGCTTCATATTAGATAGTGTTTACATTTTTGTATGGTCTTTTTTAAGTACAGGTTACGGTATAGAAAGACACACACACACAATGTAACCATAAGCTACTGCATTTTTTGTGAAAAAGGTCAGTGTCACCATGACTTTGAAAGAAAATGCTTTGCACTTGAGTTCTAATCAATATACTCTCACCAGATTTCATAGATGTCTTGTGCTAGGGGAAGTTATTTCTTTTGGAGCTTCAAGTCATAAGTCAAAGTTGTAATGACACAAACAAAGGAAAAGTTTCTGTAAAATAACTTCAGTGACAAACCACATACAACGGACTTTGTGTATGATATGCAGCTATATCTAGTTAGTTGCTAAATATGTTAATATATTACATTATACTATATATTATTATATTATAATACTTAAGGGATACAGGCTGATACAGTAATTAGTGTCCATCACTGTCCAGCAAGCTTCATTAATAGTTTGCCCCATGGGATAAAAGTTTATTGTCATCAGGGTGGAAAGGTTTAGAACTAGATGGTTGTCATCAGAGGTGATGTTATATAATATCAAGTTGAGTTTGGCTGCTTTCATCTTAAGCAGCTTTCATTGAGGCATGCACTGGAACATTACAATAATATAAACTATTGATGCAGACAATAAGAGGTCGAAAGTCCAGGTTACAGGCACATTTGAAAAGGAAAGTGGTGTCTGCATGATATCTTTTTACCATGACCAAAGTCCATTGCCCACGTGAATGGTGGAGGAAGCAACATATTAATTTCCCAGAATTCATATGTATCTGATGCAGAAGGAGCTGCTTCCTGTGAAGTCATTATTCTACATACCATCGTCTTATGTCTGCTCATCATCTTGTAAATTACTTTAAAATATGTAGGGCAGACATAATTTATAGTCCATGGTAAAAATTTATAAGCTTACTGGTCATACACTAGAAGAGCTCATGCTGTGGCTTGCTGGTCGTCGTCTATCCATCTGCGATCCATCCATACATTGTCCTTCTGTTATCACATTTGTTTTTGTTGCTTTTCATACTTGGCTTGGAGGATTGGTATGAAACTTTATGCTTGCATTCATCCTAAGATCTAGCTGTAATGAAAATGACACATCTATTGGGACCACCACAATGCCCTTATTGAAAATGTTGTTATTGCTGCTTCACATGAGTGGATGGTTATATCATTGGGCTTTCACTAGAAGACTTCTGATTTCCAATTGGTTGTGAATTAATATGGTACTGTGTGATGGCATCAAAATGGTCACTATGGTGGCCATCTTAAAAATCTATCACTACTTCTTCAGAATGAATTGTCATATCACCATGGGTTTTCACTCAAAGGCTTTTTATCCAGTTGATCCAGTATAACAGTGTTATGTCTGAGATAGCTGCCATGGTGGCCATCTTGAAAATTTGTCATGGCTACTCCTCCTCATATCAACATGGGGTTTTCATCAAAAGATTTCTTATGCTGTCTAGTTTATTCCTTTTTGAAAATGGTGCCAGTCTGAAATTCAATATAGCCATGGTGATGAGGAGCTTGAAATTTTGTTATGCTAGTTCTTCTTAATGGATGGTCTTGTCTGCATGGTTTTCTTGCTGACAAACTTTTTAAGATATCTTGTACTAAATGCAGATTTTGCCAATCTGAATCCATTAAAGACGATGATCATCTAAAAAATCTTGTTAGTGCTACTGCTCCAGAATAAAATGTATTGTCGATATTGGGTTTCATGACTAGACTTCTTATGAAGTCTAGTTGATCCCAAATGAACATCGTGCCCCTTAGCCATCCAATTTCATTGCAGTGGTGGCAGTCTTTTAAACCATGTTATCCTTACTCCTGAGCAAATGGCTCTATTGACATATGGTTTTCAGTAAAATAATTTTTATGATGTCCAGTTGGTCTCAAATGAAAATGTTGCCTTTTTGACATCCATTAGGACGTTTGATAATATCTAGTTTGACCTGAATGAAAATGGCTCTCAGCAGATCTCCCAGCTTCATGGACACGATGTCCATCTTTTAAATCTTGTTGTTGCTACTTCTCATTGATAGTCATAGTGACATGGGATTTTCACTAAAGACCTATTATGTTATAAAGTTGGTTGTAGATGAAAATGGCACCAGTCAGACCTACAATTTTGCCACCATATTAGTGATATTGAAAGTTTTGTTACAGCAATTTTTGATGAACAGATGGTGGTCTTTAGGTTTTAACGTTGAATAATCTGATGATGCACAATTCGTCCTAAATAATAATGGTGCTAAACAATAGTGGCCATTCCAATAATATTGTTTTCACAAATCCCCTTAAAGGGATGGATGAATGAAGATGGGGTTTCAGTCACACTCTTCTCATTATATGTACTTGGTCCTATAAAAAAGGATGCTAATGCAACCTCCCATAATAAGAAACAATTTGTAATGAATATTCTCCTAAATGGATGTCTATACAGACATTAAAAAAAAATTCACCACTTCATTCTTGTAATATCTACTTATTCCTACATTAAAATGAAGCTTATTAAGAGTCCCAAATGAAAGCCTTGACGGGCATCATGAAAATCATTATGGCTACTTCACCGTAATGGAGGGCATTATGGAAATTATTTACTGAAATACTGTGATGGCAATATGTAACTGATTCTGAATGAAAATTGTGCTCATGTGCTACCTTATGACATTGATTTTAAGGTCAAAGGTCATGACTTGGTTTCTATCTGTACTACCTTGTGAGTAAGATACCACTTACAAGTATGAGTAAGTTTTTATCAAAACCAGTTTGACGATACATGTATATCTGAATACCTTGAATGTAGGCACTTTTTTTTCTGAAAAATCAGTTTTTTTAATTTAACCAGACTTTAACCTAACCAGTCAGGTGGGTTTATTTTAGCACTGAGACCAGCTTAATGATTTTCTTTTTTGTGATATCAGGTTCAAGGTCATAAGTTATGAAAAGAATTTTGTATTGAACTAAAGACATCTTGTAAACATGCTTAGTCATGTAACATAAAAATATATTTTGTTACCAAATATGGTATGTTGGATTTTCTTAGGAATATCATAAATAATTTAATTCCTTTGCCTTTAATAAAGAGTTAAAGAGTTTTATCTTTAAAACATTGACATTCTTGTCATCTAGCAGAGCAGCAGTTCCTTCTAGAGATTCTTGTTCTTTTCTTCCTCTACTTCCACTTATTCCACTGCCACTACTACTGTTACTGGAACTACTTACAGATGCTCATGAATGGGGCTTCGAGAAACCATAGTGATATGTATTACAGCTGGTGTGACAGTTGTGGCAGTTGCTGTTGTGCAGTATTTATGGTCATTGTTACCATCACAAGGTGAGATTTTAATACTTACATTGTACCTAATATTACAAGAAGAGACCATTGTGGCATAATTCAGAATCAAATGGTCTAGAAATATTCATACATATGATATTTTCCAGGTACCTCAATAAAGTATTTATAGGTTACTGCATTTCTATGGGAAAATATGAACGAGTGTTTCGGATGGAAATACTGCACGATCTTGGGAGTGCAGTATATATCCTTCAGACAAAACAAGTTCTCTATTTTCCCATATAAATGCAGTAACCTTTTTATTATATGCTCATTTTCTTATTCTACCTAAGGTTTAATTATATAAACAAAAATACATTACAAGAAACAGTGCAACTGAATGTATGCCGTATTCCAAGCTAAATGCACAACTGCAGATTCATCATTACACAACAACAACATTAGAGTCATAATTTGAATGAATGTGCATTGCAACAGCTTTCCCATTTGATCTGGAATGAATAGAGTTTGGTATTTGTTTTCAATTCTATGAAATTTTGTGAGTATGGATTGGATTTATATGTAACAATTCCACATGAAATACAGCGGATTGAAGAAGTGAGGGAGAAGTGTGTTGACATCTGCAAATGTGTTTCTGTTTCTATCATTGAATGTTTGAAATCCTAATGTGGGAAAAATATGAAGTCTTTCAATTACAATTATCAAAAAGATGCTATGGAATTTAATGCTTATTTGATTTTGAGTGCAGTAAGGAGGATGTAATTGCACTTGGAATATATTCAAAATTACAGTACAATTTCGAAATGTGTAATCAAGATTGAGAACCTATGACATGGCTCATGTAATTCGGATTTGCAGAACAAAGAAAGTATGTTTTGAGGAAATTCAGGATGTAAAACAGTAAGTATATTTTTGCTATTCTTATTACCAGCTAAAGAAGACATGTTTATGCCTTGTCACTTGCATGTTATTTGTAAGGACCCTGTCTGGCATCTACTGTATAGCTAGCCTAAATCCAAAGGATTGTATCAAAAAAGTTGATGCTGAATATGCCAAAGCAGCTGGTATGTTGCAGCTAGCTAGTCCATGAAACATCTGCTTTCATTCAGAAACAAATTTCATTAAACAAAATGTAAAGCGCCTACTATGTGAGTGTACATGATGGGTTTACAAAAGTGCTGGTGTGTGTATCCATTTAGAAAGTAGTTTTTTATGCATGTGAATGCAATATTAAGGTGTGCAATATCCTAAAATACTGAACAATTCTGACATTGTAAAGTTAAATGAGAAAAAAAATGAGCATGTAATAAACCAGTATACATATATATGTGAAGTCAGGCTAAATAACTTTTATAAAAGATTTTGAAGTAAATTTCTGGGTTTGATTATTTTACATTTCTTTTGCCATCAACTGATGTGCAATAAAAAAAATTATTTTGGTTCTCTTTTACTATATCAGAAAAGAAGCAGCGGGGAATGTCCTCCTCACTCCAACTCCTTGGAAAAAAAGAGTGGTGGGATCCTCTGCCCATGCCCATCTTTGCTCCCCCAACTTGATTAAATAAATAGAGCATTTGGGAAATGATGCCTCGTTCCCCTTCACTCACCATCATTGCCCTGAGCACACGCTATTACTTCAACATTTGCATTTGCTCTGTAAGAGATTGTCAGCTTGCCAAGCAGAAAAATATGGTGCAGTCAGTTCTTTGTTTCCAAACCTGAATTCAGGCCATTGCATCTGTTTTACATCAGTACAAAACAACTACTTTTGTGATCAAACTCAAGCAAATTTGTGTCAAACTTAAATAAATTTAGTCAGTCTCTTAGTTAAACTCAAATTTTGTTTGTCAGACTGTCCCTTTGACTTGTTTCTGTATTTATGACATGAGATTCTAGAGCAGTACAGACCTCTTCATGACCACTGGGTAAGTATGATTTTGGCCTCTTCATTGATTGGCACAGCAGTATGCACTTTATGGACCAAGAACCATTTTCAGCTCTCATCTAATGGTATTATTCAACTTCATATTTAGCTAGAACACTTCATTGGAGATGTTTCAATCTATTAATAACCACAGGTGTAGACCAAGATGGTATTCAATTTGAACTCTGCTCCAGATCCTGTTATTCTTTGTTTTAACTTGGAGGCAATGGCTAATAAACTTGCCTAGAATCCAGCCAGTCCATTAGATTTGGGCAGTGCTGAGTGGCCTCAGGACCACAATAATGGGGAAAGCAATAGTACTAGAGAGTAAGCATATACCACAGGCTCCTATTCCCATACAGACTGCAATAAGGGCAGAGTTTACTCTTGTGATGGCTTTGACACACTGTCTGTATTTTATGTAGAGACAGCCCTCAGACAGCTCTAAATACACTGTTGAACATTTTCAATAAACTTTATGAAATTATTAACTTCTTGCAGTCTTGGCAAGATAGTGGCCATTTTGAAAATCTTTTTACTGCTGTTGTACCTAAACAGATGGTCATATTGACAATGTGTTTTCACCACAAAGACTTGTTACATTGTTATTACATGAAAATTGTGCTGATCTGACTGACAACCAATATGGCCACCATGTCAGTCATCTTGAAAATTCTGTTAATGCAACTCCTTCTGAATGGATGGTCTTACTGACATAAGGGATGTGTTTGTCCTTAATGAAAGTGGTGCCAGTATTTTATCCAATATGGTTGTGAGAGTGATTAATTTGAAAACTCTTGTTATTGCTCAGAAATATCAGTGATGGTTTCAACACTCAGCAATTAAAAAGAAGAAAGTCTTATCTTGAATTCTTAAAAGTTCTTTTCGGTCAGTAGAACATCAGTTTCTTTGAAGGACTGTTGTTAAATACTTGATGCTAGGTGTTCAGTTTGGTTAGCTTGATGCTTTTATTCCTGTCCAGTTTGGTTGCATTTGTGTGTCTGGTTGTGGTGTCACTTGTGTCTCCAATTTAGTATACAGCAGTGTTTTGTTAAAATATACGTATGCACCACATAAATAGTGATTCAGCAGATACCAAAATTCTGTAGTTATGGTCAGGTAAGATAAGTATATTTTGAGTCATAATCATTGGAAATATTTTAATTAATTATTTATTTATTTAATTAACTAGTTTGTCAATCACTGATATTTTTTGTTAATATTTAATGTTTCACAGATTACAAATGTCTGGTTCAGTCTTTCCCAGATTTTTAAAAATGAACTGTACTTTAATGGTTTTTCTGCAGAAATTAAAATTTTATGTGAAGAAATATTTGTGGTTTCTTCTTGAAATTAGATGACATTAATCATTGAATTGAGAGAGAGAGTGAGAGAAAGAGAGAGAATATTTTAAACATAGAAGTGCAAATCATTGTCATTTTAAGTATTGTGCTGACCCAGTATTTATGAATCAAAGCAACTTAATTAGGAAGCTTTGGATCATATTGTTTATTGCATTGTTGGACATGCAATAGTCAGATTAAAGTTTAGTTGAATCCTTTTTGTCTGCTTGTTCACTTGTCCCTGTTTGTGCACGCTCACCTCTTTTCCTTGCAGATTTATGATCCATTCACCAGTTGTGGTTTAGGCTTGAAAATGTATAGTGACATACTCAGTGTGAGGATGATGTCCATAACTTGATCTGAACATATGTATTGTGACATATTCATTGTGAAGATGACCATCATAATTTGACCTGTCCATCTGTACAGTGACATGTTCATTGTAAAGATGACCATCATAATTTGACCTGTCCATCTGTACAGTGACATGTTCATTGTAAAGATGACCATCATAATTTGACCTGTCCGTGTGTACCATGACATGTTCATTGTGAAGATGACCATCATAATTTGACCATCTGTACAGTGACATGTTCAGTGTGAAGATTGTCACCATCATAATTTGACCATCTGTACAGTGACATGTTCAGTGCAAAGATTGTCACCATCATAATTTAACCATCTGTACAGTGAAATATTCAATGTGAAGATGACGATCATAATATCACCATCTGTACAGTGACATGTTCAGTGTGAAGATGACCATCTGTACAGTGACATGTTCAGTGTGAAGATTGTCACCATCATAATTTGACCATATGTACAATGACATGTTCAATGTGAAGATGACCATCACAATTTGACCTGTCCATACCTGTTACGTTCATTAATTGCTGAACCTTAAAAAAATCATCTCTAGAGATCAATGTGATTGATATAGCAAGTTTACTAGAATCACAGCATTTTACATTTCAGGTTTTGTTCTTTGTCTTTAACAGTCTGCGGAATTGTGATAAAATTATGTGTCCTGTGCCATATTTTCCATTAGTAATGTTGTTCTTTTATGCTTCAGGGATGCATTTATCATGTATACATACTTCTACTGAATCATCATATAATCTCTTCAAAGGGCTGTTTGCCAACATTATGTTTCATTTTTTCTTAATAATTTTTGGTAAAAACATTTATAACAAGTAATTTAAATATTGAATTGATTTATAATCAAATCTCCTATTATTAAAACAATAAGTGGTGGTGGGTTTTTTACCTAGAAAAGTATATTTTTTTTTAAAAACACCAAAACTTGATTTGTCATGTGAACTTGATCCAATTCCAACATCACTGCTGCTTGAGTGCTTAGATCCAGTATTGCCTTCAATAACGGATGTTATTAATACCTCTCTCTCATCCAGGGAATTCCCATCATTTTTCAAAACCGCCATTGTAAAGCCTCTGCTGAAGAAACCAATACTCGACCATAATGATTTAAAGAACTACCAACCAGTTTCTAATCTCCCATTCATATAAAAAATCTTAGAAAAGGTTTTTCTATCCCAGCTTGTATCTCATCTGAATTCAAACAGTCTTTTTAGCAATGTACAATCTGCATATCGCCCTTGCCACAGTACTGAAACTACTCTGCTAAAAGTAGTTAATGACATTCTCTCTGCTTTGGATAGCGGAAAGATTACAGTCCTCACCCTCCTTGATTTGCAGCATTTGACACAATAGACCATGATATATTACTTCACCATCTCCAGCATGTATTTGGCATTCATGATACAGCCTTACTGTGGTTCAAATCCTACTTGGTCAACAGGACACAAATTGTGTCTGCAAATGGAATGCACTCCAACCCAGTTAATCTATGTTGTGGTGTTCCACAGGGGTCTGTTCTTGGGCCTGTTCTCTTCATTCTGTACACTCAGCCACTCTCAAGTGTCATAGATCATCAACCAGTGTCTCACCAATTGTACGCTGATGACACCCAAATATACAAATCTAGCCACCCAACTGAAGTTGATGCTACCATCCAAGGTGTAGAGAGGTGCATTTCTGATGTGAAATCATGGATGACATGTAACAAGTTACAGATGAATGATGATAAAACTGAGGCCATTCTGATCACATCTTTTACCTCACACAATAAATATCAGCAACACCAACATTAAACTCACACAGTCAGTATGAAACCTAGGTGTCACTCTGGACAGTACTCTCACGTTGCACCAACATGTCATGAATATATGCAAGGCTGCATATCTTGAGCTGAGATGCATCAGCTCCATTCGCAAATATCTTTCAGTTGATGCTGCTAAAACACTTGTATGTTCATTAGTACTTTCAAAACTGGACTATTGTAACTCAATTCTGTTTGGTTCATTGCAATATCTACTTCAAAAAGTTCAAAACACAGCTGCTCGGATCATACTTAGAGTACCATGATCAGAGCACATCTCCCTGCTGCTCTGTACCCTACACTGGCTATCCATTTGATCCAGAATCAAGCACAAAATTTGTTCTCTGTGTTACGTTTCACTGATGGACTCCAGTCCAACATACCTGTCCGACCTCACCCATGTGTACACACCAGCAAGATACTTACGCTCCTCTTCTGACAATTGTATACTCATTATTCCCACTATGAAAACAAAGTCATATGGACAGTGTTCTTTTGCATACCAGGGCCCAGCAACGTGGAATGAATTGCCCACTGAACTTAGACACAAAGACACAGTGATCCCATTCAAGAGTGCTCTTAAAACTCACTTATTTCGACCACAAGAACAAACTTAAAGATTTTATAATGTTCCCTAACTTAAATATTTACAGCATGTTTGTATGTTTTCTAATCTCATGGTATTTGTTTTCTGTAATAATATCATTATATATGTTTTTTGTGTTATAGGTGTTGTATAATGTTGTAAAGGGCTTAGAGCTTCAAAAGATTAGGCGCTATACAAAGTCCTCATTATTATTATTATTATGATATGCAAAGACTGAAATGCAGGGACTGGTAGTTGTTGAGGATATGGCCTTGAATTATTCATTAAATTATAATGGGAAGAAAAATTCTAGTAGGAAAGAAAGAACTATATCTTAACTATCACTTTTTCATGTATTTGAAGAAAACAGTTGTGTTGAAATACATTTTTATGAAGTTGAAAACCGTATCCTTTAATAAGATTCTTAATGAAATGGTTGAAAACATGAACATGTCAATTGAAAACATGTGACCAGAACACGTAATTATTTGAGCAAATTAAATAACCAAAACCATACACATTGGGCTTACACCTAAATCTCGCACTTAAAATCAATAAAAAGAGAAAAGAAAAGGCAGTAAATGTCATGAAGTGAATGTGATATTTAAAGAATTTGACTAAATCTTAAATACAATTATCACCTACATGTTTAAGATTGAATTTGACAGTAAACTTTATTGATCAAACATATAAGGTGATAAGAACAAAAAAGTAGTGCACATTTATCTGAAAATTTCTCAAATATGTAAAGTATACATTAATACACCAATACCTCTGATACAACAACAACCTAAAGTTCCAGTTCATATAGACCTATACATGCTTTTCTATTGGCAATGATATTCTTAATGACACAATTAATCCTGAATTTTTTAAGCGGGTTCACAATTACCTCAGATGTTCTAATCAGTTTTGAGCCTCTAGATTTAAGAACAGTTCAAGATAATTCAATATAAATGTGTTTTGTTTTTCTTTACATCAGTGTCATTGTTTCTAAGTCTTGAGCAATGTTATTATTATTATTATTATTATTATTATTATTATTTTCCATAAGGGATTTCCATGGTTTTCTCTCTTCCGATCATATTTTGACTAAGCAATACATACATGTGTGTGTAAGTATCATGTTTATTCAAGTGTGTATGTGTATTATGTACATATGTGTATATGCATGTATGTGATTGTATATATATGAGTAAGCATGTATGCATTTATGTGTTTGTATATGCATGTATATATGTTTGTTTACACGTATATTTGCATGCATATGTATAACTGTGTGCATATGTCTGTGTATCTATATGCATGCATGTTAACATGTATTCAAAGCTAACCGCTCCAGTGGCCTTGTGGTTACAGCGTCCACCTCGGATGCAGGAGATCATGGGTTTGATCTCGGCCGAGTCATACCAAAGACTTATACAAATGGTACTAACAGCTGCCTTGCTTGGTGCTCAGCATTAAGAGGAGGTTAGTGCTAGGACTGGTTGGTTTGGTGTCAGGTTAATGTGACTGGGTGGGACATGATGCTACATGTCTGCGGCATGATGCCCCAGTGCTAGACATCACTATAAACTGCCACACTGCAGACATTGTAGCGATATGACTGAAAAATTGTTAAAGCTACATTAAAAATCCAAATCTCACACACTCACACACATATTCAAAGCTATTTTACTTCAACCCAATATGATTAAATTTATTTATCCAGAAATAAGAATGTTTCATATATTTGGATATGATATCTATAAATTTGTGTGTGATCTATTATAACATAGTGTCCCACATTTCTTTATTTCTTTACAATCTTGCACTTAAAACAATGATTGCTTAAGATCAATATGTTCTTCCACTCATTCAAATGTGATTTCAGTTTGTAACTATTGTCCGATGTATGAAGTATTACGTTTTTTTATTTGGTGTAGGAACAGTTATTTAAAGTGGGAAGAAACTTGTGCCTAACCTTTGTGCTTTCATAATCTGGACATAGAAAATGTTTAAAACAAATTCACAAACATACAACAGTATCTTGCATTTGAACACAATTAACATCTTATTATTAATTCAGGGAATCAAATTATATTTTTTAATATTTGCATTGTATATCATGCATGGATGACCCTTATCTACTGTTAGCTATATTATAAGCTGTAATATGAATTCTATACATTTAGGCATGAATGAATGGATTAAATCTGGCAGTATGGGTTAGAGAATCATTTGAACCTTGTTAATTAAATGCCATTATTCTGGATGCTTTCCATACTCACAGAATTGCATTCATATGCAAAAATACTTTAATGGCATCTTATCATCTTTCGTCTTTTGCACAAAATAAACAGTAGACTCATTTGAATTCTAAATAACAGCATATTTATAGCTATAAGTTCTTTTTCAATATGATTTACTTCAAGGGAGAAACAGCAGGACTAGGAGACAAAATCAGCAAAACAATCGACAAATTGATAATGCTGGTGATCCCTATGCAGTAATTCAGGGGCAGAGAGTTGTAAGTATATTTTTCTTCCCCTACTACAGAAGCCAGAGATATGCAGAGGTATATATATATATATATATATATATATATATATATATATATATATATATATATATATATATATATATAATATATCACCTACCTCCCCCTTGATAACTCATGCCTGGATAACACATGAACCTTCTTGAACATGGAGTCAGGTGTAGATCCCATATTCTTCTTACATAATACCAAACGAATTGATCTCTATTTTTTTAATGTGAAGATAATTGTGATTAAAATTGGTAAATGGACCTTGATAAATTGCTTATTTTAATGTTGAAAAATGCTGGTTAGTGCCTGAATAGTTAGAATCAGTGTTATGAATTCACATGTTTTAAAAAAGAAATAAATACATTTCGTAATGTTCTCAATACATGGTAGATAACAATATTATAGCAAAATAACAATCAGTGAAAAATGTTGGCAATTGCAAACAGGTTTGATAAAGCTCTATGGTCTTAAACTAAGTAACAGAAAAAGCAAACAAAGCAAGTTTTGTAAAATTAGACAAATAATGTATTTCCATAGAATACAAATTAAAATTGGTGAAGGAACTTATTGTATTGTGAATTAAATCTCAGAATGGTCCTAAAAGCTCTTTCACAAGCCCAAAATTATAGAAAATTCCAAATGAATGAATAGTGGTGTTCTGAATGAATTCCAATCTTGAATGTCCAGATTTGCTAGTAGTCTGGAATAGTGTTGATGTGCTAAGAGTCTTGATGTATCACAGTGGTATAATCCAACATATCTTTTAATGAATTCACAATAATTCCAAAATGATCAAAAAGCACATTGTAAATCTAGTGAGCAATTTAAATAAATAAATTAAATCCTCTCAAATGAATAAAACCAAAAGATTGATTCCTCCAGAGACTAGGAATGAGTAATGTTGTTGATTGCATGTACATCCTAAGACACATTTTCAAAACCAGGAGGGGGCCTCGAGTGGCCAAGTGGTCTAAAGCACTCTCTGTCACGGATCACTGCCATCTCACCTCTGTCTGCGTGGGTTCGAGTCTCGGGCTCAGCCAATGTCGATATGTGAGAAAGCTTGCCAGGAGCTTCTCATGGGTTGGTGGTTCTTTCTGGGGTTTTCCCGGGTTCTTCCTCCACCATTAATACTGGATGCCATGTATAGCCTATCTTGTGCTGAAAAATGGCATTAAACCATACCACCACAACAACAACAACAACAAAGCCAGGAATAGGGTCATTTTTCCATCAATTTTATAAGCTACATGTTTAATTTCTAATAATTAACTAAACCTTGAACTCATATCCTAGTAAACATGTTTACCTCCAAGAAATAATGATCTTAAAATATAATGTAAAATCATATACAAGAATTATTTATGTAATATGTTGTTTACACAAAAAAAATTATTAGTCACGTAAGCCTCTGCCCTCAATTACTGACCAAGGTCAACCACAGAATACAAATTAAATATACATAACAGGTGGCAAGAAAAAAGATATTGTGAAATTCGGTTTTAATATTTTAATTCTATTTCAGTGTAATCATTATAAGTATTTTATATTCTGTTCTATTCAGACATGAAAAGAGTCAACTAAATTGTCACTTCTGTACCTGCAAGCACTTCGAGAACCTAATTAAGTGCCAACTGTGCTGTCTTTTTGTATCAAATCAAGTAAGGGAGGTAGAATAAAAAAGGTTCCAAGGCATGCCGATTGTACCAGCATTAGGTCTTTTTGTCACTAATGTGTCTAAATCAGTGTGCATGCATGTTACAGTGGAGGTTTCTTGCACACACAAGCTAGGTTGTTGTGACCTTTTTCAGAGTTAATTAAAGCCTTCATGAATATGATATCCTTACTTTAGTTTTATACCTTTTAAGATGTTGCCCATCTGTGTCTTGGATAACGCAAGTATAAAATTTATTACAGTAATCTCATAAATTATATAAGATATTACATGTACTTTAAGAAAGGTCTGATATATTTTATAAGATATCTTGCATAGTTGTATTAAAGGCTTTTTATAACATTTTAAAATATCTTATACTAACTTTGCTGACAAGATGCACATGTCTTATAGTTTTTAAGATGTATTATTTATAAGATTAGTCAAATATTGTTATTTACAGTTTTAGAAAATCAGTAAGAAATCTTATGAAAGTTAATTAAGATGTATCATACATCCTTTAGAACACCTCATAGACCTTATAAAGTATCCTAATTAAAATGGTATATCAAATATAAAGACTGTAAATAAAATTGAAAAGTATGTATATTATAAAATTAATAATGTTTATGAGATATCTGATTCAATACATAACATACAGGATACCTTGTATTATTATCTTATTCAGTATGCTGTAATAATTGTGAGAGATCTTTTAAAGCCTATTAGATATGTTATCTAGTTTATGAGATAGATGTATTTAGTTCCTCAAAAAGTTACTGATTCAGCTTGCCATAGTTGTATAGCAGAAGTCGGTTCCACTACACAGTTTTTAAATTTGGCTTAAAACACTAATGTCACAGAGTTATGGCTGACTTACTGCCCACTGATGACACCTTTTGTTTACATTGATCATTGAGCTTTACATTAGCTGAAATAAATCTTGTCTAAAAATTAATTTTAGTTTAATGGTTTAGAAAGTAAGACAGTGACAAAAGTTTTAGATATGTTTTTGAACTATTTCGTATTTGAAAAAATTTCATATCTCATGGTTGCCTGTATTGGGATAATTCAGGTTCTTCAATTTGTTACATATTTAGACCAAGGCAGTTGAGGCTTGAATGGACTTTGTTATATTTTAGACTCGTCATGATGTGGAAAGCCGTTTCTTCACTGGTATTGCTAATTGTATGAAGGTACTTACACCTCAGCAGAAAGAAGAGTTCAAGCGGCAAGCAGGACTTGATGAATTTGCAGAAATCAATGATGTTAAGGATGTGTTACTACTGCTGAGTAGTGAAAATGTAATTCAACCTGGAGAGTAAGTTAAAAAATAATGTTTTTTTGTACAGATTCATATAGGTCTGGATCATAAGGCATTGCTAGGAAAACTTAACGGTCTTGACCTTTCCATCAGTCAATATTATTGTTCATCCAAAAATAACTTGTAATATAGTGTGGTTCAAGAAATTAGTGCAATAGGAAGTATTAATTGTATATAATATATTGTAGTGTTTTCTTGATTTCCCTCCATTTTTGGATATATTCATGACCCTTAATAAAGTCAGTTTTGTTATTCATGTAGGGACTTGCTTGTAACCAGTGTTACATCTAGGGGCTTAAAGTTAAGTAACAAGACAAGGAAAACCCACAAGCATTCAAATTTTCCAAAATATAAAATCAAATAAAGTGCAAGAATTAAAAATAACAGCGTATGAATTCAGAGAATATTATCTGAAATTGTAATATCAATTTTACACTAATGTGGAAACTGTCCAAAAATATTCTGAATGAAGGTTCTAATGTGTTTATTTGTTACCATGCTAGCACTACTGAAGAATCGCAGTTCTAAATCCAAATGTTTTTATTTCAAGGTAATTCCATGAAAGTAGAATATCACTGAAGTCCTTGAAAGTTTCATATAATCCGGTAGAATTAATTAAATATTTAAGCACTTCAATAAATGTACATAATTCAACAGGTACTGACTGTTTAAAGATTTTCCACTCTGCTAAATCCAATGTACAAATATTATAATTAAATCACTATTTTTTCTCAGTGACTCATTAATTATAGTACTGGCATTGACTAAGGAGTAGAATGTGTGGTGCATGTATTTTCATTACATAGTCTCTCTATATACCCCAGATTAACAAAATCTGATTCAATTATAGATTCCCAAACATTTTACATGATATTTCCCTTTCAAAATACTTTGGTCAACAAAGATACTTTTTAAATTGTTTTATCCAGTCAGCGGCTAAGGCACTCATGATATATCCACGATACAAATGTACTCCCTAGAATCATGTTGACATGAATTCAAATAAATGCATGTTATATTTGACTAAATAGTTGTTGATTTATAAATGAAAAGCCTACTATATATTGTACTACACATATTTGACTATAGTACGAGTCAGCCACTGAATTGAAGAATTCAAAATATAACTTTCATAAACCCAAATAGCTTATATACAACTATATCATAATTTAATGGATGATACAGGTATCCGTAATACCAGTGTTGGCTCAAGAACTATTCAACGTATTGTATCCTGTATTATATATAAACTGTCTTACACATGAGTTCAGGTCCTTTGAGGGTACTGTCAATTTGCCATAATTACAGCTAGACTTGTGACCTTTGATAATTAAATTTGTAACTCAACAATAATGCTTTAGTGTAACTAGTACCACTCTGACACCACCTAAGAGAAATTAATCCAGTTTAGTGGTTTTTTAAACTGTTTGTCTCCCTTTCTTTAAGAATTATGACACTTATACAATTTTTACATTTATATTTGCTCTTATTGTGGTATTGTACTCAATAGCAATTATTTAAATGATTGCAAATTATATATATATATTGACCCTACTTTTAGTTGCACCTTTGCCTTTCTGATGCTTCTTTGATTACCTAACTTCTTGGCAGATGTATGGTATTTTTCATGCAGTTTTTATACCATGCATTACTGTAAAAATTTGGTAATTTTCTTTTTCAAAAATTGCTTCAGTTTTTTTAACATTCTGTGAATGAATTTTGCTTGATGAGATGCAGTTATCTGAGTTCTGCTAAGCACAGAAATATTTGTTGTTTCATACTGGGTAAATTTGTTCTTGTGAAACAAGTAGTATTTTCACATGGGAGTAAGATCTTTTTTCACGCTTGAGTGATTTTTTTGCTATTTATATCCTTCATTTGTAACACCCTTCATATTTTGACATGGTTTCACCTGCACTGAACAAAACTAGTAAGTAAAGGCATACATTTCAGCAAGGGAAACTCGTCCATATTAAATGAAGCTTTTACTTTTGTATTTCCAGATTATTGTTTGTTTGTAACACCCTCTATATCTTGGATCCTGTTTCACCTACATGTTTAAAACTTTATATGTGAATGTGTCATAGCTAGAGGAACTCAACTATGCCAAAAGTATGTCAAGCATTGTGACAAATGTACATGCATGAGTGACTTTTTGAACCCAAATTCAAACTACATCCATCAAAATTGGTATGTACATGTAAATTCAGCTCCAGATGAGTAACTAGAATAAGTTCCAAAACTAGGTCACTTGTACACATATTTCCATCCTTCACCATGACTTGAACCCTATTTCATCTGTGCTCTTCAGAAGTTGGTCACTGTGACCTATGTTTGATGCTTGAATGACTTCTGTATTTTTAGATGTCTGCTAATAACACCCATGGCATCTAACCACCATTTATCAAAATTGCAGCATAAATGTATGTTTGCAAAAGTAACTAATTGTACCAAATTAGGTCACTGTTACATATTTTTGGTCCTTAAGTAACTTTAGTTTTTTTCAGAAGTTTATTACACTCTCCATATCTTAAACCTTTTTTACATTTGGCAGTACAATTTTCATGTAGATGAATGTTATAAACAGCAACTTAGCCATGCCAAAAGTAGGTAACCTATTTTTATGCTTGATCAACATTTAATCAAAATGTACCTTGCCTCGTATCTTTGACATATTGAAGCCCTACTTCCATTAAACTTGATACATGTACATTAACTCCTGTTTACAAGTACTAAAAACCAGAGCAGAATAAATTCTATTGTAACTTGTTTTTTTATAGATTTAGTGACTTCATTGCTTAAATAAATTTGAATATCTTTATTACTATTCCAATCAAAGGTTATCTACAGATGCATCTTATGTCATATTATGCATCCTTTAAATTAGGTTTGACTACAGAACCAGAGTGGATTAAACCCAATATCTTCAATGCTGTAAGCTTTATCTTCATGAAACTTTCTGTCTTGATGACTTGTACAATTATGGTCAGTGTGTTCAAAAGTTGGATGGTTTTTAACACTTGAGAGACTTTGTAACTAATGTAAAATTGTATACATTATGCACTCATTAAAGTCCAGTATAATCGATGATGTCATGTAAACTATATTTACCATTTCTTTTAGCATTTATTCAAGCGTAGACTAATTTTCAGCAAAATGTATGGGTTAAGGTACTCATGGGAAACACCATTTTTATTTATTATTTGTCTTGTATCTATTTGCATAATAAAGGGTGATCTCTTTGCAAATCTAGCCATATCTTTATCATCAAAGTTTTCTCACACTGGAAACATCACTGCAATTACTTTCAAGTCTTCATCTGAAAGATGAGTATGTTTTTGTGTCATTTGAAAGAGACCAAGATGCTTTGAATATGGTCTTTTAAAAGCATTGGCCACAAACCTTTTGTGGTTTATCATTTGGATCCTGCAAGGATGTCAATCTTTCTGCATAAACTCTTACAGTCTGTGGTGTATTTCCAGGAAACTATGGCCCAAACAACATTTGCTGCAATTTAAATTCAGTTTTATTCTTTTGATAAGTAAGGCAAAGTCAAGTTTTTTTTTTTTTCTTCATGTAAGTGACTGAAGGAAGAAATGAATTTAAAATAGATCAAAAAGTATTTGAGGTATTATGTACAACCTGGGTGACAGATAGGTCTCTTGTGCAAATTCATTAATGTTAAAACATTCATGAGATATCAGAAAATAAAAAAAATGTTTGAATAATCTTGAAATAATATTTAGCCAGTCAGAGTGATGTCTTTTGATAGTAAAGTGTTATTTTTTTGTGAAGAGACTGTATACATTACTCCTATAAAATTCTCTGGTTACTATATAAACCGTACATCACCATCCAGGTTATTGGTCATGTTTGGCAGGTGGTGACTATATGCGGATAGCTCAGGAAACTGAAGGTGACTTATAAGTTAGTGGTTGCCCTAGACAGTTGGCTGCTATATAAAAGTTGTCACTTAATAAGTTTTGATTATATATTTATTGAAGCTGCATAGCATTTTGTATTCAGATAAAAATTAAAGGTGCACTGTATTTATGATCATGACAAAAAATATCTACAAATATCTTCTTCAGTTATGGCAAGATAATACAATGGTTGCAGCCTGACTGGTTTGCTGATCATAAAGTATACAGTCAAATAAAATCATTGGTTAGAACACTGAACCAAGCTATAGAGGATCTGCAACATGATGTTAATATCAATGGTGAGTATACAGAAAAGAAACTTAAGCTATAATTGGAAATATTCATATTGATGAAACTAATTTTCTTAGATTGAAATCAATGTAGAGTATAGCATTGAGACACTTTGTTATACCTGCAAGAAGTATTTAAATTTGTAAAACTGTAGGCATGTGGGAGTAATACTGTATTTTAGTTGGAAGACTTATTTACAGATTGATGTGGAAATTACACAACATTCCATTACTATGAAACAAAACTTTAACTGATTATCCTGCCATGATAAAAATTATACTTGTATTTACCAATGCAGGTGAAACAATACAATATCTATCCCCAGAGAGAGAGTAAGTGTGCGTGTGTGTGTGTGTGCATGTATATATGTGTGTTTAGAGTCTTACAGTCTAGAATTCAGACATTGTAACAAGTACATGTAATACAATGTAACAAGAATACAAAGTAGGTCCCAAGTTAGAATAACAGGTCCTCAGTTGTATTTTTAGACCATATTCCATACAAATGAGGACCTGAGAACAATGAACTAATTAAGTAAACACAGTTGATTCCTTCAGTTAGTGGTGTAATAAATGGATGTGTGTGTGTGTGTGTGTGACTTACCATATATACTCGCTTATAAGATGAGGCAAATTGCACAGACCCAGATCTGCTGTTGCATCATGCGCTGGCAGATCTGGGTCTGTGTAGTTTGTTAGGTGTAATCAGTAGAACAAACAACATACATCCTGATCTGCAGGAACATTATGCTGTGGCTTGTCAGGATCTATGTTGTTTGCAGTTAGACTCAGCTTATAAGCTAGTATATATGGTGGCTTGTCTTGGTTTCCAAGCAAGCACTTGGATGATAATTTTGAAAAGTCAGCTCGCAACACTGCCACCCGTGACCTTGACTTTGGGCATTATGTTATTAGAAATTAATTCTGTTATTAGAAAATAATCCCATGATTATCAACTGACATAAATAGGATATCTTCCAATTGTAAGAGGTGGACTGAAATTTTATGTGTGAAGTCAACATACGAGCAGTTGAGTCTAACATGAAAAAATATAATGTTATTCGTAGATGATTCCTGGATCAGCGTTTCTTAAAGGCGGGATAAAAAGAGAAGGACACCATGACTTATTAGTACAAATTGAATGATTATGCAAACACTTCATTTTCAGGTGAAAATACAAACTGAAAAAAGTATCAAATAATGAAATTTGATATAAAAAAATGTGACATCATCTTAGAATTAAAATGAAAGCAAAACAAATAGTGCAGACATGGTTTTCTTTTTCTTTAAACATTATTGTCTTTACTTAAAGTCAACATTTTGATCCTATTTGTTTTTGTATGGCTCATTGCAGCTAAGTGCAAAGATCATGAGTAAAATAAATGCCTTAAATGTTGATCTGCAAAAAAATAAAGCACAAGGCTTATCCGAGTTGTTTACAGTTGTGCATACATTTTCTGAGTCAATGTGGCACATGTCCTTTAATTTTTATACTTACGTTTGAATTTTTTCTATTTATAGCCCCATATGAATATGATGCCTTGATTATCCACAGTGATAATGACCGTGAGGCAGCAATAGAATTTCGGAGGCATATCCAACATGACATTGGTGTTGTGGATGTCAAAGCCATCATTTATGAAGAGTTTTCTGGTACAATGAGTGAAATGAGAGCACTTGAAACTGTATTTGACAGATGTCGTTATATTTTTATATACGTAACTGCAAACTTCACCCGAGATGATGTTATGCATTATTTTGAGGAGATAATTTTGATTGACTCATTGTATGATGTCCAGAAAAAGTATAGAATTATACCAGTCTGGACTACCAGAAATAGAGTTAGAATAATAGAGTTAAATTTACTTCCAGGGATTAAGTACTGGAGATTTCTTGAAGGGGAGAGAAATATTAATGATCTGTATGCTACATGTGTACGGAGAGTGATTTTGGATGGAAGAGAAAAGTACCCTGATCCATTATATTAAGAAAATAATATAAAATCTGGATTTTTAAAAAGTGTGTACTTTAAGTTAAGCATATACAGTGAGTAACTGCTTACTGGCATTCCAACATTTTTGTAACAAAATTAATTGCACATAAATTTTGTGCGTAAAAGAATTATCTTTTTTTATTCACATAACATGAGTCCATTTTAAAAAATCTCCTGATGGTTATTCAGTAATTCTGATGCTGATTTAGCAGTCATTTGAATAAATGGATCTAATGTCAATTCATTATTTTAATATCAGTCATTTACCTGCTATTATTGTGCTGCTGTATCTTTTCCAGGCACTAGTCAGCAGTCCAAAGAGCTTATTCCCTCATCCAGTTAGTACTATATATGCTGGCTTGTAAGTCGAGTCCAACTGCAAACTGCACAGACCCAGATCTGCCATCACTGAATGCACTGGCAGATCTGGGTCTGTGCAGTTTGTTAGGAGTAGAACAAACATAATAAACCCTGATCTGCAGATGCATAATGCTACATAAGATCAGGATTTTTATTGTTTTCAGTTAGACTCGACTTATAAGTGAGTACATATGACAATTGCAGCTCCTGAATAAAAAAAACATGTCTTGCATACTCTTCATTTTTATCATCTCAGTTATTGTCTTCTGGCATATCTAATGTCAGTTGTATCCGTCTTATTGTTTATTATATTTTCTCTCAAGTCCTTACTTATCATTTATCTGTGTTCCTTTTCAATGAATTCAAGGCTTTTGAATATGTAGCATAAGTTTATATCCTTTCTTGGTAACCAGTGTTTGGGTAATTATTATCCACCCAATTATTGTTCTGGTTCATTTTTCTGTTATAATATTATTTCTCTTAAGTATTCACTATTTCTCAACACGTGGGTATATGTGGTCATAAAAGTGGTAATTATGTGCCATTAAGAACCTGTTTGCACACATGGAATGTGATGTCCATGATCCAGGATTGCAACTCCTGTGGAGGTTAATGAAAAACAGTGCCCCAAGACAGTGATAGTGTCAGTATTGTTGCTGATTTCAAAACGCAGATGTTTTGAAAGTCTTGCAAATCCCAGCAATACAAACCAGACACATTGATTGCTGTAACTGCACCAGCTGACACGATTTTGTTGGCCATTAATTACACCAGCACTCATGTGGGTTGTAAAGGCCTCCAGCTCACTTGTACCACATACTTATCAAGTTTGCATTTGTTTTGTACTGGAGCAGTCACCACTCACTTCTTAGCCTGCAGAGCTTGTGTTTCCACTAAATGGAATTGATGGCCTGCTGCTGGAATGCCTATTAGTACTTAATTTCAAAGGTGATAGTTATTTCATTTCAGCATATTAATTTTTATGTTTTTATAAAGAATATATAATGAAAACTCATTGATGCAGCTTTCCAATGCTAGTGTAGTTTTCCATGTGAGGTAGTATATGAATGACTCTGTATGACTCACCACCCAAAGGTGTAACATTTTAATTGTTTTTTTTTTTTATGAAACTCTTACTATGATTGCTAACCCTGCTGCTTCAGTTACTAATTAGAGGAGGGAAATCTCATTGGTCTGGTGACTGGTGCCAGGAAAGGTTATGGTAATGCAATAATACCTAGTGAGTACTACATAAATGGAATTAGTTGTATAACTCCCATCACCCCAAACAGCCCCTCCCTCATCATTTTTCATCGGGTATACATTTTCCTGGATTTTGTAGTTTCATGTAAGCAAAAGATTACTAACTAATAATGTTGTTGTTTGTGAGCTGAACAAGACTGCTTCCTGGATTCATGAATTTAAGTATTGATAAAAAAATGTTGCTTTTATAAAAGAAACATCAGAAATTGGTACTGATGAAAATATATTATTTTAGTATATCCTACTGTCTTTTTTTCATGCCATATCATTTACTCTCTATATTCAACCATCTTTATATAATATGCTATTGAATTTTGTTTACAAATGCTTGTCTCATGGTACATTTCATAGTCAAAAAGAACATATAAAAATTATGCACAATACTATGACCTGCAATAGTTTCAAGCTAAGCATATCTGCTTATTTACCACATTTTACAGTATTTTTAAAATGTTTTTTTAAGCATGTCCTTGCCAAGTCTATACTTTTTCATTTTGCCTCAGGATTGTAAGGGCAAAGGTTATCCCACTGAAGCCTCAGGATTGTAAGGGCAAAAGTTATCCCACTGAAGCCTTAGGTTTGTAAGGGCAAAGAATATCCCATTGAAGCAATTAAGAATGTATGGTTCATCATGTGAGATGTTGTTCCAATCTGAACCCCCTATGCACATTAGTTCTGTTACATGTTCACAGTTGAGTTGAATACTGGAGCAAGTAAAGTAAAGTTCATATCTGAATAGCGAAACAGAAAAGTGCCATTGTGAAACTTGAACCCCATTCTGCTTATGAATCTGATAGCTATTGCAGGTATAGAAAAATTCCAAAATGTTATTTCCCCAAGAATCAAGGATTTTGTGAATTTACTCAAAAATGTGAAATTTCTTTCATATTATTTGTAAAATTCTGGGCAAGTCAAAACAAAATACTTTCTCAAATTGTTCTGGGCTGCCAAATGATGAATTTTTCCATCCCTTCATTTGATAGTGCCTGCAAGGGGCCTACAACTAGGACACAATGTCTATATACATCAGACACAGCAATTTGCAAACACAAATTTCAGTGACAATCACATATAAGATTATTTTTACCTGCAGCCAGTTAGATCTATGAGAAGAATTGTTGTTATTTTCCTTGTAAAGGTAGGAATTCATTTTTTCAGTGAAACATGGAAAAATTAATTTTCTTGAGCATGTAATATCTTTATGCAGAAAGCAGAGAAACTTTAACATTTAACTTAAGATGAAGAATTTGAATATTCCCCTTAAATCTGAGGTGTGCATGAATATATGGACAGCTGGACATGCACACAAATGCCAAAGTAATAACTTTGTCAAGCTTCCAGAAAGGCAGGCTTGACAGAAACTTCATTGTTCATTTGACTCACCAACTTGAGCTTTTTAAAGATGAACATAAGTTTAGACTACTGAGCTGTGAGTGCATATGCTTCAAAAGTAAAATTATAAATAAATTGTCACTGTAAGTTACTGCACATTGTGTGCATTTTATTCCTAATCTCCAGCTTATTTTCTAAATTGCATAGCACTGTTAACATAATTGGTGGTTCATTGAGAGAGAAAGAGAGAAATAGAAAGAGAATTGGAGAATATTAAAAGTTACCTAATATATAGTAACCAGAAGAACTTGACAGAAAATCCACAAATTCCGTCAATGAATCCACACATTTACAAAAAAAAAATTGAGCCATGAATTTCCAACTTTTTTAAACCAGTGAGTGCACTTTTAGACTTCTTCCTTATCTTGTGCCATAAATTATGTCTACATAATTTTCCATCAGCAATAGGTCAGTCGTTGTGAGTTGTGTTAGGATTTTAAATGTGTAAGAAAAGTTAATAATTTAAAATAAATTTCACAGATATAACAAAATCTGCAAAATTTACAAACTTTCGTACAGATTCACAAATTCTATAAAATATTCAGTTCATGGAAAAATCCCGATGTGTGATCACCCTGTCAATGTAATGTTTACACTTCTATTAGAGGGCATCTCCAACCAAGTGAATGATACTAGGTCCTTTTTGGTCTTTTGTTTTGTGATTATTCTGATAATTCATTCATGTCGTATCTTGTCTTTAGTATGGTATAATAGAACTTCATTAAGCCAAACTACCTTGGATGCAAAAGACATTTGAATGCATGGGAGTTTTAATGAGTAGTTTGTGTTCTACCAGATGCACACATGTATACATAAATTGTACTTGGGAACATGTTGATACCAAATGGCAGCTATAGAAAAAGCTTTTCAAAGTGAACTTTTAATTTGTCTTGATTTGCCACTATGCCTATAATAAGGTGAGTTTTTATAAATTTGTCTGCATTATTTTGTTACATGTACATGTTTATATATCATGAGGCTTCCCTAAGTGATAGCTTTCACTTTATTAATATGTTTATATGTCTTTAATTACATATGTCATTTGTAGGTACATACATGTTTGCAAGTGTGCATATGTTTGATAGTATGTCTTTTTTATGCAAGTATGTGTGTTTGTTTGTATGTATATTTGTATTTATGTATGCATTGTCATACTCAGTATAGATTCATCTATTTTAACATGAATGCATACACAGGTAGAAATATGTGTGGTTGAAAATTTGATGAAGCAAAACTGTAAGGAATATGAAAAGACAAACATAAACTTGATTATTTGTAGTAGAAGTGAATAGTATCTTTATATATCCACACTGCCATAGCAAAATGTGCATGGATAGCTAAACATGAGACAGATAGAAAGACATGTGGAAATGTACATATTAAGGCAAGGAAATATATATTCATGTGCTAAATGTGCATGAGTTTGTTGTTATATATATATATATATATATATGGTTCATAGTTGTGAACCTATGAATTTTTTATATTTTCAAATTTACTTATTAATTATTAACATTGAGTCAAATCCCTAACCTTGGTAATCAAAATGTGTAAGGGAAATAAAGAAGACAGTTATTATACCTCTAATGTGTGATATTGTTGGGTGGATGTAGATGAGTCCTCTAATTTATAATTAGTCTCATTGACTAGATGTCTTGAGGAAATACATGACAAATATTCAAATAATTATACTCCTTTTTAATTGTAAAAGAAATGCACATCTAAATGATATCATATAAAACCAGTAATCTGTAGAAATGAAATTGTGTTCTAAACATTTTTAAAAACATATGCAGTATTGAGATTCTTTAATACTTCCCTAAAAAGCATCAACTCGATAAACTGGCTTCTTCTGCAGACCTGCCAAATACTTTGCATGGCTGTGTATCATTTTATGACAGAATTTGCCTGTAATATGGTGACCTCAATCCAGCTTAAAAGTGACATTTTTGGGGCAAAAGATTTAGGGCATTTTGTAAGACATTTGAAGGGCAAAACAATTACATTACCTGGACTAAAGTATGTGGCCTGTTGGTAGAGGAAGCTGTAGTGCAACTGCTCAGGCAACTCCACAACTGCTTGGGGGCCCAGAATTCCCATCAAACAAGTATTTGTTTACTGGAAGGGGAAGCCCAGAATTAGGTTTTCTTGGTACACCACTGGGAAGCTGGATCACAGAGGTGATCGTTTAGGAAAGATTCAACGCCTATTACTTTGAATGTAAGTAAAAACTTTACTACAAACATTTTGTGATAATCCAGCAATGATACATAAGGTTTTATTGTATCCTTTGAAGTTGCTGTTCTGCTCATACAATTATGTGTAAATGCTGATATCTTTTTAGCTCTTCTTGCTATAAATCAGAAGAGCTTATGGGATCTGTTATCAGAAATGGCTTCAACACTCATTAGTTAAAAAGAAGAAATGGTTTATCTTGAAGTCCTATGATATTTTTATCAATCAGTCTAATTCCTTAATGGGAATTTTATGTATGCAAATATAAAGAGTCCCTTTAAAGGAATTTTTGTGTGCAAATTTAAGAGTCATTGATATCAATTTCTTACATAATTATCAAGTACACTGGGACTATTTTTGAAAATTCAGTATAATTAACCTTTTCAAAGCAGCTCTAATGTGTGTGAATATATATATATATATATATATATATATATATATATATATATATATATATATATATATATATATATATGATTGCTTCTTAGGTCTATAAAGCCTGGATTTGAAATGTCCTCATACCATCCTGATTACACTGCTCATTATAAGTATTATCTGTGACTAATGCATTATTCTTGTGTCAGAACTTGAAGTAATAAAGAGAACAATTTTTTACACTTAAAAGAGCAGTTTCTCTGAAAATGATGTCTCTGCTAATTTCGGCATATATTAAATTCATTTTCATTTGTCTAAAACTTTTAATTATATCAATTTTATTCCAAGAAAGATTTTTCTAAATAATAAACTAATTGTTATGAATAGATGGGACTGTTAAAAAGCAGTATTGAAACATGGGTAAAAAATTTTTATTATTGTTTAGTTTTTAAATAAAGTTAGCATGTAATAGTCACATAGACTGTTTAGTATAATGCAATAGTATTAATCACCAACATGAATAGACATACCTTTAGAATGTATGTATATACTTTTATATTTTATCATGCTTGCATTAAACATTTGTATAACACTAGGAAAACCTTTGAGTAAAAATATATGTCAGATTGTGTATAATGAATCCTGATATTTTGTTTGGCGGACAGGAAATTTTAAGTTTATTGTGGTCAAATGCTCATCCACATTTATTTTAAATGATCTATTTGACATGCATATATTTTGAATTCAGGGAATACAGTTGCACTGATTACATGTTAGAGTATATATCCTTTGATATGATCTTTTTACAACATTTTGTCCCAATGACAATCATTTATATGCTATTATTTATGCTTAATTCATTTATTGAATCTCTAAATAAAATAAAGAACTTTTCTTACTCACTGCAGATTTATATTTTATGCTGCTTTCAATTTTACCTCACTTGAATACTTATTGTATGGCTTAGCATCCATCTTCTGACAACAACTGCTTGTTGCCACTTTGCCATATTTATGATCCTGTTTTAATCAAACTCAAAATATGGGATTGTATCATCATATGATCAAGATCTCGTAATGAATGAGATTTCTGTGTATTAATGAGGTGATCTTGCATCTGATGCCTATCGTGTGCTGCAAAATGGCGTTAAACCTTACAACAACAAAAGCACATATATTTAAAGAGATACAAATCTACTATATAGAAGACAATTAGTTGATGTACTTGCCACTATACAGTTTGTTAATTTAACTTTAAAATTTGACAGTTATGAGTCAATGAATAAATATACCATATATTCCCTAATTAATGCCCCTGGTGGCATTACATTTTCCAAATGGGGGGCATTTATTAGAGCACAATAATTAAAGCTAAAGTTGTTCTTTTGATATGCTCTTATAATGACTACATGTACATTTGTGGGTCTCTCTGCCACTGAATTCAGTCAGTGTAAATATCAGCACAGTTAAAATGATCAGACGAGCAATGCATTTTCCCACTCAGCGGCTGGCTGAAGTAGGACTGGTAAGTCTTTGAACTTGTGCCTGTAACTTTAGTGATTTATACATTGATATATACAAGTACATTGTAACAGTGAGATCAACTGAGACTACTGCAGCATTTTGTTTTAATTATGGATCTAAAGCAGACAGGTATTGAAAAGCACAGGTCTTACACTGTATCTTTTAAATTTTCTGTTCTTAAACAAGGAGGCGGATGTTAGAGTGGGGGCATTAATTAAGGAATATACAGTAGATCACATTGCCGTTTGAAATTCTGGCAAGAATAATTAAACTGGGCAGTATGGATGTCAACAGCTTGAGGTTGAATATCATATTGGCATTTAACTGAAAGAAATATAATGCAATTAATAAAATCAATATACATGTTTAAGTTTTTTATTCCAAATGATGGTAGAGGTTTAAAACATTTTAACATAATCTGTAATAAGTGTAATATTCCTGCTGATCATGACTGGAGATGTATTAATGGAAAAATAAATACATGATTGATATTGGTTCTGGAAAATGTAAAAATGTACATAAAGGTTTTAGAAAACCTATGCCAGATAATTTAATGTGCTTGCAAATGCCATTATAATTATGGTTCTGGAACAGCTGAACATGAGAAAAATGGCACCTGACAAAATTAATAAAATTTTGGCAAGTGTTGAAACAACAGGATACGCTTATTCATTTAACAAAATAGCAACAAACTAACAGTCTAAGTTAAATATCTGATTGCATTTTGGGTGCTCAAGTTTCATATAGAACACAATCAGTTTCAACTGTTCAAGATACTGTAAAAGGTTGTTTTAAAAATGTTTTGTGAACGAGGAGATGATTCATATGAAAACAATATGATTCAATTTCAGCAATATATTTCAGACTGCATTGTGCTAATGGTGGTGATGAAATATTTGTTACTTTGGGATATGGTGAGGAAACAAATAACATTGTTGGTTACAATTGCAAATTAAAATTGTCATCATATAGTGGGACTAAAGAGTAATATAATTACCAGCTTTGTATAACATGTAATTTAAGTAGGCAGTCCTTGGTCAATGATAACTGTTCAGATGATAATGACAATGCATATAGAGAAAAACTATGTAGATAAAAAGACAAAGCTGGTGTAAGTCATGGGCTCGAAAAATGTAACAAATTAATATATCGATCATGAAATAACCATTTATAATTGTTATGATTGACTTTTTCATGTAAAAGTAAATTAGTTTCTAATCCTTTAGAGGCATTGGTTATATCATTAACAATAGCTGCAAATAATACAATAACTAATGCTTAAACAAGGAAAATGATATTTTCAGGTAAAATGGAAACATCCTGAGCTGATGTTGTAAATCACCATTTTTAATACTTCCTATGATTGTTGACCATAGTGCTAATTCCTCTTGGAAGACTTGAAACACTAGTTGGGAGTATTTTAAATTCATTATTAGATTTTGTCTACGAATGACTTTTTGTTACCTGTACTGGATAATCCAGCACTTCTTACAGGAATAATGTTTGAGTTTTGGCAAAGTTTGCATTGGTTAAAGTATGAGTTGCTATGATACCTATAGCTGTAAAATCAGTGTCATTTGTTCACTTTTTTCTTTGAATATTTTTAAACCTTTTGCCATTTAGTAACATGCTTTAACTTTGTGATTTATGTTAATATGTTTTTCTAAACTTATTCTCTATATCGGTTAGATGTCTAACTGTGCGCTTTTGCTTTCAGTGTTTTGCAACAGGTCTTTCAATTTTGCTTTTATAATAGCTTGTTTCATTGCTAATGCATTTCTTGATGTTCTCTATCTGTTTATTATATATGGGAATGTATGATTTCATATGATCAATTTTGAATTGACCACATCAACATCATTCTCATAACCTATTAACTTGCCTTCTTGCAGCATAAATAATCTACAACCAGTAGTTAGAAATTTTCAACTTTGAATTCTTTCTTGGTAATCATCTATTAAACTGTCTGCTTCTCTTACCTGCTGTTGAAATGGTTCATTTGTATTAATTATTTGCATTTATATTTCCTCAGGAATTCTTTATTTTTTTTTTTTTTTTTTTTTTTTTTGCTTCCTTTGTTGCTGTAAAGAGGTAGGTTTACTTTTTGGTTATATCCATTAAGTCTCTTTCCAACCTAAAATACGGACAAATTTACTTTCACCTTTTCATACGAGGCTCTAGTTGATAAAGCTATTTTTAGATTACCCTTTGGAGACATTTGTATTGCTTTTATTACTCCTTGGAAATGTTGCTTTTCATGTGTATAAATAAGGCTTAATTAATTTGCACTGTTCTTCATCCACGTTGAAATCTTGTTTAACAACTTATTTGTATTGATCAACTTAAACTGCACCTAATTGTATAGGAGATTAAAATTCCACCTCAGTGTAATGATCATTTCTAAGGTTAGGAAGTCAGGATAGATGGTAATATCACACAATAAAGAAAGGGGCACTTAGAGCTGAGCTTGGGAAACAAGTGTAATATGAAACAGCCAAAGTAAAAAGACTAAGACAGGAACAAGTGAGGTCAAAGTCCTCTGATCCTGAGAAAAGCCGAGTTATGCCGTACTAGGTGCAGGCACAATTAATTTATCTATTTTAGGTGTTCTAATGAAAAATCAATCTGGTTCTATTGTAAGTTGTAATAACTTTATATCTTCAGGGTGATTTTGAACAATTTTTATTAAAGGAGCCAGGATATCGTCAGCTAAATTCATTTGAAGAAATACTCTGATTTAACTTCAGTTTTTCACAGAAATAAATGAAGACAAACTGCATAATTAACACTATTAACCTTGTAGCTCTAAGTTCATCTCTTACAGTCATTTACAACATCATTCTGAAAAGGCTTGCAAATTTTACAGTGGGCTTAGCAAATCACGTGTTTTGCGAAAGTCTTAAAGCCGATCACTCCAGTGTCAGTAAGTGTGTGTGTGTGTGTGTGAGATTTAGATTTTTAACGTAGCTTTAACAATTTTTCAGTCATATCGCTACGATGTCTGCAGTGTGGCAGTTTATAGTGATGTCTAGCACTGGGGCATCATGATGCAGACATGTAGCATGATGTCCCACCCAGTCACATTATCCTGACACCAGGCCAGCCAGTCCTAACACTAACCACTTAATGCTGAGCGCCAAGCGAGGCGGCTCTTAGTACCATTTTTGTAAGTCTTTGGTATGACTCGGCGGGGGATGGAACTCACGACCTCCCACATCCGAGGCGGACGCTCTAACCACTAGGCCACCGGATCGGTCAGTGTCATTAAGCCAGTTGGCCATTGCTACCTCAGAGCACACTAACTCTCACCAGATACAATAATCAATTAGTTTGAGGTAAATAAATGAGTGATATTTGACCTATGGATAATTACATTTCGCATTAAAAAGCAAACCTAACGTACCGTTAGATTAAAATCAGGAAAAAAGTAAGCAACATCGAAAGGCAAAATACCAATGAACTAAAAAAAATTATTTTTAGAGAATAGAAAGGAAAGAAAAGAAAATAAGATTTTAGAGACGCTCCAAGCATGAAAAAGATAATAAAACAAGTAACAAAGTAAATGCTAAGTTGTATAAAATACATGGAAACTCCGTATCTACTGGCTGCTTTAAATCTTAACTGTTTGAACAGTGTATTTAAATGAAAAGTTATTTTACCATATATGATCATTTTAAAAAAAACAAAACAAATCTATTTAGATGAAGAAAGAGCTAGCAACAGACTTGCAAAGACAAATTGATGAAAAGAATAAAAGGATTTTAGATCCACATAAATTGTGTAAAAAGAGATTTAATATCATGGCTAATGCAATAAAGATTTTACAGACTGTACGATTAAAAGTAGATGACATGCCAAACATTCAATACTACTTAAAACCGACTGAACAAAGGATTAAGAGTGAGATTCATTAGTGAGTGACATGGAGTGAATTTTTTTTTAAAAAAATCATTAGAATAATACAGTTCTTACAGTCAACAACAATCAATAAATTTAAGTGACAGTATGATTAGATCTATGAGAACTACATATGAATTATTCTTTACTGATTTAAATGACAAGTTCAAAATCTGAAATGAAAATATAAAAAACAGAAACGAAAGAATATACTGAGCGAGAGCGGGTTAATAATATTAGTGTGGTACCAAGAAGTATTCATGAATTAGATAAACGGTAAAACGATTAAGCAAATATTTTAATAGTATGAAACAACAGTTTACAAGTTTCCAGGTAAGCTCGGTGAAAGTAAGTATCCATGATGCAGTCCAGCTGGGTGTTTAAGTACAAATTCATTTCGGTGAATAACGAAAGCATTACACTATGTCATCGGCCTCTGGATTGTTGTTCCGTTTTGAAAACTTCAGGTACAATTAACTGTTATTCAGATTAAAGTAATCTACAGTTTGTCCTTTGATTTCATGCTTGAGAGGTGCTGAGGTGGTAAATGACTACAGAGAATTAAATCATACTGATTGGGATATTTGCATTGTCGTCATAGTTGGTGAAATGGCAAACACATCGAGTTCTGACTTGGAAAATTCGCAAGAAGCTCGGTGCGTCATTTATTAGCAATCAAAAGAGTCCAACTCGCTGAATGCTATTTTTTTCTTATTCTTTTTCTGGTCATGTTTGTGAGGCTTGAAGAGTCTTCGATGTTTCTTTCTGCCTTGTCCTTGCAACTGCTTGGAGGACGTATCAATATCATCGACAGGTGTGAAGTGAATTTATTGGCCTGTCCTGCCGAACTCTTTTTTTTCTGCTGAAATCAACACACATATTCCTGCTTTCAAGACTTTATTAGTCAATGAGTATGAGAAATTCTTTTTCTTACTTTAAATCAAAATGGAGTTTTCACTAAAATACTTCTTATAATGTCTGGTTGTTCATTAAAAAAGAAAATGGTGCTGACCTGATGTCCAATATAGCCACCATGGCAGCGATCTTGAAAATCTTGTTATAGCTTGTTATTCAAAAAGGAAAGTCGTATCGAGATGCGGTTTTCACAAAAAGACTTTTTGTGATGTCCAGTTGGACCCAAATGAAAATGGCAAAACTGATATCTAATTTGGCTTACACAGCAACCAATTTGTCACTTTGATATTGTAAATTTTCACAAGTGTACACGAGCTAATGCACCAGATGCATGTGTAGAATGTTTTCTTAAGTTTGTATAGTTGTCTCTTTTGTAACAAAGGCAGTTTAAATTTTAGCAGACTTAATTGTGTTTTTTTTTTAATTAGAGGAGTTTCTCTTCTTGTCCATTTTCTATGGTGATTATTTTACTGTATTGCCAAATCAGGTCGACCAATGTGTCTTATTTTGATCAAAGGAGTCTCTCTTTTGCCTCGGTTTTCCTGTGCCTGAGAGAGTTACAGCCTCTCAGAATTATGGACAACCTCACAATCCCACTCCTGTGTAATTTTCTTAACAGAAAATATTTTTAGCTTGTATGTTTCCTAACAAATAGTGAGTGATAAATTAATTGACAAGTTTGAGGTAATTCTGAGTCAGAACTAAACAGTCATGCTTTTATGTTGTTGTAGCAAATAACAGATTGGATTATTGGTTATTATTATGCATAGGAATGGTCATCGTAATGTCTACAACTTATTCTGTCTGGTAAAAGCAAACATAAATAATTATATTATCATTTGTAATGAATACCTATTGAAAATCTGTTTGGAAAGAACCAACAACACAAACATATAACTCACTCAAAATGCTCAAATTACATGGAATAATTTTTTTATTAATCATTGATTTTTGCTTGAAAATAAGACATATCTCAGTCTGCAAATTTTATTTGGTACTATTATTTGACATGTTCTCATTCACATTCTGAATCTGCAGACAGGCCGGCCATTACAAGTTTGCACTGGATGAAATATTTCCCCAGGTAAGCATCGCTTTTGGCACACACACACACACTCAGAAAAACTACTTCAAACTCAACAAACGGCTCCCCTGACCCCAGTTGGTCTCCGATATCGCCGGTGTAGTGTTAAATTTTGACCCTCATTGAATTCTGACCCTCCGGGTCTGCTTTTAACGTTGAAAGTTGACCCAGGGTCAGTTCTTAACGTTGAATTTTGATTTTCACAGTCGTTGAAAACTGATCGCAGCGGTGAATTTTGATCAGATTTCCGGGTCATTTTTTAACGGATATTGTTTTAAGTTATGCATACATGGGTTTATGAATCGTCAATAAGGAAATGCTTAGTATGTATAAAATCAACAAAAGCAATGTAATGCAGTACATGTAGTAATGAAATTATGAATATAGTTATCTTCCATATTTGAAATGGATATAACGTAATTTTGTTTGTACTTCGCCTGCTGCGTTCCATCAAACAATCAATGACCCTCTTAGAGCCTTAACCAAACAAATTCAACCATGGGAATGGAGTAAAAAACGATAAAGCGTTTGAAAAACTCAAAACAGAATTTAATAAAATAACGCAATAATAGCGTAATTCGATCCTAATAAGGAAACGCAATAACTTGTACATGCAATTCCTGTCGGTCTAGGCACATTATTAACTAATAATGGAAAGATTATTGCCTACGCCTGTAGAGAACTTTCAGATGTAGACCAACATTTAAAGAAAGACATCAGAGTAGTATATTGGGACGATAGGGCGATAATGGGAATTAGCATTACAAACCACCCTGGGACGATATGGCGACAAGATTTATAGCGACAATGGGAATTAGCATTACAAACCACCCTGGGACGATATGGCGACAAGAGTTATAGCGACAATGGGAATTACCATTACAAGGTCCCGTGGGACGATATAGCGACAAGTACTTTGAAGTACAACCTGGGCCTGTATAGCGTCAAGGGAAAATTAACAAAGGAATATATCATGGGCCTGCCTAGCGTCAACGGGAAATAAACATGGGAATATATCGTGGATTATAAACACTGATACCACATTTAAAAAATAATTATTTTTTGGAAGGGTTAGGCATGAAAGTCATTTGGTTCTTCTGCTTTTTCTTCTTCTACTTTCTCCATTTCTTTATCCATCTCCTAAATTTTCCCAATATTCCTTTCTTTTTGTGTTCTGACTCAGGAATCCAGTCTGGATGACCTATCGCTCTGCATTTCTCCTGGACATTCATCCAGTTTTTGTTCATTCTCTCAAATGCTTCTTTTTTCTTTCTGTTCTCTTGTTCTTTCATATCTTTTGCCCATGTGTCTTTAACGTTCTTGACTTCTTCTTCCAAGACCCTTTTTCATAATTTCTTCTGCTTTATGGAAACCGCTCCGGTGGCCTAGTGGTTAGAGCGTCCGCCTCGGATGCGGGAGGTCGTGGGTTCGATCCCCGGCCGAGTCATACCAAAGACTTACAAAAATGGTACTAACAGCTGCTTCGCTTGGCGCTCAGCATTAAGAGGTTAGTGTTAGGACTGGTCGGCCTGGTTTCAGGATAATGTGACTGGGTGGGACATCATGCTACATGTCTGCGGCATGATGCCCCAGTGCTAGACATCACTATAAACTGCCACATTGCAGACATCGTAGCGATATGACTGGAAAATTGTTAAAGCTACGTTAAAAATCCAAATCACACACACACTGCTTTATGGACTTGGTTCCGTCCCCTTTTGACAAAAGCCCACTCTGTCAAGTTAAAGATATCATCCAAAAAACACCTGACTTTGATAACAATTTCAAGAGACTGCTTCAATGTTCCGACTCTTACATATTCAGGCGAGATGAAACCTCTCAACTTCTTTACCTCTTCTTCATTCATCCCTTCAATATTTTCCCTGGCTAATTTCAGATTGTTGGTTGGTTAGTTGGATTATAGTGGGTTTCGTTTTTTTTGAAAATGTACCACTTGTTTATTCACGCACTGCGTGATTTTTAATTATCCTGGGGGAAGGAAAAAGAGCGTCATCCCCCAGGCTTTTATGTACTCACAGAGTACTTTTTAATTTAGCCACTCAGGTGTAGGACTAACTAGTCCTTAACAACCTGACTGAAAGGCTAATAAACATGAGTGGGAATAGTCAAACCACACACTCATGTTTCTTAGTTGGATTGAAATGCCCCAGGTGTCAACCCAAGCAGTATGTGACGCCCTCTACGATTGGTCGGCAGCGATGACGTCACATTAGGACACCTGGTCTTGTGGCAGGTGGAAATCGTTCCACATACTGCCACGTGTACGTTGTCCGAGCGTGGTAAAGGAGGAAAGGTACTCGGAAAGCCAGCCATGGATGTCATGTACTCCCCAAAGCGCCAGCCCGTACTTATTCCAAATCATGTCCAGTTTTACTAATGGACAAAATATATCAACAATGTGTTAGCCACCTCTGCAATTAATCAAATCATAAGAGTTATAAATTTTGAATAAGTTTGAATTTAGTGTACATACTTATTGAAATTAAAAATCAATCGGTCAAGTCTAAACGACTTATAGCAATTGAGTAACGCATGGTAAAAGAGTAAGTGTGAGAATTTAAACGGCGGTACCAAAACAGATCAATTCAGATGTAAGATTAGTTGATCTTGGAGGAATACCAAGCCAAAATGGATCCCTATTAGATATTTACAGGCAATTTTAGTAGTCCTAAGAAGGGCTTTTGTTTTTAGGCAAACGTTCCCCGTCTGTCCTCTGCTTCCCTGCATAGCTGGGCTGTTTGCTTTCTTCGTTAGTTTCCCCTGGAAAGGCATAACCATGAAGTTTAGCGATGTATTTAGCCGCCTCGGTAAGCTGGCTTAAGGAGAACTCTGAGTAAGCGTCATAATAGAGCGCCAATTAATGTATTGGATTGCATTGACGAAGTGGCCCGCTTTTTTGATATCATCAATTGCCTTTCCCAGTCCCATATTCCGGTAGACAGAGCCTTCCTTTTTTTCCACTCTGTTTAGGTGGTGCAGGTTCCTCAGCTTCATCGCCACTGGATGATACTTCCAGGGCCGCTTCCAGCGTGGAAGTTTCAAATTCTTCGGGGTCGTCTGCCAACATTGCCTGGATTTGACTGAGTATGTTAGTAGAAATAGCTGTGGAAGCTTGATTTAAAATTTCAGCCAGATGTTGTTTAAGAGACAAGGAGACGGTTAAGGGTAGATCAGGAAGGCAGTATAGATAAAGATTTTTTTTTTATTAAATTTTTTCTTTTCTTTTTTTTCTTCTTGAATGCCTTATTTATTTGATTCCTTATCTCATTGGTTTGGAGTGAAAACTTGTTTTATGGTTGTTTGTATGTTATTATGGAGTCCTGTTTTAATTAATTCCTATTTTCCTATTTTAATTTTTTGTGGCCTTAATTGGTTTTTATTATTCGGGCTATGAACGGCTGTGTCAGTCTGTGAACCCATGAGACCTAGCAGGCCGTCATAATTCCCAAACAGTGATTTTGTAATATTCGTCCTTAACTGTTTTTTATTATTCGGGCTATAAACGCCTGTGTCAGTCTGTGAACCCACGAGACCTAGCAGGCCGTCATAATTCCCAAACAGTGATTTTTTTAAATTTTTAAAAATTGTTTTTTTGATTAGATTCGTCCTTAACTGGCTTTTATTATTCGGGCTATGAACGGATGTGTCAGTCTGTGAACAGATTGTTTGCAAAGTCCAAGCTGCCTGGGAACTTCCATTCTCTGTCAAGTCTTTCCACTACATACTCCGGATCTATCATCCAATACCAACTCTCCTTCAACTGGTTAAACAAGTCAGATACTGCTACCATCTTCTTTTCGCTTATTCCGTAGAATGGCGCGAATGACGGGCCCTTTTTACATTTATATCTAAAGCACGGACGTGAAGGAGAACATCCCCTACTTTTGCCTTCTCATAATTTATAAACTACTCAAACAAAGATAATGATACAAACACCTAATCACATTATATACTATCCACACACGCAGAGATGCCAAATCAAACCCCAAAATCTACCATCCACACACGCCAAGAAGCAGAAACAAATCCATCATTTACTATCCACACACGCAGAGATGCCAAATCAAACCCCCAAATTTACCACCCACACACGGGAGAAGCTAACAACATAACCACAATCTACTATCCACACACGCTGAGAAGCAGAAACATAACCAAAATATTCTGTCCACATACGCTGAGAAGCCAAATCAAACCCAAAATGTACCATTCACACACGTCAAGAAGCAGAAACAAACGCACCATTTACTATCCGCACACACAGAGATGCCAAATTAAACACAAAATCTACTATCCACATACGCGAGAAGTCAAATCAAACCAAAACTATACTATCCACACACGGGGAGAGGACAAATTAAACCCTAACTATACTATTCACACACACCGGGAAGCAAAAACAAAACCCAATTATACTATTAACACAAAAGGAAAGTTAAACAACCACACACTCTACTATCCACACAAACCTACGTGAGCGCTTACAAACCCCAATACTCTACTATCCACAGACGGAGAAGCAGAAGCATAACTATAATATACTATCCACACATGCTGTGAAGCCAAAACATAACAACAATCTACTATCCACACACGCCGAAAAGCCAAAACATAACAACAATCTACTATCCACACACGAGAAGAAGGCAAATCAAACCCAAAATTTACCATTCACACACGTCATGAAGCAGAAACAAACCCACCATTTACTATCCACACACGCAGAGATGCCAAACCAAACCCCAAAATCTACCATCCACACACGCCAAGAAGCAGAAACAAACCCACCATTTACTACCCACACACGCAGAGATGCCAAATCAAACCCCAAATTCTACCATCCACACACGGGAGAAGCTAACAACATAACCACAATCTACTATCCACACACGGAGAAGCAGAAACATAACCATAATACACTATCCACACAAGATGAGAAGCCAAAACATAACCACAGTATACTAATCACACATGAGAAGAAGCCAAATCAAACCCAAAATTTACCATTCACACACGTCAAGAAGCAGAAACAAGCCCACCATTTACTACCCACACACGCAGAGATGCCAAATCAAACCCCAAAATCTACCATCCACACACGGGAGAAGCTAAAAACATAACCACAATCTACTATCCACACACGGAAAAGCAGAATCATAACCATAATATACTATCCATACAGGTGAAGGTGTAAAAAACCATACTCTCTACTATCATCTACACAAACGTACTTCAGGACACACGGTACTAATTATACGGAAGAACTGTGAACCAGTCTAGAAATGGGTGAAAAAATAGTAGAGTATTTACAGGTTTGGTGGTCCATAATTGGTTAATAATGAAAATTAAAATTTTAGGAAAAATATCTTTTGAGATCTTATCCTATATGTAATGTAAAAAAAATATTGACAAATTTCTACTGATGCAATTTTAGCATTTTTGCAGGCTTGACTCAGGAGTACTCAATACTGAAAGTAGCACCTGATTCATTTGGTGCAGAATCAATAACACGTGTTTCATTCACATGTATGTAAACAAAATGCCGTGGGTCATATGGTGTTCTCCACACATAAGCTTGCACCAAGGTTAGATGTGCATGAAGAATTATAGGTCTCATTATCAGCACCCAGAAGTTTTAAGTTATTGAATTTTGAATATGATAGCGTTTCCATATGTTTACCATTGGAGTTGAATTACTACCATGAGTCCTTCAGCGCTTACAAAACCCAATAATCTATCGTTCACACAAACGTACGTGAGCGCTTACAAACACATAAACACACACACACACACACACACACACACACACACACACACACACAATTACACCAGGAAAGGAGGGAGTGTTTATATAAACACTACTCCACATTCTCATATTGGCAAATTGAATAGTGTTCTTTTCTAGAGTTTTTGGTTAGCCCTGAAAAGGGCTGTTTTTTGGAACTCCACATACACCTGTTAGTGATGGCACCTTCCAGGTCTTGCTCCACAAACACATCTTCTGATCCAGTAATTATCCCAGTTGACTGTAGTAGATGGGGGTGCAGAGGCTTGATGATTAGCCTCAGCACCCCAATCTTCTGTCTCTGGGATAATATAAACTTCCCTCTCTCCTCTTCTATGTCGCAGTCTAGGATGTTGTGGCCTCCTTATTTCTTCTTCCCAGCTTTCAGTTTGGAGAATCACAGGTAATTGTACTACTGGTGGAAGAGTCTATGGATGTGGTTGACGTTGTGGTACTGTTACTGTTGTTTGTGGAGGCGTCCTCGCCTCAGGTTTCACCTCACACTTAGGTCTCATCATAGGGTGAGACCTGATTCCTCTCTTCTTTTTCTCCTCTTCTCTCTTTCTTCTCTGCTCCTCCTCCTCTTTCATTCTTCCTTCTTCTGCAATGGCCTCCGCTGCCAGCTCATTCAGGAGGCGCCTGGCATATTACAGGTGCATCTGGAGTTCCAACAGTTTGCTTATTCTGCTACTCATTCTTCACTGATGTCTCGTCGACAATGGGTAGCCAGACTGACGAGTGTTTCTGTATATATACTTGAAGCACGGAAGTGAAGGAAAACATCCCCTAAGAACCAAATCTTACATTACCTATATGATTACCGAAGAAAAAAAACAAGAAAAAAAAAAACGCTCGGACCTAAAAGAAACACTTATTTTATTCTACTAATAGTTAATTATTCAACATTCCAAAAGGAAATCAGACAGGAACCTCAAATAGCGGTATTCATAGACTTTGAAAAGGCATTCGACCTAGTTTGGACTAAGTGCTTATTAGCCAAATTAAATCACTACGCCATAACAGGCCGAATGTACAACTTCATCGAATACTTCCTAATGAACCGCAAGATAATAACCAGAGTTGGTGACACTCACTCTGATTTACAACCCTTAGAAAACGGAACTCCACAAGGGAGTGTATTCATTCCCACTCTGTTCAACCTCATGATGAATGACCCAGATAAGAACTTGGCATCTAACCTAACTGCAATATCGCACTTTGCGGACGATAGTGGAATTTGGAGAGCAGGAAACCCTGCCAACCACAAAATAATTAAAGACTTACAAGATAGCTTAAACAACATAGGAAAGTGGGCTGATAAACGGGGTTTCAAACTAGCACACGAAAAAACTATAGCCGTAATATTTACCTCAAAACGTAAAATAAACAAGCATCTCCCTACACTGATAATACACAATCATGAAATTAAGTATGAAAAATTTGCACGATTCCTGGGAATGTATTAAGCTGGGGACACCACATCAAATAATTAATTAAAAGATGTAATAGGGACCTCAACCTCCTCAAAAACCTTAAAGGAACCGACTGGGGATCCAATCAAGAAACACTGCTAACCCTATAGAGGGCACTGATTAGATCCAAACTAGACTACGGATGCCAAATATACAACTCAGCACCTAAACAGCATCTTAAAAAACTAGACAATATACAAAGAAAAGCCCTCATCACAATCACTGGCGCGCTACCATCAACATCTCTAGCAGAACTCCCGCTCTGTCTCCGACGACAAGAACTGATTCTAAGATACGCAGCCAGATTAACATCCCACTCAAATTCCCACCCCACTAGAATAGCGATAGAAAAATGTGACAAACCATTTAGCAGTAAACTGCAACACCTAACCCCTACAGGGAAATTAGTGAGCGAACTTATAGAACAACTCTACATTGGAAACCTCTAACATAAAACAAACAAGCACTTCGGAACCGAACCTTGGACCAACGAAGAGCCAAAAATCAATACCCTCACCAAATATGGCAATAAAAAGGATCAAGAACATCAATTACACACCATCGCAACAGAAGAAATTAACACCAACTACTCAAATTTCCTTAAGATATACACTGATGGATCAAAAACTAAAGGACCAGACAAAACGGCAGCCGCATTTGTCATCCCTGAATTAAACATCAAAGTAGGACATAGACTACCCGACCACTGCTCAATATATACGGCAGAATTCTGGGCCATAAAAGAAGCACTTAAATGGGTCGAGACTAACAACACTCGGATGACAGTAATTATAAGCGACTCACTTAGTGTCATCTCCTCAATACTTAACAACAATACCAAATACGGAGAAAATTTTCTGAAACAAACCAGCTTAAAGCTAAAAAGCTTAAACAACAATAAAGAGCACATATAATTCCAATGGATTCCATTCCATATAAATATACCAAGCAATGACCTAGCAGATTCAATAGCTAAACAAAAACTTAACGAACCTAGCCACGTCCAATTAGACTACAGTGTTAGCGAAATATACAGCCTAACAACATCATTATTGACAGAAATTGGCAGCAAAAAATGGAATGACAGTACCCAAGGTAGGAAACTTTACAACATAATTAATGAAGTCAAAAGAAACAGAAAACCACCCGTACTCCAAAGCAAAGATCAAAAGATAATTAATAGAATATATACAGGTCAAACCAAACTGGCTACCAGTTATGACAAGCACATAGGACCCTTCCCACACAATCCTAATTGCTATTACTGCCGGGTCCCGGAGGACCTACCGCACATATTCAATGTATGCCTCAAGTTTAAAAAAGAAAGGAAATATTCAAAACAGATCAAAATAAAATAGGATCCCCAGTTACCTTCCCAGAAATCTTAAACAAATCCAACCCTAACCTGAACAGTACCTATACAAATATAATAACCTACTTGCGTAAAACAGGTTTAGATAAAAAAAAATATAATAGCCAATCATCGATATATCAATAACTAGTAAAATAAGGACAACTCAATAGGGACCAACCAGATTAGACATCCTTGAACCCTCTTAGAATGTTCGAGTAATCGACAAGGATATCTATCTGGGACTAAAATGATTCTGATCAATTAACTTCCCATAGGGCACAATTAAATTATATATCAAATCCTATTTATTTATTTTTTAAATAATAAAAAAAAACAATTTTATCATACAAAAATACTATAAAAATACTATAAAAATAAAATTAATAACTATTCATATCCATTGACATAACAATACAAAATAAAATAAGGAAAACGCAATAGGGACCAACCAGATCAGATGTCCTTGATCCCTCTTAGAAGGTTCGAGTAATCGACAAGGATAACTATCTGGGACTAAAAGTAATCTGACCAATTAACCACAAATAGGGAAAACACATATTAATACCTAAAAATAAAAACATGATAATAATAAACAACATAAATAGGAATCAGGATAAATAGATAGAGGCTACCCAGATATAAAGATAGGGAACCAACTTAATTATATATATATATATATATATATATATATATATATATATATATATATATATATATATATATATATATATATATATATATATATGATACTACATCTGGGTCGTTATTTAACAGGACATTTAAAAATTTAAAATAGGGTCAGATTTGAACGTGAAATTTTGATCACGTTCGTTGAAAATGACCCGGCGGGTCAGAATTCAACGAGGGTCAAAATTTAACACTATATATATATATATATATATATATATATATATATATATATATATATATATATATATATATATATATATATATATATATTGATCACGTTGAAAAATAACCGACCGGGTCAGAATTCAACGAGGGTCAAAATGTGATACTACATCTGGGTCGTTATTTAACAGGACATTTAAAATAGGGTCAGATTTTAACGTGAAATTTTGATCACGGTCGTTGAAAAATGACCCGGCGGGTCAGAATTCAACGAGGGTCAAAATTTAACACTACACCGGCCAATTAAGAATGCCATGTTTGCAGACATGAACGACGTTTGGAGGTGGCAAGTGGGGCGACCGCCCCAGGCCACGCGCTTCAGGCCTAAGGTCGTCCCTATGAGTTTATCAAGCTATATTCTCCGGTAAATTGGAAACGCTGAATAATGAAGAAAAAAACCCAACTAAATTCGTGCGCCAAATCACGAAAGTTGATCTAGTCTAGACATAATCAGTGTTTGCAGTAGCATGCCAATCGAGATGCCGATACTCTGGCCCCGCGCGGTCATGTTCGGTCCTAGACCTCGCCTACTCCTAACGCCGCCTCTGTTTGCAGATGTTGAGTTTTGTAGATCAGATCTATTTTATCTTCTGTTTTGTTTATAAAAATAATTTTACCTTATATTTAGGCAATTGACCCATATAGAGCATACCTGAATAATGTCACACGTTTCTTTTGGGACTCGATTAGTATACCATGTTAGATTTCATTTGTACCTTGATTATGAGGATTATGTAGAGTTATGCCCCTTGCAAAGGTCTATGGTCTACAAACCTTCCTCATGGTTTATGTAATATATTCTTCATCCTGTTTACCAATATGAGGAATGGCCACTCTTTGTTAAACTTTATATGGAACGATTTCAGATGAGTAACATGATACAGTAGGTTACATTAAGTGGAAGGCTGAACACGTTTAGTCACATATTCTGGGATCATGGGTTAGTTTGCATTGACATGTACTAATTTTCTTATTCAACTTAAATAATATAAAAAATAGCTCTTGCAATAGTGGCTGAATGTACAATGAAAGAAAAACATATGCCTCAGAGCTGGATGCCTACATGCCATAATTTTTATATTTTTATCACAAAATTCAACCAAACGTTTGCTTGTATATTAGTAGAAGAAAGCGCCTTTTCAACAAAATAATTGCCACAGAGAAGGATGCTAGTAAACCATTTTAAAACACAGAGCAACACAGCTACACAATATATTTATATAAATTTTAAATTTGGAGATTCCTAGTTATAATGATCGCACAACAGGTCATTTATTTACAAAGTATTGTTTAATTATTCTGACTCTTCTTCCAAGAGGTTTTGTGTGGGTAATTTGGTCAAAATATGATAATCCTCAATAGAATTGAATGGGTAAGTTGGTAATTAAGATCAAGACACCTAATTGGATTGTCTTAGTAAGTTGGTAATTATGATGTGATAATCCTTTAATGAAATTGTCTGGGTTAACTCTTCATTTAGATATGACAATCCAGACTGGGATTGTCAGGGTAAATTGGTCATTTAGATATGATAGGACAATCAGAATCATGAACGTTAGACCCAAAATTATGACAGAATTCCCATACCAAGGCTTTGACTCACCCATAAACTCCGATGTCTGATTGGCTTATATCAAATTACATACCAATCTCTAATAGCTAGTCTTTTAAGCTGAGTCTGAGTTTAAGAATGTTAGAATGTTGCTTTGTTGTTGGCTCTGCCGAAGTCCTAATTACAAATTCAGATCTGCGTTTACAATTTCCTATTTTTACACCGAGGACACAAGGTTCCTTCCACTTTTTGGCTGTGACAAATTAGTATGTTGGGCTGGAAGCCCTGCTCTAAATTGCATATTTTCTCTTTGACTTTTGCCAGGTTTGTGTCCTTTTTCTAGCATAAGGGAATGAAACTCTCTGACAGGCTGTCCATCTTGTGGACAAATGTTATTAAAAATAGCATCTTCTGCTATTATATGTAGGTTTTCCTTTCCGTGTTTCTCAGGAAACAAGTATCGGACATTATAACAGTATGGACGTGGCAGTCAAGGAGTAAAACCATGTAAGAGCTAGACCTTGTAGGTTCTTGTGAAAAGCAGCAGCAGCTTTGCTGGACTGGGTGTCGATGTTTACGAGTAGGAGACACGAATCAAACTGATTGTAAACATTTTGCAGCATCTAAATGCACGTAGTCTGAAACTTTCTTAACAGTTCTTTCTACCAATGCGGGTTGCCGAATTATAAAAGTGTGTCTAGCTGCATGGTGACTTGGTGTACTTGCCGATGGCGTCGGCCCCTATGGTACAAAAAAAAACCCCAACTCATATTATCATCGCTGTTCTCTTCAACTGGATTTAATTTGGATCGTTATCCAGTCAGTTGGTATCTTTCTCGAAACACAGTTGTCCGTTTTCTTCAACGTTCAAACACGTGCTCTTGCCTAGAAATATTTATTTTCAGCACAATAATTTCTGGAGAAAAAAAGTCCATTGAAGACAAACCTTTGGTTATCCACCCTGTCGAGAATTGGCTTGCTCTTGGGGTCATTGTGAATTAGTTCATACTATGTTTTATTTTTACTGTTTTGAACATTCTTACTCTCTGCACCATCATCGTTAAGTAACCGCCTCTGCTATCTAGCTATTAACTACACAATTCTAGATACTATCCCCAGGCCGACAAACTCGGAGGTCATGTCTGTATGTTAAGAGAAACGAATTTGTTCCAAACACGTAGCCTATAACAATGTGTATTTTCATGACCTGCTAAAGTCAATCTATCACTTGATTGTGATTTTAACAAAGCACACTTCTTAGCAAACAAAATATATTAACGTGTTTTCACAAAGTGTAACATTGCCCATGCATATGGAGCACGTCTGTTCTCAAGTCACCGGTTTTGGTAATACATGATTTTGCACGTTGTTAAACTCTGCACTTTCGGAGGTTGGTAAATTTTGCATGCATATAGTTCGCAATCCCATAATGCCTAAACAGATGTGATTCGACTTTGAAGAAGAAAAAAAATCACAGGAACTTATGAAGATTGACATTCTTGATGGACTCGGGCCACAATATATATATATATATATATATATATATATATATATATATATATATATATATATATATATATATATAAGAATACATAGAATATAAAAAGAATACAAATCATATGGCGAATAACAGTTCTTTCAAGTGCACTGGATCACGTTGGTCAGCAATAGATAAGATAAATGTAATGAACTGATTATGAACAGTGCAAAACTAGTATCTAAATAACCTAAGCACTTTCGACTCTTAATGAGTCTTTTTCAAAGGCAAATACAAAACATAGAGAAGACAAACAAATAAAACAGAAAAAACCGTTGTCTTTGCAAAACTTTACACGACCATGACTTGTTGCGGATGCTGGAAGATATTTTATATTGACCTAGAAATTGATGAGCCATAGCGACATCTGTTATTTATGTTAGTTTATGTACGTGCAAATTGTATCCCGGATATTTCATTGGTTAGTTGTAATTATAGGCTATTGGGTGACTAATAAGCAAATTTAGAGAATTACTGAAAAGAAAACATGTCGGCTGCAAAAAGATAATTTTATTTGTGAATAGCTGTCTTTTTCTAGTCTTCTTAGCTTATCCAGTAATATTCCTTTTCTTTCCTGGTTTCGGAGCGCCATTTGGGTTGTGGGCAATTGCTATAAAGTGTTATATCACTGAAAGTGTGGCCATGGGAGTAGAAGTGTTCTGCGACTGGGCTTCTGTACAGCTTCTTTGTCATCCAATCAGATCTATGAAGGTTGATCCTTTTGTGTAGTTTTTCAGTTTCTCCGATATACTGGATGCCAGAGATCTTACATGTGATGAGATAAATTACATTCTCTGTTTTGCACGTTTTGTTTTGAACCATGTATGTTCAGTTTTTCTCTAGTCACTGTGCTAGAAAATGTCCTAGTTTCATTCATATGTTGGCAGGTTTTGCACCTTTTATCGCCACAGGGGCCAGGTTGACTAGTGTGGCCTTGGTTAGTGATTGGCATTAGCTTCGTCCTGACCAGAATGTCCTTGAGGTTTTTGGTCTCAGGTAGACTACTACAGGTTTGTTCGGGAGTATTAACTTTCGCACGTCACGCGATTCCACGATGGGCCAGTGTTTCCCGATGATTTTACCTACTTTGGGGTTGTCTGGATGGTAGGTCAGGATAAATGGTATCACATCAGCCTTTCCCTTAGCAGCAGAGAGGGTGAACAGACCATAGAATTCCGACAAAACAAATAAAACAAGCAAATAAATCATCTCGTAGAAAGGTCAAGATTTTACAAATGAACGTTTCCTTGAGATGTTTTATTTCTGCAATGACCGATTGTACTAATAAAACCTCAGTTCGAAATAGTAGCTAAAAAATAAAGTACTCTACGTGTTTATTTATTTCTTGTTTATTTTTTTGACGACCAACGTTGGTAGGCACCCTCTCTGCTGCTATTAATTTACCACCATACCAAGTTTGATGAATATTTCTCAACTCGTTCTCGCTGTCGTTTCTCTTCATCTGTTTCATCTTCATCTGAATCTTCGGAATTTGTTCTATGTTTCAAGTAATATTCAAGTTCTGATGGTGGTTTTTCTATTTTTGGATTTATGTTCTTTCTTTTTCTGTAATAGTTCGTCAAACTTCGATATCGATCTCCACCGCAATTTTTGCAAATCTGATATAATCCTCTAACACCGTTGTTACAACCAACACAACTTCGTGGACCAGCATGAAGGTTTTTCTTTATAAGATAATTATGTTTCTTGCAATATTCTCCACGGCACCTTTTGTTGCATTTATCTGTTGTTCCTTGACGCAGCCACGTACAGTTGTTCATTATATTAATGATATCTGTTTAATTAAATTTAATTTTATCATCACCCCTGTTACCCAAATATTTTATCAATACCCACACGATATCTTGTTCTTGGATCATGTAAATTTATTGTTATAAATCCATGCGGAGTAGCTTGCGCTCGTGAGAAGAAATTTTTGAATTTAATTATATCCATGTCACCACCACACCAAGTTTGATGAATATTTCGCAATGTGTGTGTGTCTACGCCATTAAACACAACTAAAATGTTGCAGTTGTCTCTGATCACCTTCGGAATTTGTGTATATCGTTGAGTAACATAGATCACGTCTGTATTTTTGTGTCTCCCTCGGGAAAATATTCTGGCTGGATTTGATTGTTTATCTAGCATCACATCGTCGTATACAACTAAATTATTAATAAATCCGTCTATGGAATCTACGGATGGTGCTTCATCAATGTCGGTTATAAACTCTATAACATCATTATCTTCATCCAGTAATCGTGCGTTTTCATTGAAATCTTTAAGTACATCATAACATCGTTGATCATCAACGGATGGTGCTACTAAATACAACTTATCCCATTTCAACCATCTCATTATCAGATTAAGTAATAATTGCGTCTTACCCGATCCAGATGGTCCTATGATAATCATTCTGATGGAGTTCGGTAGCGCAGGATGATGCTTAACTGGCTCTCGTTGCCGAGTTGCTGAGAAATCAATTATATCCATATATATTATAACATGAATTTATATTGTTTACGCTGTAGAGTTAAAACTCCAACTACTGATTTAGCCACGGTTATAACAAAAAATAAAAAAATAGCGTACGGTGGAAAATGTTCTATATGCGGTAGAAAGAAATTTTCGTTTTTACCTAATAAGCGCGGTGGTGATATTGCTAATTTGATGTCAAAGTTTCCAGGTGCTCCATGGGCTAAATACAGTGGAGAAAAACATCTACCAGGATATAATTATTGCGGTCCTGGTACTCGACTCGATATCAGGCTCAATGATCAAGATCAACCAAAACCAGGCGAGGAACCAATAAATGCTATTGATCGAGCTTGTCATGCTCATGATGTAGCTTATAAAAGTCAAAATCTACAAGATAGGCATATTGCAGATGTAAAATTAATTGATTCATTAAATTCTATAAAAAATAAAAATATTAGAGAATCATTAGCTAATTGGTTAGTAAGATCCTCGATGAAAGGTAAATTAGCGATTGGGGCTGGTAATTAATAATGGAATCAATTTATTATTCACCGAGAGGATACTGGAGAGGCAAAGCAGCAATTGGTAAACTCGCTGATGCAGCAGCGGTTAAACATTCTACTGCTAAAACGTGGTTGTCCAGGCAGGCAATATGGCAAATTTATCTACCACGTCTTAAACAAATTCAGTACTCGTATTTCGATGTCAGTGTTCCTAATGAAGTTCATCAAGCTGATATTCTGTTTTTACCGCATGATACTGTGCGTGGAAAAACGTACAAATACGCGCTAACCGTAGTTGATGTTGCAAGTAGATATAAAGAAGCAGAGCCGCTATCAGCGAAAACATCATCTGAAGTAGCCGATGCGTTTGAACGAATTTATCAACGAGGACTCGGACCACAAGGTGGTCTACGATGGCCACAGCTACTACAGGTTGATCCTGGTAAGGAATTTCTTGGTCCAGTATCATCGCTGATGAAACAACATAATACCAAAATACGACGAGGTCATACTGCAATTCACCGTGATCAAGCAATTGTTGAGCGATTTAATCGAACACTTGCTGAACGGTTATTTGGATATCAATACGCGAGGGAATTTATTCAGGATAAAAGATCTCGCGAATGGGTTGCAAGATTACCAGGCGTGATAGCTGCATTAAATAATGAGATCACACGAACAACCAACATGAAACCCATTAGCGCGGTCACAAAAAAAAAATATACCAACACAACGAAAAGATGCTGGAAAACAAAAAATATTAGGTGATGTCACAGCCAGATATTTATATGAGCCTGGTGAACTTGAAGGTGGTAAAGCGAGAGCAACTGATCCTATTTGGAGTGTTACCACACACAAAATATCTACCGTGACAAGATCCACTGGGAGAAACGTAGGCGTTTCCAGACCTGCAATCTACAGATTAGATTCGGCCGCTCCTCAACGTGGATTTACACGTGAACAACTACAAATAATTCCCGCGGATATACAACTGCCACCAAAATCACTCCGGTGATTTCGATCACTTAACTAGCACTAGTGCCAGCGCCAAGGGTGCCTGCACTCAAGGCGCTAGCGCCAAGGGTGCCTGCACCCCGACGTCGATTACACTCAAGACAGGTCAGCATGGTATTTTCTCGTGTATGACCGCGACTATTATCTTTTCTATCTACGGTAAATTGTCTTGAATCATTACTCGAATACCGCGCCATAAATATCAATTTCCTAATAAATTCAACATCAAGATCAAAGTCGTGTTTATTTTTTTTATCAGATTGTTTGTATCCGATTAATTTTTTTCTTATTATATCATCATCGATGATGTTAAATTTATCAACGATTTCAGGAATTATAATTCTACGTAATTGAGATATATTTCTGACCCTCGATACCGCTAAATAAACTAAATTTGACCACTCGATGCGATCGTCTACAATCCAAACTCGTGTATCAGAAATAGTTAATCCCTGAGACGAGTGGATCGTCATAGCGTATCCCAACACCCATGGAGATTTGTCAGCGTGTATTGCATCTTCGACCACACTGATATCAACGGCGACAATATCATTTAATACGAGATTTTGATTCTCAGTCTGTCCTGGAATATCAACATTAATATTCTGTTTTCGTGTATCTGATGGTCTATAACATAACGGTACGAGTAATTCTGAGTATTTTTCTTTATGTAGCTGAAACAACTGCTGTTGTAAAGCGTCTCTGATTATTTTTCTGCTTGCTACTATCAAATCGTTGGGTCTCCATGAGTTCAAAAAATCACTCATTGAGGTCTCTGAGATCACTCCACGTATTATTTCACACTGAATTTTGTTTGATTGTAATCTGATTAATTTTTTAAACTCCCTCAAATTTGCATCAAGAGCTCTATGATCATCATCTATTTCTTCATAATAATCAACGAAATTTTTTAACCAATCATGTGGAGATGGTCCAACAAAGGGCGGCGGTTGACCATGATCGCCACACATTATTATGGCGGTATTTTTCGTCAACAACCAATCAAGAAACATTTTTAATGTATCCAATGACACCGTGCATATTTCATCCCAAATAATTATTTTAGGTATATATTTTTCTCCCATCCGTTCAGGAGTCCATGTATCTCCGCGCCACCGAAAGAAACTATGATACGTGCACGATTGTACTTGCCGCTGTTTCATCTCACGTGCAAGTCTATGTGTGGGTGTCAGCACGATTATATCTGAATTTCTAAAAACATTAATCGTTCGAGTTGTTTTGCCGCATCCACCAGGTCCATTGAGATATACTGTCTTATATCTGGTTATTGGATCACTCAACGATGGTGCCTTCGACATTTCTGATATTTTATTACCCTCACGATAAAAATCTCTCATTGGAACATCTGCTGATTCTACATAATTGTGTAATAGTTCCTTTTTTATTCTCCACGAACCCCATCGTTCATCATTACTTGTAAATTTCATAACAGATTCTAAATATTTACTTGAAATATAAAACGAATCCGTTGCGACTCTGACTGCGGTCTCAGGAAATCTATTAATCATCGATAATAAATTTATAGAAACATAAGCCAACATGGAAGATCTTAGATGAGTATATTGCGGGGATACGTCATTTATGTAACTAACGATCGTACCCAATTTGGATACGTCATTTATGTAACTAACGATCGTACCCAATTTTGTTCCGTCGGATAAATAAACACTCTCTCGATTTACAAACGTATTTTTCGCCGTTGTATCAGCGATTATAAAATCGTACTCGGCATCATCTAGAATTAATCGTGCGTGATGTCTTTTATAATCATATGCACCACCTTGAGTAAATTTTCCTATAATTTTTCTACCGAGATCTTTTGCGGTTTTGAGTTTATTAGGAATATCATCTTCGGAAACATCAGGATATCTTTCCTTAAACTCGCTAATAACTTCAGAATCTGACATGGGCAACCAAACTTTGGTCTGTGCATGATACGATATAATTGCCTCACTGACCACCAACGATGTCAGTATCATACAATCTAGCATATATCGCAACAAAACTATAGGTGCCCAACGTTTTTCACAAAAATGTCTGCCAAACCAAACATAACAAATCTTGTGAAGATTTTCGTTAAACTCGAACGATTCAATACAGGCGAATCCAGTCAGATCAAAATCAGGTAATGGTCCATTAATTGCCACTCGCGTCATCTCGTTTGTAGGGTGACCAAATCTTTCAAAGTACGTAGAACAATCTCCGTATCCCAGAAAACTTCCTGGATAACATGCAACCATATCAACCGAAATAACATCATTGTAATTGTATTTGGTATTCCATAATCCGCCATGTCCATATTCGACGCAACTTGCGCGTACGTCCTCGAGTAAATCAAATCGTGTTGGTTTCCATGAATTTCGTTCTCTGGCGAAATGAGCCGCAACAGATGGAACGGTAAAACAATTAGTTAGTAATTTGTCAGTATTTTCCGCGTGCTTGCACTGTAAAAACGTCGCAAGATTTTTCATCTCGCCATGGAGGGATTCTGTGCGATATATTTCACCGTTCGGTTTGACAAACTGATCAAATTCACCCTCCTCATTACTTTTAAATAACCATACCGATACAGGATCGGTTTTACTTATTTCGTTGATAAAATCAAACATATCTGCCCCAGAATTATCTGGGGAGTAAAATCTAACAGTTCGATCACGTGGAAATATTGTTACCGCGTTAGTCCATGCGTGCGCGTTATGATCGATAATATTTATTGGAGCTCCCTTCGATTTATATTTCGACTGGTACAGTACTTCTCCCGTTATTGTCGCTACGGTTATTGGAAATTTTAATATTTTTCCTAACTCAGCAACATCTTTTATTGTAGCACCGGTATCCTTACCTGAATCAGCCCACGAGTTTATTTTTTCACGCCTTAAATCAGTTAATCCATTTCCACGCATCGCGTTTGTAAAGTGTTCTATTACTCGTTCGGCTACACAATTTAACCTTGAAAATTTCATCGGCGCTAGTTTATCAACGTTGGGTTTTTTATTTATCTCATAGATTCCATAAATAACCGCCGTTACAGGATATGCTCGCTCATAATACGGTCTGTCAATACCTGTCAGTAGACCCGGTCTGGAATTTTTACTTAATATGATAGTTTTATTATTGCCAAGGACAGGATCATATTTGTCACGGATAATCCAACTATCTGTTTCTGTTAATACAATAAATTTTACTCTGAAGAAATATTTTTGATTGCCCTCGTATTCAGCAATGTAGTTAATGATAGTTGCCGCTCGTTTGTCATTCATTGTAGCGTCCTTGACAGTATTGCGAATAATCTTGAACGTTGACCATGTGTGAGATGCACCATCTGTGTAAAATTCTTTCTTGGCGTCGTGAATTTTCGAGATCAAACTTTTATTTTTCGGATCAACCAGATCTCGTACTGGCAAGTCAGAAGATAATCTGTCAAGGTTGAATTTATATTTAACAGGCCTAGTTTGGGATAATCTCTCAAACTCGTTCATATAATTAAAACAAATATTTAAATAAAGAAAATTATATATATATATATACAATGTCCCAATGCAGATGGTTGATGATCGGCTCAGTAAATCGATGCAACAAATCCTGTAGAAAGGAATTTTGTTGGATGCACTCACAAAACATACGACGAGGAAGTCTAGGACCAATACCATGTCTACGGTGTGGTATTGGAGTGCGAGGAAAGACAGAATTATGTGGGAAGTGCGGCGGGAAACGGTTCAGAGAACTTAAAAGATATTATGACAAAAAAAATAATAGCGGTGAAAACGCTATAAAATCCGTGAGGGATTATATATCAAGATTTCAGACAAACAATGATTTAAACGTATAATATTAGTATAATGGAGCAAAATATATTTGTCCCACATCCTGTCATAACAAACTATGAATCAAATATTAATGGTATCATCAGACACTGCAAGTTGAAGAGACAAGTTGGTTATATTACTAATGTTGGTTATCTAATCTTCACATGCGGGGGGGGGGGTAAAGAAACATTATCTGTGTCATAGATTTACGTATGAATGTTTCTTCGGAGTGATCAATGACGGTCTTGTTATTGATCATATTGACGGGGATACTCAAAACAATAATTTATCCAATTTACAAGCTATCTCTCACAGCGAGAATAATACACGTGGAAATACAGGAAGATGTAAGACAATCGGAAAGAGGGCGGTAATTTCCACAAACATGGAAACTGGTGAAGAAATAAAATTGCGTTCGATGTGTGCTGCTGCGAAATATTTTGATATTAATCCGTCTTCAGTGCAAAAAGTGGCAGAAAATATATATAAAACAGCTTTTTCGAAAAAATATAAACAGAAAATTACATTTCAGTATCAATAACTATCATCACCACATTATTAACTATCATCACCACATTATTAACTATCATCACCACATTGAATTAATTTTTTTAATTTATGTCACAGTAGGTCCTCCATACACTACTGAATTTTTGATTATATAAGGGGAGATTACTTTGTAATATATAGTTTTCTTCGTAGATTTTTGATTTTTTATGATCGTAATTAGTCAGTTTAACTAATTACTCGTAGAAGTATTATTTATGTTTTTTAAATATTTCCCCATCATACAACATTACGAGAGATCATGATAATGTTATTGATCCGTAGGAAGCTGTGTGTGGAACAGAAACCGTTGTCATGGTAATCGACCTGCAGGTGTGTGTTCATGCCACTGTTATTATTGATTCTCAGTCTGCTTAGGAAAACCGCTGTTATAAATACAGAAACTGTTATTATTCAGAAACCGCTGTTATAAATACAGAAACTGTTATTATTCAGAAACTGTTATAAATACAGAAACTGTTATTATTCAGAAACTGTTATAAATACAGAAACTGTTATTATTCAGAAACCGCTGTTATGTGTAAATATTGGTTCCTTAGCTATATAGCTAGCTATATAGCTAACTATATATTAACTTCCGAAACATATGTGCGTAACAATGTTTGATAGCTCAATCAGTATGGTATTGGACTGTGACGCTCGCGGTCCAGGATCAAACCCCCATGGCTGACAATTTGTCGGTGGTGTACGCATAATTGCGATTTTTATAATAGTGGGGGGAACCGCAAACCCCCCCCCCCCGCTCAGCAAAAACCCACCCACAACATTGACTTGTGGGTGATACATATTTTCGTATCACCCGCTGGATTAATTATTGTGGGTGGGTTTTTGCTGAGCGTACATGTTTGTACTGTCCTTAGTTAGTGCCGTTTCATTCATAATCTGAGCTCGCTAATACACTCGATAGGGGCTCTTCATTCATTGTATATAACCATTTCATTGTATATATCCATTTCATTGTATATATGTTATATGTATATCCTCTAAACTTGGTAGATTGCGGTGGCAAGCTACGAGTTTAATGAGGACTGTGCTGTCCTTGTGCCGTCCTTAGTTAGTTATATGTATATCCTCTAAACTTGGTAGATTGCGGTGGCAAGCTACGAGTTTAATGAGGATTGTGATGTCCTTAGTTAGTTATATGTATATCCTCTAAACTTGGTAGATTGCGGTGGCAAGCTACGAGTTTAATGAGGATTGTGCTGTCCTTAGTTAGTTATATGTTATGTGTATATCCTCTAAACTTGGTAGATTGCGGTGGCAAGCTACGAGTTTAATGAGGATTGTGCTGTCCTTGTGCCGTCCTTAGTTAGTTATATGTTATGTGTATATCCTCTAAACTTGGTAGATTGCGGTGGCAAGCTACGAGTTTAATGAGGATTATGCCGTCCTCCCTCTTGGGCCTTCTAGACCGTTGTTTGGCGGGTTAGGGGCTCTCGCAGAGGGAATATTTGCCTAATGAACTTGGTAGATTGCGGTGGCAAGCTACGAGTTCTTGGTTGTGCTGTCCCTGAAACATCCCGACGAACTCGCTAATACACTCGATAGGTGTTCTAGGGATATTTTTTTTTATTTTAAAGATTTATATATTATATAATGAACCATGAAAATATCAATGATGTAATTGTCGCTATTAAAAAATTGAAAAAAGATGGAATTAATATATCTGATGAACTTAATCCTGAAAAAATAGTTTCTGATTTTGAGATTTTACAAGAACGTAAAACCCAGGGGACACACACACTATCATCTGAATACAGGCTCATGAAACGGATTCAATCGGCAATGTTTCAGTCGCTAGCTACCGTAGAAGATGATCATGTGAAGGAGTTCGTTCCTCTTTCTACCGCCGTAGAAAGAATTAAATCGTTATTATCCCACGAGTATGAGGCAAAGAAAACGATTAGTACTCGCATAAGACTATTAAGAAAAATTATGTCAGATCGTGAAACGATCCAAAGTAGTAATTCCGATGAAGATGACTGAGATCTTTGATCAGAAATATTATTTCTGAATTTGATGGGTTAGTAATTTGTTGTTTTTTTTTACTGAAATTTAACAAATTTGTACAAATTTCTTAATTTTGACTACCATTTACCCCATCAAAAGCATAAAATTGTACAAATTTCTTAATTTGAGTACCATTTTACCCCATCAAAAACATAAAATTGTACAAATTTCTTAATTTTGACTACCATTTACCCCATCAAAAACATAAAATTGTACAAATTTCTTAATTTTACAAATTATTTATTTCTGAATTAATTTATTTATTTACTGAATTAATTTTTTTTTTTTACTAAAATCAAGAAAAATGCACGAATTACTTGATTCTGACGGGGTAGTTGGTAGTCAAAATCAAAGAAAAATGCACGAATTACTTGATTTCTGATGGGGTAGTTGGTAGTCAAAATCAGGAAAATTGAGCAATTTCGTTGTATTTTAGTAAAAAAAAAATAAAAATCTCAGTAAAAATAATATTATTAATAAATAAAATTAACTTATAATAAATAAAATTTATTAGGAACAATTTGACAAGGTTAGAATTTCTTATTTCTGACGGGGTAGTTGGTAGTCAAAATCAAGTAATTCGTGCATTTTTATGTTTCTGACGGGGTAGTTGGTAGTCAAAATCAAGTAATTCGTGCATTTTTATGTTTCTGACGGGGTAGTTGGTAGTCAAAATCAAGTAATTTGTACAATTTCAGTAAAAATCAGGAAAATTAATAAATCCTATTTTTTTTTGTGATAGAAATTTTAATTTTACTTTCATCGACCAGCTTTTTTAGTTGCCTGGGCCGATTAATTTGTACCAAACACAAATTTGTGCCAGTAATAATAAAATATTTTTTTAAGTTGATCGAATTTGAGTCTGATCTCTGTTACAAATGTTCTTCTAACTGTTAAGAAATCCTCGCGTGTAAAAACCCTCCATTACATGAAGATCTACGACAAAAGTCCTTAGGACAGAAATCCTTAGGACAAAAGTCTTACGACGGAAGTCTTACGACGGAAGTCCTTAGGACAGAAATCCTTAAGATTTCACATACAGATTTATTACAAGCTCTTCTTCACGTATGTCAATTAAGCGATTAAGGTGGTCTGTGAGCTTAAAAATTTATTCGTGTTAACATATTATTGTGACACCGTAAATACACGGGATTAGTTGGTTCTTGCACGATTAAACTTCCAGGGGGAACTTGTGGTGTGAACGTGTACAGGATGTATCCTTGTTGAGCCTGATTTGATCTTCCGAGATCTATTTGATAGCTGCCATCGATTACGTCACAAACCAGATTGACCGCGACCGTCGGTGTTATATTAACGATTCCCGGAGATACGTGTCTTCCGCCGCCATGTGGATCATTATCATATCTGAGAACAACTGCTAATGGTGCTAGTTTTCTCCATGCATGGAGTATTTTAGGAAAAAACTCATCAATGACATCACTGACAGATTTTCTTAATTTATCCGGATTATAATCAGGAAACTTAAACGTTACAATGTCAGCTTCGGGTATTTTGTACTTGGCCGCGAAGGATTTTTTATAATCGCTTGATGACTTAAGAACCATATCTCTAATTCTGTTATAGATAACTTCAGAAGAATTAACTATATAATTTAAAACTTCTATGTACCTAATAATATTATCGCGCGCAGATGTTGAATCAAATAAATACTCTTGAAAACTATCACGTAAATTATTTACCTGTATTTCATGGTCTAAGTTTATTGAAGCAAATATAGAATCAATATCAAAAGCAATAACACGTTCATTAAGATTATACAAAAGAGCTCTAGGATCATATACAGGTGCTCCCCCCCCCTCCATCCTGGTTTTACTTCTATGTAATCTAACCATTCTGAACTCATTTTAATATCATGACGAAGACTGGTCTTTGACGTAAAATCACCCCTCGTTGGTTCTGGTGGTCCTTCATACACCCTGGGAATTTCAGGCCATCCTAGCACGGATCTGATTGAAGATTTATAAATATCAACGGCATAATCAGGCGAGTTTATTTCAATCGTCGAGGACAGGGTGGGTTCATGAACATTAATTGATATTTTTGATTCTTTTCCTGTTATTGATTTTATTCTACGCGCAAATTCCTCACTGATCTCTTCAATCTCGTAACTGCCGGTTGGTATTCCAACAACAACCCAGTCAGGTGTTCCATCGGGTTTGTTCTTGTTAGCAAATACGAGCGAATTATTTGCTGGTGTACCATTAAATGATTTTGATCTGATATTTGGCCAGCTGTAATATACTCGTAATTGTGCTAGTGCTATTTCTTTTACTGGAATTGCAGTAGGAAAATTAACACTAAATTCAGGATTAATTGAACTTACCGAGATCATCGTTATCTTTGGCGGAGTTGTGTTGGTCACGATCTGCTGGAGTAATTCTGTCATTATTGATACTTGTATCTTTAATACCGATACCTTCGTCGTATATTTTGGTTATCATTGAAAATTCGAAATCAGATATAATTCCATCACTGAGACTCGCTGATAACAACGAGGATAATTTCGAGTATGCTACAGTCGCTGTATGTAATTTTATTGTGTAATCGGATAATTTTTCGTTCGTACAAGTACATATTTTTTTTTGTGATGATATTAAGCACACCTGCAATAGTTGTTGCTGCTGAAATACAGATAGTTACAGCTACTGGTGCCATCGTTGTCAACGCTGATAATATTACACCGGTTCCAGCAACAACAGCGGATACTGAATAAACAATCACATCAACGATAACCAATCGTCGTCGATATTTTTTTACTTTTACTGTATATTGATCAACTTGATCTTTTAGCGCCGCCTGCCATTCACGCGCTTGATTGTATCTGTATTGTGCACCGTCGATATATATTTTTATACAGTAACCAATTGAGGTGTTTCAGCTACAAATTCCAAACACCACCAGTAAGATGTTGCGGTTAATGTCCTATCAGCTGCTTCCAGGATAAATATTTCTTTGAATCCGATATTTAATATAACAGATACAACCCCGGAAAACCTGTCGGTGGAATGACGCCATGGAAACGTTGTAAATATTTCAAATTTTGCAGCACTAAACACAGACAGCCTGTACACGCCAGTGGTTGTTGCGATATATTCGATAGTATTATTCTGTTTTGACCATGTTGCGAATCCCGATGATACCGTGTATACGATGTTTGTGATATGCCCGGGAGTTATTTCAGCTGAAATTTTAATGAGATTGGTTTTATTGATAATCTCAGGAATTCCCGCTACGATGTCTAGTTGTGTTCGTTTGATCGTGTCTAGGTTACTTTTGATATCAGAAAGTTCTATATCGATGACGGAAGGAGTTCCAAAGAACTTATTTATGGCATCATCGGTTTTCTGAAAATTTCTTCGAAGCCTTGTAAAACCGGTTACGTGAACATCATATTCGGCCCGCAGCGTGGATAGTTTTCCATCCACGTCGTCGACGTATAGTTTGTTTGCGACGTCGTTGTCAGATTTTGGAGCTGTTACAGCTACTATTTTGTTCCCGTTCATGCTAAGTTCACCTGTCATTGTGTCACCGGTGTTTCTCACGCGACTAGCAACACTTTTTGCAATTTCATCTCTGATGGTTTTAAGTGACATACTTGAATCTCTGATTCTACCACCGTCAGTAAACACGGGAATATTATCCGTAACTGCACCGAGTACTCGCCGGACTATATCATTCCATTTGACATTGCTGGTTTTTAGTTTACCATATCGATCTTGAAAAATAACAACCTCATCTGGATCAACTCCAGCAAGGTTCATAATATCAGCGAGGTCATCTTTAGTCGCATACTTTGACAGATCAACGTCGGATTTTATTTTCTTACTAGTAGAAGATCTTCCGTAAATGTCAACCATTATAATAAGATCCGTTGTTTAAAATGCTTTACGCGCAACAAATCGGTTGCTTGTATAATCGTGCACGACTTTATGTGGCGGCCTGGATGATTTTGATATAGCGTCGAGTACATTAATTACTTCACGGCCGCATATTGGCGGATCTGTCATTGTTTGTGTGGGTAGCGTTGAATACCAAACTTTGGAACCTCTGGTTGTTGCGTGGAGTGGTGCGACATACTTGATAAATTCAACAGGTGGAGCTAACCCGTACGAATCAAAATAAACAATTCCACGCGGATCAACCGCGTATGATACCCAATGAGTACCGGGTCCGGAACGTTCATCGAGATTAATAATACCTGTTTCTAGTTTGTTTGGTTGTTTCGGTAATTGATCTCGCATAAAAACACCTCTAAAGGCGGATATTTTTAATTTTTTAGCGGCATTAAGTAAATCAAAATTTGATGCTGGAACGTCTAACGAAATGACCCTGGAAGCCTTAGGCCTCTCCCCCAACGAGATCCCGGTAATCTTAGACCGCGTCCCTTTTTTTTGTTATATCGTCCACCAGTAACCTTTTCGAAAATTTTTTTACCCGCCGCTCCAGCAACACCTAACGCGGCCGCTTTTGCTACGGCTGGAGCAGCTGCAGCTAGTAATGCCGGAATGGCCGCAAGAAATGGGAATATACCACCCGTTTTAACCATGTCTTTGATAGCGCTCGGGGAGAGATGGAATTGAACTCCAGTTTTTGATTCTAGGGCTTTATTGAAATGTTTAATCTGATTATTTGTCAACGATAATTTGTTTGGACCACCACCAATCTGATCTCGTTTTAGTGATATTTTAGTTCCGCATTTGTTGGCGGTTTTTGATTGAAGCTTTTTTACCTGACCAGGAGTCAGAGTAACATTAACATGACTATACGACATTTTTATATAAATAATATTTTTCTAAATAACACGATTAAATATTTTCCACCGGTGCATCAACGACCCTCATTCGACCACTACCACCTTCAAGTAACATGGCCTTGTCGCTAAGTACGACAGCGATCGCTCTGTAGAAGCCTGGAACAATTGGTGGACCGGGTATATCAGGAGGAGGGTTAGTAACATGAGCTCGAAAGTGTATATCAACAACAGATTGTTTGGATAAACCAAGATGTTCTAGTGAAAAATAATAAATCGGATATAGACCTGTAAAATCTAATTGTGATATTTGCAAACCAGTATCTATATTTTGATCACGTCCCATGAATGACATTAAACGATGATATGCGCGCGCTACATGATTTTGATCAAAATTTAGTTGTATATCCTCGGCTGGTTCTTGATGTCCATTTATCCGTAAGGAAACTTCATTAACTCCAAGGTTATCAAATATCATATGTGAACGTTGTTGATTATTCGTCCGAGCATTATCTTGTAGTGCAATAAAAATATGTCGTGGTACAGAAACACCCTGTTGTGATGCTATATGCCATGTAAATAAACCATTAATATTGCTTTGAGCAGCATCTGTGGTTACTGTTAACCATGATAGCAATGATTTACCGCCTTGATCCATAAAAGATAGTAATTTTTGTTCCTCAGTAATAGATGGAGTCATTACTGGCATCCATAGTGAAAGTTTTGATATATTTACTTTACCCTCAGCAACACCAGCACCTCGCCAGATTGCATCATTATCATCACCTTTTCTTACGACCACAATTGTGTGTTTAGCTCCAAAGATGACTTTTCTAACATTTCTGCAGAATCCAAAGATGTGAGATAATGGAATTGCACATGAAAAATTTCTATCATTTCCTAACAGCGCTGATCGGCGTGTTGCAAATCCCAAGTTGTGGGTCGTATTAACACTTTTTATAATATCAAAATCAGCACCTGGTCTGTCTACGTGCTCAAAATCAGCCGTTTGTGGATCAACTGAAGTAGCTCGTGTTACCAGTACTTTGGTATACTGAACATGATCAGCGTTGTCAGTAATATCCTTGGCAAACATCATTGTTGGACCGGCTGATCTTGTAGAGTCGTCAGAATATCTCGCCAGACCAATTATTGTTGTAGCAACGTCGACATCATTCTGAATTGATTCAATATTTTTTCCATCAATCATGTATGTGGCGCCACTAAATAATGCCATGATCCCGTTGTTGACAAAACCAACACGTAAATTAGCAGCATATGCCGTATTAGCTACAACATTCGTTACAAGTCTACCTTCTACTTCAATAAACGCTTCAGCGGGCAAGAAATATCTACTTGTATCATGAACCTGTAATTCGATTCTCCCCCGCTGATTTGGTAGTCTTGCGTCATAAGAATAAAATTGATAATCACGTACTGACTCGTACTTAAGGACAGGTGCCTCCATATCAAATGCTGGGTCTGATTCGCGCCTGAACATTTTTATTATAGTTACCATTTTTCCAAATGATGATCATCGTCGACGAAGACCGCTCCCTGCTATTAAATTTGCTGTTATATTTTTTTCTGCTTCTTCAGATATCGCCGCTAGTTTTTGATTTGCAGCCTGATTTATTATTTTACTTACGTCTGCGGGCATCACCTCAGTACTTGCCAGTTTCACCGGTGGTTGTTGTTTTCGTCGCAATAATCGTGCTAGTCTTTCCTTGATCGCCGAGAACGCCTTACCAGCAACATTGACAATTGCACCAGGAGCTTTATCACGAACAATATCAATAGCCTTCATCGATAATTGTTTTGCAACAGGTGCTACTTTTGGAGCTATCCTCGTGAATAATCCCCGAATGACATCACCAAGTCCATTTCCGTAAATAACACTATAGATTGGTAATCGTGAGTTTACCGCTCTAACCTGTGTGGGTTTAGGATGATTATCATGCACAATCATCTTATTTTATTTACCATTTATCTAACAACTAGTCATCAACGAGCTCATCAATAAGTTCTCGGTAAACGCCAATATCCATGATACCACCTTGAAATAGTCGCCGACAAATATCAGCTGCTTCATTGGTTATTTCTGGTGAATTTTTTCCAGCTCGTTTTCCTCCTATGAGAACTTCTAACCGTGACACGTCATTGATGATATTATCAGGACATAAACCACGTCCTGTTTAGGTTCATCTTGAGGTGGTGGTTGCATTACCGGAGTAAGTACTTCAGTGGTGGCCGGGGGTGATCCAGGTGGTGAATCTGTCGGTGTAAATGTCATTTTCGGTGCAGAAATTTTACGTAAAGGTGAAGGAATTTTCTTCGAGGGGGGTGATTTAAGTGACTCTTTAGCCTTTTTAATTTCCGACTTCAACCTTTGCTGCGGCGAAGAAGATTGCTGTTGTTCTATTTGTTGCAGAGGTGGAGGAAGCTGATACTGGGAGGACTCTCCTTGTCCTAGTTGTTCCCGTCTCCCTCTAAGTCTATTTACTTCTTCATTAAATCTTTTAAATTCTTGACCTCTAGCTTGTTTTTTATTGTAATATACGCGATATATCCATTTAATGAAATCATCATCAGTTGTTTTTCCATAAAAGGGTTTTAAAAAATTAGATTTATTAGATATATTTTTTGATATCATCTCAGGTAATTTCTCTCTTTCAGTTTTTCTAATTTCCTCAACAACTCCTTCGTTAAATCTTGCAATTAATTTTAAGCTCTCTCCTGCTGATTTGGATTTAGATGCAAGTTTTTCTCTCACATCGGCGACTTCAGTACGAAGTTCTCCAATACCTTCAAGTATTTCCTCACCAACAGGTGGAGGTTGAGCCGCAGCTATGTCAGTTGGAAGGTCTCGTAAAATCTTCTTTGCCTGTTTAGTTCTTCTTGCTATTTTTTCTGATACCGGAAGAAGATCTTCTTTGATGACAGTTGCAACTTTCTCAGTAGCTGCAGTGACGGGCTTAAACAGTTTTTTAGTGTCTTCTTCATACTCAACTCGTGCTTCTTGCTGCGCTTGTAGATTTTTTCTAAATGAGTCTTTGACAGGAAGAAATTTTTTAATTGCTTCTAATCGTTCTCGAGCTGTTCTTGCAGTATGAGATTCTGGATGTATCATTTTATTATAACATAATAATTTAATTAATATCAGCAGAAGAGGAGCAGCAGAGAGGGGTGATGATAAAATTAAATTGAATTAAACAGATATCATTAATATAATGAACAACTGCGCGTGGTTACGTCAAGGAACCACTAACAGTTGTAATAAAAAATGCCGTGGAGAATATTGCAAGAAACATAATTATCTTATAAAGAAAAACCTTCATGCTGGTCCACGAAGTTGTGTTGGTTGTAACAACGGTGTTAGAGGATTATATCAGATTTGCAAAAATTGCGGTGGAGATCGATATCGAAGTTTGATGAACTATTACAGAAAAAGAAAGAACATAAATCCAAAAATAGAAAAACCACCATCAGAACTTGAATATTACTTGAAACATAGAACAAATTCCGAAGATTCAGATGAAGATGAAACAGATGAAGAGAAACGACAGCGAGAACGAGTTGAGAAATATTCATCAAACTTGGTATGGTGGTAAATTAATAGCAGCAGAGAGGGTGCCTACCAACGTTGGTCGTCAAAAAAATAAACAAGAAATAAATAAACACGTAGAGTACTTTATTTTTTAGCTACTATTTCGAACTGAGGTTTTATTAGTACAATCGGTCATTGCAGAAATAAAACATCTCAAGGAAACGTTCATTTGTAAAATCTTGACCTTTCTACGAGATGATTTATTTGCTTGTTTTATTTGTTTTGTCGGAATTCTATGGTCTGTTCACCCTCTCTGCTGCTCCCTTCTCTCTATATTTTAGTAGGTCATTGCGGTTTGTTTGTTTCGCCCTTTGGGTTGCCTCCACATTCAGGTCTTTGTCATAGCCTCGGTAAGTCAGATGTTTAGATAACTCTTCAGACCCTTTTTTTGGAATGTTTCATCGTCGGAGCAAATTATGGGTATCCTCAGTGCCTGGCTATACGGTATGTTCCTAATGCAGTGTTTTGGATGACAGCTGGTTGGGAGGAGATACTGGTGTTTGTTGTTTGGTTGATAGTATATGTCTATATGGAGTTTCTTTTCTACCAGTCTGGTTGTTGTGTCCAGGAAAACGTGGTTTGAATTGGAGACGTCTGCCGTGAGTTTTAGTGAAGGGTGGAAGTTGTTTCCTTTGATATGAAGTCATCCATATTTTCTCTTCCATGTTGCCACTTCATTTCTATATCATCGATGAAGCGCACCCACTGGTATGGTGCGAGTTCCACCGATGCTAAGAGTTGACCCTCCAGTTTTCCCATACAAATATTTGCATACGAAGGGGCCATTTTTGTACCAATTGCGGTTCCATTGACTTGGAGGTAGTTTTCTTCATTAAATTCAAAGTTATTGAATTTTAGGACAAGCTCAAGGAGTTGGACTAGGAAGTGAGTGGGTGGATTGTCTATAGTTCTTGTTTCCCATGTTTCTCTACACGCCTGTATCCCTTCGTTGTGTGGTATGTTAGTATATAAAGATTTGACGTCTAAGGAAACAAGTCATGTATCTGGCAGTAATGGTTCGCTTGCTTTGCTTGTTACGAGGTAATCTGTCGTGTCCCGAAGATATGATGTTAATGTGTGGACATGTGGTCTCATGAAATGATCCAAATACTCTGATATCCTTTCTGTGGGATGCCCGTTACCGGAGATTTTAGGTCAGCCGGGGTTTCCTTGTTCGTGGATTTTAGGTAGAAGATAAAATCTACCTACCCTTGGGTTTTCTTGGCTGAAGTAGTTTTTCGCTTGCTGGTCTATGTGCCCGATTTGGTACGCCTCGTCAATAATAGTTGTGATGATTTTTGCAAATTCCAGTGTTGCATCATGGTCTAATTTTTGGTAGAACCTAGCGCACATAGTTGCCTATTTGCTTCACTAATGTAGTTTTCCTTATTTATAACGACCACAGCTGCATCCGACATAAAGGATATCAGAATATTTGGATCATTTCATGAGACCACATGCCCACAAATTATTTTACACCCTTATAACTTAATGTGTCGCCGACCATGGCTTTTTTAGGTTAATATAACTTTATAGGCCAAACCACTCAAGAGCATAAAAACTAATAGGTCAATGCTTGCATCAAATGATGTACCTGATTATTATACAAACTGTCCAATGAGCTTTTGTCGAAAGTACGAGGAATATTTCTACTTGGGGGTTGGGGTGGGGATGAAGGGAGCAGGAGAAGTGTATGTCTTATACAGGACACGCAATTAAAACACAAAATACACATTATGATCTTGCATGCATTTGTATCTCCATTAAGTGGTCGATGCGATTAAAAGCTGCATTATTCAATCGACAAAATGAGGTCCAAAATTTCTTTCATTAATTTTAGGACAGCGACTTTTTACAAATTTAGATTGTACATATAATGCTTGAGAACGTATATTATGTCAAATTCATGACTGTTTTCGTACCAAAATGAAGAGACTTTTCGTTAATGCATTTTTTCAGCGTATAAAGTCCAGTTAAGAACCATCGACCCACGAGAAGTTACTGGCATGCGTTCTCACTGCAAACTGGACTGCAAACCTGTTTCTGAGGGAGACACAAACATGTTCCATAGTCTCAATTATTTAGAGTCTTCCATCATTTAATTTATGGTGAGGTCACCTGTATCTCTAAGGCCCATCACTTCAACCACAGCGCGCCTATCAGGAGGCAGCGGTCGGATGCAGCATCTGCTTCTTTCTTCACCCGAGCATCAAACAAACTCCGGGCATCTCCACTTCCTGGCTATCGTAATATGGGCAGAGTCGGTTTTCGTTTTTCATCTGGCGAAATCTACGTGTTTTATGAATGTCACAGTGCGGACAAACACTATCTGCAATAGTTGTTGAAGGAATAGACGTTTATGCGGAGCTCTCCTTTTCATTTCTGCATTGGCTATGGATTCCTATGATCGTTTTTTTTTTTTTTTTTTGTATTGATGTGGTCAACGTTTGCACTTGCGCTGGAAAGAGTTGCCTGGCCAGATCCGTTCAATCTGTTCTCGCCGATTCTAAGCAGTTGGATATTGCATCTCCTCTTTTTCTGGGCTACCTTTCCATGGTACGTACATTCCTGGTTCCAATTCTAAATGTTGCTTGCATCATCACAAGATTGGTGGGCGACATGGCTTCCATCAGATTGTGTCTCTTTGAGACATCTTTCTGAGTCGGTCACTTTTGCAACGTTTTTAAGGTTTCTATAATCATTGGTTATCCGTTGACTAAATGGTTGGCCCGGTCTGCTTGACCAGATCCCCGTTAACTTGTACTTTTCGGGGTGGATGTAGACAGACCTTCATGACTGATATGGTTCGTTTTAGGCAGTGTCACGTTGTGCGGAAAATTTGCTGATGATTCATGCCTCATGTATACACATGTTTTCCTAAAGTTAATTCGTAGTAAGAGCACCTGGAATAATTTCAATACGTATTATGTAAGATTACGACTTTGGACCTATTCAGGACACAAAGAAACTGAATGTCAGTTGTTTACCAATATGCAACGATCCGTTGGGGGTTAAATTCAAAGACCATGTAGACACGCCTTCGATTGTTTACACTCAGTCAGTGACATCATTACCGGCTTGGAGCAGTTCAGGCTTTTTGGTGACAGGAAATCCGAGATCAACACGTAAGTGATAAATTACTGGAGGTAAGTTTTCAAGGAGACCAGACTGTATCCAATCAAAACCGAGAGATTCAAATCTAGGGTGGAGTCTCAATAAGCAATTTCTTCGGACTAAGTCCACTTTTGCGTTAGTACATGTTTGACGGTCGCTAGAAGTGGATCATAGAGAAGTTGGGAGACATTAGACTGTACTCCGACTGCAGCTGTGCACTAGATAAAAAGGCGGGAAGGAATTCAAGTGAAATTCTAAGTTTGGATTTCGAAAGAAGGCTTCTTGAGGAAGCTTTCCCGGTGGGTGTGAGAAGCGACGCCCGAGGATAGGAGAGACGGAAGACACGATGAGAGCACGTGGGATGAATATTCTAACATAAGCAGTTGTGGGGGAGGCGCAGTGCTGGAGAGAACATGTGGAATGGAGTACCGGAAGTGTCGGACGGACGGATTGGAAGTGCCAGGAGAGCACGGAGTAAAGGGTACCGGAAGTACCAAAAGAGAGGAACAATAGGCGGACAGATGAGCAACAGAATCAACACCGATGGGAAACACTCTCACTTAAGACTTTAATTTCATATGATGATAGTAAATGGCAACTGTGAATAGGTCATTGACTGTATTTGTCCGAAGAAATTGCGATTGAGAGATTTATCGATGATATAGTTGAATACATTTGATATACCTTATGAAATTGTTATACCTTTCACCTTGAGTTTTTATACACCTAGACCGTCGGCATTACTGACTGGGGGCTCGGACCTATTAACATTTTAATTGTCCAACTTCTCCGGTGTTAGAAATATTACCGTAGGAGGCACGCGACGGGCAGCAGTGACTTTTAATCTTCCTCTTTCAATCAATATGTCATAAGTTGATTTATGTCGCAGCATAAATAAATGTATGACGTCTACATGTTGTATATACGGTTTGGGGAACAATAATGGGTAGATATGGCAGTGCGAGTAGTTGCAGGCGCTGAGGTCAACGTAATTTGTTTTGATTGGTCCATTGGCGATGGAAAATTGACCAATTTAGTGGAATGATCAGGTGACTTTCCTTTGCAAGTTTAGCTTTAAAGAAGCCTAAAGTTGTTACTGTCAGAAAGTGCAGAATGTTTGCTTCTGTGGAACCCTCCATTTCCACTAAATCCACCCCCACCCCCGGTGTTTCTTTGCTTCTTGTCCAACACTATCACGTGTTCACAAGGTTTACCTTTGGGACAGCACATTTGCATTGATTTATCTTGTTTGCTTAGATGTGTTTTCTTACTTTAGTGTAGAAGATATCGATTTCTTGTTTCTGCTGCTGAATTATGTACTTCCCCATATATCTATATATTTCTATGTGATAAATGAAAATGTGGGATGAACTTTCAGTATTATGAAGTGAATCTAAAATAATCCTGACAAGGTTGTATGAAAGTACCAAAGAATGAAAAGTTTCGTATAAACTTAAAAACTGGAAATTTACTAGTCCGCTAAGATTCTTGCCGTTGTTAAGATAGCGTTGTCCTGAACTCATTTGAATAATTCACATAGTCCCAGAATAATATTATAACCCAAATAATGAGCACTTTTTAGTTCCACATTGAACAGTCCAAACACGGGGGGGGGGGGGGAGGGCCTCTCGAATGATATGTAAGCACAGCTGAACACATGTCTGCAGACTTATAACAGAAACACGAGAAATATGAATGACTCTAAAATGGGAATGAATCGGCTCAGGTCTCTTCTTATATACACCTTCTATTACGACTAGATTTCACAACATACTCCATATGACAGATCGTACTAATTTATTTCGAAATTTGCCTATTCATATGACCTACCCAACCGCTGAGAAATTCTTGAATTCTTCTACAACCGTCCAAACCCCATCAGACAATGAGAAATTAACCATTTTGTGTCACCAGTCATTTTTTTATCTACAAGTAATATGGCCGCGAGTGGCGCTGATGACGTCGTAAAGAAGGTAAGCGACACCTAGGGGTGGTACGATTTACCCAAATACTCTCAAATACTGTCCAAATATACCCAAATGATCCCCAAATGTACTCAGATACTGCCCAAATACACTCAAATACTGTCCAAATATACCCAGATAATGCCCAAATGTACTCAGATACTGCCCAAATACACTAAACTACTGTCAAGCTACGTGATACGTGTGCAACTAAAGATTTTTTTAAATTCATTGCAAAGTTATGTTCTGGGTTAAAATGAAATACGTTAAAGTAAAAATAATTAGATATTCGTTGTATGAAAATTAACGAACACACCAACTCCAATTATCATTTGCTCTGAAATTATCTGCATATATGTCCCTAATTTGCATAATTAATTGCAGATATTTATATTCTAGGGTTAGGGTTAGGTTAGAAGAATGCTTTAATATAGTTTGGTAAGCATTTGCTACACATTTGTCTAGCAGGAACTTGGTACGTGGACCCTGCTTTTTAAGTCCCATAATTTTGAACTGAATACATATCGGTTTTACACGTATGCAATTGCTTTTGATTTCACAACGCATACTATGTAGCTATTAATCGACAATTTAAGATGTGTAAGTATATAAAGATGACATATGAATAAATTGATACAGAATACAAAAACTCTTATATACACATAGAAATAAAAGGGGAAAAAAACATTAGAGACTAAAATCTCTTTAGTTATTTATGTGATTTGTATCTAAATGCAATACATATACAATGTATATACAAATCAGTTAAACAATTTGTTGCTTTTTTATATTTTTAATTGATTATATCTTTTAACCGAAGGGTAAAAGTTGGATTTTGTTTGTTTGTTTTTTTGTTTTTTTTTAAATTAACGGACCCATTATTTTCGTATCGAGACCACTCTTTATTCCAAATGCCCATCTTATCCTACTTTTTGCAAACCTTCATCTGTCTGTTTGCAGTTCATACCGGTCTACCTTAGAGCTGAGACCAAAACGTCTAAAATCCGGACACAAAATCGGATTCCGACCACGGGCGAGTTTTGGGTGGAAAACATCGGGTCCAAAAAATGAGGTTTTTCCCTCTGTATTTTGTAGTGCAACGGAAAATTCCAGATTATTTGGTATCATTGTAGAGCTACATCTGTCTACCTTTCTATAATACCGCCCACTGTAGTGTATCTTACATGACCTTGACGCTAGAGAGCTCGGCAGTAGGCGACTACCTCCTTCCACACTCGTCACCAGGGGTTAATGTGTTAACATGAGACTGAGTGATACCATATGCAAAGGGAAAATACGATATAGCCTACCAAACTCTGGAGATTTTGAAAACGGTCGGCAGCTAGCAGTCATTTGGTACATATATGGAGACGTATCAATACCAGGTTCAGGAAAGTGCTACACAGTCAACCACTTTGCAGCCATTGTTGATGTGAGTAGTAAAGTGGGGCACCCTACGTACAATGGGAATTAGCATTACAGGGACCCCTGGGTCACTCTACGTACAATGGAAATTTAACATGGCGAAAAATCGTGGGTCACTCTACGTACAAGGGGAATTTAACATGGCGAAAAATCGTGGGTCACTCTACGTACAAGGGGAATTTAACATGGGGAATAGAGTTTGGGCTTGTTTAGGGACAAGAAGAATTGAACATGGGATTTTTTTTTTTTTTTTAAATTTTTTTTAAAAAAAGGGGTAGGCAATTGAAAGGCTATCTCTTTTCGAGAAATATGGCTGGCCCTGAAAAGGACCTTTGGGTTTATGTTAATGTATTCATTAACATAAATGGCACCGCATTGGTCTTCTTCTTGTCCTTAGGTTGCGTCTCACTGTTGGCCCGTAAATCAGCACTCTTTTCAGGCATCCTTGTCTTTCAACGTAGATCTTACGTATCCACAGGCTGGTGTTTGTCCTGTGGACAACGGTCCACTTGGATCGGACATACATGAGCATGTCCGTCCTGAACATCATGGAAGACACAAGCGTAGAAGATTGCACATCGGTCCACATCTTGAAGCGACGAGAACAGGTGAATCAATGCAGTGAACTGCGCTTATTTATAGGTAGAGGTAGGATTGAAACGGATTGAGTTCATTCACCAATCCGAACACGCGTTACAAAATTCAGTCAGCCCGCATCCAATCCGAAGAGAGCAGTCTGTGACGCCACGTAGTCTATATAGATTCGCTAGCGCTTGTGTGCAGTCAATCTATGCGACAGTGATTCAACATGACGGAAATTCAGAAAACGATCCATTGGGGTGCACCAACAGGGGAGACTGCCCAAAGGAACCCGGACTTACTTTCAGAAGAGGTGAATTGGGATTTTGTGGATTTTCTCTCCTCGCAAGAATTTGTTCCGGAACTTGCGTTACCTTCTTCATTACCGCAAGTGGAGAATTTTAGACAGAGACAGAAAGAAGAATTGGAGAAATTTATACAACGACAAAAGGAAGCGGAACAAGCTTTTCTCCTACAGCAACAGCAGCAAGAAGAAGAGGTAAGAAAAAAACAACAGCACCAACAGCAAGAAGAAGTAGCAGCAAAGAAACAAGAGGGTGAAAATCAAACGGTTACGGTACTGTTGGACATTTTAGCGGAGTTAAGAAGTCTGAAACAAATGTATCAGACTTCTTTATTACGACCGAAGAGAATACGACCTTCCCGAGCTAAGCACATCAACCCTGTGACTAAGCCTACCGTACCACCCTTAGTGATTTCAACCCAATCATCATCATCATCAACATTACGCAGTCCAGAAGTAGGCCTTGGACGTGGCAAAGGCTTAAGGCAGTTAAAGTTGATTGCTTAAACTCACCCCTACACCATAAAGAAAAAAGGCCCTTTTCAGGGCCACCCACATTTCTCGAAAAGAAATACAATTTCAATTTGCCAATAACTCAAAAAAACCCACCCATTTTACTCAAAGACACTTACTTTATATCATTAATTTATTCATTTATCCATTGTTACAATGCAATTCACAATTCGCAACAGAACACTTTAATTAAAAGTTCATTGACTTCTTCTGTTTCCTTGTTTAGTCTCTCTGTTTTTTGAATTTTTTCACCGTCACACTCTTTTCCTCTTCTTCCTCCTCACTTTCTTCCCTTCTTCTTTTTTTCTTCTGTTTCTTTTTCTTCACCTGTCTTCTTTCTTCCTCAGAAGAATCCCTCTCTTCCTCTGAAGAATCCCTCTCTTCTTCTGAAGAATTCCTCTTTTCTTCTGATTCCTCTTGTTTCTTTTTTGGGCAATCTGGAGACCAATGTCCTTTTTCTTTACAATAATAACAGGTATCTTGACTTTTGTCTTTTTTAGCCCCTGTTTTTGTTCTCTTTTGACGGTCTGGACACTCTGAAGACCAATGCCCTTTCTTCTGACAGATATAGCAAGTATCTTGACTTTTATCTCGAAAGGAAGGAGAGTAGTCCGTGGGCTGGTCTGAAGAGAATTTTCTAATGACCCCTCGCAAAGCTCTGACGAAACGTTCGATTTGATTAGTCTCTTCCATCGTTGTGCTCGGCTTGAGAGTGAAATGAATAGTGAAAGGACAAGACACACACCCTTTTATATACGCTGGTCTGCCATGACTATAAATTAGTCTATGGTGTTTAAACTTGAGTATTTGACGTTTTGCACTCAAGATGAAACGATCCTATTCATTCGAGAAGAAAGAAGAAGAAGAAGAAGAAAGTAAGAGGCAGAAACGTGATCTATCGCCTCGAACCAGGGCTGAAATCTTGGCACAAATTCATGCCAGTGATTTTGAAGAGGACATGAGTGAACCAGAATTTGAACCCTCTAAACCAAGTTCACCACCCTTAGTCAACCCTGAAAAATACTATTCCATTCGAGAGACGGAAAAGCGCTCCTCTAGAAAATTTAGAACCACGGCTTACACCTACACAGTGAAGTTTAAAGATTTCAAGGCCGACGTACCCTTAGAGAAAGCAGAAGGGTTTATCACCGAGATGTGGGATTCTTTGCTCACCGCACTCAAGCGACAATGTCAAGCCAAAGAAGACGATCGTTTGACACTATCCATAGATCACGACGGTTTGAAATCCCCTGTTTGGATCGAGTTTAGCAGGCCTGCAGAACTAACCCTTTCCAAAGTCATGGACAAGATTCAACACGTACAACAATCTAATGACCAGTTTGACATCACCGATGGTAAAGCCACACTGAAAATGGCCCACGTCTCTCTTCCTCAAGGGACTGGACGCAAAAAGATGTTATTGGTGGACGACCTTCGCAACACCAAAACAAGTCTCGTCCGAATTAACAACCCTCAAGACCAGATGTGTTTAGCTCGAGCCATCGTGGTGGGACGAACCTATGCCAACAAGAACGACACGGTAGAATGGAAAAGAACCTGGAACACTATTCAACGTTCCTACCGAGCCAAACAACGAAACGAAGCAGAACTCCTGTTACAACAAGCCGGACTGTCCAAAGACACACCCTGTGGCATTCCTGAGATGCAAAAATTGCAAGATGTCCTAGCTCCACGATACACCTTGAAAGTGCACCCTCAAGAAATGCGTGGGTCTCTGTTGTTTCGAGGGCAAGATTTTAAGGACGGAAAATACATTCACCTTTATTATCACGATGAACATTTCGATACCATTACCAGTATCACTGGATTCCTGGGATATGTTTATTATTGTGAGAAATGTGACTATGGTTATAACAATCGAGAGCAACACAAGCATTGTGGATGGAAATGCCCAGGATGTTTGGCCTCTCCACCCTGTCTGAGCGAAGAACCAGTGCCTTGTTCGACTTGTCAGCGCACGTTTGTCAGTCCTACCTGTTACCAACAACATCTGAAAACACAAGGTTCACAGAAGAAATGTGCTTGTCAACTGCTGAGATTGTGCCCTACGTGTGGACAAGGCATACTTACCAATAATGCCAAGGCACACGTATGTCGAGGAAAGAAAAAATGTCACATTTGTCACCACATCGTGGACTTGGAACACGAATGCTACGTGCAAAAATACCAACCCCCACCAGAGAAAGAGGACGGTCACAAGAAGAAAGGCAATTTCATCTTTTTCGATTTCGAATGCATGCAAGAGACCGGCATTCACATTCCTAATTTCTGTGTGGCTCATCGAGCGTGCGAGAAGTGCATTCAAGAACCTATCTTCAGTCATTGCCCTCACTGCAGCAAGATTCCTGGAGGGCGTGAAAAAATCTTTCGAGGACCGAACACGTTAGCCGATTTTGCCCAAAGGGTCTTAGATCCCATCGACAAGACGTGGAGCCAAGAGGACATCGAATGTTACGGAGATTGTCATCGTCATTCCACGGATACGATGGACAGTTTCTTTTGAGGTACTATACGGAACAAGGCACCGAGCGTCCTAAAGTGACTTTGAACGGAGCCAAAATCATTTTCATGCAAGTGGGACAAGTACAGTTTAAAGATTCGATGAGCTATTTGGCCATGCCTTTGAGTCGAATGCCTAAAACGTTTGGAATGACAGAAATGGCTAAAGGGTACTTTCCACACTTTTTCAATACGGAAGCCAATCAACACGCCGTTCTACCCCATTTACCTGAGGCTCACTATTACGACCCAGACAACATGCGTACCGAACAACGAGAAGCTTTCTACGCTTGGTACCAGGCTCATGCCTCGGACCCCTTCGACTTTCAGGAAGAAATGCTAAAGTATTGTCGTTCCGACGTGGACATTTTACGGCGTTGCTGTGGAAAATTTCGAGAACTGTTCATGGAACACGGAGGGGTCGATCCTTTGAAAGAAGCTTGCACCATTGCCAAAGCGTGTTCCTTAGTGTACCGCCAACGATTCATGCCTGAAAACACCGTAGCTGTCATCAGCCCTCAAACGACCCACTATGTCAAGCGTCAATACTCGGTCAAAGCCCTACGTTGGTTACATTACTTGTGCGACAAGGACGACAAATGGATTCAGCATGCCCGCAACGGAGGGGGTGAAAAGACCATCGGAACGTAATCGGTTGATGGCTGGGACTTAGAAAACCCCAAGATCGTGTACGAGTTTAACGGTTGCTTATTTCACGGATGTCCCGTCTGCTACCCTGACCGTGGCACTAAAAATCAGTTTTTGCAACGAACCATGGAAGACTTGTACCAGGACACTTGTCAGCGGCGCCTGAAGTTGGAACAGGAAGGATACCAAGTGGTGGAAATGTGGGAACACGAGTACGATCACCGTATGAAAACCGATCCCGAGTTTAAACGCCTCGTGGAAAGTTACCAGTTCATGGACCCACTGAACCCGAGGGATAGTTTGTACGGAGGAAGGACCAATGCCACCTGTTTGCTGTACCAAGCCGACGAAGAGAAAGGAGAAGAAATCAAATACTTGGACGTGTGTTCGCTGTATCCCTACGTGTGCAAATATTGTCGCTTTCCTGTAGGGCACCCGCAATTGTTAACGGAACACATCGACCTGAAAAACATTCGACAATACGAAGGCTTGATCAAGTGTAAAGTTTTGCCTCCCACGAACCTATACCATCCCGTCTTACCTCACCATTGTCAAGGCAAACTGATGTTTCCCTTGTGCCGTACTTGTGCCGAAACGTGCAACCAAGATCAGCCTTGTCAGCACACCCAGGAAGAACGGGCCTTGACGGGAACCTGGGTCAGCGTAGAATTGTTCAAAGCTCTGGACATGGGATACGAACTGTTAGAAGTGTACGAAATTTGCCACTTTCCCAAGACACAACAATACCACAAGGGTGACCCTACTCAGAAAGGCATTTTCGCTGACTACGTGGATGCCTTTTTGAAACTGAAACAAGAAGCCAGCGGCTATCCTTCCTGGTGTCACACTCCCGAAGACCAAATACAATTCAAAGAGAAATACTATGCACAAGAAGGCATCTCTTTAGACCACATCGAAAAAAAACGAAGGCAGGCGATCGTTTGCCAAAGTGATGTTAAATTGCTTGTGGGGTAAAATGGCACAACGCCCGTGTTTACCCAAGACGGAATATTTGACAGAACCTTCCCGCCACTTCCAGATGATTCACGACAAAACCAAATACATGAAACACGTGGACGTCGTTCGAGAGGATTTGATCTTGGTCAATTACGAAGAAGATCTGGACTTTGTACAAGACGACCCTTTTGGAAATGTCATCATTGCGGCTTACGTGACAGCCCATGCTCGCTTAAAATTGTACGAAGCTTTAGAACTGTTAGAAGAACGCGTCCTGTACTTTGACACGGACAGTTGCATTTACATCCATCACCCGATTCAACATCACCCTGGCATCGAAGGAGACCGTTTAGGAGCCTGGACAGACGAGCATCCCGACGACAAGATTCTAAGTTTCGTCAGTGGCGGTCCCAAAAATTACGGCTACGAATGCCGGGACAAACAAGGAGAAGTGCACACGACGTGCAAAGTGAAAGGACTGACTCTGAATCATCGTACCAGTCGAGTGGTCAACTTTGGGATATTGAAAGAAGCCTTACAATCGGGAGAGGATGGAAACTTTAAATGACCACCTATCAACCCAACAAGATTGTACGTTTACCCACTCACCACATCGTCAGTCGGCCCTTGGAAAAAGTCTATCAAATCGTGTACCAGAAGCGAGTTCGACTTCCCAATCATTTCACCTTACCGTATGGACACGTTGGTATAAAACATTGGTTGTAAGAGGATAGTTACCCCACCAGAAAGATGACTTCGCCACAGCAAGAATCGAGTGAGAAACCCGATGAGAACTCCAAGTTCAGACCCTACCATTTTCCAGTCTTCTTACCTGACTATTGTGATTGTGCCCGTCGATTGGACACGTTTCAGAAATGGCCTACGGATAGGGAAGGATTATCTTCTTCGCATGTTTTAGCTAGAACAGGATTTGTCTACTTGGGACCTGAGTCAGGATTGGGATACGAGGTACAGTGTTTCGCTTGCGGACTGAAGTTACGAATGGATCTATGTATCTATAAAGATTCAGCTATTCTGGAACATACTCGATGGTCTCCGCACTGCCCTTACCTTTCTATGGCCTTTCCACCCATCACACCACGGTACAATGTTGACGGTACCTTAGAGACGGTACCTTCCAGAACAGGACATAAAAAACGTAAAAAAGGAAAGATGTACAAGCTGGAGACTGCATTGCGACTAGTATAAAAAGGGGCTATGGTCAAGATCGATAGTTCATTGTGACTACCAAGACCGAGCGAACAAGATGAATACTTTCAGAGAAACACAGAACAAGTTGTTTAGACAGGCACAATTCAAGTGTGAGGCTTCGGAAGTGGAATGCGATTGTGAGCCTTGCGATGGGTACGATGCTGTACCTTGTGACCTGAGCGATGCCGTAAAGCATCATGGGAACTTTAGTGTCCCTACCCCTATCATGGAAACTGATGCTGTGCGTGTCAAACCTGTGGGATGCGAAAGTGATGCCGCTCGTCTTCTTGGACATTTTACTGGGTTTCGTTTTAAAGGGGAATGTTCACCTTCACGTCTACCCCCCTACGGATGTCATCCAGCCCTGAGCAAACTCCTACCCATGTCACTCAACCCTCATCGAAACGAACCTGTGAAAGACGAATATTCGTTCCCTGTGCGTTTGTCGGAATACTGCGACTTTGAAAATCGGCTTCAATCGTTCAAATGAAAATGGCCTAAGTATCTGGGGGGACCTACCCCCGAAGAATTAGCCAGAGCCGGATTTTTCTACTTGGGCGATGGAGATAAAGTCAAGTGCTTCAGTTGCGGTGTGTCACTTCACCACTGGGAACCGCAAGATTCGGCCTACGTAGAACATGCTCGATGGTCGCCGAATTGTCATTACTTACCCTTAGTGGGACCGAGACATTGAACTAACTTCTTACCATAATCTGTTCATGGATACTTTACAAGAGAACATTCGTGCTTTGCCTGTGGAGTTGAGAGAACGCATTTACCGAGAGCTGGTCAAAATACAAGTGAAACGTAAAGAACAATTGCATCCGTTACGTCACCGGTGTTTGAACCACTGGTACCTGAAGGCTATACAAGGATTGATTCAATTGAAAGTGTTCCATCGGACAGACATTGATGAACGATCCTCTAGTTTTAAAAAGGATTGGTTTGGTATGGACGATTCTACCTACATCATTGTAAACGTACTGCATCGAATTCCAGAGGAAGAGTTAACGAATTACCAACATCTTGAACACAATGTCAACTTGGTGAAAGAGGAAACTTCTGAACGAATTGTAATGTGCAAATTAGTGACTGAACGATTTAAATTCGACACTGAAGTAAAACCATCTTTGTGCAAACAGTACATTTCTTGTGTCAGACCAAAGAGGATTTAGTATGACCTATTCATGGATACTTTGCTAGAGAACATTCGTGCTTTGCCTGTGGAGTTGAGAGAACGCATTTACCGAGAACTGATCAAAATACAAGTGAAACGCAAACTCAAAGTGATTCGTCCGTTTTTAAATTATGCTATGTTCCAAAGTACAAGAAGACTGATTATGAGTGGATATTACATTAGGCACAAAGTTAAACGAGGCTACTGGCCACTACCCAACGATTCCAAAAACAGTGTATATACTTATGGATACTTTACAAGAGAACATTTCGGGCTTGCCTGAGGAGTTGAGAGAAAGGATTTACCGAGAGCTGTATTGCTTCCGAAACAAAGACACTATAAAATCAAGTTGCCATGCCACGGATTATGTCACATATCATTCAACAGATTCCGTGGAAGGTACTCAATGACCATATTCAAACCGTGGATCATTACCATCAATTATTACAAGAATTTTATCCATTCAATTTGGGACGACAAGTGGTGTGTGTCTTAGTGACTTGTTTTCTGGGATTTCGTTTACCAGCAGATTCTTTGTGGACTCTTTACGATCAGTACTTACCACCTCAATGGCCTTAAATGGTCACGAAAAACTCCTTTTGCTCAAAGCCTTGCGTTTTCATCTGGATACTTCTCGACCTCAACAGGAAAAAAAGATTCGTCAACTTTTAGCTACCCAAGACGTGTATGACGATGTGTGTGTAGCTTGTGACTTACATCCCCATTGGACAGATGTCCGTGCCTGGAAAGAATGGGGTTTTGAGGCTTGGACCCAAGAAGTGGCCCAGTATGCACGAGAGTTGTTCAAGGAAAAAAGTTACTTTTCAACCCGTGTTAGTGACGGTGCCAGAAGAATCCGTCACCCAGGACAGGACTGTCGTGGACAGACCTGAAAGACCCTTTCGGGAGGACACTTGTGTGACCTTACCCCCTACTATAGAACTGGTTAGAACATTACCCAAAACATGTGGTTGTACAGACACTTGTGTTTATTCCACGTTAATAGTTATCATGTGCCTTTTATCCTTGTACTTAAGCCTTTAGCTTTTATGTATATTTGTCTTTCGTATTCATGTTTGAAACATTCAATAAACGTGTTCTGAAAAATTATATAAACTCTTGTCTTGTTTGTTTTCGTGTCACAAGTGAAATGTCTCACACAATGGCTACCTCTGCTGTCTCTGCTCCCTCTTCCTCTACTGTCAAAATCATCGACGAACACTTAGATCGTGCCAGTTGGGAGGCTTTGTATCTTCGCCATCCCTTTAACATGCTCATTGCTGGACCTAGAGGTTCTGGCAAAACCGAATTCGTCAAACGTTTGATCGAACATAAACATCATTTGATCGATCGGCCCCCTCAGCGGATCGTGTGGTGTTACAAAGAGTGGCAATCGGCGTACAGCCTCTTGCGAGAAAGTCAAGGCGATTCCATCGTGTTTGTGGAAGGCATTCCTAAAGAAGACGACGGCATCGTCTCTGACTCCCGTCAAACCCATTTGGTCATTTTCGACGACATGTTAGGAGAAGACGAAGAAGAAATTAAACTGTGGTTCACGCGCAAAGGGCATCACCGTAATGCCAGTGTCGTTTACATCACCCAAAATTTGTTTCAACAAAGTAAAGCCCATCGCACCATCAGTCTCAATGCGCAAATACGTGGTCTTGTTTAAAAGCCCTCGAGATAAATCGCAAGTGCAAGTCTTAGCCAAACAGTTAGGAACCCCTTGGCTGACTCAGGCGTACGACGATGCCACTCAAACGCCACACGCCTATTTACTCGTCGATTTGAATCCTACGACTCCCGAGGATTTGCGATTTCGTACCCACTTGTTTCACCACTGGTGCCAAGACGGAGGGCCTGTCCTGTACACGTCTCCGTCCTCGACTTCATTTCACTCCCCATAAAAAAATCTATAAAAACCTCAGACCCTTTTTCGTCTGTCTCACACAGTGTGAACATGACGTCCCTTCAGTCGCATCTTCCCGTCAAATTGATTCGTGCCTTGTATGGCATCAGTCGAGAAAAAAATCCACAAACACGAGCTCGTGTCTTAGAAGCTAGTCTCAAAGAAGTCTTACGATGGTTCACGGTGACGGCACGTCAATTACTCCAAGGAATCATTCAGATTCCTCATCAAACCAAACGCTTTTTCGATCGAAACAAAGTCGCTTTGGTCCAACTGGCCGATCTCCGCATCGACACTCAAACCAAAAAACAAATCATTTTGAAACCTGGAGGGAGCGGTACTCTAGGAGGGGTCATCATTCGCTCACTCTTAAGATGGGATCCTAATGCCCCCAAAGTTATCCCCAAGACAAAAGTCCAACGAAGCCCCAAGAAGAAAAAGACCAGGTCCCCAAGGAGAACTTCTCCAGTGGCAGGACCCTCCTCTGACCAGACACCACCACCACCCCGGAAAAAGAAAAGAAGCCCCCAGAAAAAGAAAAGTCCACAGAAAACTAGTCGCAAGAGAGGCACTTCGGCCAGGACGCAACCTTACACTCGCAAACCACGACCTGCCACGGCGGTGACTGCGTCTCCGGCACCTTCACGTTTGTCCACTTCTCCGTTAATGACATCCAGAACTGAGGAGTACTTGGAGACGTTGATCACACCAAGAACTTCTCCGTTGATGACCCCCAAAAGAACTTCCCCAGTGGCAGGACCTTCCAATTTAGGGCAGTGGCTGCTGCTCACAAAGTACCTTCTCCCAAAATCAAAGTTCAAGAAAGATCGGGCATGTTACAAAGTTTACTGGATTTGTCCAAGCAAGAACTGGCTCGATTTAGTCCGTTACGTACCCCTGCACGACGTGTCATGCCTGTCCTCAAACTAATACGACGTAAAGACAATCAGTGGCGACGCGTTCCAGTATAAAAAAGACCTGTGACCAAGTAGGGTATCAGTGTTTTTTTTTTGGTGCTCCTGAAGACTCAAAGATGTCACCCTCCAGAAAACCCCAAGGAAAGAAAAGGAAAGGACTGCCACCACGTTTAGCCAAACATGGGGACATGTTATCTGTCCTGTCCAAAGCTTCTCCACCCCTACGAAAAAAACTCATTCAAACGGCCTCCAAAGAGGTCATCGATACCGTGTGCGAATGTTGTTTGAACGTTTTGAAAGGCACGATCCCTTTGTCCAAACACCAGAAACAATGCATAAGCAAGCATCGTCACGTTCTTCGCCAAATGGTTCGAAAGAAAATTCCCATTCGTCAAAAAAAGAAGATGTTAGTGCAGCGTGGAGGTATTTTACCTCTCTTGTTAGGCCCCATACTGAAAGGAGTCTTGGGAACCATGTTGGGAGGACTGGTGGGAGCAAGATTAAAAGGCCTTCGGAAGTCCCAAGATCTCAGAATCGACCCCTGACAACCCCATGGAAGGACGAAAACTAGCTTTAATGCCTTACAAACGATGGATGGAATACCATCGGTGGCAAGAACAACGCACCCCGCATTTACCTCCCAATCCCAATCTGAGCGAGATGTCCCAGTTACAACACGAATTGCAGTCCTTGATGGATCGCCAAGATTTGTCCGAAACAGAAAAATCGCAAAAGTACGGTCAACTCTTGCAACGACTGCAACTCTTTCACCAGAAAGCTTTAGACGCAACAGCTCTACCCACTCTGAAAGATTTTAAGACCTTGATGAAAAGTCCAGCACCATCACCAGTACCAGTACCAGTACCACCACTACCAGTGACCAAGAGAGAAAAAGAAGAAGAAGGGTTTCAAACTCCACCAGAAAAAGTACGCAAGTTAACAACACCACCTACTTCCAGAATTGGATGGATTAAAAAGATGATGGCCACCCCTTCTTCATCACAAGAGAAAAAGAAAGTGAAGACAGAAGTGAAACAAGAACCGATATCCCCCGCTCAGACATCCTCCTCCTCTTCAACACCTATTGCCGGTCGCACACGCAAAGCATTGCAATCCAAGAAAATACCCCAAGAGAAAAAGAGTAGCATCCTCCAAGAGTGGGTGCCTTATTAACACACCAACCAACACAAAAAAAAATGGAAAAAGTCTTAGCCAGCATTTACTACGATCCCTCGCATCCTGCAGGTTACGCAGGAGTTCAAAAATTGTATCGTGCTGCCAAAACGCGACTGAAAAGTCTCCGTTTACCTCAAGTGCAACGATGGTTACAAGAACAAGCTACCTACACTTTACACAAACCCATTCGACGCAAGTTTGCCAGAAGTCGCAACCGAGTGGAAGGCATCGATCATCAATGGCAAGCCGATTTAGCCGATGTCTCTCATTTGGCCAGCTACAATCGTGGCTTCAAATATTTGTTTTGTGTCATCGACGTCTTTTCCAAATTTGCCTGGGTCGTACCCTTGACTTCCAAATCGAGCAGTGACTTAGTGCGAGCCCTGCAACGGGTGTTGAAACAAAGCGGTCGTCACCCTCTTCGATGGCAAACGGACAAAGGTACCGAATTTCTGAACCAAGCTTTCCAAAAAGAATTAAAGAAACGTGACATTCATTTTTTTACCACCGAGAATCCCGAAACCAAAGCCAGCATCGTGGAACGTTTTCAACGCACTTTGAAAGAACGTATGTGGAAATAGTTTACGCATCACCACACTCTGAAGTACATCGACATCTTACCGCACCTGGTGCAAGCGTACAACCAATCTTACCATCGAAGCATCGGACGTGCCCCGCAAGACGTGACTCCCGAGAAGGAAGTGTTGGTGTTTGAGCGCCTGTTTGGTACGTCCCCGACGAGGGCTGTCCCCAAGAAAAGTGGAGAGTTGGCCGTAGGAGATTGGGTGCGCATTGGCAAAACCAAACGCACTTTCGACAAAGGTTACTTACCTAACTGGACGACCGAATTGTTTCGCGTCACTGGACGAGTGCATGGCCGTCCTCCTGCCGTCTATAAATTGGAAGACATGAACGGAGAAGTGCTCAAAGGAACGTTTTATTTGCCCGAGTTACAACGTGTCACCAAAAAAGAAGACGACGTGTACGACATCGAAAGCATTCTCGAACGCAGAACCCGTAAAGTGGGCAAACGACGTGTCAAAGAAGTCAAAGTACGTTGGAAAGGATATCCGCCCAGTTTTGATTCTTGGATCGACGCTTCGCAAGTCATCGACTATAAAAAGAAGTGACCATCATGCCCTTTCACACATCAGACGCAGCTACGTCGACCACTCCTTCTTCACCCAGTTCTTCTGTGCAAGATTTACAAAAACAACCCTCGTGGGTGTGGTGTGGAGAACGTGTGCCTAAAACGCAAATCGTCTTTTTCTGCCAAATCTTCGTGGTGTATTGTGTCATCGGGGCAGCCATCGCCAATCTGAGTTTGCAACAAGGAGACAAACAATTGTGGACCATTTTATTGAGCAATTGCATCGGTTACCTGCTTCCCAATCCCTCCCTTAAATTCTCCTCGAACGGGAACCTTGTGTCCAGTGCCAGTGTCAGTTACCACTCCAACCACAATCAGAACCCCATTTTAGACGGAGACACGCCTCTGACGTCCAGTAATAACCCCTCGGACAACCACATAACTCTGGAATTATGAGTCACGAAAACCAATTTTACTTAACCTTACCCAGTGACAGTTCCATGGAGGTGTTTCCCAACAACACGTGGTGCTGTTACACGGCCAAATTACCTCAGGCCATCCCCTTAGATCACGAAGCCCATTGGGAAGTGGCTTTGGTAGAAATGATTCACCCAACACAAATCAAAAACATCAGTGAAACTCAAAACACTTTTGAGGTTGAAATTCTGGACCCAACAGTGCAGCAAACCATGACGGCCACTCCTCAACATAAATCACTTGCGAAGACCCCAATACCCCGCAGCAGCAGTGACCCTTCTCCTCCTTTTTACGTTTATGAATTTAAAATTAACTCAGGCCATTATTTTAGTGGTCAACATCTGGTGGAGGCCATCGCTGACAAATTCTATGCAGCATTTGACAAAATTCTGTCCAAAGTAGGTAAACGTGTCACCATCGAGTACCACAAACAGTCTCACCGCCTACTCATCAGATTTGAAAGTGAGGAAAAAAGTATACGTATTAAATTTTGCCAACAATTGTATGACATTTTGGGTGGAGACCTCAATATGGTCACGGATAAAAAGACCAAAAAGATAGAGAAAGCAGAGATTGACAACAACGTGAATTTTGCGAGGTACTTTCGTTTCCCGGTAGAACTGAACCAAGGACTGAATTTGATCTTTGTGTACTCCGATGTGGTGGAGTACAACGTGGTGGGACACACCTCCGTGCCGTTACTGCGTGTCATTCCTTTCAAAGTAAATTCTGCCACGGCCACTGACGAGGAAGGTGGAAACACTTATCACGTCCACCGCGAATTTGTCCATCCTCATTATTTGCCTGTCAGCAAATCTTATTTGGACACGGTCAACATTGTTATAAAAGGAGATTTGGGACAAAATATTCCATTCACCAAAGGAAAAGTCACGGTGAAACTCCATTTTCGAAAACGGTTCTCTCACGACTCGTAAGTAAGTCATGTATCCAGTGTACCGAGGGGTTGCTCGACAGCGAGGACACGGTTTAGGAGATATGTTAAAATCCGCCTTTCGTTCGGTGGCTCCGGTGTTGAAACCGATGGTGACACGCGGATTGCACGCTTTGAAAGATGCGGCACTGACGCAAGGCAAAGAATTTCTCCAAAATGTCATCATCGACAAACAAAACCCTAAAGAAGCCTTCATGAGGGCAGGCAAAAATGTCTTGCTGCAAACGGGCAAAGACATTTTAGGCCGACGAGACACACCTATAAATGCCCTGCACGCTACCGAATCAAGCATTCAGCAAGGACAAGGCAGAAAGAGACGACGAAGAAAACACCCTTTCACCAGACTTCAAGCGAGAAAGATCAAGAAAAGAAGAACCGTTCGAGACTTAGACGTTTTCGATTATTGAGAAAGAACAGAACAAAAAAATGATGCACCGAGAGTCTTGCGCCTGTTCCAATACGGAACTGGATCTGTTTGCCATGCCCCCCACCATGATGACGATGCAAGAATCCCAGTGGGTGGAATTTCACCCCGTCTCCTCATTGACCGATTCCGCTCCCATCGAGTTTGAAATCAAAGGACAGCCCGAAGATTACATCGATCTGAATAGCAGTTACTTGTACCTGAAAGTTAAAGTTCTAGATAAGGAAAATAAAACAGTAGAAGACAGTGAGAATATAGTTCCCGTCAACAATTTCATGCATTCCTTGTTCAGCTCAGTGGACTTGTACTTGAACAACAAACTAGTCAGCAGCAGCATGGATACTTACCCTTACCGTGCCTACCTGGAAAATCTCTTGACGTACGGAATAGATGCCAACGACACTCATCTCAATGCTTGTGTGCTATGGGAACCTGACGAAGCGACCAAGTTTAAGATAAGTGACGCAGATGCCAATGACGGCTTTGGGGAAAGACGAAGCAGAATCAAAAATGGAAAGAGTTTAGAACTGATGGATCGTTTGCATTTGGACATGTGGTTGCAAGAGAAATATTTGCTGAACGGTGTCAATGTTCGCCTGAGACTGAATCGTAGCAGTACCGCTTTCCATTTGTTGGCTGATGCTGATGCTACTAAGACTGGCAATCCCAAAAGCCAAATCGAGGAGGCCAAACTCTACGTACGACGCGTGGAAGTGTTACCCAAAGTGGGAAACGACATCAGTCAGACGTTGAGCAGAACGACCGCCAAGTATCCCATACGACGTGTGGAAGTGAAAACGTTCACCATTCCCGCTAACCATCATTCCATGATCGAAGATCATCTGTTTCAAGGACAGTTACCCAAACGTTTAATCCTTGGTATGGTCTCGAATTCAGCCTTCAACGGAGCCTTCGCTGAAAATCCTTTCCACTTTCAACACTTCGACGTGAAGAAAATCGAAGTCAGTCGCGATGGCAAGACCTTGTGTAACCGACCTTTCGAGCCTGACTTTGCCAAGAAGAATTACTTGAGATCGTACTTGTCCCTGTACGAAGCCACGGGCCAGTTAGGAACCAACACCAGTCACGGCATTACGCACGAGGATTACGCAGGAGGTTATGCTTTGTGGGCTTTCGATTTCACTCCAGACCAAGGCAGCGACGAGGGACATTTCCACCCTATAAAATCAGGCCAGATTCGTGTGGAACTTCAGTTTGCAAATCCTCTGCCAGAGACAGTGAACGTCATCCTGTATGCAGAATTCGATAATACCATAGAAATCAACAGTTTGAGAGAAGTCATTCTAGATTATTAGAAGCCATGGAAGACTGTTCTCCCTCTTTACCTAGTGGAGAAACTTTGGAGATGGAATGTGAGAAGACCGTGGAAGGAGAATCCCAAGACAAAGACGAAGAAGATATCATGATGAAGTCGAGATGGCCAGAACAAGAAGCCCATTTAGTCTCCTGTTTTGCCAAACACTTGGTCGAAAAAATGACGGAACTGATCAAGAAAGATTGCTATGGATGTCAAAACGATCATCCCAGTCAAATTCAACACGATAAATGCCTGATGTTGAGTCAAGAAGAAAAATTGGACGAGTATCTGAACGAAGCTTGGAGTCTCATCTCAAACAAAGACGTGTTGCACCAGTGGTATAAAGACTTGCGTGAACATTCTTGTCCACCATTAACCACTCAAGAGATCTATCGTATCGAAGCTCTCCTGAATCAGAGTGAGGAGACGAAACGAAGAAACGGTTATTTGTCAGACATTTTCAAGCAAAAAGTCAGGATCGAATTGACGACTTATTATTACCTGTGAAGAAAAAAAGAACCACACAAATGGATACCTGGGAACTTTATTACCTTTTGAACCACAGTTCGTATACGGCTTCTTGGAATCCTGTCGTCTGTGCTAAAGATGAACTCCCTCATCGCAAACCTAAAGACCATCAAGCTTACGTGATCAACACGGACGACAGTCATCTCCCAGGAACCCACTGGGTAGCCGTCTACTTTCCTCAAGAAGGATGTGTGGAATATTTCGATTCGTACGGATTACCTCCTTTGGAAGACGATATCATCGACTTTATGAGAAGAAATGCTCAAACCACCCGATTCAATAATGTGAAATTACAAGGCACAGATTCCTTGGTGTGTGGACAGTACTGTGTGTATTTTCTGCATCATCGCAGCCTGGGCTATTCCTTAGAACATTTAGTGACTCATTTTGATCCTCGTTCTTCTTCAAGAAACGATGTGAAAGTAGATCGATGGTTTGTGACCATTATGCTTATCTTTTGTCTCAAGCTAGGAAACGTAGTGTCCATCAATGGCCTAATGATTTCCAACAGTGGAAATCACAACGTTGTCAGCCCTGTTTAAAGTAGACTGTAAATTGAGAAAAAATTGTTTGATGTTATATTGTTGGATTATTGTTAAAAATGTTAGAGTTGTTGTTTAGTGTTAAGTGATTTTTGAATAAAAAATGTTGTGTTTTGAAAAAAATGCCTTTGTCTTTTGTTTAGCTATAAGAATGTTGGATTGATGCTCTTTGATTTCTTACTATCCCTCTCATGGCACTCACTGAACGTTGCGACTCGAAAACCGTGTGGGGGATGTTTTCCTTCACGTCCGCGCTTTGACTTTAAGAACCGGGGTTGTTTCCAGTCTAACCATCCATTGTCGACTCATCCTCCTAAGAAGATGTGTTCCAAACTAGCTAAGCTCAACGAAGCCTACGTGAATTTGCATAGGGTCAGACACAGTCTGATACCGAAGCCAGAAGAAATAGAGAATGTGAGAATGTTAAAAGTCACTGAAGACCTGATAGAAGAGCTCTTCAGAGAAGAAATGAACAGGGGAAAAGAAGAATGGACAGAGAAGTACAGACTTCAGAGACAGCAGCAACAGCAGCAACAACAACAACAGCAGCAGCAACCTGAACCTGACAGAGGCTTTGTCGATTGACGTATCGACACCAAAGAGTTCTTCTTCTCTTTCCGAAGAAGCAGACCTATCGCCAGAAAGTCTATCCTCAGAGGACATCGCATTCTTAGAAACTAAAAAAGAATGCCATAGCAAACAAAAAAACAGCCCTTTTCAGGGCTACCCAATACTCTAGAAAAGAAATAACTATCCATTTGCCAATGTGTGTAGGTAGAGTAGTGTAAATATAAACACTAACTCTTTATTGATAGTGAGAGTGTATGTGTTTGTGTGTGTGTTTGTAAGTGCTCAAGTACGTTGGTGTGGATAGTAGATTAAAATCATGTTTTTTTGGTGTTTGAGGTGTATATTTGGAGTTAGATTGGATTGCTTTGCGTATGTGGATAGTCTATTGAAGTGATTTATAAAAAATTTTAAAATAGTGATGGGTAGCATAAAAAGTGAGCGAGTGTTTCTTTTAGGTCCGCGCGTTGTTTTTTGGTCATGATCTAGGTAAGATCAATTTTATGTTTTTGGGGGATGTTTTCCTTCACGTCCGCGCTTTCAGTATAAATTGAAACTCGTTCGGCAGTCCAGCTACCCTTGTTGATTGATCAACACCAAAAATGAACACGAGACTGGAGAAACTGTTGGAACTTCATGTGCATCTGGAATATGCCAGGCGCATATTAAATGAACTGGCCGCGGAAGCCATTGTCGAGGAGGGAAGGATAAGAGAGGAGGAGGAGGAAAGAAGAAACAAAGAAGAGGAGGAGAGAAGATATAAAGAAGAAGAGAAAAGAAGATACAAAGAGGAAAGAAGAAACAAAGAAGAGGAGGAGGAAAAGGAGAGAAGAAGAAGAAATTTCAGAATCCCAGAGAGCGAAAATTGGGATTCTGAAGCGACATATCCTGCCTCTGCTCTCTCCCCCCAAAAGGTAAAAAATAACTGGGGGATAAGATGTGTATGTGGCGCCAGGCCTGGAAGGTGCCACCATTAACCAGGTGTCCATGAAGTTCCAAACAAAAAAACAGCCCTTTTCAGGGCTACCCAATACTCTAGAAAAGAAATAACTATTAATTTGCCAATGTGTAGGTAGAATAGTGTGAATATAAACACTAACTTTTTAAAAAAAAAAAAAAATGTGAGTGAATGTGTGTTTGTGTGTTAGTGATGTAAGAGCTTAGGTATGTTTGTGTGAATAGTAGATTATAGGTTTTTTAGCGTATGTGAAGAGTATAGCTTGGGTTTTATTATATGAAATGAGAAAGTAGGGGGATGTTTTCCTTCACGTTCGCGCGTTGTTAGGTCATGATCTAGGTAAGATCAATTTTTATGTCTTAGGGGGATGTTTTCCATCACGTCCGCGCTTTTCGTATAAGAACCCACAGTATTCGTCGTTCAAACCATTCTGCAAAGAATAAAAAAGAAGATGGCTTCGAACCACCTTGACAAAATGGAAAAATTGCAAAACGTCCTGGACAATTTAGGAATGTTTGAGCAAATGTTGGTTAACCTAAACGAGGATCACTACTCTTATAGTCCCCATCGAGTGAAGATGGAGATAAACAATTTACGAAAAATGAAGGTAATCATCAGTGATCTGTTGAAAGAAATAAAGGAGGAGAAAGAGGATGAAGAGGAAAGGATAAGGATGAGAGCATGGAATGAAAAAATTGAAAAAGAAGAAGAAAATGAGAAGAGGAAGAAAGAAGAGGAGGAGGAAGAGAAGAAAGAAGAGGAGGAGAAAAAAAAGAAGAAAAGAGTGTAGGTGAGAAAATAAGAAGTTGGTGGAGGAAAAGAAGAAATTAGAAGCAGAAGAAAAACCAAAGGCCCTTTTCAGGGCCAGCCATATTTCTCGAAAAGAGATAGCCTTTCAATTGCCTACCCCTTTTTTTAAAAAAAATTTAAAAAAAAAAAAAAAAATCCCATGTTCAATTCCCCTTGTCCCTAAACAAGCCCAAACTCTATTCCCCATGTTAAATTCCCCTTGTACGTAGAGTGACCCACGATTTTTCGCCATGTTAAATTCCCCTTGTACGTAGAGTGACCCACGATTTTTCGCCATGTTAAATTTCCATTGTACGTAGAGTGACCCAGGGGTCCCTGTAATGCTAATTCCCATTGTACGTAGGGTGCCCCACTTTACTACTGATGTGGTACATATGATAACGTCTCCATCAATGGCTGGCATTATGGTTGAATATTGTGTTAGCCACAAATGCAGACGTTCAGCTTCCATTTCAGTGGCATCTACAGGGAGTTTACCCACACCCCTCAAGGCGTTCCTCCAATCTTACCTTAATATCACCGGAAAGTGAATTGTCGTCATCGAACTATTCCGATAATTTTCAAGATTTAATTTGAAATCTTTCTTAAATATTTAAGAGATAGTGATAATGTAACAGATATCTCTTTTACTACAGAAACAGACCAGTCCATCGCACCCCTGAGTATCAAGCGTCAACAAGTTAAGGAAAATCCAGGAAACAGGTTCTTGGATAATGATGAACTGCTTAGAACGCTTTTAAGTGAAGATGCGCCAACATAAAGAATACCTTTGTGACCCAAAAGCAATATTCACGTTGTAGTGAGGTATCAACCGAGCGAAGAGGGAAAAAGCAATGACTTTTCCGACGACTGCGGGCCAAAGGACTCAAACTCTGGCACCACTGTAAACCATGTATTCGTTACAACTAAGGACAAGTTAAAAAATATACGTTTTCAAGTAAAACGGTCGCTTTTGCCTGAAAAAGTTCGTGGGAAAAAATGTAACATATGTTTCAATGGATCCTCAACCCAGATATATATTAACTCTTCATGGCTACTACACTAAGCTGAAAGACGATAAGCGCTACAGGAAAAGCAACTACTATGACTGAAGCACACGAATATCATATCCATTTAAAAACCCTCGCAGTGACTGAGTATTTAGATGTAAAGAATTCAAATTCAAAACCATCTGCATGGAAACGCAAAAAGTGGTGAATCATAAACAGGAACGGATCCACGTATCCTCCAAATGGTATACGAAAAGTTAGGCAAGAAGAAGGCGACGGAAGTGGTCAGCAAGATGGATGATGATGACAGTTAAATGGCTCCTTAATCAGGCCAACAACTCCAGGATAAGAGCTACAGAAAAAAAAAAAACCTCAAAAGAAAATAGATTGGAAGGTGCCAAGAATAATGTTGCGGACGAGATATTGATTGCAATCGGAGAGCTACATGACAACCATTTCGTCCAGGGAGTTACAATGACGAAAGGAAAACAACTAATTATAATTGTATACAATGAAGATCAGATATTAGACTTGAAGAAAAACTGTTTAGGGGAGGAAGGCAGTGTGATCGGCATCAACAAAACGTTTAATCTTAATAAAGTGTTTGTAACAACAATGTGCTATAAGAACAGAAGTGTCATTAGCAGAAAATCTAACCAGCATTCAATTTGTCTACGACTTCTTTGTCTTCACTGGGATGGCGAGCAGCGTACTTATCACCATTTCTTTTTCACATTTTGGAGATTAACTAGACTCACAAAATTTGACATTTGGACCAAATGATGAGAAAGCAATGAGAAAATCCTTATCAAACGATTTCCCCCAAAGCAAGTTATCTGCTGTATACAAAATATATTAAAAGTAACATTAGGCATTTTCTTCACACACAAAAAAACTGGTTCTGATGGTAAAGTGTTAAAACATGTTTACCAACCATTAAAAGCAAATATCATTTCTGAGTTATGGACCAACAATAGTGTAGAGTCCCTGAACAATCACTTAAAAGAAGCCACTGAGTGGAAACAGCTCAGACTTCCAGAACTTGTAGACAGATTGTCTTTTGTTACAAAAACGCAGACCTACGTCGATGTTTCTATGGCGCTGGCAGCTACAGGCTTTTAGGTCAGTCTCTTTCATTTCTTTAGGACAAACAAACCTAGCACTCAAAGAATATAACGGACAAGGAAATAAATTTCAAGAAAGTTCTTGCTACTCCGATCGCCACAATAGCCGTCCAGCTATGTCAGTTCATCAGATGGAACAGTTAAGTGCAAGCGGCCGAAACAAACTGCGGAAAGACCAAGAGCTGAACGAAGAACCAATATAATCGATAGCTCATAAACTTCTTCTAAGATGTACATGTACCTAATTGATTAATGCAATGTTAAATAAATGCTATAAGGTTAAAACTGCTGTTATTGCTAGTTGTGTGACAGAAGCATCTGTATTTGGGAATAATTGCTATTTTAATGCATTTCGCTCCATTAATAAATAAAAAAAACATAACGTTATCTAATCTTAATTTAAGCTTTACGTTTTAACCAGTGCATGAATGTAATCACCTTTACAGTGTCAAAATTTAGCAAAAAGGTGCAGTACTGTACCTTTAAACAATAGCGCTGCTTACCCGTTGCGACTGAAAAGAAGCAAAAGCCAAGCATGACGTCATTAACTCAACCCATGACTGTCAATTATGGTGGCGCTCTATAGTTTCGTATTTTGCGTATTTAGAATTTGAAAGAAAAAGAATTTCCCCGGTTTTCCTCACTGGTTATACTGGCTATTTAAAAAAGACCTTGTATATCTTAGATATAGTTCAAAGAACCTTTAATTCCCTTTATTTTGGTGTTATGATTGATGGGTATAATATAGGTTAAAAAGTATACAGCTTGGCCTTACTCCAGTTGTTCACCTTTCAAAAAAGCGTAAGCTCCACTTGGTCATTTTCACTTCCTGAACTTCAGAGGTAAACTGTATAAAAAAAGAGCCGATAACTTTTTTTTACATTTGATATATTTGGTAATTGATTCATTGCACTTTCAGAAGCTGGTATTGTCTAGTCTGGCAAAATTCATTTTCCCTGTTTCAATAGCTGCACTGGAAAGTGTACTTTAGACTAACTCAGACTAATTTTTTAGCATAAGGGAGCATGCATTTTAGTTAGCAGTGTGCTTAGATCACGTACAATATCCCAAAGTACAATATCCATGTTACAGTAATGTAGCATAGATGTATACCAACATTCTCTCCATTGTGCATGTTTAAAATGCAAACAACTTCGCCTTAGGGGACGTCCATCAATTATGTCAACAATTTTTAGGCAATTATTTTACCCCCTCCCCCCTTGTCAACAACTGTCAAACTTTCAGTGACCCCCCCCCCCCAAATAAAATCCCCCCCCCCCCCAACTAACAATATTTTATACGGCTGGCTTTTATGCTAAAAATAGAATTATGGAAATTAAAAGGTCTACAGATAAAGCTTCCCTTAAAAATCTGTCTACAGTCTACAATCTACATTGAATAAAAACAAAATATGATGATGCAAGACTATGACTGCCTTGGCAAGAGCTCGACCGGTTTTGGATTAAACTGTTGGGCTGTTGACGGGCGAGCGAGTGTGTGCCATACCAACGCACCGACTAATTTCCTATTTTTTGACTTATTAAATTTATTGTAAAAAAAAAAAAAATAACATTGTTGACGTCATTTTATCTTGAACTCACCCCTTCCCCATGTCAACAATTGTCAAACTTCTTCAAACCCCCTCCCCCCACCATTTTGTTGACATAATTAATGGACGACCCCTTACATACGTCACTCTCTCAAAAGTACATACTATCTGGCGAGTGCCCCCTGTAAGATAATGACTTCACCGGACGATCTGAATAACAGAAGGGTTTGATAAATCAAGTTAGCGATGCGATTACAGGTGTTGGAAATGTCCAACATTATCTTGCGATAGCATCGTAACAAGCGGACGCATCAATCGGGCCGAGTACAACCATCTTATCTATTTATTTTTTTTTTTGTACAGAGAAGCAGAGAAGGTACCACTCTTTACGGGGGCTCCCATTCTTTTAACTTTGATTGGATAATTCCATGAAAAGCGGGAAACAATATACGTCATAACCTGCGCAAAGGAAACCATTTGGATTTTCTTTTAAACTCTATGTTTATTGGTAAGAAATTGATACAGCTCGGGGAACATTTTCATGAAAAATCCACAAAATGTGTGGATCATGGAGGGTTTCACGCGGGAGAGGTTTTATTTACGAATCTAAATATGGAATGTGCCAAAAATATATTTGTACTCATTTTCGTTTTGTGGGAAAAGAACTGTATTATTACATACAAGCATCATCCTTAACCGGAAATGCGTTTCAGTTCTCTCCCTTGAGCAGCTGATGGCGGTAGCAACCACAGCGGCTCGTTACAAAGAAAATCAAGGGATGGGGGGGTTCTAATCTGTAATAATATTATTACAGATTAGAACCCCCCATCCCTTGATTTTCTTTGTAACGAGCCCCTGTGGTAGCAACCACAGAATCTAACGTTTTATCAATGAAGGTCTCACTGGACAGTTTATCTGGTGAATTTTCATCCAGCAATGACCAATTACAGAAAAATGAAAATAATTTTACACTGAAGATACAAATAAAAACAAACTAATGATTTTTGTAGAAAGCATACATATGAGATTTTGACTGCAGTAATCAGGTTAATTCCTGATGCAACTGGTGGTTTTTATACTGAACCAACACTGCCACCAACCCCTAAATTTGACACTCATTTTTGACAAGAAATAGATATTTTGAATATTTTCCTGTGACAAGGCAGCTAAAAGAATCAGTATGTGCCTTATGCATGAATAAAGTTCACTAGTACTATAGCAAATTAGCATACGTTTAATCACCCCTCAAGCATCTAGATTTTTAGATATTTACCTTTGTAGCAGACACATAAATACGTAAGCCAAGTTGGCAGCTCATTTGCAGCCAAAGTTACGCATTTGATCTGCAATGCTCATTTAACTGTGACAGGCAGTCACCAACAAGCCAACCTATTTCCAAGCCTAATTCAAAGTAAATCTAAACCACATTATAGATTTACTTTGATAAGGTGATTTCATTTTGTCAGAGATTTCGTAGTACTTTATTGATAAAACATCAGACTCCTGTGATACTTGTAAGCAATGATACGAGCCCCAGTGCAATACATCTCGGCTTAGAATAAGTTCATTCATAGATGGGTGACGCATGCTTAATATTGAAAATAAAAAATGAATAACCTGAGTGAGTGACAAAATTACCCCATATTACTAATCCTATGACCCATACAGACACTGGACCCTATTGTATAATAAAAGAGTTTCAGACACCGAACCCAGACTCGTGTGCAGTATGATGGGGTCTGGTGTCAGAACAGGTCAAAGTGGTCCTACAGCGTGCAACGTATCACATGTTATTTTTGTTTTGATGTAGCACCAAAACATAAATAACATGAGATACATCTTACATTGTAGGACTAGGGTAATAGGAGTAATCTGAGGTAATTGTGTCACTCTATAACATTTTCCCATCAGGCTATTGCATTTTTTTTCTCACCATTAAGCTTGCATCAGCCACCTGTGGTTTAGATAGGTGAAAACTATGTTTTATATTACAGACACTTAATTCAGGTGGAAACAGACACTTAATTCAGGTGGAAACAAATGATAACATCCTACCTAAGTATTAATTGGAGAGGGTGTTATCATTAGTTTCCCCGTCAATCAAGTGTCTGTGTTTTATATATAAGTTTTGGAATATATTTGCTGATGAGTGAATTCACTTTTGAAACTAGCCAGAACAAGTGAAGTGTTGACTTCTTTTGAAATTCAGAAATAAAAATGAGGTTGTGATTAAGGTCTACTGCTTTGCATAATAGTGGGAAGATTGGGTGAACTATATTATTATTCAAAATCTTCAGTTTGTGCATAATCCAAGGTCTGTTTGCTATGTGTACTTGTTGGGGAATGTGTTTGTAACACAGTCTAAGATGTTGATGTCCAATAACTCTAGGGGTTGATGGAATGTAGGGGTGAGGTTACATGTACTCATATTTTAGTGCAACATATTCAGGACTTTTCTTGTCAGCTGGGAGCTGGGTGATTTACCTGGCTACTTTACATGCAGCTTCTTAAAAAAAAATATTCCTGTTGCTGGAGGTCCCCCCAAACACCCATCTATTTTGGTAACTTGCCCTCCAGCCAACTTTAAATCTAACGGAAGGCCCTGCATATTATGTCAGTTCATCAGAGACATGTTCAAAAAGAAAATGTATGACCATGGACATTATGTAGCATAGGATGACCACTGACCCAAGTCCAAGAAGTCCAAATTTACTTTTGAATAGACCCTATAACTGTTAAACATCTACAACTGAGGTTACTCACCAATAACATTATTTACCACTATGGTGTAAATGCATGACCACTAATGGCATGAAAATGTGGTCTCAGTTACATTTATTGGGGTTCTTTCAAAATAACTGAAATGTTTAAGGACTTGACCAGTTTTTGTGTGAAGTTTTGGAAAGTAAAAAAAATCAATGTATTGTTTTGTTCAGGTGTCAGTTTGTTTAAATATTTGTATTTATTAGCAGTGTATTGTTTGTGCTGTACACATCTGAATACATGGCTCAGATAAATGGGCTATGATGAATTTCAGCTTTGATTTTCAGTTTAAAGTATCAAATGGGTAAATTAAATATATCATGGAGTTTAAATTAATAGCAATACATTTTCAGTACTGAGAGTATATAAAAGTGAATTTGATTCATTTGTCCTGCTTGCAAGTTTTTGACGAGCTGCACAAAAGCCATGGAATAAATTCATTTTGTACATCTTATTTTTTGAAAATGTTTCCTTAAATGCCCAAATAAATCCTACCAATGCACTCAGCACTCATTTCTTTTGTCAGTTAAGGGATACCTTTATTTTTGTATGTTAATGATGCAGTATAGATCAGCTGTATGGTTACAACATACATACCATGAATGCATGAGCTTGTCTGCCCTTTCAGAAAACCACCTAAAGATCTTACAGCATGCTGGTCCCTCTTTTGCATAGCACTGTAGCAAATTAGCAATATTTGGTGGGCTGGATTGTTTTCCAATCTTCCAGTAGGTTAATCTCTCATGACATAGCAGTAAAATAAGTTCCCTCTCAACCCTACTCTGTTGCCCAGGAAAGAAAAAAACAAGTATGTAACATACTTTTGTAACATTTTACCTTATTCATAATGAATAGTAAGATGTAAAGCACACCCTACAGAAATACTCTCTTCTATTAGCGTATGACTTGATCAGAAATTACATCTGACAAGCATTGTTGAAAATGAATGGTCAAAGAAGCATCTAACAGCTTCATGCACACACCAGGGGAAGCTGAAAGACCGTCTAAACCTTTTCTTTCTATCAGCCTATAATGTCTTAATGAGAATTGTCCACATGAAAAGCATTGTTGGAAAAGAATTGTCAAAGAAGTGTTTAATAGTTACTTTTATACTGAATGAGAAGCTGACAGACTCTAGAAGCCAGAAAACCAAATTGAACACTTCAAATAATGGACACATTTATTTCTTAAATAAGTTCTTGTTCTAATTAAAGGTTGATGTTGCATGTTACAGAAATGTGATTATGATGTAGCACTGAACTAATCAGGACAAGCAGTGCTGGAAAAGAATGGTCAGATTTTGATAGCAACTTGCACAGTTCATAGGAAGCAGAGACAGCGTAAACCCTGTCTTTGTATATTGGAGAGACCACTAACAGATGCAGACACTTTATAGTTGTTTGCCATGAATAACTCGTGTCAGTAGCAAAAACTTCTGTGAAAGCATGTGTGCTTACAGGCTTGTTCACATTTGAAAGCAGGCTCCATTCTTTGCAAAGAGGTAATAGAAGACACTCAGGAAAATATAAATACTCCTGTGTCCAACAAAAAAAACCAGGGATGTAGTGCTATGGGAATGGCATTCCCTTACTTTTTTTGTATTCATTGTTTTCCACACATGCATACACATCTGAATAACATGTGTTTCCATCTTTATTGTATTCTCTCACTTATTGATTTAGCACTACACCACTGAGCAAAAGTAAACACTATAAATATCTTACAAAAATATTAGGTTTCATTCAGTACTGTAGGATAGGTACAACCTGTATATTTTATCAGTAACTTGGATCTATTATTACATTGATTTCTGGATTGCAGTACTGCACTCATATTTTAAAGAATCGTTGTTTTTCAGTATCATCCAGATGCGAGACATCAAATACTACAGTAGAAGCCTTGCATTGTTAAAGAGAGTACAACCAGTAAGTTTTGAAACATTGAATACTAATCTAAAAATCATAGCTAGCATTGGACAAAAAATAATGTACGTGTTCCTCGACATTGATGTCTTGTATGCCAAGAAAGAAAGGAACTTTTATTTGTGAAGTCACTGATACTATTAAAATATTGTTTCTATGTCAGGTTCTATAAATAATTAAGTGATATATTAGACTTTACTTGTGAAAGATCCTTCTGACCTTCCCAAACCTTCCAGTTGCTTTTTAGATACATGTATCAAAAACAGGACAGGAAGGTGAGGAAAAGGAGACAAAGTTGTTCTTGTTGGGCTTAAATAAAAGATTGCATCAGGGGCTAAATTAAAAATTTTGAGCACTAGTTGAGGTATAGATGTTTACAGATTCAGTACTGACTATTAAATCATAAAGCAGCTTTGACAGCTATGGATGGCTGTGATGGGTTGGGGTGGGGTTCTTTGCAAACTTTAGCTTCACCAGATGGGCAGTAATTTTTAGTTTATTTGACAATTTGCATTTTTTGTGAAGCCTACCGGTACTTGTGTCCCACACCATTCCTTTGAAATCTTGTGCCTCACCAACCCAGTGACCAGCCTGAGTTCCCTGCTGTATAGGAGTCACAAGGCCAAGGATTTTATGGGGTACTTGGAGTTGAATGTAGACCTCAATCGAAATTAATATAAAATATTTCAAAGTCATGCAGAATTCCTAATTGCAGATATTTAGCCCTGAAAATTGTTTTCCAGAATGATCACATCTTCCCCCTAAATGATGGCCCCTGGCCCCACCATGAAATATCATTGAAGGTCCAGGGTATGCAACCAATCAGCAATGTTGTCCCCTTGTGTCCATGTTGACCATTGAAAGTAGTGATGATGATGATGAATACATTGTTCTTGATTGTGATTTGGCCTAAAAAAATATGTGATTTTGTTTGGCTGACTGTCCCTGTTTCTTATTACTGCCCCTAGCACTTTTCCCCCAATGGTTAAAACAAAATCACATTAAATATATGTAATGTTTAAAATTTTAAAAAACCTGATTTTAAAACCAGTGCAGTAGGATTTTTTCTTGTTACCGTGGCCTGTGCTACCAATAATAAATTAGAATTGGCTACTGCTATTACTACTATTACTCTTAATACTACTACTACTGCAGCTACTAATATTACCACTACTGCTAGTACTGCTGCTATTACTCATCATACCATTACTACTATTATTAATGTTGCTACTGCTCGTAGTACCGTTAAAGGTGTCAGTGAATACCTGGGTACACGCCTGTTCATATTTACCTGGGTAATAAAATTAGCTATATGGTACCCGTTTAGCCCATGTGGAAAAGAACAAAAAACAACAAAACAAAATGTTTCCATGTTCAGATCAAAGATTATATCTGACAACGTCAGAAGTGAGTGAGACACAGAATAATGAGTACAATTTGAGGCTTGCATCGTGTGATATTGATACATTGTAAACCTCTGTCTACTGATCTTGTATTTTTTACGTATGTGACCATTTGCCTATGTATGTCAAACAGTTTCCTTATTTTCTATTTGGGTATGTGAGAAAGCTTACCAGTAGCTTCTCATGGGTCGGTGGTTATTTTCGGGGCTTTCCCAGGTTCTTCCTCCACCATTAATACTGGCTGCCATGCATAGCCTATCATGTGCTGAAAAATGGCGTTAATCCCCACAACAACAACAACAACAATTTTCTATTTATAGTAACTGTACATGACACATTTCCAAGAAAACATACAGGTTTCTTGAATTTCAAACTGTGTGCCATAGATTCGCTATAGTTTGATACAGACCTAAGTAGCAGACCAGTCTATATTTAAAATAATGGTGCCAAATATTAAGTAAAATGTGCTTTATCGATGTGACTCATGGATGTTATATGGCTAAAAAATGTTAGAAGAGAGGGATTTTGTTAAACTGAAGAACATGTTGCATCAGGAAAAGGACGACTCAAATAGTACTTTACAAATTTTGAAAAAATAATTCAAAAGTGATGTAATACAGCATTCAGAATTTGTGGACTTTACAACCTTTCAGGGAAGTTAAATATGTTAAGTAGACTAGATAAAGTGAATGTTGTAAATAAATAATTTATCATTTTTGGTGTCTGTATTGTACTAATCCATATGGATTTAGCTGATTTGAGACAAGAATTTTATCTAATTTTGCAGATCCAAGTAAGTAGCAAATATGAATATTTTTCATATGGTTACTCTTTTTATGCTCAGATTGTGCTTTTTCGCCACTCATATTAGTAATAATTACACTTATACCATGGGGTTGAGGGGTTGGGGCTTACATGTATGAACTTAAAACAAAGCAGTTCAGGTTCACATTTAATATAATTTCCTTTTGATTGGGTACCTGGGTAATTGATCATTAGGATAGATGGGTACCTAGGTCACATTTTCTAAAATTTTGACATCTTTAAGTACTATTACTACTACTAATAGTACTACTGGTACAACTACTAGTAGTACCATTACTACTACTAGTTCTACTGCTACTACTAGTAGTACCATTACTACTATTATTACTGCTGCTACTACTGGTAGTACCATTACTACTATTATTACTGCTGCTACTACTTGTAGTACCATTACTACTATTATTACTGCTGCTACTACTAGTAGTACCATTACTACTATTATTACTGCTGCTACTACTAGTAGTACCATTGCTTACTAATACTACTACTGCTACTAGTAATACCATTGCTAATTATTACTGCTGTTACTACTAGTAGTACCATTACTAATACTACTACTGCTACTAGTAGTACCAATACTACTACTGCTACTAGTAGTACCATAACTACTAATAATATTACTGCTACTACCAGTAGTACCATTACTACTAATACTATTACTGCCACTACTAGTAGTACCATTACTAATACTACTACTGCTACTAGTAGTACCATTACTACTACTAGTAGTACCAATTTACTACTAATACTACTACTGCTGCTACTAGTAGTACCAAACTACTACTGCTACTAGTAGTACCATTACTAATACTAACTGCTACTACTAGTAGTACCATTACTACTGCTACTGTGGGGCCCCGAGTGGCCGAGTGGTCTAAAGTGCTCTCCATTATGGACCACTGCCATCTCACCTCTGTCTGCGTGGGTTCGAGTCTCAGATTCAGCCAATGTGGGTATGTGAGAAAGCTTGCCAGTAGCTTCTTGTGGGTCGGTGGTTCTTTCCGGGGCTTTCCCCTGGTTCTTCCTCCACCATTAATACTGGCTGCCATGTATAGCCTATCATGTGATGAAAAATGGCGTTAAACCTTACAACAACAACTACAACAACAACAACTACTGCTACTGCTACAACTAGTTCTACTATTAGTACTACTACTGGTAGTTCTACCGCTGCTGCTACTACTAGTTGTACCGTTACTATTACTACTACTAAAGTTGCTGCTACTACTAGTAGCACCACCACTACTACTGCTGCTGCTATAACTTTTAGTACCATTACTACTGCTACTGCTGCTGCTGCTCCTTCTTGTAGTACTAATGCTAGTAGTACCACTGCTGCTACTACAATGCCATCACCACAGTTGCTAATGCTACTGCTACTACTTTTAGTACTAATACTGCTGCAACCAATACTATTACTGCTACTTACTAATTCCAGATTTTTTTTTTACAGATGATGAAAGATGGGGCTTCGAGGAAATTTAGTGATTATAGGTATCACAGGGGGAATGACAATTTTACTGATGAAGTATTTGTGGTCCTTCTTGAAGCCGAAGATACATGGTAAGCTTTTTGTTAACAGTACAAACAAAATGTACAAACATTTTGTCATTTATGCCAAAGAATACAGTAACATCACATTATGTGTGAAGTGAATAATATCCCGTTGCAAGCTGATAGATTTAAAAGAATGGTTAAAGAGCTACCTGCTTGTTTCTTTGGGCATCAGCTGGTTGGTTGGCTGGTTGGTTGATTTGTGTTTCAGGTCTTATCAGCTTATGAGAGACTATTTAGTGCTGAGACAGTGAGAGCAGAGTACCTAATTGCTCATATATGCACCACTGGAGCCTACCTAGGTTGGCTTGGAGAGGATTTGAACTGGCAAAAAGTTGATTGTGAATCAGGTCAATATGTCTTATAATTAAGTAATGTTGTGATATCACCTTTTACAGATTTTATATAGGTAGTAGTTAGTCTGGCTGGTGGTGGTGGTGGAGATGAAATAGCAAATCATATTGCACATAAATTAGACTTGTTCCGCAGCCACTACACAGAGTATCTATACTCAAACCTCATCCAGTGATAGGCCATGCATACTGATATATTCACCCAACCATAACCCACAATTTAACAAAAAATTGCAAATAGCTGCATTGATATATTAAGGATATATTGTATCTGATAATAAAGCCAAAATTGTACCCAATAGTTTCTGCGTGTGCAGAGTCATTGGTTTTCCCAGGTTCTTCCTTCGCCAGATATACTGGATGTCTTGTGGAGCCTATTATGTGCTGAAAAATATCATTGAACCCACAGAACCACAAACCACAACTATAGACCCTTACCCCCAACCAACCAATCTCTGATCCCTAGTAAATAGTTATTGAAATAAAACAGCATTAATTTTAACATCTGAAACTGGTATGTGTATATGGTGTGTTATGTTTTTAACTTAAGTATCTGCTATTATGTACATTTTATTTTCCTTAGATCACCCTGTCCAAGATCAGAATAGGAGGAATGTTAATGCTGGAAATGAACAAAGGCAGGTTGATCATGCTGGTCACCCTCATGCAGCAATGATTCGTGGACAGATGATTGTAAGTGTGATACTTAAATTCGTTGGTGCAGATTTTCAATGTAATTTTACCCTGGCTTTACCCTTGTCTGTCATTTATCCATCTGTCCATCATCATTCCATTACCATGTCTTCTGAGTACCCTTTATATGAAAATTTTAAAAAAAACTTGGCCATATGGTAGATATGTGAAAAAGGTTATTATTCTTGGTTACCTTCTCTGGAGGTCCTTGAAGGTGGTCAAATAAAATTTATAGTAATTTAAATTTTCTCTTTAAAATTTTGTGTAAGCAATCATTGTAGACCCAATGTATGTAATGGATTTCAGGTTCTGACTGGGTTATGGTATGTGTGTGCATGATCCGTGTCTAGGTCTCATACTGAAGCTTGGGTAAATTGTGTCCTCAAGCTGCTGTTGATGTAAGCAAAATGTGGCAAATTAATGCTTGCAGTAAAAAAAAAAAAACATTTTTATGCATCCATATGCAGGAAAAAATTTGGTTTTCATAATTCTTACTGTTATGAATATCTATATTTTTTGTAACTCTTGGTACATGATTTTATTTAATTTTTGATATTTCTGTTTAAGGTTATAAATTGTACAGAATATCTTTAGTTAGATTTTGCCTCTGTGATCTAAGTATGTTAAGAGCATTAAATTACATACGATATATAAATAGATGCTGTCATAGGTATTTACCATTACTACGAATAATTTTAATAATAAGACTTAATGATGTCTTTTGCTTAATGTTTCATTGGCTGATGGGGATTAGATGATTCTAGAAGAATTCAGTAACTTCTTTTGGTTGGGCTATGTCACATGAATAGGCATGTTTTAGGCAAAATGAGTGGTAAGATATGTCACATGGGCTGTATTGTGAAATATAGCTGCAATTGAAGATGTATATAAGGAAAAAACTGAGCAATCCGAGTCATTCCTAATTTGGAGTTACTTTCATTTCTTGTGTTCTTGTTGTAAATCTACATGCTTTATGTCGTACTTAGATATTCTTCAGGAGGAAAAACTTTTAGTTTTAACTGTTCACTGGAAGTAGAAAGTGCTCATTATTCGGACTATATATTATTCTGGAACTGTTATGGATTATTCAGAGGAGTTCTGGACAATGCCATCTTGACAATGTCATGATTCTTGGTGGACTAGTAAATTTCTAATTTTGAAATTTATACAGAAGTTTATCATTCCTTAGGACTTTCATAGGACTTTATCAGGATTATTCTGGATTCATTTAATAATACTGTAAGTTCCTCTCACATTTTCATTTATAACTTTGATAATTAAATTATTTGATAAGTTAAACAAAACTTGTTGGTTTTGCTTCTTTCTGTTACTTAGTTTATGACTCTACGGTTGTAACAATACATATGTTAAGGTTAAGGCCAATGTCACTATGACTTTAAGAAGAAAATAGTTTCAGCACAATAACATTAGTTATACGTCTCAGAAAGGGACTAAACTTTAAGGGTGGCTTGCACTTGGGGTAAGGAAGAAGAATTGAATTTGGGGTATAAAGGTCAGAGGTTAAGGTTACAATGATAGCAGAAAAGTGGTATCTGTACAAAAATTTCAGTTACCAGCATAAAGGACTCTTATACACTGGGCATGCATGTAATATCAATTTATGGTACTCTTGTTCTGTTAAACATTCCTTCCAATCTAAAATGTTGGTACCATTTGAGATGACATGATGAAACTTGGTGTAGCTATGTCATTTCATAACAGTATGTCACATACCACATAAGGTGTCCTATTTTCAAGATCAAGGTCACGGGTCAGTAATTTAGATTACAGTCACATATGTTCTTTTGCTTTCTAACTTAAGAGCTGTTTAAGATAAATGAATGAAGCTCAATGCACAAAAGTATTGTCACTAGAAAATGTATTGAATTGCACATGTGAGGTCTTTTCTTCAAGGTCAAAGGCACTGATCAACACATGAATCCTTCATTGTTTCTGCTTTATATCATAAAAGCTGCCTGAGGTAAAGAGATGAAGTCGAATACACTTGAGCTTCTTGGTATGATGGCATTTCATGCATCATATATCATAGTTGCTGAAGCTGAGTAACAAGACAAGGTAAAACCAAACTATAAATCTATTTCCCAAAAATACATAATCAGATCACAAAAGTCCTTGAATGTTTCACATAATCCAACAGAATTATTTAAATGTTGAAGTCCTTAAAAAAAATTCACGGTGATTCATAAAAAAAATCACAATTTCCTCTCTCTCTCATACAAAGCTGGCATAAACTGGAATAATCTCTGTATTGCTTGCATTCTCTTATTTAGTCTCTATTTGCGCATGAAATAAAAAAAATCTGAATCTCGAAAAGGATCCTTAAACATTTAAATCATATAATTTTGAAATAGCTCAGCAGTCATGGTCTGACCTCCTTAATTATTGAGCCAATCAGCAGTTAGGGTGTGCATGATACCTCTTAAGGACAAAAGCACTCCTGGTATCATGTGACATTTTCGTGATCTCTATTCAAACTAATGCATTACATGTCCAAAATAGTTTTAAACTTGACATAGGTAATCAGCCTTGATTTATGAATGAGAATTTTACACATTGACCATGTACTTTTATATAGTACCAGTCAGCCACTGAATTGAAGAATTTAAAATATAAATGACATGAATGAAACTATATCATAATTTAATAGATGAATACAGATCACTGTAACACAGTCAAGGTTTTATTTTCACCGTCAAAGTCACTGATAAATTTTATTATGCCTTTTAAGCATTTTTTCACATATGCTCCATGAGATAGGGCAATAAAACTTGGTTGCTTTACATTTCTGTCCCTGTAATTATTTGCCAATAGTTGATAAACACCATTTGCTGGTGGTAGAGTGATCACCAGTTTTAGAGAAAACCATGTTGCAGATCATTAGAGATAAGTCCCTTTTGTTTCCAAACACATATGTAACAAATCTTTTCTGTTTTGTCATTAGTGACTATCATCTAGCCACCATAAAAATCAGTGATATGCATCAGAACAATCTTGGACTGCTTGACTTTTGAGAGTCAGCAACTCTGGCACATTTCATTAATGGACCAGAAAATTGGCCAGGTAGTCAGACTGGCCAGCAGAAATGATTAATGAGGAGCCATCTTGCCCACTGCTTGTGGGTAGGTTAGGACATGAAAGCTAGTGAATCTCATGTACTGTACTTAATATTATTAATAAAATGTATTTGATAATAAATTAAAATATACATATTTATATTTTGAGAAATTCTAGATGCTTGCAGTAAATGCATTCAGTTTATTTCAATTCAGTTGTACACATGCCCATGTGATTTTTAATATATCACTTCCCAGAGAAACGTCTGGGGTGGTCCTCATATTTAATTGAAATGGTAATTGAGTTTCTGTCGTTCTTTAACATCTGTCTTAAGCAACGAAGGAGCATCTGTGGTTGTACAGTGTTAGAAGATCAACAGGGAAAATGTCACCTACATTCATTTGATTTCCTGTCTGAATCATCAGAAACTTTAATCAAGACTCCAAATCATGTCATTTAACCCAAAATCATGTCATTTAGTTGGATTCAGATAACAGAGTTAACACTGTTTTCAATGCAGCTTGGCAGGTATTGGGACTGTTTATAAATATAAAATTAGACCAAGAAAAGAGGATGTATTTGATATCTTTTTTAACATAGCAAAATATTTTATTCCTGTGCAGATATATTCAAGGAATATTTGATTAGGAAAGTTTGGCATTCATTTTATCACCAGTCCTTAGCAATGGACATGTCAATTTGTCAAGACCAAATTTACCAGTTTTGGTTAAAAGACTAATCATCAGGCATGAGCTATCATTCAAGTACAATGTCCAGGCTCAATATCTGTGGATTAGAGGGGCATCCAGAAAGTCAAAGTGTCTGATTATCCAGTAATTTGAAAGAAAAACAAGTAGTAAAGATAATTATATATTTCTGCTCCTTTAATTTTTAGCTTGACTGGTCATAAACCAGAAGTGTGTGTGAGATTTGGATTTTTAACGTAGCTTTAACAATTTTTCATTCATATCGCTATGATGTCTGCTGTGTGGCAGTTTACAGTGATGTCTAGCACTGGGGCATCATGCCGCAGACGTGTAGCATGATGTCCCACCCAATCACATTATCCTGACACCAGGCCGACCAGTCCTAACACTAACCTGTTAATGCTGAGTGCCAAGCGAGGCAACTGTTAGTGCCATTTTCATTAAGTCTTGTGTATGACTCAGCCAGGGATCGAACCCACAACCTCCCGCATCCAAGGTGAACACTCCAACTGCTAAGCCACCAGAGCGGTTCATAAACCAGAAGAGTTTATGGGATAACATTGTGTTATGTCATCCTTTGTTTGACATCTGTCCATTACCACAAGTTTGTTATTGCTACTCCTCCTAAACTGCTTGGTTACATTCATCCCAATGTCTGGTTGATCCTAAGTGAAAATGATGGCATTCAGACATCCATTATGTCCACAACAGTGGTTATTTTGAAAATATTGTTATTTCTACTCCTCTTAAACACATGGTCATATTAGTATGGGTCTTCACCAAAAGACTTTTTATGAGGTCTACTTGGCCCTGAATGTAAATGGTGCTGTTCTGACCTCCAATATGGCCACACAAAAATGCTGCTGATTGGACAACTAGTATGGCCACTATCTTGAAAACCTTGTTATCACCACTGCTCCTAAATAGAAAGTAATATCAACATAGTTTTCATCATAAGACATGATATCTTGTTAGTCCTAAATGAAAATGGTGATGATTTTTACATTCAATAAGACTGCCTTGATAGTCAGCATGAAAGTCTTGTTAATGCTACTTCTCTTGAATGGATGGCCAGTTTGACATGGGTTTTCACCAGACAACTTTTAATGATTTCTAATTGGTCCGAAACAAATGGTGCAGATCTTGTAACGTCCAGTATGATTGATATAGTGGCCAGTTTGACAATCTTGTTATTGCTCAAGAATATCAGATAGTTTCAGCAGATCATGGTTAAAATGAAGAAATGGTTTTATCTTCAATAGCTGAAAATTCTTATCAGCCACTAGAGCACAAGTCCCTTTTCAAGGCTCTTGTTGGCTTTGTTTTAAAATCAATTTCAGTTGTAATTTAATGAAACTCACATAGTGTTTTTATTCTGTATGTGATCTTGTTCAAAATGTTATATATTGGATAAATGTCTCCTTAATATGTCTTTGTTAAAATATGTTGATTCATTACTTTTTGTCTTGGTAAGTAGGTTGTCATAGGTAGCTTGAAATGTAAAATCTTTGTTTCAGACACGCCAAGATATTGAAAGCCGTTTTTTTGCTGCCATTGCTCGAAGGATGAATGAATTACGACAAGAACATGTGAACGAGTTCATGCAGCGGGCAGGCCTAGTTAATGAAGATGTAGCAGAAATCCGTAACATTAAAGATGTTCTCATTTTAATGAGTAGCCGAGATATTATTGGACCTGGAAAGTGAGTGAAATATGAAAAAATATATACTGGCTTAGATTCCATATTTTAACTTATTAATCCAATATCTGTCACTATTGCCTTGTTTACTTTCAGAGACACTTAAGTCCCCTCATAGAAACTCATAAATTCTTGCCTCCTATTATATGAAATGTTCAAGAAATCTAGAACAGAGAGAAGACAGAACCAGTCTGACTGCCACATCATCAGCTCATGCAGGATAATCTTCCTTTTTTGCTCTGATGCTTATAATGCTAAGTCATGTGCAATTCACTCTTGAAAAATTGCCTTCATTTTTGTGTTTCAGTATGTCTTTTGCAAATGTTTCTCATTTTGCCTTCTAATTAGTTTTTATTCCCTCAGCCCTTGCATTGTTTGATTGTGAAAATAACTCTCTTGATGTTTATGGGTACTGCATTGTTCTGTGTGTGTATGATAGGTTCTCTTTACTGATCTTTCCCTTTCCTGTACCTGGTGTTAGGGTATGTAATTCCATCTGTGAGGTATTTCTGGAATTCTGTTTAGTACTTGCTTCAGTGGTGCTCATTTATTTTGTTTGTTAGCTAGGGTAAGTATCTCTACCCATTACATGTAAGGACAGTCTCATCACTTTGAGCAGTTGCATGATGTGGAATTGCCAGTGGTAGGGACAAAAAATGTTTGCAAACCACGAAGAAGTTCCACCACTCCCCATGAGAAGTTGCATGATGAAGATAACAATACTCCCCAGTCTCTCATTAGAGGGATGCTGTGTAGAAAAGTTGCATCTCCCCTCTGGAGTTCAAGCTAGACGATGACATCATTTTGGTACAGATAGAGTTGGCGGAAGAGATCTGGTCTTTAGATAGGACTCATTTTAGTTCACTGCCTTCTACACCCTGATTTGTATCCCAAGCCTTCGGGCATGGAGGAAAGGAATGTCAACAAATTGGCGACACTCTCATGGTCCACAGAATGACCAGCTCTCCTTTTACTCCCTCATTCAACCATGGTGCTGGAACATTCAAAAAGGTTTATGAAAGACCAGGAACCTGTCTTCCTTCCCATGCTGTGACCACTGTTTTCGGCATCTTGCAACATTGTTCACTGTCCTGTTTATGAAAGACCAGGAACCTGTCCCCCCCCCATGCTGTGACCACTGTTTTCAGTGTCTAGCTACAGGGTTCACCCTCCTTGGCCTCTTAAGCCCCTCCCCCCCTGGATGCTGGAGCATCACAAGTGGGGATTTGCCAAAACTTTGAGGCCAGCATTGTCATTGTCCATTGTGCATTGGCAGAACTGCTTCACATCTGCAGGTATGTTGTCCTAGACACGTCAAGACTCTTACTGGATCAATGTAAGAACCTTCTTAGGGCTGCTTCATTGGAGATGGAGATTGTCATCAGAGGTCCCATTCCCTCCATGGTATTTGAGGATCTGAGACCAACTTCAATGGTCCCTTGTAGCTGCTCCTAGCATGTTGAAATTGGCCTGCTCCTATCCTCACTGCCCCTCAGGGCTTTCCTCAAAGTTATTTAAAGGCTGCAGTCCCAACAGCCCAGACAGCAGCACCAATTCAAGCTGTCCTCTTGTCCATCTGTGAACTTCTCACCCTTTTCTAAAGGAACAGAGGGAACCACTAGAGGCTTGAACCCTTTCCTGCTCTGTATCCCTTTTCCAAAGATCTCCTTGGTGCTCAGTTGGCCCAATTTTCACAGGTTTGGTTGAGCATATCATAAGATATGTGGGTTCTTTTTTTACTAATAGAATGATACCAATGTCATTTCCAGGAGCATTATTCATTTGCAAGAACCCCCAATTCTTTTTTACCAGTCCAAACTGGTTCAGTTAAGCAAAGATTTGCAATAGAGAAGGTGGCAAATGACAAGTCTCTGGTTTCTGCTCTTGTATTTTCCTGGTGTCCAAAAATGGTTGAAAGTTTTGGCTTATCAACTATCTTTCTACCCTGAACATGTTTTTTCAGGAAGAATGAATCAAGGTTGAGACTACAGCTTCAGTCAGGATTGCCGTAAGGTCCGTCCAGTGGACAGTCTCGACTTTTAGAATATGTACCTTCACATCCCAATTATTTCTCCTCATAGGAAATACCACTGGTTTTGCCTGGACAGGGCCATTTAGGCTTTTACCAGGGTGATGGGAATAGTTGCCATCCACATGAGGGCTCAAGAGATCCCCATCCTCCATATTTTTTCCACTTGATGCACAATGGTTTTAAGGAGTCCCTCTTGCAAGCTCTGCCCACTGCATGTCCACTTTGACCTTGCTTGGACTCCTTCTGAACCTTGAGAAATCATTTCTCAGGATTTTGTTTACAGGGGGATGAATTCCCTCTCCAGACTTTGTTGAGTTTGTGTTCCACTGGACAGGATAAACAGAATCTTGGCTCTTTTGGTGGCATTTCAAGCCAAGACCTTATTGGTTCACCTATATCTATCACACCTGGGGACCGTGAAGTCCATGTGTACCTGATCCCTCTAGGAAGATTGTACTTGCACCCTCTCCATGTTCTTCTTCTGGCAAACTGAAACTCAATAAGGATACCCTGTAAGCTCAGACTGTGCTGATCTGGTTAGAATATCATCACCTTGGTGGACAAATTGGGATTGGCTTTTGGCCAGAGTCATAATGCATGCCCCAGAACCCATCTCTTATAGCCAAAGGATACAATTCTTTAGGTCTCATGATCCCAGGAAGAAATTACTTTTTCACATAAACAATTTGGAAATGAGGGGATGTTTTTAAGCCATAAAGGGGTGCATTACCAAATAAGGAGTCATTGTGTAATAATCTTTTCAAACAACTTAGTAATGTCATTCCTAGAATGATAAGTGCACATTCTTTTTTTTTGGCATGGAGGTTTAGAACCTCCTTTGCTGTGCTGATTACCCCTGGCAGACAGTCTTTCCATGGGAGACAAAGTGGTAGGAGACCTATAGTGGACTTGTTCGCAATGAGACTGAACATGCTCCACTTTTATACCTTCCCAGTCCTAGATAAGATCAGATCAGGAAGCTGAGATTGGATATGACTTCAGTGTCAGGTGGGATTGTCTGTACTCCACAAAGCCAGGACTTCCACTGCTCAGCTCTTTTTGATAGCCATTGTGTGGCCCTGATGATTGCTGTTCAGTGTTGTACTCAACCTGTTGGTAGACCTGCCCAGGACATTGCCTTTAGGGCGGGCGGGTGGGGGGGACCTTCTGTTGCAGCTCAAGTGGTCTCCTCAACAGCCCACAGATTCTTCACCTTCATGCATGACTCATCTCAAGTAATCAGTCTGCCTGGACAAGTTCTCAAGCAAAGTTGCCAAATGTTTTGTCAAGGTGTACAATGCAAAGTGGAGAATCTTTTGTGATTGGTGCAGGAGGAAACACATTGATCCTAATTGTCCCTCTCTGAGTGGCAGACTTTTATTCTCTTCCAGTTTGAAGACCGAGAATGTTTGGTTTCTGTTATTAAGGACTATGGGGCAGCTCTGTGTACCATGATAAAGTTCTCTGGGGGTCTGGTGATTGGTTTGGACCCTCATATTTCCAATCTTATCAAGTTTTGACCTGCAGAGACTGATATCTTGATCATTAAAGTCTCAATAGAATCTATCTTGCATGGTGTGGGCTTTATCAAAACCTTGTTATAAACTGCTGGGTAAAACTTTTTTCAAGAACCTTACTCTTAAAACTAAATGAGAGAGAAAAGGGTTCTTTATGTTTCAGTGGCAATTAGGAGTCTGTTCTCCACATTCTCAACCAGCGTTTTTCAGTAGTTCACTCTTTATAGAGAGTCAACAAAATTAAGCATCCTCATTGTCAAAACTAATTTTTTCTTTCAAGCAATCAATCAAAATGTCTGTTTTCAGTGGTTATATATCTTACTCTGGACATCATCTTTTTGTGAGCTTGTCTGAAGAAATTTTGTTCTATATACTGGCTTCTAATGGAAAAATGTTCAAAGATAATTGTTATAGAGATCAAGTTTTACCCTCCATCCCAAAAGTTATTGAGTGGAAGAGGTCCTTCTGTTTTCACAGAAGGTTGAATGTTTGTTGGGCCTTTGATTTACCATAGATTTTATGGTCTTTACCTGCAAAGAAATCCACACAAACTCATACCACATAAAAAATGTTGTAAATTCATGGTATTTAATCTTAGATTAACACCAGCAGGTTTTAGGAGATATTTTTCTTTAGAGAAAACCAATTAGTTTCTTTCTCTTTTTCCAGTTATAATAGGATATTGGGCTGGTTGCAACAGGGATGGTTTAATCACACAACATTTAACCAAATTACCAACTTGGTTCAAAAGTTAACTCAAGCAGTTAATGAACTGGAAGATGATATTAATATTAATGGTGAGTAGAATTCTATGCATATAACATCTTGTGAGGTTTCAATATACATATATTTATGTTTGATTTTATCTAGAGAGACAAATTTGTGTAGATTTGTACTAAACATTTTGTTACAATTTCTTAACCTATCAAGCTATTGCAGTAAAAACTATAACTGGTATCGCTTTTTAGGAATACGTAGACAAGCAAACAAAACAAGTGGAATATGTTACAGGGATAGACATCACTTGGGATAGCTTAGTTTGTAGAATGACTGTCTAGAGTAAGCAAGGTATTGGGTTTGAACCAAAGTCTTAGTACATATTTTGACAAAAGCATTAAAAATGTAACTGGAAATTTTCATTTCAGTTCAAATCAAAACTGTACATAGAATAGTTATCCCTAGTTTTGTTTTGTTTATCCAACAGTGTATATTCTCTTGTTTCTGAAAGGAAGTTTATATTGACAAATTTGAAGGAAATGTTAAGACCTAATTGAATATTTTGCATTTTGTTTGTATTTGTTAAATTATTGTGTCTATTATGTTAGATTTATATTTGCTATTTTGCATTTTGTTTTTATTTGTTAAATTATTGTGTCTGTTATGTTAGATTTATATTTACTATTTTGCATTTTGTTTTTATTTGTTAAATTATTGTGTCTGTTATGTTAGATTTATATTTACTATTTTGCATTTTGTTTTTGTTTTTATTTGTTAAATTATTGTGTCTATTATGTTAGATTTAGATTTAATATTTTGCATTTTGTTTGTATTTGTTAAATTATTGTGTCTATTATGTTAGCTTTATATTTACTATTTTCAGATCCTTATACATATGATGCTCTCATTATCCATACGGAAAATGACCGTCAGGCCGCTATTGAGTTTCAGAATCATCTTCGTCGTGATATTGGAGTTCCAAATGTCAGGACTGTAATTTATGAAGAGTTTCATAATGGTGTCATGAGTGAAATGAGAGCACTTGAGACTGTATTTGACCGCTGTCGTTTTATCTTTGTATATGTTTCTCAAAGTTTTACTCGAGATGATACGCTGAGATACTTTGAAGAAATGATCCTGACAGATTCATTTTATGATGACTGGAAAAAATTCAGAATTATTCCAGTCTGGTCTACCAGAGAAAGAGTTCGAATAATTGAGCTTAATCCACTCCCTGGGATTAAGTATTGGAGGTTTCTTGATGGAGAGAGAGATGTTAATTCAATATATATTACCAGTGTGAGAAACTTGATTCTAAATGGACGAGTTAATATCCCTGATCCCCATTGAAAAAGGTATTTTTGTGTATATATTATAGAAATGATATTGCTCGATTCTAAATCAAATGCATCCTTTTCTGCAGTAACTCGTCAATACATCGATACATAGATATTTTTGTCATTAGTTTTACACATATCAATGACATCAAAGGAAGTCCATATATTATATTGTTATATCCAGATAAAGTACTTGTACAGTGAAACCTACCATAGTGGACATCATATAATGAAAAATGCATAAAGAGCAAGGTATATTGTTTTCTTTTATTGGAGTTTATATTATTTTATCCTCTATATAATGGATTCCTTCCCATAAAGAACAACCTTTTGAACATGGATGTCCTTTATAGACATGTTTCACTGTATCACAAGAGACTCAAAAGGGCCATGATACATATCTTACTACACAGGTATATGATTAATTATTGAATAATCATATGAAATACAAGTGGAGTTTATTGTGGTTTTTTTGCTCATTAAAAAATAGATTCGAAGCCTAGTGATTTGGGGGTCAAAAGGTCAAAGGTCAGGTCCATAGTAACTGAAAGAAAAAAGTTTGTGCATTATATCTCTTTGCTCAAAACTCACACCCTTGATGAGAGTTGGTAGAAGGTTTGTACTTAAGTAAGGAGAGGCCTACTGATTTTGTGGTTGAATGATCAACTATGCCTATTGTTACTAAAATAGAGGGTCTCTGTGTGGCTAAGTGGTCTGAGGTGCTTACCTTTATAGATCACTTATTTCACCTCTGTCCTTGAGGGTTCAGGTCCTGGCTCAACCAATGTGATTAGGTGAGAAAGATTGCCAGTATCTTCCTTTGAGTTGGTGGTTCTTGATGGGCTCTTCATCCACCAAATGTACTGGCGGCCATGTATCATAGTCTAAAAAAGTGGTAAACCCAAAATTATCACCATCACTAAAAATAGAGTAACCTTTCAACTGTGTCTCAAAAACAGAATTTGACCAAATACTTGCAGGGATAGAGGCTTTCAGATTTGTACTACTGATACTGATCTGCCTTCAGCTCTGGCCATCATTACTAAAAAATTGTAAAAACCCTTTTCAATGATTTCTTTACAAACAACACAAGAGAATTTAATAAAACTGGACAGAAAGCATCTTGGCACAGAGTGCTTTGGGATTGTACAGCTAGTGCTGGTGTGTGACCAGGTATGGTGACCATTACTAAGCTTAAAGAAAACATATTTAAACAACTCCAAAATCACTGACCATAATTTGAGATCTAATAGCATCCCAGCATTAATATCTTTCAGAATTGCATAAATGATGCTAAATTTTATAAACAATGCTAATCTGCAATTAAATTACACATTTCCAAAGTAGAATTTACCAAACTTGATTGAAAGCATCCTGTCATGAAAACATTCAGATTTGAACAAATGATGCAAATTGTCATCAGATTATGACTGACATTACTAAAAATAGAACATTAAACATCTTAGAAGCCATTGAATATAGTTTGGCATATCTTGAGAGAAAGCATCCTGAGATGAGGACCTTTTAAGTTTGAACAAATGTTGCTAATCCAGATTCCACCATCATTTGTGGCCATCCACTACTTAAAATAGAACATTGAAAAGGCTTCTTCTCCAAAATCACTCTGTAGAATTTGATGGAAGTTGATACAAAGCATCCTGGCATAGAGGACTTCAAAAGTTTGTAAAAATAGTGTCTGTACAAAACCAGAAGACCTGTACACAACTTATGCTCAAAAACCACTGACAAGCTCTCAAAAACCACTCAACCACACCCAAATTTGATGGGAAACATTCTGGCATAAAAGGGCTTTCAACCTTGCATGACTACTGCTGATCTGCCATCAAATATGGCAAATGATGCTGAAGATAGAAACATTTAAATGACGATTTCTTCAAAATATTTTAACAGAATTTTACAAAATTTGATTAAAAGCATCCTGGTATAGAGTAGTTTTAAATTTATACAGCTGATGCTCATTCACCAACTCTGGTCATGGTTACTAAAAATAGAAACCCTTTAAATGGCTTCTCCTAAACTGCTGAGCAGAATTTGATCATATTTGAGAGGGATCATGCTGGCATAAAGCGCTTCAGATTTATACAAAATAATCCAATCAGATTTGGCTGCTATTGTTAAAAATACAAACATCTTGAAATTACTTCTTTTCCAAAACTGTTGAGTAGAACTTAACCAGCTCAACAGAAAACATTCTGGCATGAAGATCCTTGGAACTCATACAGATAGTTTTGATCCATCATCCGATATGGTTACTGATAATAAAAGTGGAATTTTTTTTTTTTAACTTTATAAAACACAACTTACAATATTTGCCAGCCTATAAGTCAATGTGGAGTGTAAGTCGAATCAGCGAATTTGGCAACTTTTCCATCCTTCAGCCTTATATAAGTTGATGCTGAGTATAAGATGATGCCAAATCAACACCTCAGACTGTTTTTCACTTCGTTCCACACAGCAAATTTTATCCTACCTGTAACTCAGTAACCTTTCCATTCAGGATTATTAAATGTAACTTAAAGTACTTAATTTGTTTCACAAGAAGCATTTTAAATATATTATGTACTTTAACTACATATAATGATGCTGACCGGAAAATTGATTGAGTTACAGATAGGATAAAACTTGCGATGCTGCGTGGAATTATATTATAACAACTTTCAGTTTCATAAATATTAAAAGTATCACTGTATGCTATTTCAGATTGCCAGCAATAGGGAAATTGCATCACTAATACTAAGATGCATATTCCGGGAGGGGGGGAAAGAGAGATACAGAGAGAAGGATGCATATGTATTCCATCGCATTTTTCATTTTGCACCTCATAATCAAAATCAAATATGGTCTTATATATGAGAGAGAGAGAGAGTGAGTTCTGCTCTTTGTCGATTTATTTGTCCTTTTTTTTAACTTATTGCCCCTGTGTTGCTGAAGCTTTTGTCAGAGAGAAAAAAAACATAAATTAATCATTAATTGTGAACTATGAAAATGCATACCATACTCCTTCAGGGTTTAAATATTCACAATAGTTATATCCATGTCATCTCCATTAGGTTAAATCCCAAGAATGGCCATTTGCATGCTGTCTAATTTTCTTTGCAAGTATAACGACCTCTCCATTCCCAGCAATTGAGATTTTGTTTAAACTGCATGTACTCTTCATGTACATAGGCCGGAATTGTTTTTGATCTTTGTTCATGCTAGATGTACTTTGGCTGAGAAATTTACAATAGTAACCACCTGGCATTTCCTTTAACTACTGTATATGGTACAGTATTCATTATACCCATGGGTAGCCTCATTTCCCTATTGGTAGCCTTGCTAATCTGATCTGGTCTTCAGAATCTTGACCTCAAACAGGTGTTATCTTGGAATGACTGAATACAACCGTAGCATGTTTAATTAGCATGTAAATACCATTACAAAACCATTTGATTCTTTTAAGAATGAAGTGGAAACAAAAAAATTAGAAGTAATCGCATAACTAGTGGTATTAACTGATAATGGAATATAGTACTGCACTTGTACACAAATAAAATCAGTCATCAGGTGAGTGAACAATACTGATTTACACACATGAAGACATCTCTGTCTGTCTCTTTCAATGAGGCATACAGATTATTTGATCATTAGGTGCAAAATGAAAATTGTGATGGAATATGTCTTTGTTTAGGTTATTCATCTTCTAACTTGTATAAATTCTAACGCACATATACGTAATTAAATTTAAACAACGTATATTACAAACAACATACATTACTGGTGCATGCTGCTTTAGCACAATTACATCTGAGCTGTGTTAATTTTTAATACTGATAATCATGTAATTGTTTAAAATACTCACTGTGGGATGAAGTGGCAGATGCACAATTGTGCGCACGCCACTATAATTAAACTCAACAACAACACTGTGGGATCCTATATTAATTTTGTTCATACATGGTCTCTTCCCCAAAATGAAATATTTATTGCACATTATATTTTGTACTCTTTGAGAATTATTTTCCATACGAGAAATATGATAAAGCGATCCGGATGACGTAATCCTTATATAAGTTGGTTCAGAGTATAAGACGAAGCTAAGACTTTCTTGTCAAAATGTATCGTCTTATAGGCCAGCAAATATGATAGCTGAAGTTTACCAATTTTGACAAAAAGCATTCAGGCATAGATGACCTTAAAATTTGTACAGATGATGCACATCACTACTGAATGTAGATAAACATTGACACAACTTATGTAACTAAAATAACAGGACTGCTCCAGTGGCCAAAGTGGTTGGAGCATCTGCCTCGGATGTGGGAGGTCGCATGTTTGAACCCTGACTGAGTCATACCAAAGACTTATAAAATTGGTACTAAGAGCTGCCTTGCTTGGCGCTTAGTATTAGAGGTTAGTAGCTGGCCTGGTCGGCCTGGTGTCAGAATAATGTGACTGGCTGGGACATGATGTTACATGTCTGCAGCATGATGCCCCAGTGCTAAACATTGCTATAAACTACCATACTGCAGACATCTTAGCGATATGACTCTAATTGTTAAAGCTGCATTAAAAATCCAAAAACAACACATAAACACACAAAATTACAGAGCTTTTATCAACTTTGACCTAAATCATATTGGCAAATTCCAGTATTTGTAAACAATATGTAGTCAGCAGAATAGAAGGAAATTTGAACAGAAAACATCCTAATGGCCCAGATTTATTAGCAACTTTTTATTAGCCTTGCATTTGGCTATCATGCAGATTGCAGGCCGATGAGCAATCTTTGCGTCATGTGGGGCTCTTGTTTATAGTGATTTAATTTCATGGATATTCTTTACCCCGAAGACAAACTCTGAAATATATTTCTTACTTGACAGTATTACAGTAAAAAAAACCTCAGATATGTATAACACAATAACTGTGTGCCAAGGCTTAATATATTCATTTCAAGTTCATGAACTTTTCAAGAATATAGTGTTATCAGTGTCTTTTCATCTTATCACATTTATCACGAGTTTTGTCCATCCTCAGTATAATGGAAGGACTTAATGGATTGAAATCAAATTTTGCATGAGTCTTCACATTAGGAAGATCTAGGTAAAATTGTATCTGCCTCGGATGCGGGAGTTTTCAAGTTCAAATCCTGGCCAAGTCATACCAAAGACTTTCAGAAATGTACTAGCAGGTGCCTTGCTTGGAGATCATCATTAAGAGGTTGGTGTTAGGACTGGTCAGCCTGGTATCAGGATAATGTGACTGAAAGGGACATGATGCTGCATGTCTGCAGCATGATACCCCAATGCTAGACATCACTATAAACTGCCACACTGCAGACATTGTAGCGATATGACTGAAAAATTGTTAAAGCTATGTTAGAAAATCTAACAAATACGCACACACACACTGAGTTTTGAAATACAATTGTATGTAGTTATAACCCCTGTTTGACCTAGACCTTTGCACTTGTAGTTGTTCTAAATAACTTTGAAAGATTTCATAAATAACAACCATATTTGGTAGGATGATTTACATTAAGATTAGCTTGGTCAAGTGGGATTTTTACTGTTTTCAGATAATGTTACACAGTATGGCCCCTGTTTGAATTAGAACTTTGTACTTCCATAGCCACTAAATTACTTTTGAAGGACTTAATGGATTGAAACAAAATTTGATACAAAGGCTTTTCATTAGGAATACTAAGGTTGGGTTTAAATTTGACTGTTTTCAGGCACAAGTCTAGAATTCTAGAGTTATGGTTCCTTTATAACTTAGAACTTTGCCCATCATTTATACCATAATAACAGATGCACTTGTGCACATTTTTTGTTTTGACCCAACCCAATTATAAAAGGATGCAAATAACTCTTTTTATAAAGCTGGTGTAACCAGCATGCTATTGTTAAACCTTAAATTTTGAATAAAGAATTTTTTAGACATTGATTTTTTGTGTTACTTTATGCTATTTAACAAGCACACAAATTTGTTTTTCAGATAAATTTAACATGTGCCTGTGTTATAGACACTGAAGGTTTCCAAGAATTTATTTTTATTCATCTCTTAATCTCATCAATTAAATTTGAAATAATAAAAATTCTTTTCATTAAAAATTTTTTTAAAAGTGAAATGGTGTGTTATCACAAGGATTGGATGTACAATGAATGTTTATACAGATGCATGTATTTTTCTAAATGCTTGTATTTACAATTTTGTATTGTATACAGAGCAAATGTTTCAGAAAACATATATCAAGGTTTCTGCATAAATAATAAATTGTTTGTATGAGAAATGTTCAGACTCTTGTTTGATGTATTCTGCTCATAAATAGGTAGAGTTTTTGAGATTTTTGTGCCAAGGAATTCATTCATAAATTTATTGGATCATCTGTTTGGAATTCATATATTTGTATACCTATTTTGAATTCAGTTAATGCATGTGCACTGATAACATTTGAGTGCCTGATATACTGCTGTAAAAGGAACAAAGTTTAGAACTTGTATAACTTATCACTAATGGTGACTGTTTTATATCTTATTTTATGCTCAATTCATTTGTTAAATCTCAAAATGATGAAAAAGCAATCTGAATTTTTGTTACATTTCAAAGATATATATTTTGTGAAATTGTTAAATAATATTTTTTAATAATAGGTGAGACGGTATCAAATATTGTTGTTTTAATAGGTGTTAATTTCACAGTTTTGCATTAGCTCAGTCCAACATACCTATCCAACCTCACATGTGTACACACCAGCAAGATACTTACGCTCCTCTTTTGACAATCATATACTCATTATTCCCACTATGAAAATGAATTCATGTGAACATTCTTTGGCATACCAGGGCCCAGCAACATGGAATGAATTGCCCATTGAACTTAGACACAAAGACACAGTGATCCCATTCAAGAGTGCTCTTAAAACTTGCTTATTTCGACTGCAAGAACAAACTAATAATGTTTCCTACCTTAAATATTTTCAACATGTTTTTTTATGTTTTCTAATTTCATGGTGTTTGTTTTTTGTAACCATATCATTATGTTTTTTATGTTATAGGTGTTGTCTAATGTTGCAAAGCGCTTAGAGCTTCTAAAGATTAGGCACTATAGAAAGTCCCAATTATTATTATTATTTTTATTATTTCTGACACAGTTATATGTAAAGTCATATAACTTGGTGGATTTATTTTCACATTCCAGTGATTATGTTAAATTTTTGCATTTTGCTCATTTTCTCTGATGTTTGCATTTAGCTGATTATATGTACAGTAATAAAACTTAATGGAATGAATCATGTTGAAGGGTATCACTCACCACAGGCTAAATTAGGTCACAGTGACCAACTATTCTTGATCCAATTATTATATAAATATTTTGCTTTCAAATAATTTTCTGATACTGTTTGATGCTGTATGTATCCAATGATAACCACCCAAGTCAGATAATAGGCCCACCCACAACCTTCTGACATTTTTAAAGCTTGCCTCCTGATTTTCTTATGAGAGAATATTGTATAATGATAACTATATAATAATTATTATATGCATCTGGTCTTTCAAGACAGGTGATCTAATATGACAGGTTATTGACACTATGAACCAGTAATTAACAAATCTGCACATTGAGCATCTGGTCTTTCAAGATGGGTGGTCTCGCATAGTAGTTCCCTTTCAACAGGATTTACTACTGTACCAGAGCTGTATGCTGATGTGACATAATTACAGTGATCATGATTATAACACCGTTGCTAAAGGGAGTCATAAAAGTGTACTGCATTGCAGGTGATGTTACCTTTTACTGTGATTCATAATATATAGTATTACAATTATGTAATTTAATTGGATTCATGACTACTTCCCTTATAAAAAGGGTTTATTTTATATTGAGGGACTACTTTATGCTATTTACAAAGCCAATACAGTATAATTACATTTGTATTAAAATATGGAACAGGTTTATGATGCATCTTTACGTGGCAATATAATCTTTTTAAATCTTAAGTATTATACATTACAGTATTTCAGTGTTATGAAATTTACAGATTTTCAGTAGGTTAATATATTTATTTCCACACATTCACTAATTGGGTTTGTACATATTATATAGTGAAAGTGAAACTGACATGAATGGCACCAGAACTGTTGGCAGCTCTATAGAGATCATCAGTAAAATGATTAAGGGACAAAAGTCTTTGAACCAGTCTGCAATATGTTAGGTTATAGAAGGATCAGTCTGCAGATGTTTCATTTTATATGACCAATTCTATGAGAGTAACACATAAAGCTCCTAACATTTTGTTACATACAACATTCGAAAGAAGGTTTTATGTACCAGCATAATCATTTTTAAGGTGGAGCATATCATGCAATGATATCCATCCATCCATTATTCCCATTTTAATTCTTGCATAATAACTTGAATACTTCACTATATACCATTAACAAGCTTGTAAATAGTATACATTTGGGATCTGAAGAAGCCTATTGTTTTTGGGATAAAATGTCAAGAGTCAGGATCATTGTGCCTGAAGGAAGAAAAATGGTTTCAACACAGTAACAATAGTTCTGCATCACATCCCTTGAGCAACTGTTCTGGATGACTTGCTCTTTGGGTAATGACAAAACCTTTTGAATTTGGGGTCAGAGGTCAAGACCACTGACTGAAAGAAGGAACAAGTTTCTGCACAGTAATATTTGTGGATAACATGCACATAGAATAAGGTAGAATAAAAAAATTGGGTTGGGTGTGTGTCAGGAGATAAAGGTCAAGGTCACTGTGACTGAAAGAGAAAAAATAGTTTCTGTACAATAAATTTAGTTCTGTGTCACTGACCAGGATCTAAGTTTGTAGATGGCTTGCACTTAGTCAAAGGACCAACTGTAAAGGTCACTGCGGATGAAAACTTAAAAATGGGTTCTGCACAAACATTTAAGTTCATTAACAGTACCTTCACCAAAGTTTATGGATGATTTACACTTTGGGTAGGAAAGTTAAAAGGTCATAGGTCAAGTTCACAGTGAATATAAAAATTATTTAAATTCTAAACCAACTGTTTATTGGGCAATTATGAATCACATAAAAAGCAATTTGCTCAGTTACATTTGTCCTAGGGTAAGTTCCTTGGCCAAACATATGTATATGCATTGGTCTTAAGAAAAGAAAGAAACTTGGTGTCAAAAGGGCAGTGGCATAGCAAGTCGGGTAAGAAAATAATGGTTTCCGCACAATAGGTTTACTTCAAGACATGTTGGACAATAATCTCTATAGTCTACTATGACCTACTGGTGCCTACACAGAGGACTATTAATCATGGTGTAGGTGTGTAATATATTGTTTACAGTACTTTTGTTTTTATATATCTATTCTTGTCTCAGAATTCAACATAATTTTGATTATATTGTAAACTCATATATATTTATGGGAATAAAAATGTTGCGCCTGAGGAGTGAATGGACATTTTTATGTGAATAAAGTTTTGTTGGCTCACACTGTTTATCCTGACACCAGTATAACTCACCTGACCATAAGACCAAATAATTCATGGTATTACCCTGCATCCATTGTGCATTGTTTGTGCATTGGGCGTCCATCAGCTAAATTCATCTATGTTAAAAAAAACACTGAACCAGTTTTGACCTAATTTGGTAGAGAACATCTTGGCATGCATTATGCAAATCATGTATCAGATAAGGCCACTGAGACTGATAATAAAAAATACCCATAAAACAACTTTTCCAAAATCACTAAACAGAATCTGAAGAAGCATGACAGAAGGCTTCTTTATATAAAGACATTTTCTAGGCTTATTTAAATGATGCCGGTCACCCATCCAGTATGGCCAACATTACTAACGTGACAAAAAGCTTTGAAAATCTTTTTCCAACTCAAACCACTCAACAGAAGTTGGCCAAATTTGAAAGATCACCCTGGCATAGAGGGCTTTCAGGTTTAGAGGGCTTCCACCAGCCAGTATGGCCTCCATTACTAAAGTTGTTAAACTTCAGTGACATCTCCATAACTGCTGTACATAATTGATACTATTTTACAGAAATCTTCCAGGCATGAATACCTTTCAGTTTGTACAAAAGCCAATCCTCAATCAAATATGGCCACTGTTACTAAAGTTAGCAAAACTTTTAAGCAGCTTTTCAAAAACCTCTCAACAGAATTTGACCAAACATTATGGAGTCATCATGGAATAGAGGCCATGAAATTTATACAAATGATGCCAATCTGCCATCAAGCATTTCCACAGTTACTAAAGATCGAAAAATATTTCACTTCTCAGAAACTTTTCAATATAATTTGATGAGATTTGACAGAAAGCATCCAGGCATAGAGGGCTTTTCAATATAATTTGATGAGATTTGACAGAAAGCATCCAGGCATAGAGGGCTTTTCAATATAATTTGATGAGATTTGACAGAAAGCATCCAGGCCTAGAGGGCTTTCAGGTTTATACAACTGATGCCGAGCCACCTTCAGCCTTCAGCATTACTAAAAATATTTTAAGAAAATTTTAATTACTATTTCACAAGAATCCCTGAATAGAATTTAAAATGAGACAGAAAGCATCCTGATATAAAGTGCTCAAAATTGGAACAACTAGTGCTGATTTGCTATCAAATATGGCTGCCATTACAAAGATTCAAATTGTTTATAAAATTAATTTTCCAGAACCACTGAACGAATTTGATATTGAACAGAAAGCATCCAGGCATAAAAATATTTACAAATTAAATAAATGATGTTAATCTGCCATCAGATATGGCAATCATTACTAAAATAGATAAACTTTTAAACTACTCTTTCCCAAAACTGAATTTGACCAAACTTGATATAAAGCATCCTGTCATGTAGACTCTGTAGATTTTGCACAAATAAAGCTGAATGCCATCAAAAATGGCTGCTATTACTAAAAATAGAACCTTAAATATCTTCTCCAATATCAATGAATATAATTTGATATATTTGTATAGAAAACATCCTGACATGAAGATTTTTATTTTGAACAAATGATGCTGGTCCGCTTCTTAATGTGGCCACCAATACTATAACCAGAAAGCTTGTAAAAAAAAGATCCTTTTAAACCTCCCAGCAGAATATGACCAAATTTAATTGATGGCATCCTGGCAATGAGGGCTTTCAACCTTGTACAACTGATGCTGTTCTGCAATTAAAAAAATGGCCACCATTCTTGAAAATAGGAATAAATTTAAATAGCATATTCTCAAGAATAACTGAATAGAATTTGAACTGACATAGATAGATGACTTCAGTATTTGTATAGCTGATGCTGATCCACCCTCAGATATAGTCACTGTTACAAAATTAGAAGACCTTTGCAAGATTCCTCCAAAATCACTTACAACTTCATTTCAAGAACCACTTGACAAGCTTTATAATGACTAAATTTGATAGAAAGAATCCTGGCATACAGTGCATTCAACCTTGTACAGCTATTGTTGATTCACCATACAATATTTTAGACATTTAAAAAGGAAAATGTTTTGTGTGGTTAATGGAGATATTCCTGAAATACGAGATTATCATTATTCTGGAGACATCAATAAATGACCATTTGCAAATATTCATAATAAAGACACAAATCAGGCAGATATTTGTAGAAAGGAATTTGATAAGTTCTATATTTCCACTTAATTGATAAGTTCTGTATTTTCACTTAATTGATGGCACAATGTTTTTTATAATGATGAACAGTAATTATGATATTATTTATTTTTAAATTTTATATTACCAAAAGAACATTATATACCTTTTATATGACCAAAAGAACATTATATATCTTTTATCATTTGATGTACACGTTTTATTTATTTCATATATACACTGTTTGCTTTGTGATCGTGTTGCATGAATATTACTTGTTTAATATTTTATAGCCTTAAAATAAAAACAATTTTGTTCACTAATTCAGACATTATTATTTTCAATGAAATTTCTGGAACATTCAGGAAAGCCATTGAAAGGTCAGGCTGAAACCTCTTCCACATAGTCTAAACTTAAGAAATGGTATAAAATTATTTTCCCTTACTAAGACCTATATCACTTTACACTCTGAATGCATGCAGGAACTGACTTGACCTCATGTACATTTTCAATGACAGACCCTTAATTAAATTTTTTGTTGAAATATAGTGTATTGTCCGCCACAGCACATAAAAATGACTGATATTCCTAGAATGTGAGAAAGTATTTTACGTTAATGAGAATTAATCTAGAAAAGAAAGACAAGGTCAGCACAATGAAAATTCATAATGTAAACTAGCGATACACTCGTAAGCAGCTCGACAATTAAACCATATGGTGAAATATTTCTTTGGTTACTAGCAAAAACCATCATTAACATGAGAAACAAGACTTTATCCAATAGACTACTATAGTAAGTCCACCTGGAATTTCAAATGTTGGCAAAATTGAATTTTTCAGTGCCTGTCATATTTCCGTCATAGTGGAAATCTCAATTTGAGTATGTGTATTATACAATCAAAGTAGCATGACACTGACAGTATGGTACCTGTTTGCCCAGTGCAGATATAGATATGATTATATGTATGCTACCATATATATGTATATGTATCGATTCTAGCCTCTGTTTAGCTGTGGAATGATTCATATGATTTAACATAGAAAACTGACATAAATTCAAAATCATTCATAAGCTTGAAAGGATTGAAGAAATTTTTTAAATGATTAAAAAAAACAGTTCTTATTATAAATGGATGTCCTGATGTCAAATTGTCAAGCATTCAGTATTCTTTAGCACCGTGGTTTTCATATCCCTTCAAACATATGCCTACTGGTACACACTTTACAAGCAAGCAGAAACAGAACAAAACAAAAGAAATTTTTATAAAGAAGATTTAATTTGAATCACATAGATGACAAAATACATGCAGACATTTTTTATCATGCATGCATATGAAAATACAACAGTGGATATTATCACATTCTGACAGTAATATACATATTTTCGAAATACGCCAGGGCCAAATCCAAAAAGAGAGAGATAACATAAACGATGCCTTCAGAGTTATCTTCAAAGATGGAAAACCTAAAATAACACTTATCACATATCAATAGACATGATTTCATGTGAAGGAAGCTCCCAAGTTTAAATAGATGAGACAAAGTTTCAAAGACCTAACTTCCTCACATTTAATATCAGGCAAGTAAATTTTGGTGATTCAATAGTTTACAAACTGAAATACTTAAAACTACATAACGTAGAGGGCATACTTTGCGAGCAAGATAACAAAGTAGAAATGGTCTTGAAGACCAAAGGTATGAAGAGACAAAATACATACTGGTGAAATAGAAATGGTATGATGAATTGCTTAACAGCTGGTTAACGGTTTAAAATATTATGCGATTAAAATAAACGAAAAGTGAGACAATTCATTATATAAAAAAAAAAGTAGCAAGGAGTACAAAAGCTTAAAGTTTTGAAAGATAATGAGCTCACATAATGTGACATGAAGAAACGAAAAATAACCACTCTATAGAAAATTAATAGGTTGAAAGATGTGGAGACTGCAAATCTGTACTGATCACAGGACCAGATGGATTAAAGAAAAGTCTTTAAAAACACTGCTGCTTGCAACAAAATGGCAGACATTGATAATGTGACGTGGAGACTACAATAAACCCAATATCCTAGCTGGATGATCCAGACAGCACCGAAGAAATAAAGAGATACAACACTGAAAAATATAAAGCTGAATTTCACTACATGTAAATATAATGTAAAAGACTCCAAGCTGGTATATTAGAAATCGAAGAACATAAAAGATAATGGAAATCACATTGATGTTGATACATTAAACTTCTTTGAAACTTGATTCAAAGAAGCTACAACAGCAATTCAAATAATTACCCCGTTAAATATATATTTCTCCGGAATAAAAGGTTTGCCCTGTACAATTTCAATGCATTCATAAAACATTGATAAAACATTGTCACAAAAAAATTATCAAAATGTTTTCTAAAAATATGGTTATTCCAGTTGACAACTAGTATTAATATAAATTAAAATACACAATTTTAATCTTGTAGACAATGCCCATTTGTGCTGTAGACACCTTGCATAAGAGGTGCAATAATAAAGATTACATGTGTGCAAGACTTAAATAATAATTTTACACCTAAATAAATTTCACATTACTTTTAACTGCTTGTAAAATCAGCTTCCAAGTAAATTTTTTAGCAGCTTAAAATCATATTTATGCCAATTTAAAAAATTTTTAAATAGATAAATGAAGATAACAAAGACCCCTCTCCCCACCCCAAAAAAAGATGAATCAAATGTTATCAAAGAATCTGATAAACTAACATTACAAAAACCAAATGATCCTCAAGGTTTATTAACAGAAACTGAGCTTGTTCTGAACATACCTAACGCTATAGTTGTGGTATAACAAAACAAACTCTGCATCATAGTGTAGCCCTGTGTATTGTGACTGCGAAAGATATGAGTTGCCAGATGAGACAACACAATATAAAATTTTAGACGTTTCTAAAGTAACTATCAAAACGAATACATACTACTTATAATTGTACATATTAGCTTCATTTCTTTTGTGTAAAACTACATCTTCTGTGACATTTTGTATATCTGCATAGGAAATGAGCCAAAATAGCGTACAGCTAAAAAAGATATTTCAAAAATAAAATGGAAGATGAGACTTTCCTTACCCTGAATGAATGCCAATTTCAGTGTACTTTACACTACTCTCAGCTGAAGTAGTAATACGATATTATCAATGAAAACATTTTTAGGGAATATATCAAGCACATTTTTTTTGCAAATTGTACTGCTTCACTCCAAAGTCAAAGTTCTGTCTCGCATGCCATCACTGAAAATAAAATGTACCAGACAAAAGCTATAAGGAGCAAACCTTTGTGTTATGACTATTTGATGCATATAATACTTAAACTCTTTACCTATACGAAATAGACATGTCTCCATTGATAGAACAAGACTATATAAATTTTTGTTGGTAGCATAGCTTCGTCATCAGTACTCCGGATATTTATTTACTGCTTTCAAGTTTTGATTGCAACGTCATGCCCTAGCTAGATAATGTTGTTCCTGGCAATGACTCTACAAAATTCTTACTATTATTTAAGTAATGGCCATCTTTCTTACTCATCGCTGTTGTCATTGCAAGGTGTGTACACAAGTTTTACAAGGCAAATGGCAGAGATGCTGATCGAGAACGAAGGGTTGGAATCTGAGCTAGGAGAACCGTGTAGTAAGATGATTAAACACTGGGGGATTGGATCTAGCAAAGACACATAGCATTAGTAATGGAATGAGAAGTTTATTTATAACACATACGTGAACAATTACAAGTAATTCCTGAAGATAAACAATTACCACTATCTTCACTTAACTATCGCAAGTGCCAGCGCCCTTACTTCGATTACACTCAAGACGGGTTAGTATCACGTTTTCACGTGTATGACCAAGACTATTATTAATTTTATCTACGGTACATTGTCTTGGATTATTAAGAATATTGTTCCATAACATGATTGTGTTGCAACTCGCACAATGATTATTCTGTTCTTGTTTTAATGTCATGATAAATTCAGAGTCAAGATCAAAGTCGCGCTTATTTTTTTTTTGTCATATTGTTTATAACTATTTAATTTTTTTCCTAATATATCGTCATTGACAATTTCGTTGTAATTAGATTGAGTTATTTCTTCTGCAGGGATAATTCTTCTCAACTGAGATATTTTTTCTAACTCTAGACACTGCGAGATAAACTAAGTTTGACCATTCGATACGATCATCAACCGTCCAAACAACTGTATCAGAAATAGTTAATCCTTATGATGAATGAATTGTCATTGCATATCCTAACGTCCATGGAGTTTTGTCTTTTACTTTATCAGTTAATGCACTCGTAACAACATTAACATCAACTAAAACAATATCATTTAACACAAGATTTTGTTGTCTTGTTTGGCTCTGTCAGCGGTCCTGCTATATCAACTTCAATATTTTGTCTTCGTGTACCTGCTGGTCGATAACACAGCAGCACTGGTAATTCTGGAAATTTTTCTTTATGTAACTGAAATAATGTTTGTTGAAGTGTATCACGAACTATTCTTCTACTTGCAACTATCAAATCATTTGGTCTCCACAAATCCCAAAATTTCTTAATAGGTGTTTCTGAGATCATTATGCGCATTATTTCACATTGAATTTTATTTGATTCCGGTCTGATTAATTTCTTAAACTCGCTCAATTCTGGATCAAGCGCTCCACAATCAACATTTATCTGCTCATAATAATCTACAAAAGTTTTTAACCACTCATGTGAAGATGATCCAAATACAGGTGGTGGTTGTCCATGATATCCGCACATAATCACAGCTGTATTCTTCAACAATAACCAATCAAGAAAATTTTTAGTATTTCCAACGACACAGTACATATTTCATCCCAAATAATTTTTGGAATATATTTCTCGCCCATTCTTTCAGGAGTCCATGCGTCTCCGCTCCATCAAAAGAAGCTGTGATAAGTACTAGATTTTACTCGTTCGTTTATTTCTCTGGCGAGTCTATATGTGGGTGTTAAAACAACCACGTCTCATCACAGGATCATATACAGATGGTGCTGATGATAATTTTGATATTTGATTATTTCTGCGATAAACATCTTCAATCAGAGCATCAGCGGACTCAGAATAATCAAGTATATTTTACTGTTTTAGTCTCCATCGATAAAAAACGAATCTGTGGCGACTCTGACAGCAAACTTAGGAAATCCATTTACCTTCGATAATACATTTATCGAAACATACGCGAGTATTGAAGATCTTAAATGAGTAAACTGTGGTGACTCACCATCAATATAATTTACAACTGTATTTAATTTAGTTCCGTTTGATAAATAAACATTACATCGATTTTCTCTGACAGTTTTCTCATATCAAATTTGTCTGGTTGTGGTAACCAAACTTCGGTTTGTTTATGCTATGATATTAATGCTTCATTGACTATCAACAACAATAATATTTTCACATCAAGCATATATCGTAATAATACTATTGGTGCCCACATCCTTGTTGAGAAATGTTTGACAAACCAAACATAACAAATCGCGTGGAGATCCTCGGTAGACTCAAATGACTCGATACAAGCAAATCGAGTAAGGTCAAAATCAGGTCCTACATGTAGAGGTCAATTTATCGATACGCGAGTCATTTTGTGTGTTGGATGTCCAAATCGCTTAAAATATGCAGAACAATCTCCATATCCAAGAAAACTTCCAGGATAACATGCAACCATATCAACAGAAATAACATCTCTATGATTATATTTAGTATTCCATAATCCACCATGTCCATATTCGATACAACTTGATGTTATATCATTAAGAAAATCGAATCGAGTTGGTTTCCAGGAATTTTTTCTTTTCAGCAAAATGACCCGCAACCGATGAAACTGTAAAACAGTTGCTGAGTAACTCCTCAGTATCTAGCAGTGAGTATTTCTGCGCAAGATTTTTAATTTCCTTATGGTGAGATTCTGCGCCATAAATAACGCAATTAGGTAGTACAAACTGATCATAATTTCCATCATCGGAACTTTGAAATAACCATACTGATACAAGATCATCTTTACTTAGTTCATTAATAAATTCAAATATATCTCCCTCAGAGTCCTTCTCAGGGTAAAATTTAACAGTTTGATTTCGTGGAAATATTATTACTGCGTTAGTCCACGCAAGTGCATTATGATCAATAATTTCAATCGGAGCTCCTCTTGGAGAAAAAAATTCTTTCTAAATTAGCAACATCTTTGATAGACTATTAACTATTTCTCCCCAAGAGTTAATTATTTTACGTCTCATATCCGTTAGACCATTTCCCGAATTGAAACGGTGAAATATTCCGTTACTCGTTCGGCTATACTATTTAGCCTTGATAATTTCATTGGTTTGAGATCTCCAACGTTGGGTTTAGTATTTAACTAATATAACGCATAGATAACTGCAGTTACAGAATATGCTCGTGTATAATACGGTTTGTCAAAATAAATCAACATTCCTGGTTTGTATTTTTTTAATTAACGTAACAATTTTTGTTAGTGTAACGTACAGGGTCACTGTTGGCTCGAATAATCCAAATATCGCCTAGTTTGGTACTTACAGACATAACAAATTTTATGCTGAAAAAGTATCGTGAACTGGCGCGATATTATAAAAGTAAAAATAACGATGAGTTTATTAGTGTTCAAGATTTCATTCCTAATTGTTTTGCAATCGGTATTGCTTTTTGGGGCTACCCTCGCAAATAACATTGAACAACATAGCCAAGTCCATCTCCGTAAGTTACTTTATAAGTAGGTAATCGCGAATTTATCATTCTGACCATGATCGGTCCACGTTGAGCATTATGCAAGATCATCTTATTTGTTATTAATTATTTAATCAGCGATCTGAATCGTGGCGATCTTAATTCCATCAACGAGTTCATCAATGAGAGATTGATAAACATTGATATCCATGATACCACCTGTGAATAATCTTTGACAATTATCAGATATTTCATTAACGATTTCTGGAGAATTATTTCCAGCACCTTTTCCTCCAATCAGAATTTCTAATCTATCTACGTCAGAAAGAACATTGTTAAGAAAATCAATAAGGCCACTTCCTTGAGTAACAAAACTACTTCCAGTTGCTCCTTCTTCCTGACTTGTTGTTTCCGTTTTTTTTTTTCTCAAATAGTCTTAAGGGTGATCTTTCTACTTTTGCTTTTTCAAGTAGCTCTTTAGACTTTTCAAGTTCCAACATCAACTTTTGCTGCAGTAGGAAGATTGTTTTGTTCTATTTGTTGCCGCGGTGGAGGAAGTTGATATGGAGGCCCTCGCTGTCGTAAATAAGGTTTTTGTCTTAGTTCATCTTGTTGAAGTTTATTTATATCATCAACAAGACGTTGATATACTTCATCATTTTTCATAATCCTTTTTTTCTCGTAAAATAAGCGATACATTCACCTGGTGAAATTATCATCATTTACAGTGGCATATTTAGGTTTTAAAATTCTAGCCTTTTTAGAATACCACCCAAATATCTTCTTAGGTAAATCACCCTCTTCAGCACTTCTTAATTCTTTGATAAATTCACCTCTAAATATTTCAAACAAATACTTTCTTTTCTTATTTTTGGTTCTGGTATGCGACTTGTTATTTCTTTTAAATCAGCACGAACTTGTTCAATAGCTTCAATTACTTCTGACGGAGGCTGAGCAGCAGTTATTCCAGCTGGAAGATCTCTTAAAATCTTTTCTGTCTGTTTAGTTCTTCTCGCTATATTTTCAGTTTGTTCAGTAGTTTTGTTTTATTGCTGGAAGAAGACCTTCAGTAGCTTCTGCAACTCGTTCAGTACCTTTTGTGACAGGCTTAAATAACTGTTCTGTACCTTCTGCAACACCACCTTGAGATTCTTGACGTTGCTGTAATTTTTGTCTAATATAATCACGCAAAGGACGAAATTTCTCTATTGCTTCTAGTCGTTCTCGAGCTAATCAAGCTGTATAAGATTCTTTAGCTGGTGGCATATAATTGATATAATTATGATTTAATTATAGCACCAGAGGGACTGCGACCACTAAGTTTTTCAATTTCGGTAAATAATACGCACACGCGATGATTTTATGTATATAAAGAAAAGAAAAATATATTTACTAACCCAATTAGGGCAGCCCCATATCTGATTAGAAAGCTCAATTTTTAGCGTTTTTTTGCGCCATTTAATCGTCTTTTTTTCAAGGTTTATTTCGTCATGGGGACTCTTCAAAATCTAATCTTTTAGGACTGAAGCGGGTACTCCAGTACACAGGGGCTCGTTACAATGAAAATTTGGAGTATCCGACTTTGAATCAAGGGATGGAGGTTCTAACCTGTAACAATATAACACAAGGGAAGACACCGGTCCGCATTGTTACAGGTTAGAACCCCCATCCCTTGATTCAAGGACGGATACTCCAAATTTTCTTTGTAACGAGCCCTTGTGTACTGGAGTATCCGGTTCAGTAACATTGCTCTCTATGATAGCGTGTAATTTTTGTTACATCAGATATTAACAATAACGGCATCGTGAGACCATGATACCAAATACCAGTTTAACGAACAGGTGGCATCATATCCTCTAATAGTTGATCATGTGCTTGACCAACTAGATCTCCGCCTTTTGTATTGTAATGCCAGAAAGAAAGAAAAAAATGCGTAGATCGACTTGTTGGTCTGGATCAATTTCAGCACACGTTTGGGGGGTTGAGTTATCGGGCTAAGGTTTGACTTGGGTACGTTTCGGTCAAATCAGATCATACGTATTTCTTAAAGCTACCTCAGGGCGGAAAAACATTTTTCAAAACAATACCAGTTTTGCCTACGTCCCCTTTCCGTCAATCACCACCTTCAAATTCCAACCGATATTTCAACCAATCACTGCAGATATGAGGGTATTTCGACGCTTTTTAAAAAATATTATTTTTAGAATGACGTCACTGTTGTGGGAATGACGTAACCGACTAACCATTCGGAGACACTTGTACCGGCCCAAACTTTACAAATTCCGGTGCAATTTGTTTGTTTCAGTGGTACCGGCCTATGATTTCGGCTTACGCTGCTACGAGCCAACGGAGGTATGTCCGGTTGTCTGTGTCCGTTTTCAGACTAAGTTTAGTCTCATGGGAAATTCCAAGTTGCCTTCTAAAGATAGCGACGGAAGATAAATACGAAATGGTTCTTATTTTTAATTAATATAATAATTCATCTATACAGTAAAAAAATTTGATGCGTTGTTCTATACCGTGCAGTATATATTTTAAACCTTACAGTACTGTAAGGCACCATTAAAAAGCCCTGTTTGTTTGCATATTATCAGCTTAGTTCTAGAGGTGGGGTGCGGGTGATCATTCGGAATTCATGGTTGAGAGTAGTACTAATATTAGTACCCTTACTCGTACCTCAACCACAACAAATCAAATTGAGGCTACGACATTGTAGCTAGGTTGAGAGGGATAGAGAAAAATGTTGCTGACAGCGTACTAATGTCATTTATTTTGACTGTTAGTATAATGAAGAAATGCAATAGTTGAAACTTGAGTTGATTGAAGATTCTGTTTATAGAGGAATGAAAGTTATACTAATTAATTATACGGGCATTGACTAGAATTTGGTACAAAACGGGCCATTGTATATCTATGTGATTGTGAGCTATGCTGTTAATGCACAGGGACTCGTTACAAAAAAATTAAGAGTATCCGTCTAAATCGAGGGCTGAGGGTCTAGCCCCCGATTCATTCACAGATAATCCTAATTTTCTTTGTAACGAGACCCTGTGTGTAAATGTATTATGTATGTTCATGTCCAGCTAGTGTCTATAATATGACTAAGATGGGATCTTGATAGTAAATTATTCACAGAAAGAAGGGTGAGCCCATTACTCCGAAGGCATGACCCAGAGCCAGTGTTGGTTCCACAAGTGCATTTATCTCTTGTGTCTATTAACTGTTTATATGGCAGTGATCTAAGTATATAGCTTCCAAGTTATGGCCCCATGGCAAGTTCTATATCCAGAGACATTATTCACTCATTTAGGGTCTGTGTTGGATACTGTATATGTTTCACTTCCTCATGCAGTTCAAACTTAATTTAAATTTTTTTTGGATTGGATTGGATTTTCTTGTTGGTGATTTAGTTTCAAACACAAATTGTTTTTAAGAAAAAATTCAAGTGATAAAGAGGGACTCGTCATATTTTCTGCAGATGCAGGTTTAAAATGTGTTTTAGCATTTGTTTTGGAAGAGGACTGAAAAAAGAAAATATCCCCAGTATCACAATGACAAATTGCACCAGAGGCTATAATAAATTGTGTACACAGTTAAGAATAACTGAGACAGACACTCAACCTTTCCCTTTATATACCCATTATGTGTAATGAACTGCTGGCAGCAGTCTGCATGCGATATATCTTGGTGAACAGCGATTGTTTCATTTGCTGTATGTCTTTTTACCTATTATTATGACAGGATAGTTTTGTAAGACATGCCTTCCGGAATGTATATGAAATTCTAGTAACACATATCTAAGATTGCCATGATGTAGTTTCCAACTGTTATATATATGTACATGATGAAAAAGTTATTGCAAGAGGATGTACTGCCTAGACATGCGCATGGGATGCATTTGTGGATCAGCATGTGCATGGGATGCATTTGTGGATCAACATGCACTAAGATTTTTAAAAAAATGTTATTAAATGTTCTGCTAACAAATTTGTGTTTCAAAGATAAATACTGTATTGTTTCAAAGGTAAATAATGTATTGTTTCAAAGAATCAAAGGTAAATAATGTACTGGAAAGAAATTTTTATCAGAATTATTAATAAGTTTAGCTGATATGTAAGTGCACTAAAACCAGTTCTTATTAAGTTTGTTTGAATAAAAGACTTAATAGAAAAATCATAAAAAGCAGTCAGCTTAAGCAGAGATGTGGAAATATATAATTTAACTGTCACTGGTACTTACTGCAAAAGTTACAAGCATGTTCTTTTGAATTTTTGCTGATTTTGTAAACATAAAGGCAATGAATTAAACTCAGCCATTTACGCATACATGTTGCAGACTTAATTACACAACCCTTTTATAGGAGAATGTATGTAAATAGCATGAGGGAATTGGTAGGTTGCTGTTCCTTTTATGGTTCTTTGATTTCAGATGCTAAAGCAGCTGTTGGTGGGGGTTGGGGCTCATTTGCATATCAATGGGGAGACATGTTCAGAAAGGTCTTAGATACGTGTAGTCATTATACAAGTATTTACAGATTTCTATGAAACCAAAATGCACGTGTATCTTCTAATATTAGTACAGTATATAAATGACACACACATGCCACTTTTTCTTTATAAACAAATTTTATAGTTTTATTGACCATACTTTAACTTTCAAGTGACTGAATAGCATCATGATATATAGTAATAATCTCATCAACCAATTGTTAGCTTCGTTTCTTAGCTTTACAATATATTACACACTGTGACAAAATGGCCATTTTTTCATCTGGTTTTTGTATAGCTTGGTGCATATTTAAATTTGCTATCCTGAAACCTTTCTTATTTAAATTAAATGTTGTATAGTTAATTGCAGCAATTTTATTTACAATAGTTGATAAGTTATTGTCTCTTAAGAACTCACGTCATTACTGGAAGATAATGTACAATTAGTCGCAACAATTATTACATAACCTGTCAGATATTTGGGAGCTTTCAAAGGAGGAAATGTTATTATGCATTGAATTGATACATGAGATACATACTGAATTTTCCCAGGTCACTTACTTTTTGTGTGAATACTGCTCAATAAAATATGCTTTTGGGCACAGAAAGTTTGATAGTGCTTTTTTAATTTAAAATTCACAATTGGAATGTAATTTTTTAGTAAAAAGGAGGCAAATACTTGGACAAAAAATGACATAGGAGAAAAAGCCAAAATATGAAATTAAATGTTATATTTTAATAGGCATAACATCTGCTCATTAAGTCAGATATGAAAGTAGTATTATTTTAATACATGTTTGTTTCAGATCTGTGTGACCGCCAAGGTCACATGTTGATCTTATAGGATTCTGCCTGAAAATGATTGATGGAGAGCAACTTTTGGAGATGTTTTTCTGAAGACAGCTGTAAGGAAGAAAAAGATGATGAAAAAAAGTATGAGTTTCAAGGGTTATTAAGCTCACAAAGTTGGCCTCAAACTACATGTATATTCCGGATCCATTTAGCAAAAGCTGGGTTCTACTATGTCAGAGTTTTAGATGAAGTTTGATTTTGCTTTGGTTACAGAAAGTCTTGTTGGAGAGAAAATGACATTCCAGTAGCGATTCACAAGAGTCTTAACCCTTTTTGTCATGGTGAGATAACTAACATTGTTGACCTTCCGAGATCACATATAAGAAGTGATGTTTATTTTTATAGTGTGAAATCAGAGAGTGATTTGCACACAAAGCAGTATTATTTTCCTGACAATATAGGGTATATTTCTGGCAATGACAATTCTTTTATAAATAGTATGAATACTCATTTGAATTACAACACACATACAGTTTACAGAGAATACAAAAGAAATATAACAGATTCTAGACAAAAAGATCACGGAACTGATTTATGTTCTGGTATATATGAGCCTGTATATAGACACTGTGCCTCTTTTAATCCAGATAGTGGAGTAGATTCTGTTGATCTTAATAGTAGATTGGAATACATTAATCCAGAAAGGGTAATACATTCTAATAATGCAGACAGCAGACTAAGTATATCAGATAACAGGGAATCAGCTCAGTTTGAATTATTGGAGTTTCACTCTCCCAAAACCACTAAATAACCAAACAGTTGACTTTCACCAAGAGGGTCAGGTTGGAGAGTTTGATACATCATACCAGGTTGGTGCTGAGTACAGTAGTGGAACATTGAATTCAGTAGCAGATAGAGATGATGCTTCCAAGTGTACTTCCGCTGGGAGAATTGATGTAGTGCATTCTTCAGCTAGTATTAGCGGTGAGATCAGGATACAAATATTACTGCCTACCTCAGTCACGGAGCAAAACACGACTATCGCAACCCATTCTAGTACCACAACTGTTTTGAAGATGAACCCGACTAACGCACCACGGTCTCTTCATTCAGATTCAATCTTTCCCAGACAGGATGCCCAGGTTAATAATAACAGTAGTAATAATGCATCCAGACATTCTGACAACATACAAGACATGACCCCAGTTAAACCTGGGCAGGATATTGGTCCACTGAAATATGAGCGGAATCGTTTAGCAACGTTTGAAAATTGGCCTCCAACTGCAGAAGCAGATCCAATAGTCTTGGCTAAATCGGGATTTCGATACACAAGAAATGGGGATAGAGTTCAGTGTGTGTTTTGTAAAGTCATTCTTAGGAACTGGGAACAAGGGGATGTTGTTCATATTGAGCACAGGAATCATTCACCTCTTTGTCCATTTCTGAATGGTTTAAATGTTGGAAATGTACCTATACCCCAAGAACAGCGTGTTGCACCCAGAATAAGGCCTGCTGTCATAGGGGGGCATCTGCCAGCAAATGTTGTAGAGTCCATGTCAGATTTGGAGACTTTGGGTGTGAATACAGTCCGACCCAAATACCCACAATATGCAATTGAGAGTTTACGAGTTGCGAGTTTCACAAACTGGCCTCCACACAAACAACAGACACCAGACCAGTTGGCAAAAGCAGGATTCTTTTATGCAGGTAATGCAGTAAAGCTTTGATTTTACATAGATTTATTTTCATGTACAGTTTGGTAAGCCAAAATATATACCTGTTATTCACTTTATTCAAGTTCATGTGCAGTTTGGTTTCATTTTCTCAGTCACAAGGGATGTGTAATTACCCTTTAATAATTTTTTTTGAGATTAGAGTTATTAGATAGATGATCCTTTACAAATCATTATCCTTTCATGAGGTTTTGTGGTAGAGCTAATATTTAAGTTGTTATCCTGTTGCACATGAGGTTTTGTGGTAGAGCTAATATTTAAGTTGTTATCCAGTCACTTATGAGGTTTTGTGGTAGAGCTTATATTAAGTTCTTTCTATGCAATGCCATATTGACTGATAAAACCATGCGCTTATAAAACTAAAGTATTGTATCTGAAAGCACAATTCTACTCTATCAGACATTTCACAAGAATTCACTTTGTTTTTGTTCCTTGATAGCTTTGTAAGATGGCATTGATACTTGTAATTAACATAATTCCATGGGGTCCTGAGTGGCTGAGTTGTCTAAAGCACTCAACGTTATGGATAACTGCCATCTCACCTATGTCTGCATAGGTTCGAGTCTCAGTTAAAGAATTCTGCAGAATGTTGTCTTGCGATGGCATTATCAACATTCATGCAAAGTCACCAAGATAAGAAATGTAGGTAACTGGTTGACTTTTGTCCATGGTGTGAAGACTGTGTCCCTAAAAAAAACTACCCATCAGCTTTATTTTATTAGCAATGCCAGAGGGCTGAGCTAAATGCAAACACTTAACATAATCACTGATGTGGGAAAAGTATGTCACTGTGGTCTTCTTGCCTGCGATAAGCAGTATGTTCCATAATGGATATATCCATCAGTTTCTTGTATGTACATAAACAGTGTCAGAAACTGTAACGGTCATATTCATCCTATGATAAACACATCGGATTTTATACAAGTAATATATTTTAGAAAATTGTCCAATAATTCCTTTATATACTTTTAGCCTTTATTTTTTTTTTGGAGTTATGACAACTTTCTGTTTAGTTCTACGGACTGACTGATTAAAAATTTGAAACTGTGTTAGGTCAAAAGAAGGTGAATTTTTGTAATGGTTTGCTTTGTTTATAATAAATGTGAAGAATCAGAAGGGTGCTTGGAAAGATTCATTTATCATCTTGTTGGTTCTTTGGTGTGTGTTTTCATTTTCACATTAGGAAAATATTTTGTTGTGATCTGTAATTATCCTATATTTTATGGAAATAAAGCCGTTACCCTATATTTCAAGTTAATTCTCCTTTATTTTTGGCACAAATAGGACATTTCTGAAATGAATTGTGGCCATTAATATAAGTACCAATAAGACAGAGGTTGTAAAATATTATACTTATTTTGTATAAAACTGTAAGCAGTGGAAAGGAGATTTTTGATAGCTTTTAGATACAAAAGTCATCAATGAAGGAAACGGTTAATTGTTGTATCATATCATGAAATTTTTTTTGTTTTTAAAGACGATAAATGGACTGAGAGGGAATGTAAAAGGGTAGCATAAATGTAAGAAAGTTTTTTGAATTCATTTAAAATGTTATATATATATATATATATATATATATATATATATAATTTTTGTATCACACTAAATGCTTTGCACTATAAATGATAAATAAAATATTTTTAAATACTAACACTTGGACAAAAGTAAATTTAGAATTTGGTCCTCAGTACACAATCTTTCGTAACTGAGTATAAATAGCAAATGTGGTAACGATGTAACTTTTCCAGTAGCACAGAATTACAAAGAAATCATTAACAACCAAAATTTGTACACAAGTTAGACCAAACTGGAGACCTGCAAGAATATTTGGTTAATCAAACCGTAAACTGACATCTTGTATTTGGTATTTGACAATGAATGAAAACAAAGTGCACTAAATGCCATGATGTATGTGTCATATTAGGATTGATTTCAGTCTCATGATGTGTACCTATATGAATAAATGTCAGTGTAGAATATTTTATTCTAAATGCAAATAATGTTTTGGATATGAAGATATATTTCATTGAAAGAGAAGAATTTTCACTACATTTTGTGTTCAAGAAGACTCTCTGGCATTAGAAATGGGCATGCATTTGTCAGCTATTAATAAATGATGTTCAAGATTGTGTATATTTAATTTACATTGTGTGCTTGACTTTTGATTGTGATTGAGGGTAGAGTTTTGCCTACTTAACAATTTTCATTCAATGTCTACCCGAAGTTTTGTGATAGTTATAATCGGTAAATAAGATGTGTACTAAATTTTAAGTTCAAGCCAAGGCCTAACCTTCTTTGCAAATTAATGAATTTTACCATTAGAAATGACCTTGTCCAGGGCATTTTGTTATGTCATAGGTCAGGTGACAGTCTATGTATAAATGACATGGGAAACAATTATTTGTTCCTATCTTAAGACCAGTCTGTGGAATGATTTTAAGTTGTGTTTAACTTAATTTGGGAAGAATTATTTTTTTTTAAAAAACCTATTTACATGTATTTGAATTACAAAGTACAACATGCTTTTGGACTTTTGGACAAGAACACTGATTTGGGATTGTTATGGACTTGTTAAAAAAAATTGTAGATTATATCATTGTGATACATCAAGACATGCAAGACTATTGGAATTCATTCACAACATCCTATACCTTTTGACTTGTGATAGGACATTTGGGATTATTTTTTCATTTAATTCACGATAACATCATTTGAATTTTCACTTTGTATTCTAGGGAAATAAATGTTGAATTTTACTAAACTTGCTGGTTTTGCTTCTTTCTGTTTAATTGTTTAAGAGAACAGAGTTGTAAAAATATCATTCAAAAATAATCTTACAAGGTACCATTCTGCATATCTTAAGCAATTAATGGAAAATACACAAAAATGATCTTACAAGGTACTATTCTGCTTATCTTCAGCAATTAGCAGGTAAATAGCAGTGACACTAAACATTTGAATATGAATGTCCTACTTTCAATAATGAATGTGAATGACAAGGAGTGGCATTTAATGGTGATTGGTCTTAATTCAGAGGTGATCAGAAGTAAAGGTTTTACTTTATTTGTTCAATGGATGCAAGTGACAGGGAGTGGTTGTTAATAAAGGCTTCATGGGTGGTTAGAAGTAAAGGTTTTACTTAGGTTATATCAAAACCTGCATATATAGGACACATAAGGGTCCACATTATTTTGTCCTTTAATGACAAGTTATAGTAAAACTGTTTATATAGGACGTATAAGGGTCCACAATATTTGCCCTGTAATGACATTGTACAGTAAAACCTGTTTATGCAGGATACTAAAGAGACAGAACTATAACGTCCTGTTTTGAGAGGTTGCTGTAAAATGGTGGCTTGCAACTGCATCCAATGAAATTCACAAACCCGAAGCACAGAAATGTCTGCCCGATCTGCCAATTGGTAGTTAGGGTTAACATATTAGAACCATGGTTAGCGAAGATGATACATATATGTAAATATTAATCTTTACAGGTATTTCAGATAATGTAAAATGCTTCTACTGTGATGGAGGTTTGCGCAACTTTGATGCCAGAGATGACCCTTGGGTGGAACATGCAAAATATTATCCAACCTGTCGATATTTACTTCAGTGCAAAGGGCAGGGTTTCATTAATGCAGTGAGGACTCGTGAAAGAGAACCAACACTTGGGGATGTACTAGCACTGGTAAAAATTCATTATCTTTCTGTTTCAAAATGAAATACACCTTTCATAAACCAGACATTGTCAGGTCAACAAGTTTTGTTCCCTTTTTTTGAGGTTGGTAGTATACAGAGTTATGATTAGTAAAATGTTACTGGAATCAAAATATGTGGCCAGTCTCTTGAGGAGGTCAGGTTAGAGAGATGAATTGTGGCCATCTGCAAAGGTGTTCAGGTTACAGAGAAGACAGAGATCCATTTACAGGGGTGGCCAGGTCAAAGTTCAGGTGAACAAAGCACATGTCATGTGCTTTAATTGTTTGCACAAAGCTTATAGCTTTACAGACAATGAGGATGGTGTTCCTATGGTGAGAGACCCATTGTATTAGTAAAGGCCAAAATGAGGCCTGGCTGCTAATCACATTACCGGTGTCAGTTAAGAATTTCAAAATAAAAATGCCATATTTTGTTGCTGTTTTTTTAATAAAGCAAATAGAATAACACAGAAGAGTTTTTCTTTAATTTTTTTATTTTACAATTCCAATGGACAGTTCACTTAGAGTACAGGAGGGGTCAGATATATAATTAGAATGGCTCCAGAAGTCAGGGTCATAGACTTTTGGAGCATTAAACAGGCATGTTTTGTACCAGGTGAAAACCACAAGCTCAGAATGAGTGTTGATAACATTTAAATATGACAGATTTTATTTGTGACCAGTGTGATGCAGTTACTGCAATTTTTGTGAAGAAGTAACAACTTAATTACTTACCTTTCCTTCATATGCTAATCTTACCTATCTGGCTTCATTTCTTTGGTAAACACAAGGCTGATGCCACTTGGCTTTGCCCAGTGTTGCAAAGTATTTACACTCTGTAGTATTTATTTATCTAGTTCACTTTAATCCATAAAGGTCAAAGGGGTCACTTGGCTTTAGCTAGAGTGTCACATAGTGTTCACACTAGTGTTTATTTTTCTGGTTCACTGTAACCCAAAAGATCAAAGGGATCACTTAGATCTCAAGTGACCCTATCAACACTTAGCTGATGGGTTCATACCCTATATGACCAAATTAAAAGTGCATCAATATCTGACAGGAAGAAAACACCATCTCATGTCTGTAGCAATGTTGTTGTACCAAATAACAGAATGAAATTCAAAATACATAATTATGATCTCACATCAATTACTTTGCATGCTGTTGTTTTCACATTACACATGATGATTGTATTCTTAAGTCAAATGTATAAATCAGAAAATATTTGCAAATTTATTACAGTTTGAAATATTTGGAGGCCTGGGATAATCTTTTTCTTCTTTTTTTTTTATAATAAGAAACTTGTAGCTATAGGAGCTGGTAGAGATTTATATTAAATGTACAAATGAAATACTCCATTGTTGCTTGTACTAAAACTAGTTCAAGATTCCTTGATCTATTACCTTTAAAGGTCTCACTCAGGGAGATGTTAAATCTATTCAAAATGCAACTTTAAAAAGAAACTTGAATCAACTGAAGCAATATCCTCCGTTACAATTATATTCATTTATATGTTACTACTAAAGGTTTATAGTAACTGTTATACATTTTATATAATAAGTTTTGGTTAGATGTTCAAATTTAATTGATTGTTTATCTTCCAAAACTAGCTTTTAAATATTATGACAGGCATGAGGAGAAAGGAATAGGATATTTCTGTAAATTCAGTTGATATATTATTACAAAACTCTAGGAGAAAGGAATAGAAGATTTCTGTAAATTCAGTTTATATATTATTACAAACTATAGGAAAAAGGAATAAAAGATTTCTGTAAATTCAGTTTATATATTATTACAAACTATAGGAAAAAGGAATAGATGATTTCTGTAAATTCAGTTTAAATTCTATTACAAGCTTTAGGAGAAAGGAATGGAATATTTATGTAAATTCATAAAGTTTGTTCATTGAAATTAAAGCATGAATGAAAACAAAATAACTTGTTTCTGCAATAGTGGCTTTGTTATTTGTGTTACTGAAGTCCATGGACAAATTCATAAATTCAACAGGGCAGGTGATTTTTTTCTTCTAAGCCACTTGTATGAGACAAAAGACAAATGAATATATTATATAAGGTACATGTTTGAAACTGCATCCCAATGACTAAAAGACTTTGTTGTAAATCTTCTACTTCTTTGCAGGAAGAACAGAGACAGATTGGTAAGTTGATCTATTGTGCACAGATAATATTTTCACTGTGCTCACCAGTTTTTAGGTTGCTTGGTATTGCCCGGCATGTTTTCTGTTGTGTGACCATTAGCATTTTCTAGTTTCTAACAAATCACTTGACAAAACTTGTCATAGAGCATACTTTCATCCTCATGATTTGTAAATGTTAATGTTCCAGATCAAATATGGCTGCTGTTACAAAGAAATGAAAAACCTATCAATGAGTTCTCAAAGCTTGACAGACTGTAACCAAATATGACCCCAATAAATTCCTGACATCATGGCCTTTTGATTTTATGCAAATGATACCAGTTAATATGCAATCAGTTAAGGTAACTGTTCAAAATATACGACTTTTTGTTTTCTGCTGCTTTATGTTAAAGAAACAAACACTGGACAGACAGATATTTGATCAAATTTACAAGCAACCACCCTGGCATCAAGACCGACCTTCAGGTTTGCAAATAATGTCTTGATGCCATCTAATTCAACCACTTTTTCAGTTTAAAAAATTCTCATGGGATTACACCAGATTGAACAGGGGAGGAATATAGTATTAATACATCTTTGTTTTAATTTGCACATTTGATGCCAATCCATCATCAAATATGACATCTGAACCACATGTATTTGGAGGGCTTTTTATTATATGCCCTCTGTAAGATGGAGTGTCTCATGATGTTAGTTTGTCTGCCTATGACTAATTTTGTACAGGTCTTTGTCATCTGTAGTTACCAAATGTTTTGGAAGACTTACACATGGGGTAAGGAAGAACTCTATTGATTTTGTGGCCAAAAGGTCAAAGGTCAAGGTCACAGTGACTGAAAGAATAAAAAAAATACTTCCACACAATGACATCAATTTTACATAAGATTTGTGTTCCAAACGTTTGGATTACTTGTACTTGGTTTAAGGAATAAGCCTATTAATTTTGAGGTCAGAGGTTAATATCTCTGTGTCTAAAAGAAAGAGAAATGGTTTCCACACAATAACATTATTTCCAGATCTAATACCTGGACTGAATTTTTGGGATGGCTTGCAGTTGTGGTAAGGAAGAAGCTTATCAGTTTTGGGGTCAAGGTCACTGACTCAAAGAGAAAAAAATAATGTATGTACACAAATTTCAGACGTCTGTTTAGAGACATGTTAAAATGGTATATATGTGTATGGTACTCATATTAAATTATCTTCAACATTTGCAGGATGGTCATCACTGAGCTTTAGACCGCTACAGTTGATATTTTTGTATTTATAGAAACTTGAAACATTTGCTACCCCTGAAATATGAGATAGCACAAAACTATTAATTTTCATTAAAAAATTTCTATAAAACTGGGTAAGGTAAGTGGCACAAAACATTTCTTGTACTTTAGGTATTTTAAAAACTATTATCCTAACTACCACAGAAGAGCTTGTGAACCAAATCTGTACAGATCTAATATTGCCTAAGCATGAGAAATGGTAAATTGCCACATTTTCAAAACAGTAAAATACATCATTTTTCAAATGCAATGTTTCAAAACTTAGACCTGCTAAGTATTACTGGTTGATCTCAGCTAAAATGGATAGATGATGATCCAGTCTGTACTGGTCTTAGCTTCAGCTGTGTTTAAATTTTAGGACTATACCCATCTTAGTTACAGTACTGTTGTGTTTAAAACTTTATGACTGTTCCAGTCTTAGTTGCAGTTGTGTTTAAGACTTTAGGACTGTACCAGTCTTAGTTATAGTTGTGTTTAAATCTTTAGGACTGTACCAGTCTTAGTTACAGCTGTGTTTAAATCTTTAGGACTGTACCAGTCTTTTTTTTGTTTTTTGTTTAAAACTTTCAGACTGTACCTGTCTTTGTTACAGTTGTGTTTAAAACTTTTCGAAGGACTTTACGTGTCTTAGTTACAGTGCTGTTGTGTTTAAAATTTAGGACTGTGCCAGTCTTTGTTAGAGTGATGTTCAGTTTAAAACATTAGGACTGTACCAGTCTTAGGTACAGTACTGTTGAATTTAAAACTTTAGGACTGTACCGGTCTTAGTGTTTAAACCTTTAGGACTTTAACAGTCTTTGTTACAGTTGTGGTTAAAACTTTAGGACTGTACATGTCTTAGGTTACAGTGCTGTTGTGTTTAAAACTTTAGGCCTTTAACAGTAACAGATAAAAATTAATTCCATATCTTTGCAATTGGTACAGCTTTTAATGAAGTAGATGAGCGTGCAGTTCGAGCCAGGCTAGATTTGCCATTTGTAAAGACTGTTCTTGAAATGGGTTTTTCCAGGGACCTGATAAAGAGAGTTATCAGGAAACGGTTAGAAGCAGGAGGTATGTGCTTACTTTTCCTTCTTCTCTTTATCATCATGCAAGAATTTTTCTTTTGCTTCTATAGTTTTCTTGGAAAACATGCAAATGATGTACATGTACATATTTTCAAAAAAGGAATTACTTTGACCTCTTCACAGTATCCATGAGTGCAAAGTTTGACGTATTTATCAGTATTATTTTGTATAATAGACAGAAATTTCTTGAAATATATAATTTAATTTCATGGACACAAAGTTGATATCCTTTTGAAAAAATGTATGTAGGTATTTGTTCTGGAAACATACTTTAATTTCATAGACTGGCAGAAACCTTTAAGTCTGTAGAAATCCTTGTGTGTGTGTGTGTGTGTGTGCATGCATGTGTATGTGTGTTCAGGGTTCAATCACATGTCAGCAAAAGTCTGACTGTATAGTGGTGTGTGAAAATTAGGTTCATAAAATGTTAGGGTAAAGATGTTTCTAAAATCCATCCAAATTAAAGTGAACATTTAGTCCAACCTGAGAAAAGGTAAAGCTGATAAAATTCTATAAGGTATAAAAGAAAAGATAAAGGTTAAATAGGTAACATCCTTAAAATACAGGTTCAAGATATGTTACATAAACTGCTCTGAAATATTATGTCTTCCTCATGATGATGCTTGTTTTGCTTAAGGGGTTGAAATGATTTTTTTAAGGTGGAATAAATAATGATGGGAAACATAACTGTTTGTGATATTTAATGTCTTACTTAAGTACGTATCATACTTCTCTTCTTTTTATGTTTTACCCAGTACTGCTCCGGTGGCCTAGTGGTTAGAGCATCTGCCTCGGATGCGGGAGATCGTGGTTTCGATCCCCAGCCGAGTCATAGCAAAGACTTAAAAAAATGGTACTAACAGCTTCCTTGATTTGCACTCAGCATTAAGAGGTTAGTGTTAGGACTGGTGGGCCTGGTGTCAGGATAATGTGACTGGGTGGGACATCATGCTACATGTCTGTGGCATGATGCCCCAGCGCTAGACATCACTATAAACTGTCACACTGCAGACATCATAGCAATATGACTGAAAATTTGTTAAAGCTACATTTACAATCCAAATCACACATACACTTCTTACAATTAGCCACTAAATTTTTGTGAGCTCTACATTTTCACAAATTTAGTGAAAAAGCATTTGTAAAAATGTTATTAATGTTAAATAGTAAAATAGTTGTTATATTGTAGTAAGGCTATGCAAAAATTTCAATGACCTAACACTCTTGTCCCATAGTCAGCAGCAAATGCAGGACAAGACCGACGTACTGGCAGCCACATCAGCACAGGTTGGCCTCAACATCCACAAAGACAAGACCAAGATCCTCAAGATCAATTATGCCAGTAACAACCCAGTCACACCGCAGGGAAGTCCCCAGAAAGAGGTGGAGTCCTTCACATAGCTGGGCAGCATTATCAACCAGCAGGGTGGCACAGATGCAGGCAAGGATCGGAAAGGCGAGAGCAGCTTTCATACAGCTCAAGAACATCTGGAACTCCAAAGAAATTTCCTTAAATACCAAGATCAGACTGTTCAAGTCCAATGTGAAGTCAGTCCTACTGTATCGAGCAGAGACTTGGAGAACTACCAAGTCGACCGTAAAGAGAGTTCAGAGCTTCATCAACAGTTGCCTAAGAAGAATTCTCCAGATCCGCTGGCCAGACACCATCAGCAACACCAACCTGTGGCAGAGAACCTCCCAGCTTTTGGTAGAGGATGAGATCAAGAAGAGAAGGTGGGTTGGGTAGGACACACCCTAAGTAAGCTGCCAACCAACATTACCAGACAGGCATTGAAATCGAACCCTCAAGGCAAGTGGAGAAGGGGACGACCAAGAAACACCTGGCGATGCAACCTTGAGGCGGACATCACTAAGATGGGTCACACCTGGAGTCAGCTTGAAGGGATGGCACAGGACAGAAGCTTCTGGCGATTTTTTGTGGGCGGCCTATACCCCGGCAGGGGTGATGGGCAAAACTAACTATGCAAAATTTACACACAAACAAATATGATTATAATTTGCCATACCTCTATCTTTCAGTGGCTGTTGCAGTATTTCTGGTCATTTGAGACAGTGTCGTTGTTTGGTGTAGGAAAAAACTTTTCGAAATCTTGGAAAAAGAAAGATTATTTAAATAAATTGGTTTACAAAGAGCTGTTTTATATTTTATTCAAAAGTTTGCTTTACTTAATGAAACATTGTGAAACTAAACAGATAATATATTTTCTGCAGGTGATTTTTCTTCTGCTACCATTCTTCTGGAAGCTGCATTTGCAGAACAAGAACAAGAAGAACAATTCCAGAATACTTCAGGGAGTCAGACTCAGGTTAAAGACCCTGTTCAACATGTAACAGGGAGCAAGTCTGACTCGAGGAGCGATGGAGGAGGAGCTCATAATGTGTTTATGGCACAGGAACCTGAGATTATTACACTTGAAAATGAAGAAACAGTTACACCAGAACAAGGTGATTCTTTTCAGTATCATGTTTTGATGTTTGAAGACATTTTTAATACATTATGAAAGCTGTCCATGCTTGTCGATTTGTCCATAAATTGCAGAACTCATTATTTCTGTAGATTGTGATATAATAGTTTTATGCAGAGCTTAACAGTTGTGGACAGATTTATTCAAAAAATTACACTTGGCTCTTCTGTGAACTTCACTAGTATAATTTATTCCCTAGACATATATGTATGGATACTCTTTTATTTTTTTAAATTTTTTTATACAGCAGATCCATTGTGCTTTGGTCATATTTCTATATTTGTCCATCCTGGGAAGGTTGTTGGCATGATCTTGCAACCCCCCCACCCAAAAAACCCCATACATATTCCAATTTCTGCAGTGGGGAGTTAGAGAGTTACTAGCTGAAACTAAATACGCAATTTATCATATAAGAATTGATGTGATAAATATTTTATATAGGTTCATTTCCAAAGATCTGAATAACAAAGTCAGTCACACTCAAGTGAGAAAAGTTAATATTTCCTAAAATACCAACAGACTTGAAGATCTTTTGTCTTTGCCTTAATACTAGCAACAAGCTGACTATATTTCATCTGCATGTGTATTCTTGATTAAATACGATATAAATTAATACAGTATAATATAAATTGATACAGTATAATATAAATTAATATAGTTTAATATTTATAGGTTACTGCATTTGTATGGGAAAATATGAACGAGTTTTGGTATGAAATACTGCATGACCTTCGGAGTGCAGTATATCCTTCTGACAAAACGAGTTCATATTTTCCCATACAGAAGCAGTAATCTTTTTGTTATATGCTCATTTTTTTTATTCTACCTAAGGTTTAATTATATAAACAAAATACACTACAAGAAACAACGTAAATGAATGAATGCCGCATTCCAAACTAAATGCACAAGTGCAGAGTTGTCATTACACAATGACATCATTATTAATGCGCACATAACTCCATCCAGATAAATTTGAACTTAGTCGCACGCTCGACATAACTTTCGAAAGAAAATGGTGTGTCATGTTAAAATTAAAATTTGCAGTCATATTGTGAATGAATGCAAATTGCAACAACTTTTCCATTTGATCTGGAATGAATATATTTTGGTATTTTGTTTCGATTCAATGAAAGTTTGTGATTTTGGACTGGATTCATCTGTGCAAATTATACATGAAATACATCGGATTGAAGTGGTGCGGGAGAAGCGTGTTTACATCTGCAAATGTGTTTCTATTTCTGTCATTAAATGTTTGAAATCATAATGTGGGAAAAATATGAAGCCTTTCAATTGCAATTATGAAAAAGACACTATGGAATTTAACGCTTATTTCATTTTGAGTGCAGTAAGGAGGTTGCAATTGCACTTATCATCAAAATTACAGCAGAATTTTGAAATGTGTAATCCAGACTGAAAACCTACGACATGGCTCATGTAATTCAGATTTGCAGAATTAAGAAAATACATTTTGAGGAAATTCAGGATGTAAAACTGTAAGTATATTTTATTTTGCCATTCTAATCACCAGCTAAGGAAGAGAGTATATGACTTGTCACTTGTATGTTATTTGTAAGGACCTTATCTTCCGTCTGTTATATAATGTAGCTAGCCTAAATCCGTAACATTGTATCAATGTGGAATGTGCCAAAACAGCTGTGGTTTTTTTTGCAGTCCATGAAACATGTTTTAGGTCATTCAGAAACAAATTTAAGCAATCACAACGTAAAGAGCCTCTTACACGAGTGTACATGATTTGTGTACAAATCAAAAGTGCTGGCGTCTGCATCCATTGTTTGTTTACAATAGAAAGTAGTTCCCTTAAGCACGTGAATGCTATATATGTATTGTCGCGTGAGTTCAGTATCGGGTAATATTGAATGATTCTGACTGTAAAGTTAACGGGGGGGGGGGAAAATGAGCATATAATAAAAATTAATACAGTATAATATAAATTAACACAGTATAATATAAATTAATACAGTATAATATAAATCAATAGTTTAATATAACTTATTAAAGTATAACAATGTAATATAAATTAATACAGTATAGCAATATATGGTTTATTCTGGTATAATGAATGATGAATGTATGATTTGTTTCATTGTAGCCTGATACAAATTATATTTGGCCTCCAAAGTTTGGAAAAGTAAACTTTTACCTTGAGGCAGAACAGGGAAAAGTGCAAGAAATTTGATAAAGGTTATCTCAATACCCGAGTGATGTATTGTGGTTTATAAGTTCAAAAGGTCATAGACCAGAAGAGTTGATGCAGTGTCCTATTGTGTTTTGCCCATCCATCATCTGTACATCCATTAACACAAATTTGTTATCATGTCTCCAATGAAACTACTGGGAGGATTGTTAGGCAACATGTTACATACATTGGTGTCTAGGTCAAGTTGGTCCTAAATGAACAGCTGTCAAAGATGAGCCACACAGCACATTGCAGGATTAGGTAGCTTAGAAGAAATAAATATGTTTCAATATTGAAAACTTCCAGTGTGTTTTTTATTTGAAGTGTATATGTAATTTTACTGCTGACCTTGTCGTTATTGTTTTTGAGCATTGTGGGAAAGAATTACCAAATAGTCGCTTTTTACTGTAGCTTCGTTAAGGTCTTGAGGCAGCGATATACCATGAGTATGATAGCAGATTACAAACCTGATTTGATTATTGATTACTGATGGTCATATATGTTAAGCATTGTTTTAGCTGATCTTTGTTTAAACTTCAAAACAAACATCAGAATTTAGTCAGGTGTGTTAAGCATTGTTGTAGCTAATCTTTGTTTAAACTTCAAAACAAACATCAGAATTTAGTCAGGTGTGTTAAGCGTTGTTTTTGCAGATCTTTGATTAAACTACAAAACAAACATCTCAGCTTAGTCGGGTAGGTTAAGCATTGATTTCTTTGTTTACACTACAAAGCAAACATCTGAATTTAGTCACAGTTGAGTGCATTCTCAATTACTCTGATTGCAAGGTTGACAGTATTGGCAACAAGAGCATTGCTTTCCTGCTGCCACAAGATGAATTTTCATACCAAAATGCAACCTTTTTTCCCCTCTGTGCTCCATAAGATGGTCTGTGATATAATAATATATTATATGCTACTTTGGGATAGATTTCCTATTCTTGGATTCATTTCTCCCTGGTCCAAGCTAATAATTCCCTTCTCCATTAAGTACTGGAGGACCAGAATAAAAAAGAACATAATGCCAGGCAAACTCCATAGTCACAGCCAACATACAAAATACCATCCTCTTTTTCCTAAGACATTTTATTTGACTCATAAAAATTCACTTTTTGTTTTCAGTTTAAATTTTTTTTTGACATTTCACCTACCTTTTTGTATCAGTTGGGTTTATGTCCCCAAAGTCCATGCTTTGTATGAATGTTTTCTATGCTTCTTTATAAATTTTAGTGTTTTTTTTTTGTTGCTCTTTGTTGAACAAGTGGTCCTTCATTAAATTGTATATCCCTTCATAGTTCCAGTGCTAGGATAAGGATTGTTTACCCTTCTTGCTTCTAGATCTTTTTGTTTTCCATTTATTTTTATCTTTCAGAATCTATGATGCTGCAGGGCATGGCCACAAGAAGGCCTCTGGTGAGGGACACTTATCCCACCTGCTTTGTGTCAGGGCATGGGCACAAGAAGGCCTCTTGTGAGGGACACTTACCTCACCTGCCTTGTGTCATGGCATGGGCACAAGAAGGCCTCTTGTGAGGAACACTTACCCTGCCTGCTTTATGTCAGGGCATGGGCACAAGAAGACCTCTTGTGAGGGACACTAACCCCACCTGCCTTGTGTCAGGGCATGGGCACAAGAAGGCCTCTTGTGAGGGATACTTACCCCACCTGCTTTGTCTGCCCTAGTGTGCATACACAGATGTTTGTCCAATTTGTTGTCTTTGGTCTGACCAGGTGTGGAACTTAACTGAAAGTTGCTGCACATGCAGCGAAGAAAGAGTGCCTCTCTTCCTCATCATCTTCTATGGATGACCACCAAAATTCTAAGGAGGGTTCAGAGTCTCTTCCTCCTGTGTTGGGGAAGACTACCGACCTTTTGTGGCAAGAATGTTCTACAGCCTCCATGGTTCAGATATCACTTAAGGCTAAAAAATCCTGACACTCATTGCAATGCAGTCATTTATGATGAAGGATCAATCCTTGTCCCCTACTAATGGAGGACAAACACATGATATAGAGTTGTACATCCTGCTTGGGGATGAATGATGCCCTTTACTTGTCTGTAACCCAGTGAATAATATCATGTGTAGTAAATCACACCTTCTAAAGAGTGCAACAGCATTGTTTAGATAAGTATGATATTGTTAATCAGATTTTCATCACCAGACCAGTCTTTGCGAGATCATCAGTCATCAGGTGCCAGTCAATCACTAATCAGTAGGCTTTTAACACTGGTCAACATGGTTAGATTATCATTCTTGGTACAGGGATCAGGCCATCACTTCTGCCCAGCCTCTCCCTCCCATTTGCATATTATCATTCAATTCTAATAGGGATCAGGGGTAAGGTTGTACTTGCCTGACTATAGGACATCCAGGTAGTGCATTTTCCTTCACATGGCACAGTGGATGACCCTCCCTTCATTTCAAGGTAGGGTTGATTTGACAGGCCATGGACCTACTCTGACCTGGGCCAGCAGAAAGGATGGGGCTACCACTAACCCCTAGAATTGTCTTTAAGTAGCAGATTTCCCATTCCCCTAGAAAAGCAAAAAGATTAGTTTTTTCAGTCACCCCCACCCACCATAAATGTTTTTGGGACAAAGGGAACCTAATTTAGTTCTTGCCCCATCCTTCCCATCAGTTGAGTCAGATGTTGGAGAAGGAGTCACTGAGGGCAAAATGATTTTCTCCTGGCTGGAAAGAATCTTGGAGGCAGCATCCAGATCTTTTATTGCTTCTGCACTCTGCAATCATCTAGGAGCTGATACACAAGTTTTGCCAGGGGCATGATTTAATACAGCAGAAGGGATGGTCTGTCCCATCTTCTACAATTGCTGGTTTCTGCCTCCATCTATTGAGTTCATTTCCCACCTTGACCCCTCTCATCTTTGATCCAAGGGCATCACAGAGTGACTGTATCAGCTGGGTGCTGGGCTTATGTCCAGGTTACAATCTTTGAAGACTTTAATATTGAATCTCAGACTCTCAAGCCTTCTTTAGCCATGTGAAGGAGGAATAATCATCTCCAGCAGCACTTGAACATTAGCTGGATGCTGTAGCAAAAATGTTGTGGCATGGTCTCCATGCTAATGGTGTTTTTTTGTGGAGTTTCTTCACCTTCATCTTCACAGAGATGCCTCTTTGGGTATATAATAGTTCTTGAAAAATGCTTCAAGGTCCACCTCTCTTGACTCATCTTGAGAAGCTGTTTGGAGGTCTTATTCCCTCCTTGATATCATAGAATTTGTAGTTCATGTTCCTTTGGAAAGGACTGATCAAATCCTGTTCCCCATAATTGCTCTTCTTGCTAAGCCCTCATTTGCTCTACATTACCTTTTTCTTAGCAACTCTGAACTTAGTTATGCTACTACTAGTACAGTGGAACCTGTCTTGAAAGACCACCCCTTCTGCCAAAACATAATGGTTTCTCATAACAGGTCATAACACTATATAATCAATAAATCTGTACATGGAGAACCTGCTCTGTCAAGACAGGTGATCTTTCATAGCAGTGGTCTCTCAAGACAGGTTTTACTGTATTAAGCTGTAGAATTTTGAAATTTAATGGTACAGTAAAACCTGTCTTGAGGGATCACTGCTATGAGAGACCACCTTTTTTGAGAGACTATAATCTCCATACACAGGTTTATTTTTTATATAGTGTTACAACCTGTTATGAGAGACCATTATTTTTGGCAGAAGGGGTGGTCTTTAAAAACAGGTTCTACTGTAGCAAGAAAATACTGTGAATTCACATTTTTATTTAAATGTGTGATCACATTAAATGAAGACTCAGCATACCAAGCCATGATCTTTCTGTGAAAACAGAAAGGCCCCCTCCCCTTTGAAAAAAATTAAGTACCAATGAATGTGATATTTCTGGAAAAAACATGAAAATGTCTACTTTGAAAATAAATTAATTTACAGTAAATAGAGGTCATATTCATGAACATGTATTACTTTGTATAAAGGTCATATTCATCAGCTTGTACTACCACATATGGATGTCATATTCATTGGGTTATACTACCACAGATCGATGTCATATTTATCAATTTATACTACCAGTCATCAGGTTATACTACCACATATGGATGTCATATTCATTGGGTTATACTACCACAGATCGATGTCATATTTATCAATTTATACTACCAGTCATCAGGTTATACTACCACATATGGATGTCATATTCATTGGGTTATACTACCACAGATCGATGTCATATTTATCAATTTATACTACCAGTCATCAGGTTATACTACCACATATGGAGGTGTTTAGTAAAATTCAACAATTTATTTCCCTTGAATGCAAAATGAAATATTAAAATGAGTATCGTGAATTAAATCCCAAATAATCCAAAAAGTTCAATCACAAGTCCAAATGTATAGTGTTCTGAATGAATTCCGGTCTTGAATATGCTGATATACCAGTAGTCTTGAATATGCCTATGTAACAATAGTCATGATGTAACAGTGTTAAAATCCAGAATGACTTGAATGAATTCACAATAACCCCAAAGTAATTTTTTAGTCCAAAATCTCAGTGAGCACTTTGTAATTTCAATAAATAATTTAAATAAATAATTCCTCAGAAATTATGTCTAAATACAAAAAAAAAATTTGATTAACAAGATGTTGATTTGATGGGTTTTGCCTGAAATTGGTGAAATGTAAGCTTCAATACTCTGCAGTAATTAGTGTATATACTTAGTGTGTCATTAGTAATTGTGCTTCAAACAGTAGTTTCAGTATTTTAATCATGTTGTTCATTGGGATTAAGCATGTATAGATAAAATTAGGATTGCTTTCACAAGGACTTGTAATTGTTTTGACAACACTTTCATTTGAATGAAGAATCAAGTTGAATAACTAAATTTAATTTTCATATACTAATATCATTTTTTTAATTCTTTCTTTCATTTACAGTAATATTTGTGTATATCTTTTTGTCACAACATATTGCTTTAAGTCACTGAGTTGATATTACAGTTACCAGATACCATATAAATATGTATGCATTAAAACAATATTAAATGCATTATAATTTTTTTAAAGTGTTCAAATAAAACAAACACATGTAAAAGTTAATATTTTATTACCAGATTACAGAAATCATATTGATTTATCAATTAGCTTTCATGATCTGAAGAAGTAAAATACAGCAATAAAATGGGGAGGTTTTTTTAAAACATGTACTAATTTTTTATTGGTTCTTTATATTCAAGGTTTTGGGGTGCACACAAATCTGTAACCCATACAAATTAACGATACTATGGTATTTATGAAGTTATACAAACACATAGGGAAGTCAAATTCATAAGGCTTTACTAATGCACATGGAGCAATTTTTCAGTGGTATAATATTTGCAGTAAAATCAGAAACCATAATAATGTAGCTGTGCACAATAGAATAAAAATGAGAGAATTGCAAATTCCCCAAAGTCTCGGTAAATAGTTTTTCATTTGATTTTCAGCTCCAGGCGCAGTTTCTGGAGAAGAGGATGAAAAGAAAACAGATCCTAAAAGTAAAATTGTAGTATTAATGAAAGAGATATAAGAAAAAAATCATAATACCTGTACACTCTCGCATTTTAAAAATAACATACAGCTTCTACTAATTTCAGTAATAAGCATAAGTGCTTATTATCAATATTTCACAGTACTTGTTTTCCACTAAATCTTCTGTTTTTAGATGTTAGACTTGTAACTTTATTTTATAATTTTAGCTGTATCAATAATATTATATTATGCTAGGCTGTGAATTACTGGATTTTCCAAGCAAAATAGAAGTGATAATTCACCGCCACATTGATAACAAGATAAGCGTGAAATTTGCAGATATTCATACATGCTGATGTGGCCATGTTTTAAAATGGCTGCCTTACATCAAAGCACTGATTCAGTTCAAATCCAACAAGGCACAACAACAAAAAGTTCTTTGTGTGCTATTTTACTTTGAACTGGGAAGGAGACTTGTGTAACTATTTACATTTTCAGTGTGAATAATTGCAAAACATGGAAAATCATGAAAGGTACCACAGACATTGTGCAGGATTCAGTAAGAAATGCTACTTCAGTCTGTTATACAGACTACAGACACAGTGCATCATGCTAGCCAGTACATTTTTGTATAAAATGAAAATTTTCTTGCTATCAAGTGATTAATAGATATATTTGATCTCATAGGCACTCAAGTATTGTCACTCATGGCTTTGCCTTGGTGAAAATAGGGAGGTTTTTTTACACACTCAATGAAATACATGTTATTCACTTGTCACAAGCAAATAGCCTCTGTGTAATAATTACAATTGTAATTATTGTTGTTATTATTATTAGTTTTTTATTATTTGTTTTTTTAAAAATGGATTTATGAACATTCTCATAAATTTACCCAAGAATATGAATGGAGGATTCTTGCTCAACAAAAGTTAAAATCTTGGGTGGAAACAATCCTTGTGAACAGAATGATCAGTTTAGGAGATCGCTGATTTTAATTTGTGGATGTTGAATCCTGGTTTTGCTACTGAGTTTTTCCATCATTATGTCAAATCATCATGTATGTGGTTATAACTTCAAAATAATACATGTAATTTTCAGTGACATTACATCGACATGTAAGTTTCAATGACACATCTACATGTAATTTTCAGTGACACTACATCTACATGTAAGTTTCAATGACACATCTACATGTAATTTTCAGTGACACTACATCTACATGTAAGTTTCAATGACACATCTACATGCAATTTTCAGTGACACTACATCTACATGTAAGTTTCAATGACACATCTGCATGTAATTTCAATGATGCCACATCTACATGTAATTTTCAGTGACACTACATCTATATTAAATTTTCATTGACACTACATCTACATATAATTTTTAATTATACTACATCTCTTGTCATTACATTGGCAACAGCTTAATAGTGAATTCATGTTGATTTCGTTGCTACAGCTGTTAATATTTGACCAAGTAAACAGTTTTGTACCTTGATGATCACATACAGCTGTCAACATTTGACCAGACAGATAGTTTTGTACCCAAAAGATCTTACACAGATAGTTTTGTACTCAGAAGACCTTACACAGATAGTTTTGTACCCAGAAGACCGTACACAGATAGTTTTGTACTCAGACCGTACACAGATAGTTTTTATACCCAAAAGACCTTACACAGATAGTTTTTTGTAACCAGAAGACCTTAGGGCCCTGAGTGTCCAAGTGGTCTAAAGCGCTCGCCATTACGGATCACTGCCATCTCACCTCTGTCTGCGTAGGTTCGAGTCTCGGATTCTGCCAATGTGGGTATGTGAGAAAGCTTGCCAGTAGCTTCTCGAGGGTCGGTGGTTCTTTCCAGGGTTTTCCCAGTTTCTTCCTCCTCCATTAATACTGGCTGCCAAATATAGGCTATTGTGTGCTGAAAAATGGCGTTAAACCCTACAACAACAACAACAACACAGAAGACCTTACACAGATAGTTTTATACTCAGACCTTACACATATAGCTTTGTACCCAGAAGATCTTACCCAGATAGTTTTGTACTCAGAAGACCTTACACAGATAGTGTGTTGTACCCAGAAGACCTTACACAAATAGTTTTGTACCCAGAAGACCTTACACAGACAGATTTGTACCCAAAAGACCTTACACAGATAGTTTTGTACCCAGAAGACCTTCACAGATAGTTTTGTACTCTGAAGACCTTACACATTTGATATAAAATTACAGACTATTATGTGCCCCAAGCTGGTTGCATTATTCAACCAGTTTCTTGAATTTAATGCCCAGTAAATACATGTGTGAAAATCTATTTATCACATACTATTAAGTTTGCATTACTTAATGAAATTACTATGTGGCATAGCTAAATGTTATGCTACATTGTGTTTAATGATTTATATAACCTAGTGTCAAAATAGCAGATTTTAGTAGAGGTGAACCTTCATTATGTGATAAATACATATATACTGGAATAATATATTTTAATTGTTTTTATTTGCAGTCAACAAGCAGCTTTTTGAAGAGAATCAGAAACTGAAGGATGAAAGATTATGTAAGATTTGCCTCACTGAGGAATCCAGCATTGCATTCTTACCCTGTGGACATCTGGTTTCCTGTGTGGCATGTGCCCCAGCTCTAAGTCAGTGCCCAGTATGTCGAGAGACCATTAAGGGAACTATCAGAACTTATCTGTCATAACATGATTCCTCTTTCCATGTATTTGCCTTTGTAAAAGCTTTAATGTGTACTTTTAGGAAAAGCGTTTAACCCTTTACTGTATAATGCAGCCTTTTGACACCAACTCCTTTACTGCATAATGCTGCCTTTTGACACCAACTCCTTTACTGCATAATGCTGCCTTTTGACACCAACTCCTTTACTGTATAATGCAGCCTTTTGACACCAACTCCTTTACTGTATAATGCAGTCTTTTGACACCAACTCCTTTAATGCATAATGCTGCCTTTTGACACCAACTCCTTTACTGCATAATGCTGCCTTTTGACACCAACACTTTATTATATAAGGCCACTGACAATTCCAGTAAAGATGCCTAGTAATAACAAAATGAAGTTTGTGTATTCATAACTATTACTTATACACCTGATAAATGAATCTCAAAAATATATAGCAAATCATTAGTTTATTCACAGGATTGTGAGGGTCAGTCTTCTCATCACAGTATATCCACCATTTGTAAACATATGCTATGCATCTCACAGTTGCAGCATGAAGTCATTTGAAACTTTGAATAATACAGCTGAAATATTTTGATAATATTCACTGGAATTTGACATTCTTTGACTTGTCCAGTTTATTGTTATCAAGGATTCACCAAAAAAGAGGAATGTTAGAGCAAACTTTGGAACAAAACTTTATGCTAAAAATAACTTTCTGCTATGTGTGCAGTTCTCAAGTTAATATCTGTTATTTCAGGACAAAAATATGACCAAGAATCACCAATTTCTAAGAAATATGGATTTTCAGTATTTTAAAAAAGAAATTATAATTGTAATTCTAATGAGCTTGAAAATATACAAATATTTGTCTATTTGTAGAAGCAAACTGCAAACTCTGTTCAATTCCACTACTCGATAGTTTATGTTTATTGTGGTAAAATTTAGGATTTTGTGCAAAGAGGAACACGTTTCAATACTTTAAATCTTTATTTAATGTCATATATCATATGTCAATCATTGATAATTGCAGTTGCATCAGTTGATAAATGAAGGGAAGATTTCCATTGGTCAAAACATAATCATGTGATTAAACTCAGTTGTGTTTATTTCTGTATAAAAGGTACGGAGAACTACTTTATACCAACTTCTTTAAATAGTCAGACTGCTCCGGTGGCCTGGTGGTTAGAGCATTCGCCTCAGATGCAGGAGATCGTGGGTTTGATCCCCAGCCAAGTCATAGCAGAGACTTACAAAAATGGTACTAACAACTGCCTTGCTTGGCACTCAGCATTAAAAGGTTAGTGTAAGGACTGGTTGGCCTGGTGTTAGGATAATGTGACTGGGTGGGACATCATGCTACATGTCTGTGGCATGATGCCCCAGTGCTAGACATCACTATAAACTGCTACACTGCGGACATCTTAGCAATATGACTGAAAAATTATTAAAGCTACATTAAAAATCCGAATCACACACACACTCTATAAATAGTCACGTGTAAAGTAACTAACGTAAACACTGAACTGGAAGGCATACATAATGCTGTGTGATTTGGCAACTGACAGTTTATACCATGATAAACTCAGGAAAAACAACAACATTAAACTGTTAATTATTTCTAATTTGTTCAATTTAGCAGGAAAGTTGATGCATGATAACGAGTCCCTCAACATGTGAATCTAGCACTTTTGTATTCTAAAGACCAATAAAGTAGTTAATTATACTAAATATTACACATCAATACACATCTAATGCTTGATTGCCACCCCATCTAACCCCATGTTTAGAAAGATCTGCTTGAACCTTTGTTTTTAATCAGTAGCAGTTGAATTACTGCTCCCAAGAACACATTTCAAGTTGTTTCTGCAGCGATAATGAGACAGTAGGATATTGGGCTTTAGGGTTTTGAAAATTGGCAATCTTTTTCAGCGTAAGACATTCACAGCAAGATAAAACTAGGCTAACAACAAACTTCTTCATTAATAGGGGAAACATAAAAGGGATAAATTAATTTCATTATGATCTGTGAATAACATTAACTTATTGAACAACAACGAGGATTATAGTACATGAATATAAAAATATAGTGAGGTATAAATTGCACATCATTTAAGTTTCAGTTTCAAAAATTTGAAAATTCATCTGGTTTTTGAGTTACATAATACTGTATATATAATGTAATAAAATATATAATACAGAATGTGATACATACAAGTTAATTGAAACAATTAAACTAAGAAAGTTTGAAAATCAAAATAGACACTTGTTTGTACAGTCAAGAGATATCATTTCAGCAGCAGGCATGACATAATTTGGTCAGTAAATCTGTAAAAGTTGAAAATTAAAGTAATGATTTTCTGTCTGTCACAGATGCTAACAAGATAGCCATTTAAGTAGTTTGATAAGTTAATTTATCCACTCATTATTTGGCTTCATTTTAAAAAGTTGGATATTATTTCAAGATACATGTATTATTATTATGTCTCATTTGTTAAAGTTTCACAAAATGTTCAATAATGTTAATACCTATGCAGGCCTATAATTTTTTAGATTTTCTAAATGCTTGTTCAAAGACATCCAATTATGTGCTTTTTGTAATTCTTTTCCGACATGTGACAAGTTAACAAAAATGGTTATAGTTACCAACCGAATGCATTTCATATGACTATTATATTAAACAATTATGTTCCACACATTTTTTGACTGTTGTGATTTCAAAGACATATATTCCCACTGCCACTGACTGTATCCAGTTATGATATTTGTCCTCTTAATGTTAATCTTGATTATTTAATGATGTTTATTCTATGACAGTATTTATTTTTCTTTATTACTGTCTGATAATATAATGATTAATGATTTCCAGTATGCCAGATTAGTCCTATGATAATTTGTATGTCCTAGTTTTCTTCTTAAACCGCAAAATGACATCGTGAAATGAAAGATGAATATGGTATCTCTGTTCCTTTTATTACTTTTGATTTGTGTGATTCAGACATTGATCCTTGACAAATTTGTTATAGTTTATGAAGATATTTTCTAAATAAAATTCGTATCCCGCAGTTCATGTTTTTTAAAAAAAAATCTTATGATTTGACATTGTTGGAACTCAAAGAAAGATATAAATAAAGGGGTGATCCTAACCCCTTTGCTGTTTCTTTCAATGTCCATTGTCCAGATTACTGAAAAACCAAATTAAGACTGCTATGTTTCAAAAATTTCATATATTATTATGTTTTATTTAAGATAGAATAGTTATATGAGTGGATTGTTTGTCGTAGTGTGAGCAAAAGTGTGCTTTTTGGTAGAAAAGTAATTATACCATTTGCTGTCTTTATGTTTGTAAAATTGCCCCTTTGATAAAAAATGTGTATATATATATATATATATATACACACACACACACACACACACACACACAAACTATTTGATCTTGAAATGCAAATATTTATATCAGCAACTGATGGAAGTTAAACTTTTACTTTTGCCAACTGTGTTTTGTTGTCTTTTTTAATCCCAAAGACAAAATAATACATGATTAATTATTTTCTGTTTTCTCCAACATGTGAATATTTTTTAAACATGTGCTTCCACACAAACTACAGCAACAGATGTCATATACTATTCTTCACACCTGCTAGAATGGTATTAATAATTCACAGTTCACTTTTGTTGCCAAAAAAGTACTGTATTTAACCAAGTTAATGTATACCCTAAACATATATTCTGTTTCAAACTTTTAATTCATATTGCTTTAAATTTACCAATTTATACACTTAAATGCTCTGTTTAATCACTAGTATTCATGGTAGAATTTCAGAACTTGTGTTGATCTGTTTTCTTACATCTTGAGTAGACATGCATTTAAATGGTATGGGGCCATCCATTTAGTATGTATGCATTTAAATGGTATGGGGCCATCCATTTTGTATGTATGCATTTAAATGGTATGGGGCCATCCATTTTGTATGTATGCATTTAAATGGTATGGGGCCATCCATTTAGTATATATGCATTTAAATGGTATGGGGCCATCCATTTAGTATGTATGCATTTAAATGGTATGGGGCCATCCATTTAGTATGTATGCATTTAAATGGTATGGGGCCATCCATTTAGTATGTATGCATTTAAATGGTATGGGGCCATCCATTTTGTATGTATGCATTTAAATGGTATGGGGCCATCCATTTAGTATGTATGCATTTAAATGGTATGGGCCATCCATTTAGTATGTATGCATTTAAATGGTATGGGGCCATCCATTTAGTATGTATGCATTTAAATGGTATGGGGCCATCCATTTTGTATGTATGCATTTAAATGGTATGGGGCCATCCATTTAGTATGTATGCATGGAGAGAGGTTAACCGAAATACATACACTTGCTTTGGGGGGGGTCTACTGATAATGTACATACTCTTAAGAAACAGGAGGTGGGGGAAATCTTGATTTGTCTAATACGTAACCAGTTTGACTGGGTTCAGTTTGCATTTGAATTTTAGCGGACACTAGACAAACTTTTTAAAGTTACGCAGCTTATTTCTTTGATGCAGCCAGACATTCAACATTGGTGGACTATCTGTTTTATTAAACATGTTAATATTATTAATCCTTGATCGCTTTTGCATGGATTAAATATAGGCCATTCTATAGAATTGGGTGTGTGTGTGTGAAGCAAACATGCAGGTGGTGGGTGTAAAAAAGTGTGTGTGTACAGGGGGCCTAGTGGTCAAGCTTTGCCAGATTTTTGCTTGCGTACTAAATGGACGGCCCCTATATGCATACAAAAAAATTAGGTTACTAGCTTGTCCATTACTGCTTACAGAAATAACTTAACGGAATGGCTTAATCATAGTGTGTTGTGTTAAGTAGCAGATTCCTTTTGTTGAGTAATGGCTTGATGTACATCATTGCAAATTCATTTTGTTGAGTAATGGCTTGATGTACATCATTGCAAATTCCTTTTGTTGAGTTGATGGGTTGATGTACTTCATTGCAAATTCCTTTTGTTGAGTTGATGGCTTGATGTACATCATTGCAAATTCCTTTTGTTGAGTAATGGCTTGATGTACTTCATTGCAAATTCCTTTTGTTGAGTTGATCGCTTGATGTACTTCATTGCAAATTCCTTTTGTTGAGTTGATGGCTTGATGTACATCGTTGCAAATTCCTTTTGTTGAGTTGATGGCTTGATGCACATCATTACAAATTCCTTTTGTTGAGTAATGGCTTGATGTACTTCATTGCACATTCCTTTTGTTGAGTAATGGCTTGATGTACTTCATTGCAAATTCCTTTTGTTGAGTTGATGGCTTGATGTACATCATTGCAAATTCATTTTGTTGAGTAATGGCTTGATGTACATCATTGCACATTCATTTTGTTGAGTTGATGACTTGATGTACTTCATTGCAAATTCCTTTTGTTGAGTTGATGGCTTGATGCACATCATTACAAATTCATTTTGTTGAGTAATGGCTTGATGTACATCATTGCACATTCCTTTTGTTGAGTTGATGACTTGATGTACTTCATTGCAAATTCGTTTTGTTGAGTTGATGGCTTGATGTACATCATTGCAAATTCCTTTTGTTGAGTAATGGCTTGATGTACTTCGTTGCAAATTCCTTTTGTTGAGTAATGGCTTGATGTACATCATTGCAAATTCCTTTTTTTGAGTTGATGGGTTGATGTACATCATTGCAAATTCCTTTTGTTGAGTTGATGACTTGATGTACTTAATTGCAAATTCCTTTTGTTGAGTTGATGACTTGATGTACTTCATTGCAAATTCCTTTTGTTGAGTTGATGGCTTGATGCACATCATTACAAATTCATTTTGTTGAGTAATGGCTTGATGTACATCATTGCACATTCCTTTTGTTGAGTTGATGACTTGATGTACTTCATTGCAAATTCGTTTTGTTGAGTTGATGGCTTGATGTACATCATTGCAAATTCCTTTTGTTGAGTAATGGCTTGATGTACTTCATTGCAAATTCCTTTTGTTGAGTAATGGCTTGATGTACATCATTGCAAATTCCTTTTGTTGAGTTGATGGGTTGATGTACATCATTGCAAATTCCTTTTGTTGAGTTGATGGGTTGATGTACATCATTGCAAATTCCTTTTGTTGAGTAATGGCTTGATGTACTTCATTGCAAATTCCTTTTGTTGAGTAATGGCTTGATGGACATCATTGCAAATTCCTTTTGTTGAGTTGATGACTTGATGTACTTAATTGCAAATTCCTTTTGTTGTGTTGATGACTTGATGTACTTCATTGCAAATTCCTTTTGTTGAGTAATGGCTTGATGTACATCATTGCAAATTCCTTTTGTTGAGTTGATGGGTTGATGTACATCATTGCAAATTCCTTTTGTTGAGTAATGGCTTGATGTACTTCATTGCAAATTCCTTTTGTTGAGTAATGGCTTGATGGACATCATTGCAAATTCCTTTTGTTGAGTTGACGGGTTGATGTACATCATTGCAAATTCCTTTTGTTGAGTTGATGGGTTTATGTACATCATTGCAAATTCCTTTTGTTGAGTAATGGCTTGATGTACTTCATTGCAAATTCCTTTTGTTGAGTAATGGCTTGATGTACATCATTGCGAATTCCTTTTGTTGAGTAATGGCTTGATGTACTTCATTGCAAATTCCTTTTGTTGAGTAATGGCTTGATGTACATCATTTTTAAGAATAAACAATAGACTTTAAAAAAAGAACACACCTGGAATTTAAAGATTGTTAAAAAAAATTTTTTTATTATATATAAACTTAAAGCATTCACTATAAAATCTGCTTACTTCCATGATGCAGAACAATAAATCCATGACTATATTCAGTAATTTACACATATTTAAAGCTTGCAAGAACTGGAAAATATTTATAGGTGATGTTCTTGGGTTTTTCCTTGATAAACTTTTTAGTGTGTGTGTATATATGTGTGTGTGAATATGCACAAGACTGATTATGCTACTTTTATCTCCCTGATTTTTATGAATTGTTTCATTCTTCAGTGCTCTTTTACTTCATTTGAACTTGAACACAGCCATTCATATTTTGAATTTGTGGTATAAACTCAGCCATAATATCTTAATAGTATAGGTGCATTTTTTATTCTTACTATTATGATAGTAATCAAGCTATGTTGTATAAACAAATTCAGTGTAATAGACCCAAATACTTTTTTATATTTGAAATGTAAAGACCATATATTAATATTCAAGAAAAGTATAAGCACAGTCTATACGTCCAAATTTTTATTGACTTTCAGTGTTCAATCTTAACACTTCACTGAAAACAAAAAGGCTGTTTTGCCTATATTTGGTGGAATTTGGACAGTCAAAGCCAAATAATTAGAAAATCCTTCTGCTCTTGATCATAATGTGAACAATATTAAAAACATGACTGATTTGCTAAGAAGGCAGTAAGGGCTGTTCCAGTAAAACATATACCCCCCGGGTGGAAGGCACTTTCAAATTCAACCAACCCACAACAGAAGCAATTTAAAAAATTTATGATCTGCCATCAGATGTGTTTTAATTGAGAAACACTGCCCCCTACAGAAGTATATTTTTTTAACATAATTTCTGGCTATGGGTTAGTGGGCGGTAGAAGCGATTTTAATATTGGGTTGGGGATAGAAGCGATTTAAATGACAGCTGGCTGTAGGTAATCTACTGAATTCATATACATCATATAATCTACTGCATATTTTTATTTGTATTCATTCAGTATAATCAGTCTTTTGTCCTTTTCTTTGTTTGTCTGTCAGCCAAGTATGTCTCTGATACTGTGAAATCACAGATTTTCATGGTGGCTTATTATTTGTAGATGTCATTGATCAGTCCCTTAATACCTACTAATTTAACATCCATGAATACAGATTTTATAATAGATATTTCTATTCTAATGCAGAAATCATGAATTTGTATCCTTACTAAACTCTGTGTTTCCTAAAGTGATCAATATGTCTTGCTATCTTTTCTCAGGCATGCTGCTTTTGATTAGAATAATAGTTCAATCTTGTATTGCTTTAAATGTGTGGTCAGATTCTATGATTCATTGTTATTATTTTTTCCAATAAATGTTTTAGTAAACTTATGATTTGTCAGAAAAATAACCAATGATGCCTGTGGAAGTGATGTTGCATCATTTGTCTACTTTTACACTATATCATTTCTTGTAAGAACATCTTTTTCAGTTACCGATGTCTTATTTTTACGCCTTGTTGCAGGACTAATATGCAGTTATAAAAAATATAGCAAGTCAAACATTTTTATATCATAGATTTTAAAAAATGGATAAAAGTCAAGGAATCGTTTTTCCCAGAGCACTCATAAAATCAATGTCATTGCAGTTAACTGTATTGTCAACAGCATCATAATCATCACTGATGGCCTAGCAGTAACATTCTGCACTTTCAATCCAGTTGTCACAGGTTCTATCTCCCACTAGTCTTTCATATGAGACTTATACCTATGGCCTGAGGGGCTTTCATGGCAGAGTGGTTTAAGATGCTTGTCTTGTGATACAGATCTGAGGGGCTTCCATGGTAGTGGTACAAGATGCTTGTCATGTGATTTCTTGTCTCCACTGTGCTAATGAGAATGTTGCCAGTTACTCATGGAAGGTCAGTGGTTCTACATAAGTGGTGTTTGGTGTCTCAAAAGGACTTGATTTTCTTCAGCAGTAAAACTGGCTGCCATATATCGTCTTTCGGGGTTCTTCCTCCACCTAATATATTGTAAAAAAAATCACCAAAAAAACCCAAATCAAACCACACTGAATCAACCAACTAATCAACTGCGGCAACAGCAGCAAAGGTACTAGTCAATCATTTTTGCCACAGCTGTACGAGTTTATAACTTTTGACTAGTAATTTTTGTTGACCTTAGAATTTCATTGGGTATGCCTTTCTGACAGTTACCTAAAAGTCATCATCAGTTGGTGCAAATGGAATTTTCATGGTGAGCATATGAGATGGAAAAGTCTTGAGCAATCCTGCATCCCACACTGCCGAAAAGTTTACATTTTAGCTCACTTAAATTTTCTCTTAACAATGTTCATTGTTCCAACTAGAACTGTTATAACTTATTCAAGCTATATTCACCAATATCTGATTATATGCATCTGTAATAAATATTTGTAACAAAGTATGAGAATGCCTCAATGTTTTTCAATGATGCATTTGAATTGAGCAACAACCACAATCAACAAACCAAGAAATAAAATTATTCATATCTCTCAGGCAGAAGTAGGGTATAATCATAATCTGCCAAAAGATTTTTAATTTTTTAAATTTGCCAAATATTTTTTCCAACCATACTGATTCAGTGGACATATCACCAGAATGGACAGAAACAGACCAGAAGGTTAAAATCAATTTGATACATCTTTTAAGTAGCTAAATTCATATTGGTTTAGTTAACTGTACACCTTTTATTGTCTTCCTTTTGATGAAATTTCTTATTGAAGCTAAGAAAATAATGTTGCACACATAAAAAAAAGAGGCACACTTCTACTCATTATTGTTTTTATTATACTTCTCCATTCCAGCCTGTTCTTATGATCTTCTCCCCCCACATACTGTTTGTCTTGTTTATCATATGTATCTAAATTTCTCACTTACTTTTCCTACTACTCTACAAATGTTCTGTGAATATGCATATCAGTATGAAACACAATGGGGAGACTAAATCCAAGATTGAAAATCTCAACATTTCTGGATGTATTCTGCTTGGATTCCATATTTCTGCACAAAACTCAAGAGTTCAGGACTCTGCACTAATTTAGTTCCCACTGTAAATTTGTGCAAACACCATGATATTAAAATTCAATAACTTAAAATTTTGAGTGCTCATGATCAAATATATATATCAGTATAGACACATCTATGATGACAGCTTTTGTAAAGATAAAAAAACATAACAGCTGCACCATTTTCTGGATTTATACAAATTTGAAATGTGTGCTTTGAATACTGCACCAAAGAGTCAGCTGCTGATTTCAATAATGAGTCATCCAAACTCGGGTCTGTAAAGGGATGGAAATTATGTTAATAAAACAATGTCCCTCGCTTTTTTCAGTTACAAGTAGGACAAGCTCTCAAAAGAATTTTTTAAAACTAAAATCTTTCTTTCATTATCAACCAATCAGGGACAGTCAAACACATATATACTCTATTTTATCTTCACTGATTTATAGTATGGTTCTCATTCTTTCACAACCGTAGTAATGAGTCCTTGAACAACTCTTAATGGTTGTAAGCCTTTTTCGACCATGCTGAATGGACACACTGTAAGATAATTTTCAAGTAACAGAAATACCATGGGATAACCAGAGCCCAATAAAACTGAATAGTCATATTATCTCCTCTGCAGGGATGCTGCCAGGATTTCAGGATGTACTCTAAGTTTTGTGTGTGTGTGATCTCCAATGAGGAAGTGGTGGTGGTGGGAATAGCCATTGTTAAATATCTCTCAAACACTTAAATATCTGTCACTCTTTCTTACTGTTCCACTTTGTTACAGCTCTACTGAAATCAAAATTCTCGAAGAGTTGTCATCTCTAGTTGTATAGCGATTATTACTGTGATGTCATTGGGCATGGTCATGTGGTTGTGGTGGGGTCTTGGTTGGGATGGCATAAAGACTATAGGCTTACTCCATATTTGACAGCTAATTATTATGTTGTCAAAAGAATTCAAAAATTTCTAGCAATTCAGTTGGACTTGGATATATGATTCATAGTAAATGAACAGGTTCTAAATTGATGTGTTTATTTTGGAGCTATGTTCCTCCATCACATTCAAGATCTGGATATACCAAAGGTGAAATTGGTACAGTTGCATCCTAAACTACTATCGTGGCTACTTCAAATGTTATTTAATGTGAGACTTTAATGCAAGAACTCATAGCTTCAGTAATTTTTGGGTTAAAAAAATTAATTTCTTCTCAAACAACTCAGTTTGGTGCAGATTACATTGTTTTTTAATGATATGGTGAGAATTCTTGATGTGTAAAAATTGCGCAAGAAATGAACAACATCAGATCAGAAAATTACTACCACTGGGAAAATACTGATAGGAATATACAGAAATAATAATTATTTAAGTAGAATATATGGTGACAATACGAGCGCTAGTTCTACAACTTTGTGCAAAATACATCTTGTATGACTATTCTGTTGTTTCTAACAACACTGTAATATGGCAATAATTTCTGTCCACTTTTTACTTTAGTCCCTTGCTAATTAATAGTTTTAGATTTTACAATACTAAGCACATTTCACCTTTTGACAATAACACATCATTACAAATATTTAGATTGCAAGAAAATAGAAGTTACAATTTTATTAAAAGCACTGGTACCAGTAAGACTAAAGAAGATGGTTAAAAAAAAAAAAAAACCTGATGAACAGATTAGTAGTGTAGTAAAGAATCCATATATCAGAATGACATCAAGTATTTTTTCATCAGTTTCATCATCAGTTAATGATACTGCTTAAAAATGTATTGTACTGGATAATAAACTTTTTTAGTTATCCATTTTGCAATACAAATACCAAATGATGGCTTGGAACTAAGTGCCAAAAGGTCTGCAGAAAATACCACCATGATTAAAATATACATAGGAAGAACCGAACACAAACAGGACAGATTTTATCCATCTTGCTTCAAGTTTACACAGATCAGTCAGTCTCTTATGTTTAATGTCATTTAACTTTTGCACTTAGAGAGCATGTACATCATCTGGTCATACATCTGCATGATATAAAAGTTTGTCTTTTTATTCTTTTGTCGCTCAGTGGTTCTGCAAACTTGAGATCTACACACACTTAATTATGTTGTATGGGGATTCTCTGATGTTCCCTATGAGCATTAATCTGTTAATTATATCTGAATTTAATATGATCCTCCTCCTCTGTGTACGAATATTATTCTGTGCTGTGAACTCTTTTCATTGCCTGCTGTCTGAAACGCATATGCATAACTAGCTTGAACAAGTTACTGTTCTTTATGGTTGTGCAATTTTCGACATCTCACATGTATGGCCCCATGGGTATTCTCTCTTGGATATCTCTGTCCCAAAAAAGGAGAGTGTTGAACCAGATGTCTCGTTAGGATTTTAAAACTAAGAGTCCATGGCTCCCATTTTGGTAAAAATATGAGTCCCATCAGGAAAAGTTGAAGTCCCCTCTCAAAAAACTATGCCAATTATAAGAACTACTGGTTGCCAGAGTTTAATTTCTACATTCTTTATAACACTGACATAGCTCTTGCTTGTTCATCAGAGTGAGTCTGAATTTTTTCGATCCAAAGAAGGTCTTATTCAAAGCACTAAGCTAGGTAGACCAGCAAGTTGTTCTCCACCTTATTTTTTTTTTTTTGTTTGACTGGCGGCCGGTGGAGAACAACTTGCTGGTCTATAAGCTAGGCATCACACACTTTCTTACACTTGGCTAATGTCCCTTTCAAACTATCAGTTCTAGCAACTTTAGCCCTCTCCTGAATCTCACAATCTTCGTCAGTTTGCCGTTGAACCCCAAAATACTCGTTCAAATCTATGTCTCAACATGTCATGATTCCGAGGTCACGTGCACTGCTTATTCCGTTACACTCAGAAATGAACACAATAATGGAAGCTGAAGTTGTTTATTTGATGTACTGTTATAAATGACCACATGTACATCTCTGGGTATTTCTGCCTCTGAATTCAAGCACTGTAAATATTAGTAGATTTTCCCACCCAGCTGCCAGTCAAAGCCTTTGATCTCGCCGCTTAGCTATTGCAGCATGTTCTTTTGATGTACTCTTATAATGGTGACGACGGGGGGTGGGGTGCTTTCAACCACTAAATTCTGTCATTGTAAATATCATCACAGCTAACTGATCAACACATTTTCCCACTATGCAGGTGACTGAAGCAGGACTGGCAAGTCTTTGAATTTTACCGCCCACCTAAAAAAAAAAAAAAAAAAAATTGGCGTCCAAATACGCGTGATTATAAGCGTTTCCGAGACCTCTGTCAGTTTTCACTAACATGAACCCTGCCAAAGATTCACATCCTTGAATCAGTGTTTTGCTGCCTCTTATGCAAGATTTATCTCTTCCATAATGCTGTATTAGGGTTTTAAGCCCAACATTCCCATAGTCTGCTTGTTTAGACATGGGGTATATTTAATAAATATAACCGGCATATTGTCCATCCAACACGTACATCGGACTCGCACTCAACATCAATTTTTGGGCTCAAAATCACACACTGGTATTTCCAGTGACATTTTTCCAATGTCCAACAGACCGATATACATGAAATTCATTGTCATCGTAGCTATCAGCAGCCAGTATTTGCCGGCAGAAAACGTCTGAAGACAAACCGTGTTGTGATTCAACCATTTTGGTTTCCTGTGTAAAACTTTCACGATGAAAGTAAGGCTAAAACTCCATGAAATGCATGATCCAGGGCCAATGAACGAATCATGTCTTTGTATACAATATGTTTCATGGAATGGTTATTTGCTTGTGTACGCCGCTATTTTAAGTATTTTAGTGCCATATGTCCACTTTACCAACCAAAAGCCTGTGAGGCAAATCACCTGAAGCAGGCTCTGCCCAACCAAACCAGGTATTGATTGTATGTTGAGAAACGCATACACCAATAACCATATGTTTGTAAAATATGTATATATCCACATGGAAAAGAAGCCTCTTGATTTTAAATCTATTTGTCAAACTGTTCCAACATATATTGATTTTGATTCAGCATTCAAAATTCTCCATTTTCCTGACAGAGTTCTGGACCTGCAAAACAACAAGCCAATGACATCTTCATATCCCTACAACTCGTTTAATATGTAATTATCGCTTGCACGTTAATTGAAAATACATTCTTAATTCTTTACAATTTAATTATATCTATGATAATGAATGTAATTTTCACGTTATTAGGAGAGGAAGCACTGATGTTAAGCAGGTTTGTCCCGCAATTGATAATAGTAATGAATATATATACACCACTCCCTCGATAACTCGCGCACATCGGGGTCCAGAAATATCGACCGCACTATAAGTGAGGCGCGAGTTATCGAGGGACCTATAAAATAAGCACAAAACCAATAAAGTGATTGACGACATAACGGAGAAATGGGGGGGGGGGTTTGGCAGATTATACTGTTGAATACTCACTTTATAATCGTTCTGAGATTAAATGTTAATAAATATCTCTTCATAACGGTGTACTTTATTATTTCCTCATTGGACAACATTAATTTCAGGATAAATTACAGTATATTGAGGCGATCATCGAAAACATTATTCCACGTGGTTTCCGTTCGCTTAACATGTGTACCACTTCACACATTGTGTACTACGTCACTAACTTTTATGTTGAATTGGATACATTCTAGTTTTATTGTTTGATCCAAATTAGACGTTTTTTTATATACAAATGATCGACTCTTTCCGAGAAACGGTGTCGATCGAACGATAGATAGATAAATATTTTTAAATGTGATAGAAGTAAAATGGAAAACAAAAAAACAAGGGTTAATCAGTACAGACGTATTTAATTGGTCTACAAATTTAAAACAACGTAAATTAGAACAAGTTAATACTTGCCGTTTGTGCCACGCTTGACAAATATCAATTCACTTTTTGAAAAAATCAGTTATTTTTTTAATGTGTGTTACTCCTTGGTTTCTCTGCCGCCGAGCAAAATCCCTCAGATTTCTCAACTGCATGAGCTTTACGTAGTCAACATTTTGGGTCTCCAGCCACCTTATAGCAATATCAAAATATTTGATTGCTTCCTGTGCAGAGGGCCCACCCCCACGGGTGCAACATCTGCGTCTGCATCACTTTCAACACATGTGTTACTCCAGTTAGAGTCGTCTTCTGCTGCAAATTTGTTCACTATAGAAATAATTATAGTTTCATCTGAGATGTATTCGGCTGTGGGGCAATCATTGTCAGCACAAATCCACTCCTCCATATCAAGAGAAACGCCCGTCTCAGGATCATGAGTCTGTACGAATTTCTCCCAAACAACCTCGGCATTAATGACATCAGTTTCACTGAAACATTCGAAGTCACTATCATCGTCGTTGTCTGTTACTGTTTTGCTTTACGTCAAAGGCAGCTCCAAGACCCTTAATCCAGCACCCGAGGTCTCTTGTAATCGATTTTTTTTTAATGCAACAAACACTTCCCCAAGTTGTTGATCAAAACAAAGCCGGCATGTACATGTAATTAGGTTCTCACAGAAGTACTCACGGGTTTCGATGTGACGGTCGATTGACTCTTTAAATGTTTTCAATGAACATAATATGTTGTGATTATAATGTTTACACTGAAACGGAATTAAAGGATTAGAACGTGACTTTCACACAGGAAGACGTTTAATTGGTGTTTATTTCATTCTCTGTTGCCACCTGTTAGCATTTACCAGAAGTTTTCATTGATAGCTATTTCACCAGACTGTTTATTTACAGTATACTGACAACTATTTATCATAAAAACTTACATAATATATGATATCTTTAAACAGAGGTCTCGCTAGGATTTTAAAACTTGGTCTTTCTGCCTCTGAAGTCAATCACTAAATATCAGTACATTTTCTCACTCGGCCGCTAGTCAAAGCCTTTGAACTAGCCGCCTAGCTCTTGCATCATGTTCTTTTTTTTTTTTTAATGTACTCTTATGGCAACAGTACATCAAAGAGTCTTTCAGTCGCTGAATTCTGTCATTGTAAATATCAGCACAGTTAACTGATCAACACATTTTCCCACAAAGCAGGTGGCTGAAACAGGACCGGCAAATCTTTGAATTTTCTCGCGCACCTATTACATGCGTATGGAGGACTCCGCCTCAGTGATTTTCTGCGTCCCAGATCAAAAATTGGCGTCCAAACACGCGTAATTAAGCGTTTTCGAGATCTCTGAAATTAATTCTTCTTTAGAACTTGCACATGTCAAGATATGGATTATATTTTTACGGGCATTAATCACCATTTTCGATGATAAAACGAGCAATGTATCAAGGTTTAATTTATCAATTCTTATCGTAATTTTTTCATGTTCAGCATATTTTAAAGACATTTTAAATACATTTTCTCTGGAAAAAATCGGGAGCCAAGACGGACACCGCGTTATAAGCGGGATCGCGATTTATCCGGGCGCGAGTTATCGAGGGAGATCGATATATATATATATATATATATATATATATATATATATATATATATATATATAGTGTGACCTTGCTATAGCGCACTCCATTATAACACAAATTCAGATATAACATGGTCGTGGTGTGGCTCCCGACATTTCATATACATGTATTTTTCTTGTGCAAAAAAAAAAAATCTTTCTTAAAAAGTACCCCAAAAAACATGAAAAGTTTATTATCATTTTGGACAAGAGATCATGTATGATTAATACAAGATGATTGTGGCTTGGCTTCTGAAATTTTATATGTAATTTTCTCAACACGAAAAAGGAGTTTTTTCTTCTTAAAAGTACGAACAATAATGCATAAAAAGTTTATTCTGGGATTGCGTAGGTCTTCGCCAATATCGCAAACTTTGATTGTTTTTCTTTATTGGCGACATTGTTGGCTGTTTAAACTTTTATATACAACCATTGGTTTGGAGTGCAGAAATTCAGAGGCCCCACGAAAGCAAGCCGCAAACTGGATATAAAATGCACTAAATTGTATCTATTGTTACATAAACAAATTCTTTGTCCATAGTAACAAACCATCTAAACAGTGCATTGTTATATCATAATCCGCTTATCTTGACATCTAGCATGAGTTCTGTATGTTGTGAAATATCCGCTTTTTTTGTTGTTGACATTTCTGGTAACGGAGATCAACCGGACGAGGCATTGTCTCGTAATCTATCTTTCATCAGATTTTCGGCTGCGTGCAAGTAATTAATATATTACAAAGACTGGCATTTGTATGTGGATGGTAAGTAAAATTCCTCTTCTTTTCACTCAGAATTAAATCCTTCAGAACACTCACATTTTCTGTAATAATCCCTGTCATCAGAACACCTGCGTCCCTATTGTCCATTGACCCTTTGTTAATTTTCAGACACATGAGTGGAAGGCAGCATCACGCTGCTACCACAAAATCTATATAAAAAACCAATACAGCTTACTTATTGGTTTATTCATTATTCATGGAGGGACAGTAACTAGAATAGTCCAAAAGACGGCCAATTCCTATTTAAAAATGTACCTAGATAAAATAGTTTGCTGAAATTTCAAAGGAACCAGATTAACTTTGAAGCACCGATTGTTATGAAAACGTACTCGGCAAATGAAAAAAATACCAATCACAATCATGCAATAAAATTATTTGATGTTGCCGCCACAATAAGAAATGGGCATTTGTTTAGTTCTCCAAATCTGTCCTTTAGCGGAGACTTTAATAACGCATGCACCCTTCATAAAAAAAAGCCAACTACAATCTTTCAATAACAACAAAGAACTTTTCTTCAAAGGAAGTCAGTACCAAACTTAAACAAAAGTGATGGAATCTGATGGATTTTTGCATTTTCCAATGTGACTGGAATACATTAACTCTGCTGTGAAAGTTTCCTTTTCGTAGAGAAAAAGTTTATCCTTACGAACGCTACCAATGGTGGCTTAAAACGCAAACTAACTTTTACTGACTTGGAACGTACTGAAAAGTAAATGTGCTTCATCATTCGTTACACGATTGTGCTATGTTTTTCCACTGAATTCAGACCAATATGATACAGAATTGTTGAATATTTTAAAGCTCTGTGTGTGTGCATATTTTCGATGGAATCAATTCTATTGTGGATTCAATGTATATGATGAGGTTCGCGGATGAGTACACAGTGTTGATACTCTATTCATGCTATACATTAGACATTTATATATAAACAGGATTCACGTATATGTACCAAATCGTGGTTCTGTAAATAAAGTAAACTATTATATATGTCTTCTCTGTTTTCATTACATGTGTATTTCTCATTTAATATGCATCAATTTAAGATGGTAACTGTGCCGGTGAAGCACGTCCTTTACCACCCGCATTTAATACCCCCCCCCCCCCCCAATTTCTTTTAGGTACATTTTCTTTAGCTAACTGACCTAGCTGCTTAAAACACTGTTTGGTCTATAATGCGGTCGGGTTCTATATCTCCCAACTACCATGTTATAGCAGGGTCATACTGTATATGTTGTTATATATATTTAATTTCATTTATATTTCTTTTAATTTAAGTGTTTGTAAGTTTGAATTTTTTTTCATTACATGTCAATGTAATGTAATTTTGTTTAATAGGAATTTGATATTTTACAGAAAATTCAGTTTGACCCAACTCTTTTCGTGGTCACCTAATAAGAGAAACACTGTTTCTGTTTTTGACCTAGTTTATGGCCTTGATTGAGGGTCAAGTAAACAACTTCTTTTCTTAATTCATTTTTAATGTGTGAATGATAATGGTAAAATTGATGCTGTGCTAGACTACATGCCATTAGACTTGTATATAACTTTTAAATCATTCTAGAATGTGGTCACGTGACCCTCATCCAGGAATCTGTATTGTATTTTGAGTTACTGTATAACCTTTGTTTATAGAGATTTTTTTTCAGTTGGGGCTTTTACTTTACACTGGAAAGTGTCCGTTTCCTGGAAATATTTGAGTGCTCATACAGAATTCTTGGACAAACACATTTCTCTAAATTTTATTTGGAAATTCAAACACCAGAATATTATTGTTTGTCAATCAACAAAGAACTGTGGATGCTACTGCACCATAAAGGCTACAATATATGTCAATGTCTTCCATCGGATTTTTCGTCGGGACTCGAATTCATTCGAACATTTCATTGCTAGGACTTCTAAAATTTAATTTGTGAATTGTTCTTCAATTATTTTTGGATTTAATTCTAAAAATGTAAGTTCTTATTTATTCATTTTTACAGTGTTTTTCCAGGGAAACAAATTATTTGTTAAATTTTTCAAAGCTTGTTGTTTTCACTCTTTCTTGTGTTGCTGTTAGAGCTTAAACACATAACATAAGAATTGGGGGCTCGTCGGGGATTTTTTAATTTTGGCTAAAATATTTCAGAAACTTTTTCTGTTGAAATTTTAATGATATTTACCATTCACTGTCAGTTCACTAAAGTGGTGACTATGATACGGTTAAGGAATGCATCTTAAGGGGCTATGAGTTAGTCCCCGAAGCTTATCGACAAAAATTCAGAAACTATTAAAAATAGAAGCTTGAGAAACTCATGTCGAATTTGCAAGAGAAAAAAGCAGTTATTTGATAAATGGTGCTTAGCCAAGAAAGTTGAACAAGATTATGAAAGTCTGAAACAACTCGTATTACTTGAAGAGTTCAAGAACTATGTCCATAGTGATATTAAGACTTCTCTTGATGAGCATCAAATTGAAACCGTGGAAAATGCTGCTCATGCTGCTAATGAGTATTCTTTAACTCTTAAAGTTCCTTTTGTAAATAAGACTTTCACTCAACAGTCTTCTGGCAGAAAAGTATTTCAGTATAATACAAGTACTTCTAAATCTCAAACTGGCACAACTTTCAAAAATCAAGCTTCAGATAAGCTTGACTCGAGATCATTGTCTCTTCCTACGTGAACCTGTTGCAAGAAGAAAGAACCTGTTATTGCTGATTGCTACAAATTGAAAAATAGGCATCAGACTCAAGACAGACCTATTCCAAATGCTCTTATTTCTAAGAGGTCAAGATCATGGTCATGTAGAGTGCGGCTTTTTTGTTAATGTTCCTCACCATTGTGTAAATTTGTCATCCGACTTTGTCTCAGGACCCGTGACAGTCGACACAGTGTTTATTTTACACGTTGAGGGTATCATTTACTACTAGGCAACAACCTAGCTGGAGACAAGGTTGTGGTTAATCCACTTGTAACTGACAAACCTTGTTTGGATCAGAAAGTCAATCAGATTAAAAAGAATTCCCTGATTTATTCCTAGCTTGTGCAGTTACCAGAGCTTTGGCAAAAAATGCTCCTGTGAATGATATTGATAAGGAAATTATTCCTTTATCTGACACATGTACTGGTCAGGCTTTCGACGAGGTCACTTGCACTCCTTGTTTGGATCAATCAAAGGGTATTTATCACAGTGATCCTCTTTTAACTACTCATTCTCTTTATTCTAATCAGGGTGATAACGACAATCACTTGTAGTCGAACAGGAAAAAGATCCAGAGATCTCCTGTTTGTTTCAAAAAGGTTATTAGTGAAACTGAAGCCATTGAAGTTCTTGTCAGTTATTTCATTAAAAATGGAATTCTTATGAGAAAATGGAGACTCCCGAGGTACCAGCTGGTGACGAATGGTCAGTGAACTATTAAATTGTAGCTCCAAAACCTTACAGACAGGAAAGACTTAGTCTGGCCCATGAAACTCCGTTGGCTGGTCATTTAGGGATTAATAAGACTTATCACAAGATCTTGACTCACTTTTATTGGCCAAAAATCAAAAGTGATGTTGGTAAGTACTGTAGATCTTGTCATACTTGTAAAATGGTAGGAAAACCCAATCAGAAGATACCCAAGGCTCATCTACAACATATTCCTTCTTTTGACGAACCATTTAATAGAATTATGGTCGATTGTGTTGGTCCCTTACCTTAGACCAAGTCAGGTAACCAATACATGTTGACCATTATGTGTGCATCAACAAGGTTTCCAGGGGCAAGTCCTTTGAGGAATATTAAATCTAAAACAATAGTAAAAGTTTTTTTTAAAACTCTATTTGGCCTTCCCAAATCTATCAAATCGGGTCATGGGTCAAATTTTAGGTCTAGAACTTTCCAGCCTATGATGCTTGAATTTGGCATTCAGCAGTTCAAGTTAAAAGTGAAATTATGGTTTGACAGAACTACAATGGAGATAACTTTTGAGTCAGGTAATAGAGTTCTGTCTCTCTTGCTCATTCTTCACAATTTTCTTCAGATTAGATATTACGGCCGTTACAAAGTTAAGAAGAAAATGAACGAGTTAAATTATAATATTAGTTCTCCTGGGATCTAAATAAATTATAGGAGTACAAGTATATTGAAAGAGATAGCAGAGTTAAACATGTAGTCAATTTAGTTGTACCTGTCCCACTCAGTGAAGATTTAAGTAAAGGAATATCATCAAATTCTACGATATTGGAGTGACGAATCTTTGAAATTCAGAAATTTTGAAAGATCAGGGCCAGAAACTTTCAAATTTGCAAGGGCAAGAAAGAAATGAACTTAAACAGTTATTATTTGAACATGAGCACGTATTTCCAGATGTTCCTACAAGAACAAAAAAAATTCCCATGATGTTGAAATTGTAAATTCCAAACCTGTGAAACAACACCCGTACATAATGAACATAATGAACCCTCTCAAACAGGAATACTTGAAAAAAGAAATTCAATATTTGCTGGAAAATGATTTTATAGAGCCCAGTAAAAGTGGATGGAGTTCACCAGGCACACTTGTTCCAAAACCAGATAAAACTTTCTGTATGTGCACTGATTATTGGAAGGTGAATAGTGTGATAAAAACTCATTTCCTTTACCAAAAATCGACGACTGTATTGATAAGATCGGAAATGCCAAGTATGTCACTAAATTTGATCCACTGAAAGGATTTTGGCAAATTCCACTAACGGAAATAGCAAACGGAGTTTCTTCATTTGTGACTCCAGCTGGCCTTTATCAATATAAAGTAATGCCGTTTGGAATGAAAGGGCCGCCAAGTACTTTTCAATATCTCATGAATATATTTGATTTAATTTAATTGTTTGTAAGTTTAATTTTTTTTATACAGTTTTGATTACATGTCAATGTAATGTAATTTTGTTTACTAGGAATTTTATATTTTACAGAAAATTCAGTCCGACCTGACTCTTTTAGTGGACGCCTAATAATAGAAACAATGTTTCTATTTTTGACCTAGTTCCTGGCCTTGATTGAGGGTCAAGTAAACAACTTCTTTTTTTAATTAATTTTTAATATGTGAATGATAATGGTAAAATCGACGCTGTACTGGACTAAGTGCCATTAGACTTGTACATACCTTCTAAATCATTCTAGAATGTGGTCAAGTGATCCTTATCCAGGAATCTGTCTTGCGTCTGGAGTTACTATATAACCTTTGTTTATGGAGGTTTTTTTCAGTTGGGGCTTTTTCTTTACACTGGAAAGTGTCTGTTTGTGACAGAAGGGTGGTTACATTTTAATGAAGAAAATACAGACGCAGACACACACGTTTCAGGAAAAGCACTCGTCCACTCGTCTTGACCAGATACAATTTGGTTAGGCCTATTAAAACAATTCTATCTACTCTTTCCTGGACCGGGTAGATGCAGAATCGCGCCTTGAGACAAAAATAGAGTGCATTTACTGACCTAAACAATACCCAAACTTCGACATCGTTCAACATTTGGCGTACGTCACTTGCAAACAACTTGTGCCTAATATGCCTGTTATCAGCCTAGAACGTGTTGCAAAGTTACAGACTCCATTTTGTCTACACAGGTAGCTGATGTAAGCTTGATACTAAGCTGGGTAAATATTATGAACATATTACGTTGCAGTTTCACAGTTAATGGTGTTTACATGTACAGTGGCATTTTTAGAAAATTTTTAGTCATTTTGATGTGGAGAAAGATTGACATTCAATAGGCTATCATACATCTTTACGAGTCAGTCCTCTAAGAACTTAAGAGACATAGAATGTCAGATTGTGATCTTTTCCTCCGATCAAGCAATGTTACAGTTGATGTCTTTACTTTGGCTTGACAGTGTATAAATTAAGCCACTCAGTAAAAAAAAAAAAAACATGACTGGTGATATGGGCAAGCGTAACAATGTCCCACCAGATTAAAATCATAAAATTTGGACATTTCCTGTCTGAACTCCTTCCTTAGCTAACTCATAAGTATGTGTGATAGCTCATTGTAAAGGGACATTATGACACATAGCATACTGAAAAGTTTCACTATAAACGCGAATACCACTGGTAAATCAAGGGTTATATATGCAAGTCCTATTTTTCCAATTGCTAATCTTGTGTGTGATTATAACATGTCTAAGGAACCATGTACAAGAACATAATATTTTTATGATTTTTACTCAGTTCAGTATCAGACTTGCATCAAACATGTGGTTCTTTAGTAAAAGCGTTCACGTTGCATGGAAAAGTGGAATAATAATTTTAATAACACGTTATTTACTCTATTACAAGCAAAAATACTATAAAATCAGATGAATTATGGAGAACTCGTCCCATGGAGAACTAGCCCCATAGAGAAGTCGCCCTGGGAGAACTCATCCCAGGTGTCAAGAGAAGTCACCCCACTGCGCCTGTAGAAGTCGCTCCAAGGATCATAGATGCTAATTCTGAGATGTCGCCAAGTGGTTGTTACGGCTTTACTTATTGTTGTTTTTCTTCAACCTAATAATGTATTAAATCCATAAAATGTGCAACTTTTCCATTTGATCAACTCCGCTTCTTTACTTAACGAAAAAGAAGTGTTCTCTGTCCATTTTTACTCTGCTCTTCAAATCATTAAATGCATTTTAGTTGGGGAAAAATAGAGCGGGTATAAGCTTGATGTAACGTTTGGAGTTTTATATATGAAAGGGTTCTAACCTAATAACCAAAGTCATCCTGAGATGATTTTATGGCATGGACCTCTATAACCCAAAATCGACTGAATTTGTGCTGATCGTCAGTAAGCCGAGGGTTATAGTATCGTCTCTCTAAATGAACAAACTATTTAAAGTTGAACAAGAAGTTTAAAAAATATTTCACTACTAAATTGCCGATGCAAAATAAACAGGATAACGTTCTTTTATTATATATAACAACACCATAATCACGCGTAATAACGGGATTTTGCTATCTTAAATGCATATTTCAACTACTCGACTTACTTGGGACATAATGAGAAGATCATCTTTAAAAGCAAATTTAAAAGTCACATTTAAATCCTGAACTAAACTGAATAATATTTCACATGGTCCGAATCAGCTTGGAAGTTGGGCCGAATCAGCCAGAAATCTGGGCATAATCAGTCAGTAATTTGTACCGAATCAGCCTGGTCCGAGTCTGAGAGTAATTACCGCATTAATGAATAATGTTAGTCTAACAGATGTATCAGTCAATAAAGTTAACAGTAACACTTGTTTAAAAAATTTCTAGTGGTGTCCCAGTATGTGCTGTTATAAGAAATCTAACGAGTTTATATGACCACACAGACTTTCAATTATAAATGACATATTTTTGTATTATCAACATTACACAAACAAGATGAATGCAGAATGGGAAGAAAGGGTTTATTTTACGAGTGGAAAAGAGTCTTGAACGTAAGTGTGGAAAGAAAAATGCATATTCAGACGATGCAGTTAAATACAAAATTAAAGGTGCATAATAAAATGATGTAGGAAACATTGAATGACAAAGCGTAAGCATGTATTTAACGTTATGTCGTTTGGTAGGTAATTTCTTACTTTTCAAAGATGAAAAAAAGAGTTACAAAAATTGAGGATCGTTCCAGTATCCAAGTTAATGTAATTTTACAATATAAATATCAGAGTCCAACAACGATATCAATTAAAGATTTAAAAACTAATACTTTTTGCTACCATCACTGAAACAGTTTTGCCGTATAACTGTCAGAGATAAGAACTGATGGAAAACAACGGCAATATTTCCCATATTATTCAGTACCAAGCGTAGGATCGTCTAAGAGAATGAAAATAAATAAATAAATAAATAAATAAATAAATAAATAAATAAATAAATGTATTCGGATACGCGCTGAACATTTCAATCAAGGAAAAGGTATTCAACAATCTAATTGACGATTTGAACCCTCTACTTACTCAAAAATAAATGTGACTACTTAATAGTACGTTTGATAAAATTAATTACATTTATCTGAACATCAATGAATTTAAATAAGTTGCGCACGGGACTTACATAGATTTCGTCAAAAAGGGTTAAGAACAAAAATGTTTATATCAGAGTTAAGAACAATGATGACTCGTGCTTTTTGTATGTAATCGAATCAATTCTAAACACTACCGTAAATGAACCTCTGATACCAATAATATTTATTTTTAAACAAGAGTTCCTGTTGTTTTAGTGGATGTCCGATGAAAAGTAGGATTTCAGCAAATCTGGATAAAGGTGCAGCATATAAACTAGAACAGACGGAGTGAATCCATTATATAATCAAGACGTATTTTAGGTTGGTTTCTGTTAAAAAGGGTACTCGCTGATACCATTTAGATATTACTAAGATAAGAGACAAAGATTACATTCCACTGAAAATAATGGCTTTCACTGAAAATAAATAGTTAAATAAACAGTTACAAGGAACGGTCTGCTCTTTGATGGATTGAGACAAAACTTATGAGGGAAATTAGGAAACTATAAATTAACCTTTTATATGATGTAACAATCGGGGCTACATGAATTTCTTACCATCTTGGACACCACACAGATAACTATATCATCTCGAGTTTGGTAACTTTCAGACAAACAAGTCTGCTATAACGCCTGAAAAAGGTGACAGTACTGAAAAGCATCAACAACAGCAAACAGCGATTCCGCAATGATCGGTAATAATAGCCGGACATATACAGGGATTAAGTAAACACTTGCAATGGAAAACGACGTGTGTGGGGTGGTATATATGAATTTCAATGCGAATGTTAATCACGATGAATTATGATCTCAATTAGGCAACTGAATTCAAAATGCGATCAAATAATGCGGTAACCACCATGTGGCGACATCTTTGTTGCTAACAGCATGGCTCTAAAGTATACATTTCTATCTTTTAAATAACTTATTTATTTCAAAGATAAATATTAAATAGGTTTTCTGGGTGACAAAATTTGGGGTGACTTATCCAACCATTTGGGGCGACTTCTCCAACCACTCTGGCGATTTCTCCCAGGGCGAGTACTTCATATACCCAATCAGATAGCCCGGAACCATATAATTAATTTTGCTATATAATCTCAACACTTGTTTCGCAGTTCTGAACTTTCCATAAATCATAGCTTATCCTAAACTAACTTTCAAGATGAATTCATGGTGACATTGTTGTCATAGTGCACTATGTATTGGGTCACATAGTTTATTTCCAGGTCAGCAGATATTGCCTCATTACTCACTGTGCACTGTCGCCGAAATTCGCATGGATAACCACACTATAATGCTCAAATTCTAAAGAACAAACGATTACTTTAAATCAGCACTAAGAATGCCTAAATCTAACTTTTGCATCAGCACCAAATGAGAGATGAAAACGGCACTGAAAAAGAACTTTGTCCGTCAGAACTTATTCGGTCCTTTCCTTCAAGCAAATAAAGACAAGACCGAAACACAGAGTTCTTGGATCGATCGTTGCTGTTCTCAAACAGAACATCTTCGGCATTTTCCGTCAAGTCAGGAAAGAAACCTCTGATACGATTCGCAGCCATTGAGAACTATGTTCTTGAACTACTTTCGTTCAAGTGGCACACTATTGCGGCGGAAGGGGACGAAGTTATCTTAGCGGTCTTTGCTGTCGCAACACATGTGCTGCGCTCACAAAATACTTACAGTTTATATGTATTCCTATACTACTAGCGATATTATATCATGACCTGTCGGAAGTTACCTAGCGATGTCCCAATCTTGCTTTCCAATTAAATCCGATAATTTGGCGGAAAGACCCGATAGTTTTTCAATTAGATACATGCTGATAGATGTCGCTTTGCATCGGAAGTCGAAATAATTTTGTTGTTAGAAGAAATGTCACATAGATGTGTGACATTATATAACGTCTAATGCTGCATATAGTAATTTATTATTATATGTAAAGAATGTTGTAATTTCAAAAGGTAAATTAGAATATTTGCAGACGTTTACTGGCTGATGTAATATCGTATTAATAGTTAACTAATCGTCTCCCTGTTTTCGATAATCTATTACGATGTCTGGATTTCTTGACAACTGCCAGTGGCCCCGTTGTGAATGCATAGAACTCGGCGAGAGGAGAAACTTCGTTGCATCGGTTGTAGCAGGAGTGTTGGTATGTAGAATCATAGGTCTGGACATTGAGGTTCGTTTTTAAAACCTTTAATTTCTACTTCGTTGATTTCGTTCCTTCTTTCCTTATTGACCATAAACTTACACTGAGTAAACCATCTAGAAAATTAAGAAAGGTAACGTTATAATAGATATAAAAACTAAAGGAAAAAGCTGATGTGATATTATCAAGCGAATCTCAGTTACTTGTCACCAAAGCTTTGAATCGAGTCTTAGAGTTCACACACACACATATATATATATATATATATATATATATATATATATATATATATATATATATATATATATATATATACACTGCAGTCGGGTATTTCTGCTCTCCTAAGGTTTTCATTTCCAGTATTGAAGCAAAACTTATACCGAATTTGTGCGATTGACAAAAATAAAATACAGCAATGCTTACCATCTGAAAAGATGCAGTTGTCACCAGAATATTCTGTTCAAAATAATATTAATTTTGGACATAGTGGATACCACTCCCCTGTTCTCCTGACTCACGATATGTCGGCCTATTCTGTGCATAGCTTTGAAAAGATGTAATGTTTATCCATCTTGCTATAGAAATGAAATATATTACTTTGGACTATTTCTGTCAGCAGTTCAGTCAAGTAATTAGGTCAGGTTTATAGCTAGTTTTACAAAATTCAATGTAAAAATGCCAATAAATGGCAAGAGATATTAAGCAAATTAAACTGATCTTATAAAAAAGTTAGTAAAGTTCAACATTTTATGAAAAATAAACTATTACATGGAAGAGAAATAACAAGGAATAGGATGTAATGTGTTTACAATGTCTTGTTGATGGGGAAAAATTATTACAGAATTTAGAAACAGACTATATGCCAGGTAATTTGTTGAAAATTTGTTGTAATGGCAAGTAGACACATTGAGTAGTGGATGATTTTGTACGTGTGGGACAACTTCTTGCAAAATTGGAAACTTGGATTAAAATAGCTTTGTTTTAAGGTACACATTTACATCTTTTATACAGTGTATTTATTTGTATGATTCTAAAAGATGCATAGTAAATTAAATTTTCTGGGTTACTGGTTCAAGAAGGACATGGAGTTGTCTTCACGTTGCCATTTAGAAATCACATTTTTATGTGTATTTCGAGTCTAAATTTGGGACATTTTTGTACACTTTATGAATATCACTTTTCTTAATTAGTGTATGATTCTTCTTTCTGGATACAAAATGGATTTTTGACCCAAAATAGCACGTGATCAAATCTTTACAGAAATGACATATCGTTGCGCAGAATTATGTGATGCGCAGAATAGGCAGACATGGCAGTATATATATATATATATATATGTTTGTGTGTGTGTGTGTTTGTGCTAGGCACCACAAAATATGTTTACTGTGGTATATGGCAATTATTTTAGGGATGAACAATTTAATGTTCTGTCTGTCAGTAGGTGGACAAAAATATCTTGATCAGATTTATAGCAAAATAACACTATTATATCCATTATATTAATTGATAAAAAATATCTTTTGATAAAATAATATAAAATATTGACTCTAAAGATAATTGCATCCTCCACCCATAAAATGTTGTGGTCAATACCTTTCAGTAGATGAATTTGCTCTTTGTATATAAATTGTTGCATAAGTTTTGATCTAAAAACTGAACTAATGTAAAATGATTCAGCTTATATTATAGCTGACACCCTGTGATAGATAAGATTCATGGTGAAAATAGGATGTGTCGTTGCTGACATGATATAATTTTACTGTACATTGAAATTACTATACACTGTAGTTGTGAATCACAATTATCACAGTTGACATTTTTCACAATGAATGGGTGAAAACAGTATGATGACATTTATATCAATGATACATGTATGATACTCTGAATAGCAAAAGAAAGTCCAGGTCCCATTTTTGGGACTCCAGTTTTTATGGCTGGATTGTTTTCAAGGAAGGAATCTTGAATACCAGCTTTTAAGATCCTCATGAGAACCCTGTAAATTTAAGTAACTTAATGAATAGACCCATCTCACATGATCTCAGGAGGCCATGACCCATCTCACTTAATCTCCTCAGGAGGCCATATTGGTAGACTACTGGCAAATCTTTCTAGTTCAGGGAGTTGCAGTGGTTCAGAAGTTAGTGTGCCAGACTCGAGACTAAAAATGGTGGTGGATCGGGGGTCGAATCCTACCATTGGAACAGCATGTGTTGGTTTCTGTGATGTCTAATGGGCAAGACACATTACTGCTGTTGCCAAGGCACAGAATGACCTATTTGTATTGCTGTGCTGTAAAAACATCAAAAATCAGTGAAGTCAGTCTTCCTAGCTTAGAAAACCAATAGGCTGTCATCATTGACCAGTTAAACATTTCCATATCTTAGTAGCACCTAACTTGAACATTTGATGGTTGTAAGTGACAATTTAGAAAATGTGATGGGTCAAGTATCTCTTGCAAATTGACACCAGCCTATTTAGTAGAAACAGAGTACTAAATGAATTCAAGTACACATACTTTTTGAGAAAAAAAATAACATTAGTATTTGTTTATTTTTTTAAATTATGACTAGGTGAGTACTTAGGAGTACTTTCAACATTTTAATGACATAAAAAATTTAAAAAATTACAATCTAGTGAATTGACCAAGAAAATAAATGTTTAATTTCAGTGCACACAGTATTCCGTTAAATACAAACTGTTTTTCAAAAATACCATAAGCTCAAATTCGAAACTCAGAGAGCTTACAATTAAATATGGATCATCATTAAATGAATACATACCTTAAGATTGTTGGGTTGATATAGCAAAGTATAATGCAAAATTTAATATCAATTGATCAGAAATCTTGACATCATAGTTGTGGCATCTTTCTTTTAAACTCTTAATACCATATCAGATACTTCAAAATAGGAATTTATCATTGGAAGTCTTGTTGCCATTTTGTTTTTAAAGGATACTTAGAATGAGACACACAGAGTGATAGTCCATAGGCTTGTACATTTCAGCATTTGTTCTGCTTGATAAACACATATACATCAAAGTAGGGGGAAAAGCAGAAGACAGAAATAATCAAGCTTGTGACATTTATATGTGGAATGAATCTTGTTAGATTCTCCCAGGATTCACAAGAATGATGTAGTTCTGGGTTTAACTCCATTTCTCAGTGCAGCAGTGGTTATACTTGGTGGCCACTACAACAGATAAAGGAAAGAACCTCGGAAAATCCTGGTAATATCCACCAACCCACAGGAGGCTACTTGCAGCTTTCTCACACAACCACACTGGTTGAATCAGAGACTCCAACCCATGTGGACAGAGGTGATATGGCAGTACTTTGTATAGGTGAGTGGCAGTACTTGGTAAAGACAAGTGCTTCAGACTGCTCAGCAACCTGAGGCCCCATACACAAGAATGAAGTTTACTACATAAAACCAATTGATCATGGCAAGTGACAGGTGCATAACCATTACAGAATAATACATATAATTGGTTGTTGTTGTTGTTGTAGTGTTTAACACCATTTTTCAGAACACGATAGGCTATACATGGCGGCCAGTATTAATGGTGGAGGAAGAACCTGGGAAAACCCCAGAAAGAACGACTGACCCACGAGAAGCTACTGGCAAGCTTTCTCACATACCGACATTTGCTGAATCCGAGACTCAATCTCACGCATGCAGAGGTGAGATGGCAGTGATCCGTAACGGAGAGCGCTTTAGACCACTTGGCCACTCAGGGCCCCACATATAATTGGATTGTGTCATAGAGAATTTGGGTGAAATGCTACATCATCAGTATGTACCTACATTTACATTATTCAAGAAGTAGAAGAATTTAAGTATATCATGCATTTTGTTTAACTGTTTACCTTTTAAGTCCATATTATGAATAGTTTTCAGAGGGATTTACATCATTGACAATATTAATGATTTTTAAAAATCTAGAATATTTACATTAGTGGTTACCTGTTTATTACCTTGCAGTCATCAAATCAGACTTAAGATAAATGCTCTGTATACAAAATTATCCTGATTTCTGATAACGTGACTTTGCTAACAGTTTTAATAATTCAGTCAATTTGTACATATTTAACCTAAATCCTAAATTTATGATCTATATATTTGATTCAAAACAATAATTTTGACAATTAGGTATAACATGATTTTCATGATAGAATACATTACACAAAGGACAGGTACTACACAATCAGGTGCAATGACAGTGTCAAAGATGAAAAGGGAATGAACAGTTTGGTCATTTCTTTTCATATACACTCCATGTGGTATGTGTTTTTACCGTGCAAGTCCTGATTTAGTACTTTTGCATGCAATCATGGTTGCTAAAATTAAAGGAAGATAAAAGAGTGGAAAAAATTTCAAGTCCATGAACACTAATTTTGCATTTTGTTTTCGGACAATAAGACAACAAGAAGCTTAATGTGGTAAAATATCAGGTGACAGTTATGTCCTTTGTTGTAATAAACCAGTTGACCTGTGTGTAAACATAGTACTGTATAATCAAATAATAAAACTAAAAGACTGCAAATAATGCATCATAACCTACAAAAACAATGAACTTTCAAAACATTTTTTTCAAGAACATTTCATATAGAAATATACATTCTGAAACAAAAAAGGAAGGAGTCTAATGAACACTTCTGTAACTTGGTAAATATTTGACATGGCAAAATATCTTCTAGAAATAGGGAGTTTATTATTACTTGGTCCTGTAAAATAGATTTATATAAAAAAAATTAAACTGAAACTATATATATATAGTGGCAAAAACCAAACAAAAATGCAGCCCCATTTCTGACTGTTCTTTTTTGGCTATCTTTTGGCAGAGTGCATTATGCATGCCTGTTGATCCACCTGACCTTTAATGTTTTCCGTTTTCACATGATAAGTTCTACAACACCTGCCTTCACCAGACCTTATATTTACCTTCTTTAGTTAAGGAATAAACCTATGATTTGGGGGGTCAGAAGGTCAAAGGTCATAACTGACTTTAAAAAAAATGGTTTCTGCACAATAACATTTACATCACAGACCTAAATCTGACTTGGTAGATAACTTGCTCTTTGTGGTAATAAAGAATCCTATAGACATTTGGTTCTAAAGGTAAAAGTTTAGCACCATTGTTAGTGAGAAAAGAAAATGGTTTTCTGGGGTCAAGCTAGACTTAAATTTTAGGGAGAAGTGACTTCTGGACAGAACAGGGAGAAGTTGGAGCAAAGCAACACGTGCAATATATATATATATATATATATATATATATATATATATATATATATATATATATATATATATATATATGCTTGTGATGCTTGTGTGTGTGTTGTTTTTAATTTCTTATTTGAATTATTCCTGCTTTTTCCCAGCATTTTTTGACATTGATTTTAAGCAGTACTTTATTTTCAAGTAGAATATTGTCTGAGTTCTATCTGTAGGATTGCAGCTATAAGGTTTTATTGCCTACATCCTGGTGTAACAGTAGGCATTGGTTAATTAATATTTGCTTTGCTTTTTTTCCTTCTTGTTTCACAAAAATGAGTGAACTTAAAATACAACCTTGACCTTGCATCATCTTTCAAATTCCACAACATAGCATTGTCCCATATGTTTCTGACCAACATAATTGCATTTTAAAACTAAATCTTCAGTCATGTAATATTTAGACTTTACTCTGTATGAATTGTATATTTTCCTGAATATATTTGCCCAATCTAATAAAGTGATGCTTCTCAGACACAGCAATGCCTGCCATTGTTTCACCATGACATGTTCACTTATGGTTCCAAACTGATTATTATAAAGATAATATTGTACATGCGGCAGTTAAATAATTCATGTTATTGATTTTATTCTTAAAATACAAATTGCTATTTACATAAGTTAAAGTTTCAGAACACAAGTTTGTATGTTTTTGTCATCCAAGGATAACTTGTGGAAATCGGGCAGTAACTTAATATTTGACAATGTATTTAGCTTTTCAATTAAATACACAAAAAATAGAAAGCAAACCTGAAGCTTTTTTCCTTATGCTAAGAACTTCATCAGCAGACTGATGTGATCTTTACTGAATGTCAACATTGCTCGATGGAATGGTGACCGATTATTTTAACAGATTGTCCCAGGTATGCAGCCGTTTGTAACGCCCCCATCCCTGTTCAGCATCAGATTGTGCATACAGATGTAAATCGATTCCTTAACACCCCCACATTTGAACCTGACTTGTTCTCGATCTAATAGTTTTACAGTGTTCCAAGTTGACAGTCAGCAGAGATTACATCAGTCTGTTGATGAAGTCCATAGCATAAAGACGAAAGCTTCATCATAGCTTTCTCTGTTTTTGTGCATGTAATTTAAAAGTTAAATATATTGTCAAATATGAATAATATTACACAGTTAAGCTTTCACCAAAGTAAATTAATAGTTGCTAACCTAACCAGGAAAGGATTGATGGTCAATCATCTAACATAACACGTGTGTGAATGTGCAGGAATTTGTTTGTCAACTCAGTTGATATCAACACAAGCTTTTTTGATGGCTTGCAGCATACATTTTGCCTTGAGCTGTAAAATAAGCTGGAATTTATCAGGCTAAGGCGAGGGAGAATCTCAGAGAGGACAGTTATTCAATGTACCTTTAAAAAATCACAGTGGAAAGTTGTTTTTGGTTTCCTAGCAGAAGAAGGCGAAGTTTACATTTTTAAGGCAACTTAGTTGCCCACTTTGCCTGGTAACATGACCCCTGGGTTTTTGCACAATAATTTCCATTCTCCAAGTCTGTGAATAAATTCTTTGTTGGGCAAGAAATAAGCCTATTATTTTGGGGGTCAGAAGGTCAGTGTTCAGCTTAACAGACAAAAAAAGAAAAATAGATTTTGCATAATAAATTGTTTTTTGTACCTTGACCAGAGTGTCTGGATAGGAGGGCTTGCACTTTCAATATGGGAAGACTGTTGATTTGGGGGTCATGAGATCATTGACAAACATTTATATAAGAAAGTTTCCCATGATGTTAAAATTTGTAAATACATTAAAGGCCAAGGATTATTATTATTATTATTATTATTATTATTTAGAAGGGGACTGTGGGTGTCCAAGTGGTTTAATGCTTTTACCAGTCACTGCCATCTCACCTCTGCCTGCCTGGGTTGGAGTCTTAGGTTTGGCCAATGTAGGCATGTGAAAAACTAGCCAGTAGCTTCATGTAGGTGGTTCTTACATGGGTCTTCTCTGGTTCTTCTTCTTCCACCAGTTATAGTAGCTGCCATGTGTAGCCTATCAGGTGCTGAAAATGGCATTAAACACATAACAACATTATTTAGATGTTTACATAACAACATTATTTAGATGTTTACTTAAGTTAATAGCAAAAAAGTACACCATGCAAATGAATGTATTGGGTTTGTTCAGAAATTTGTAACTAAGAAGACTCGTCAAACCTCACTTTAATTACACTTTCCTATTGAGTCATTTGGTAATGAACAATGGTTTGGTGTCAGAAATTCCTGATGAAAATTGATAAATAATTGTGATACACTATGTAGAGAAAACACATGTCTGACTTCATTACTAAGTTTTATTTTCATTACAAATTAAGAAATTTGTCCAGTTTTTAAAACGGGTCTTTTGATTTTGTCAGAGATTTCCATAAATCCACTTTCACTTCTTTGCATGTGATATGTTTTCGAGTTTTGACTTGTTAATAGACATGATATCCATAGAACTGAATATTGTTTTGAAATGCAGCTTCATAAATATTGTGAGGAAATCATAATGTATATATGGCTACAGGAGAATTTTCTTGGGAAATATATATGCAAAGGACATATGTCTTTTAAGGGCTGAATTATGTTGTCATTGACTTAAACTTTTACCTTTGAAGATGAGTTTCAGTGCTAATGTAGGAAAATATAAGCTAGGTATGTTAGTGGAGTTTGTTATATTTTAATGCCGCTTAAACCTAAGCTGCTGTTTTTTTTTCTTTAGTTTTTCACTGGCTGGTGGATAGCCATTGATGCGGCTGCAACCCATCCTAACCAGGATGAATTCCCTCATGCCTGTCATACTTGTGGAGCCATAGGGACTGTAGCATTCTTCCTGTATGTAGATTAATGATGTCTTCATTATACTTATGTTCTCTAAGGTATAATACTTATAGTGCCATAGTTCATTGAATTTGATCATCAGTTTTATTGTTGATGCTATTTATTTTCCTCAATTTTAGTGTTGATCTGAAGACAATATTTTAAACTTTTAATATATTAATGAATGAATTTGATTTTGTGAATCATTTTGGAATAGGATTAATTCCACCTTTTTGGTTATAAATCTTTTTAGCATGATGGCATTCTGTACTGTCTTTGTGTTTGAGTATAATTTTATTAATGTGTTTAATAAAAACCATGATCTTTTAATGAACGTCTTGTTTTGTTTTCTGTGATACCTGTACATGTTTAATAAATTTCATATTTTGATGCTTTTTGAAGAAATATATTTGTTTAAGAATGCTAAATGCATTTCTGCAAAATATTTAGACTTTTGACAGACTCTCAGTTCTAAGAGAAATATTATCTATCATGAATCCCATGCTTAAATGTTTGGTTCTAATTCATATATTATTGTTTCTGTAGGAAAAGAAACCAATAGGTGTACATGTACATGTGTGTCTACATGCATTTATGTATCTGCATATAGAAAAAAAATAAAGGATTGATTTTTTTTGATTGCCCACTACAAATTTGCAGGGGCATATAGTATTTCACATTCATTCATTCAGATTCAATTTGGTTTAGGTCATTGTTGTTGAATGTTCATTTCCATGAACGTTTTTATATTTTTTATAAACCTCTCATAAGGCAGCGTGTATTCTGTTTTTGATGTTCATCCATTCTTCTGGCTGTTGCCAATTTCATTTTTGCTAAATAATTTGAGCTTTGCAGCATCTATAGTACTGTTACAGAGTTTTGTGGATGGCTTGTACTGTGGTAAGGACGAAGGTTATAGATTTCAGTGGTGACTGAAAGAAGAAAAGTGTTTGCTGCAAATTAACTGGAGCTCTCCATGATCTAAATTTACTCTACTTTGTGGATAGTTTGCACTTGGGCTAAGAAAAAGCCTGTTGATTTGGGAGTCAGATGTCTCGGTCACTGTGATTGAAAGAAAAAAAATTAATTCTGCACAAAAGTTTAGGTTATCTACCATGTACCTCTTCAAAAGTTATTGGATGACTACTTGTTGGGTAAGAAAGAAGCCTGACAGTTTGAGGGTCAAGAGGGCAAATGTCATGGTCACTAGCTGAAAGGAGAAAAATATTTTTCATGGTAACTTTAGTCCTAGACCATGTACCTTTACCTAAATTTGCAGAGGACTTGCACTTATGGTATAAATGAGGTGTCAGAAGGTCAAAGGTCATGGTCTTTGTAATTCAGAGAATAATGGATTTTGTAGAAGACAAAAAACTTGTGGTGAGTGGATGGCTGGCTCTTTTAAGGCAATAAAGAAACCTATTGGTTATTGGGTCTAGAGGTGAAAAGTTACAATCATGATAAGTCTAATAAGAAAATAATGGTTTCTGTAAATAAAGTTTGGTGTATTTAGGTCCTGTATGTAACTGTTAACGGGGGGGAGAGTATATAATGTGCCATTCAAATAATATTGTTCTTAAGACTTACACTTTCTATTTGTTTCAGAATAAACTCTGTTTCCAATGGTCAGATCAGAGGAGACTCGTACAATACAGGATGTTTAGGACAGACAGGTAAGTAACAAATTTTGTAGATCCATCTGAGGATTTTAGCATGTAACCAATTTGCATTAACAGTTACTAGCAAGTTATTTGTTATCAGACCTATAATTTGGTGAAATGGATGATGATTAATAGGAGAAAGATGCAGAGAACCACATTATTGTCTCTGTTCATATGCCTGTGCCCTAGGGATGGACAAGAAACTTTAATGTCTATGCCTGTCACCTTCCAGACAGTGGTGATGGAATTTTTGAGACAAAGCAAGTGGGTTTTGATAGCCAACTAGTGTACATACTTACCCAAAGATTTTGTTTAATTTTTATGAGCAGTGAAAAAGATCTTTCTGCATCTGCTGTGCTGCAGTTCAAATATGCAATTCCTTCTCTAGTTGCTATGTAAACGTTAAGCATTCATAATGGTAAATAACATATGCATTTTGACATTGCAGGATTATGCCTTCATAAACAAATCCCACTCCTTTACTGCTTCTAACCATTCCAAGTGTTACATAATCACATTTTGCCTTTTCATGACAACATGTGTTGAGTAAATCTGAAAAAATCTTTACTGCTGATGATGAGCTTACAAGTTGATCAGTAAGAAAAGTGACTTCAGCTGTCTCATGCAAGGCAGTGAAGTGAAATAGTTTTCAACACATCTTTGATTGACCTAACTTTCAGTAGTTTCAGTTTTTCCACATAGTGTACTAGTGGAAATTGGCCTAATAGGCTATTCAACAACAGGGCTGGCGATAATCTTACGGGAGAAAAAAACATGGCAGAACAGGTAGGTATGTGAAATTTGGTTCCTGTCATGGACAGAATGTCAGTGTATGAAATGTACAGTTTTTGTTTTTCCACTGCTTGAATTTAACTCTTGCATACTTGCAGAATGCTAGTTAACTGGAAAATGTGAGTTGATATTTCAAACTCTTGCATCTTTATGAGTGTTAAATTTTCCATTAATAAGACACCAAATCATTAGTGAAACTCCCTTAAATTAAATTCAGCAAAATGCATGGCATACTTGCAAAAAGTAAAATAAAATTTGCATTAGCGTGGATTCCTCTGCAATGATATAAGATTTGTAACATATAGTCTAATACTTTGTACATGTACCTACTGGTAACGCATAGTGAACTAAGACACAACCATTATTTTATTTAAGGGAAAGTAGGATATCTCTGTCATGTCCAACCATTTTGTTCACAAATATGGAAATATTTTATCTTTGTTTAAGTAAAATCTGTTACTGTTTTCCTTGGATCATATTTTTGTAGACTGGCCATTCACATGTATTTGTTTCACATATTATCCATAATATCCCCTACAAATGAAATGGTTGTCTAATATGTTAATGAGACTGGTTGTTTGTTGACCTCATATGGTCCAGAATTACTTACATGGACATGTGTTAAATGTTAGTTCAGTGCTACACATAATGACATGAATGCACTGCACAGTGTCTCCCCCCACCCCCACCCCCAACTTTTCAGATAAAGGTCTAACTAAACTTCGAAGCTGATTCTTTCACATTTGCAGGCAAGATGATATGGATCTTAATAGGTCTGAAATTAAAGATGCCAATTGGTTCCTGGGTATGTGAGTACCTGCCTGTTAATGCTAACCTGGGCAATGAAATGAGCAACCAGGTACCCGTTTAAAAAAAAGTATTCCAAAGGCAGAATGAGACACAGAATAATGATTACAGTTTGAGGCTCACGTCATGTGCACATTTATTTGTCATCACAGGAGCTCTTATGGCTGCTTCCAGTTTACTTGTCATATAAGTACTATTTAATCATACAAGGGAGAACACTTCTCTTATTTCTCGCACAACCTATTTAAGAATCAATGCTGATATTTAAAGCTAGGCCATCCTAACTTTATGCCTGTCCATGGTATGTGCGTTATTTTTCTTGCGACTTAAACATGCTTGTTTTGAGATCCTGATGACATTAACTAGGGAGTACCTTTCATCGACAGCGACAGTAAGTACTGATTAAGAAATATTCAACAAAATAAAATTTAAATATATACTACAATGCAAATAAAAGAAGCACAAAATAAATGTCCGGTTTAACTAATGCCATTTTTGCTTCAAGTTTGTGGCCTTGGAGCGAGTATCAGCTGTTAGTGTCAGAACCACTGTTCACATGTTTGTTTACTAGACTCTTTTTCGTAAGCAGGAAACCTGACATATTTTTTGTCACTGCAAATTCAACACAAAAACTTGGCTATTCTAACATGCACTTTTTATACCATGTTAGGAAAAAATGAATGAAATGGACAACTGCACAGAATGAATATTTTTCACTAAAATATTTAAATATAAGAGAAATCTTTGATATTTAATAACACTAAAACAAGAATCTAATAAAAATTGACCATGTGTGTAAATACGGTAGTTTTTGCATTAATTTTACTTGAAACAGTTCCAGGAAAACAAACAGGATTCTTGAATGTGAAACCACTTGTTATAGATTCATCCTATTTTGATATTATATACATAGCAGACCAGTCTAAATTGATAATAAATGGTGCCAGATATCATTAAAAAAAAACAGTCTGTATCAGTGTGACTGTTGGATGTTATATGACTAAAAAACAGTTAGTGGAGAGGGGTTTTGTTAAACTTAAAAACGTGTTGCACTGGACTGTTGTTAAGGGACAAACCATGGCGGGTTGAGGATAATACAACAGTCATCATTTGTGGACTTGAAGACTATTCGCGAAAGTTACTGTAGATATGTAGACTAGTTACAGTGAGTCCTATGCATAAATAATTTATCCATTTCTTTTGCGTCTATACTCTAGTATTAACTACTAATCCACATGGATTTAGCAAATTTGTGACAAAAAAATTTTCTGCAGATCCAGGTAAGTAATACGAGTAAACGTATCTTAAATAAAATAAATAAGTATGTTTTTTATACAGTTTTCTGTAATTATGGCATGTAATATGTACATTGCTCTTTTTATGCTCAGATTACGCTTTTTGCTACTTATGTTAGTAATAAATCATGCTTATATCTCTCTTGGGGTTTGGCATGTGTGAACCTACAATGAAGCATTTCAGGTACCTAGGTAACTGATTGTTAGGATTGATTATACCTGGCAGAAATTTCTGAAAATGTTTACATCTCTACCTGAAGTATGATTCCATTTGTTCCTTATTTCCTGTATGTGAAAGTTTTATTCAGATTGCAGTGTTAAAAAAAAAAATCATTAAATGTAACCACACCAATCTGAAAAATGCATCATTTTGGTTTAAAATAGATTTAGCAGTTGTGATTAATAGTTGTGATTACAAAAATTCCGGTCTTTGACAGTTCTTGGGGAACAAAATAAATTTGTTATTACACTATCAAGTAGTGTGTATCTTGTAGTCATGCTGATTTATACTAGTTCTTTCTGATAAAATGGTTAAATTGTAGCAGTGGATTTTGCAATTTGTTTTTTAGAAACCTTTGTCAAAAGCTAATAATCTGTTTTCCTGTTGACATTGGTTGAAGTACTTCTAGGAAAGTTTATTCAATACTGAAGTCATAAATTCTCGTTCCAGTCACTTTTGGATTTTTTTCTTCTAGTTTATTCTGTAACACTCAAGAATGGGCATCCCAAACTGCAAGCATGTCATAAAACTGTGTAAGAATATCAAACTAGATCTAAGCAAAACTTTGAAGGATAATTCTTTCACATTTTGTGGCAAAAGTTGGGTATTAGTAGGCCTAAAGTATGATTTGCTTTTGAGCACATTTGTTGAATTTAGAGGTTCAATTTCAGTTTCCTTTGAATTGTGCTCATGCGTTCATAATTGAGCTAGACCCATGTCATGGTTTATGTTGTAGTGCACACTGTCCACACATATATAGAGGTTTCATCAAAAAAAATGTATAGATTTTGTTTACAAAATTTATTTTGCTGGTGATGAGCTAAGACTCCATTGTTTCTATCTAATATGATTATGCTTTCATAACAAACAATATTTGTCAACATGAACCTTGGTTATTCTTGTCCTATTTCTATGCTTATTTTCACAGATCTACAGTCAGTTTAGAATGTTTGTGGATACATGTATGTTTATCAGAGACCTGATACAGAGCTCCTATAGCGGTAATTGGTATCCAGAAGTAAGCTTGTATGCTGAGATATTCGTGAATCTTCTTAAGGATGAATTCATAAAATACTCCCCAATATTCATGGCAATGAAGACAGAATTAAGGAACATAAACAGCTCTTGTTTGAGACAGTGAAAGGAGGTAGCCCCAGTGGCTGAGTGGTCTAAATTGCTCAACTGTACCTAACAAACTTTTTGTATTTCTTTTATTGTTCATTTCATAGCTGCATGTAATTTTTGCAGACTATTATAAATTCACCAGTGGTTTACTAGTCATATTGGTAATGTATAAATGATGTGGAAATATTTTACTGTCCAACATGCTGATATTGACAGATTGTTTTTAATGCTTTTATTTTCTTGAAGTTTATGCTCTGGGAATACTGATGTCAGACTGTGCGCTTTAACTTTTAGCTCATTTTACATCTTAAGGGTGTAAAATAATGAAAGGACTATTCATAAATCCCAAATGGTATAAATTTCCATGTTATATTAATGCTGAATGTACAGTGTTCATTCAACTTTGTAATCTGTGGATCAGTGGTTTCATTCTTTCCTGAAGTAATTCATTTTTTGTCTAAAGTATCACTCATTGATGATACATGAGAACTTTGCCATTTGCGGGGGATACATTCATGAGATCTCTGCCAATGGGGAATTCTACAAATAACGTACTGTACCAATAATACAGTGTTAAATATATTTAATTTATACATAAATTGTGTACCTGACTTTTGTTATTTTTTTAATTAATAACCCAGATGTTTACTAGACTCTGAGTTCAGGAGTTAGTGGAATTTTCCATTGGAAAATTTTGGTTTTCCAGAACAATCTATTACATCATAGGTCAAGTGTGTATTTTGGTAAACAGTTATTTATTCCAGTTTCATATCGGTCTTTTGGAGTCAATGATCATGGTTTGCAGTTATGTTCAGATATAATTTCAGAAGAATTATTTATTTAAATTACTCATTGGAATTAGAAAGTGCTAATTGACTTGTTTGACTGAAATACTACATGAATTATTGTGCACTCATTCAAAGATATTCTAGATTGTATCATTGTGGCACATCAGGACATTCAAGACTATTAGAATTCATTCAGAACATTCTGTATGTTTGGATCTGTGATAGGGCATTTAGGATAGTTTGAGATTTAATTCACAATACCGTGTCTCTTTAATTTTCACTTTGTAACTTACAGAAATAAATTATTTGTTGATCTTATTAAACTTGTTTGTTTTGCCTCTCAGTTACTTAGTCATAACAACAGACTTACACGCAAAGGTGGATTGTTCCTGACAAAAAAACAACCACATTTTCATTATAAAAGAACAATGTAATAATTCAGTAAACAAATGATTAATATGTATCTTTTTGTAATAATGCAGTAAATATGTTATATGTAAAATAAATGTAAAATAAACTAAAAGCCTTTCAATGGACTTGACTTTAATGGTGCACAGGTAGAGAGCATGAGTTGGCATGACAAACTGTCAATCACAAATCCCAAAAAGCTGAATTTCCTGTATTTGTGGATGTGAAATAAATGTGAATAGGACCCTAATTTTGTATTGAATGGTCAAATGTTTTAACCTAAAAGTATATGGCAGTATTGTTGATGATCAGGTATTATACAACTAGTCAAGGAGTAAAGCAAAAATATCAGACCTGTCAGCTTTAGTGAAATGGGAAGAGTGATATCTTATTCTGCTCTATATTTACAGCTGCACGTGTGTGGTTGTTCATCGGTTTTCTGCTGGGGTTTGGTGCCTTGATTGCAGCCTCTTGGATTCTCTTTGGGTTGTATGTTGTGCCTGGTAAGTAGTGCTCCACACAAGATAGTTTATACTTACGGCAGATAATTGCATTTACTCCCTGTAATGAAAACGTTATCTCCATTATAATAACTTGCATAAATTATTGAAGAAGATAAGAAATTATTTCATATTAGTGCTTGCCAAACTCATCATTGAAAATAAAAGGGCATTGCTTTATGTATAACAATATTCAGAAATTGCAACAAAAGTCAATAGGCAGTGTATATATTTGTACCAGTGTAGTTTAAAAGTTAACAGACAATGTATATATTTGTACCAGTGTATTGTAAAAGTCAACAGGCAGTTTATATATTTGTACCAGTGTATTGTAAAAGTCAACAGGCAGGGTATATATTTGTACCAGTGTAATGTAAATGTCAACAAGTAGTGTGCATATTTATACCAGTGTGTCGTAAAAGTCATGTTTATAGTTTAGTTGGTTACTTTGCTATAAGCCTTAGGAATGCACCTAGGGCGTAAATCAAGCATCACCTGTACCTGAATTGAGAACTGTTAAACATAGGGTGGGTGTATTGTTGTTATTGTTGTAGGGTTTAATGCCATTTTTCAGCACACGATATGCTTTACATGGCGGCCAGTAGTAATGGTGGTGGAAGAACCCTGGAAAACCCCGGAAAGAACCACCGACCCACAAGAAGCTACTGGCAAGCTTTCTCACATACCCACATTGGCTGAATCCGAGACTCGAACCCACGCAGGCAGAGATGAGATGGCAGTGATCCGTAACGGAGAGTGCTTTAAGCCACTCAGGGCCCCGGGTGTATTGTATGCCATTCATGGTATTCCTGTTCCTCATTGAATAAAAGTCAGGAAACTAACCTTTTTAAAGTTTTATTGGCCCACAGGAATCTGAGCCAATGATCTCAAAATCTTCCACCCTGTGATTAATTAATGAGTTGGTCCATGCTTTATCAGAATGTGCTTGTACACTGCTTTAAGTTTTTATTGACTTTGAATATTCCTTAGCAAGTAGTAAAGAATTGAAAATCTCATATTTTTTATAGCAAACAAATCTTGAAATCATAAGAAAGGCAAGGTCTCGATTATGGATCAGAACTAATGTCAAGGTCTTTTTTCTGTATGTATTTGTAATATGTGGGCAAATTACTGCCAATTGTGGCACATGTAACTTTAAAGTCTTTCAGATATATTTTTTTCACAAAAGTTTTTGTTCAGTTTCTTCACCATTTTTAACCCAGAAAAGTTGGAACTTGTATCATATTTGCTTGGTTTTCATTTGATATTTGCATGATAGCAGTTGCAGATTTATATGCTTATTTTTTTAATAATTATATATTTTTCTTTGTCTTTTTCAGCTAAACAACCAGAGTGGCCAGGTGTTGCAGTTTTTCTTCAGAATGCATTAATATTTTTCAGGTAACTATTGTATTTATCAGTTCTCAGTTAAAGTACTTACACATGTACTTACTCATGCATCTAAATGTACATTTTTAAATGGATGAATATGGCCCAGAAGGAAAGAAGATATATGAAAGAAGCATGGATGTATTTATACTCACATGTGTAGATGGATGGAATAACTTTGGCTTGGTTGTATTATCACATATCAGCTTGAAAGATTTTGATTGGAGAGATATGTTGATAGACAAGATAGATCGATCTGTCAATCATATGCTACACGGTGCCATATAGGGTTTACTATGCAGTCATCATTGCTTACCATTGTCTTGTCTAATCATCAGTGACATCACTTGCAAAGATGTGGCAGGTATTACCTCAGTTCTGCCTGTGAGATGCCTTATTTTACCCCAGGTCAAGCCCCCATTTTCATAATCTGGTCAGCTGAGGCTAAACTGCATAATAGCTAAAGGTTAGACTTGAGTATACAAGTATAAGGCCAGTGTGACTAATTAACAATTAATCCTTGTCATTGCATTTATCTTGTGAAAAGGACTGCTCTTTGAACATACTTTCAAAGAAACCATGTGCTACAGTGTGTGTATATAAGTACTAGCAATTTATTGGCAAATAAATGATGCCATATTTTGTTGTAACGTATGATTCCTAGGACTTTATTTTAATAGTCAAATCTGCATTCACAAGTTACTGTACATGTGGCAACTGTTTTTCCCACATTTTATATCCCACTATATTTCCTTAGTTTTAACTCTTAAGGCATGTAACACTGTTTACTAAATTAAATATTTACTCTGAATTAGTTCTTTGGGGGACACATATACTGCATGGTATATTTTGTTTTATTCGTTTTAATTTAATATTGGTAATTAAAGTTTACAAATATAGTAGAACAATGCCATGTGTTTACTGGCTGAGTTTCTGTGGCAGAAATGGAGATGCGATTCTGTTTGCAGAGAAGATTACACAGCATTCACAGTGATCAATAATGGGATTGAAACTAATTGGTGACAATTTAAAAAAATTTTTTTTTTACAATAGTACTGTTGTTGGGGTTTAGCAAACCTGAAATTCATGTGAAAAATGTTTAATCTTAACAGTATTTACAAGTGATAGAATATGGCATCTGTGGATTGCATATGATATATCTATTTATGTATGGTTTTTTTGAGAATTGAAAATTGACAGACATAATGTAATAATCAGGAGTTCTCTGTGAAAAAGTCAGGAGATTTGAGATCGGGAGGTAGGTGTTGAAATACTTCCACAATCTGGAGGTTTTTCTCCTGGCTTGAGAGTTGACAGATATGAACTGCCTGGGATTGTGGAATTTCAGTCATGGCTTGTGAGTTTATTTAAGTCACCAGCTTGGGGCGTGTGTCAAAAAAAGTTTGAGCACTGGTAATGTTGCGTAAACTCATCTCAAAGGAAAAAGATACTTCAGACATTGGGATATGATTGGTTGGTGGCAGTGAGTAGAAGTGCACAACAGTTTCATAATTTGGTCCATCCTTCAGGGGTGGAGCTTGGGGATTGGGGATAAAATATATGGTATGTAATTCAGTATAAAGTATTTATTGTGTAATGTGCAAATCTTCCTATTCTGTTTCAGAAAAAAGCATTAAATTTGGGATTATGAGTTGGAGTGGTGTGTAGATATGCATAATGATTGTTTTGCTGACTTGGCTGTTAGTTCATTTGAGCCTGTGCTATCACACAGTGTCCCTCATCCATTGTCTAGTATTATCTGTCCATCAATATTTGCTTGTTATCACTCTGGAGACCTTGTTTCCCCTTTGATTTAGATCAAGCTTTGATGATAGGTTTATATCAGTATCTTGGCATTTTTGCATATACACAGGATCTTCACATGATTCAACCTATTACGAGGTTAATAAAAAATAAAAAAAAAGCTTCACATGATAATGAGGTGATCTTACTTCTGATTGGTTGAGGATTTATCTCTCTGGAGACCATATTTCTGATCCAGTTTTTACCAGACTTGGAATCTACATTTATATCATCAAGATCTTGGATGAATGGGATAATGAGTGAGATCTTCTGATGATAATGAAGTGATCTTGGATGAATGGGATAATGAGTGAGATCTTCTGATGATAATGAAGTGATCTTGGGTTAAATGGGATAATGAGTGAGATCTTCTGATGATAATGAAGTGATCTTGGATCTGATTGGTTTAGAATTTGACCACTCTGGAGAACGTATTTCTGATCTCATTTTGATAAAACTTGATATATGCGCTTATTAAATTCTTGCAAGAATTTGATAAATGGGCAAGATTCATGCATATTATTGAGATTATCTTGCAGCCAGAGCTTGTTATCACTCTGGAGGTCTTATTTCTAATTTAATTTAGATCTGACTTTGAATATAGACTTATAAAGATTTTAAAAAATATTTCATTATGTTGATAATGAATTTGATCCATGTATATTAATGACGTGATCTTGCTTCTGGTTGACAGAACACTTTTGGAGACTCGATTTCTGATTAAATTTGGTATATAAACCCATGTCATCAAGATGGCTTATAAGCTTTATGAGCATGATAAATACATATCAATGAAGTTTGATCATCTCCTTAAATAAAAGATTGTATTCATTGGAAGAGCTCTTTACCACTCAAATGATGGAGTTTTAGTCATACTTAAGGTAAATTGGCTAATATGCTAGACCGATGCACATTTATAATATGATCTTCTATCCGATTGGTCAAGTTATTTACATTTTAAAAAAGTTTATTATAGCAATTTGATTGTACTTGGTAAAAAGACTTATATGATCAAGATTTCTCTTGAGTATGATAATGAGCGATATTCTTTCACACTAATGATCTAATCTTGAATTTGATTGGCTGAATTTGTCAAGACACTAGCAAGATGATTTCTTATAAAACTTTGATGTCCTTACTAATTACTCTTTCATCACCAAGGCATTAGATTAGTTGGAACAAGATCTATGCATATTTATGTGTAATCTTGTGTCTGATTAACTGTTCTTGTTGTCACTTTTAGACCAGATTATTGTTGGATATTGCTCAGTTGTATAATAACGTGAGATATGCACATATGAAATAATTTTGTATCTAATTGGCTGAACTTGTGACCTTTCTGGCTCTAGAGAATATATTTTGTATCCAATTTCTCTGAAATTTGGTAAATAGGTTTATATCACCATGTTGCCATCACGTATGTGAAAAAAGTAATGTGCATATTGAAAACTGCATTTTTCATTACATGTACATCCATCAGTAGGAAAAGGATTAGTCACGTTTGAGGTTTACTATTTAATGTTTAATACAAGAATAAGAGTGGTAATATCAGTTTCAAGTAAGAAATTACAAATCATAGAATGAAACTGAATAGTATGTAAATGCTCGTTAATATAGCACTAAACAATATTTGGCTGTGGCTGTATTTCTGGATTGTACTCTCTCACTTTTGAGGCCAACTGTTACCAAAATCATGCGTCATAATCATTAATATATACAATTTTCTAAACTGACTAGAGAATAAAAAAAACTGACTCAGTTGAAAATTGACATGACATAGCTGAGCCATCGGTTATTACCTCCTTAAGAGTTACACGTATTGCCCCTCCCTGCAACACGTGAAATCCTTAAAACTAGCACTTTTTAACCTCATACAAGATCAATACTAAACATTTCATATTTAAGCTGAGTAAAGTTACATCCCAGATATTACTTTAATGAAATGAATTGTGGACCATAAAAAATAGACTGATTTACCACAAAATCATTAAATTCAACAATGTCAGTACATAGAAAAATTCAGGAGAAAATTTTCAGCCACTTATGCATATTTGTAGGATAAAACATAATTTTAAACATAACTAATACAAGTGTTTCTGTACTAGAATCGTCCTCATGAGCATACAGTGATCAAGAATTTTCTGTAGTTCTTTAAATAATGAAGAGAAACATAAACAAAGAGATTGGAAATTTCTTTAATAAAGAGTTACCTCATGGCCAGTGATACAGAATTATTTAGTGCTGACTGGTGTCTGCATAGATGAGATTAAGACTCATACTTCTTGCTGAACTTTGATTTGTTTCTATGTGTCTTTGGATTTATTTGTACTAAAGCACAGAGGAAAAATAAACCAAGGAAAGAAGAATAAAAATATATATGATATCTTGATCAAAGATCTGCAAATTATTTTTGTGTAAGGTGCAGCATTAGAGGGAGGAGGTATTGGATGACCTCAGTGGTGTTCCATAATCATGTGACAGTCTTGATTTTGTTTATGGATATATGCCATTAAGTGGTTGTAAAGTTCTTTGAAGAGTTCAGTCTCAGTCCTTTTGCTGAGTTTGATACCATCCAGTAGATATTACTCTTTTGAGAAACTTAGAATTTTTTATATCATCCAGGACTGTTTACACATTTACACATATTGTTCAATTTGCGTCCTTTAGCAGAGCTGTGACACCATGTTGGACACTCACTTTTGTTTCAACACAATAATTTGTTCAGTTTCATGAAAATTGTATATGCAGCTCTATACTGATGTAACAAACATGGTTTGATTATCAGTTGATGTTTGCCAAAATTCCTAGGAGTTAAGGTTGAAACAGACTTGTTTATCGCTTGATTTTTGACATAATTCATTGGAGTTATGGTTGAAACTAGGATGATTATTACTTGATGTTTGACATAGATCATTAGAGTTTTGGTTCAAACAGTGCTTTGATTATCAGTTGATGTTTGACATAATTCATTGGAGATATGGTTGAAATGGCTTGATTTTCAATTGTTGTTTGACATAATTCATTGGAGTTATGGTTGTAACAGAGTTGATTATTAGTTGATGTTTGATATAATTCATTGGAGTTGTGGTTGAAACAGTTGATTATCAGTTGATGTTTGACATACTTGATTGGAGTTACAGTTGAAACAGAGTTGATTATCAGTTGATTTTTGATATAATTCATTGGAGTTATGGTTGCATAATGTTGAACTCTCTTGGGTTCCAAATATCTGTGTTTTAGGTCATCATTAGTATCTTGCTTTACAAATATACAATAAATGTTTTCTGTGTCACCATTGTCACCTAGCCCTTTCCTTTACAAATCTATACTTCTATGCAGTGAAAAGTGGGCAAGATAAATTCCTGGAATTTTTTTATTCTCCTTCTTTTCAGTACCATCATTTTCAAGTTTGGAAGAACAGAAGATCTGTGGGCATGACAAATCCAAATTTGTCATGCTGAATTTCAGGAGCAGTTTTTGGTTTTAAAAGAAGTTGTGAATGAAGAAGAATTTGCATATATCTGCCTGGACATTAACATTTTGTATTATGTTATAGTGGGTGTATTCTTTGTAAAGATTTTTGTATTGTAAACCTCATAATATTTGTTAGCATAAATGTTTGACAATTTTAGACAAAAAAAGCTATTATCCATTTCAGCATGGTCTAATAGTTTATCTGACTTCCAGGTTTTGGAAAAAATCCTTAAGCAATAAACCTTAACAGTACAATAGCAGAGTTAATTTGGAGTAGGTAATTGACTTTTCAGATTCGGTTATGTGTAATTTTCAGTGGCAGACATGGAAATGTACAACTCTGCCATTTTTACAACTCATTATGGGTTATATTCTCTGAGTAATGTGTATGACTGGTATTTCTTTGTACAAAATTTAATTTGTAATAGGAGCAAACTTAAGTAAAAGTACAACATTTACAGGTTTTTCCCACAAAATTACAGTGATGGTAGATTTGTTTATTAATTTTGGCAACTGGTTGCCTGCTGTAATTCCAACTGAAACTGGCATTTAAATAAAATAATGGCACTGTCATGTTGGCTAGGTTTATGGTTACCATTTTCAATTTGGTGAAATATATTTTTGGGAAACTGGAATGGTATGCCTGTTGTATTGTGCAAAAATAGTCTCTAATATCATTAAAGAAATATTCTTTATCAAGTATCTTTAATCAGCAGCTATTTTAAGGTCCTTTAAACCAGATTATTGTAGAAATTAACTTCATTTAGACCTGCTTTTCACTTCCCATCGATGACTGGTTTGATTGTAAATTGCACTAAACTTTTGTCTTAAATTTCCCTTATCTAGATGGAAACTTCCATCACTCATGTTGAGAAATACATTTTTGTATAGGATATATTTTTATGGAATATGAACTCTAACACCGCCTCATTGTTTTATCAGCATTGTATCCACTTCAGTACAGTCTGAAGTTTTAATTACAATTAGTGGTTTATTAGCTGGCATTTGTATGAAGATATTATGCATAGGTGATTCTTTTCCTTTTTTATTTTGTTGCATATTTATTTATGTAAAAACATAGTTTATGTATGTATATGTACGTTTCATGGACATCATTTCCATATTATTTTTGGCTTGTTCCTTATCTGATTTTGTTATAGACATCATAGATTTATATACTGAGTGTGTCATTTGTTAGGGTTGTGCAAAACATAACCAATCTTGTCTTAAGCACTATTAACTATTCATACCCTTAAAAAATGTTTGTTTGCTTTCCTGAACGTTTTGAGATATTTCCATGAAATTTGGTATGCTTTTGTTTTATGCACATTGTATCCTATTAAATATTGAGTCTGATTTTTTAGAGTTCTTCCCAGATTTATACAAATGACACTAATTAGACATCAAATTAAATGACTAATTTTCAGAATCCTTTTGACAGAATTTGATATATGCATACTGGCTTTAAGGGCTTTTAAAATAGAAAAGTCTTTAATAACTTTTTTTAAATAAACTAACAGAATTTGACCAAATTTGACAAGAAGTGTCATAACTTGAAGAGATTTTATATTTATTAAAATGGTTCCAACTTGACTAAAAATAGTAAACATTTACACAAATTTCATGAAAAATAATGAACAGAATTTGATACAAAAGTGTCAAGACATCAAGGCATTTCAATATTCAGCAAATGATACTGATGTGCCAGCACATACAGATGAAGATACCTATACTAGAGAAAGTTTCAGTAATTGTTTTCATAACATATGCAATCAACAGTACTGAAAGACATTTGTGGAGAAAGCATCCTACTGACCCAAAGTTCTTGGCTAACCATTCTTGCATTTGGCTCTTAAAATGATGCCAACATGGTGAGTCATTTCAGGGTCTCTTTTTGCAACTTCAATATCTCGTATCTCAGGAATATAATGGAATTCTCTGTGTAGCATCAGAGGAGACTGGGTGAAAATTTGATATTTATCAAGAGATTCGGCAAAATTTGCACAGGTTATTTTTGTTTTTAAATTCCAGAAATCTGTATTGGAGAAAAAGTCTTTGTAGAAAGAATAAATCTTGCAAATGACCTCATTGCACAGTGGTTTTATTTAAAGATAATTTTAAAGGATATAAGCTATACTTCTGTCTACAAATGAGATTTCTTTAAAACATTTTAGGGAAAAGAGAAGCATGTATAGTATTGAAAAAATGAATAATCAGTGTCATTCAGCTATTAAAGTTACTTCAGAAAAACTCACAAAAAGATGAGAATGTTGAAAATAGAAGTTTTCACCCATTGCTAGATAAAGATAAAAATAAAACAAATTCTTAAAGAGATAATACTTGAATATTTTGCGCAGCTGTTAAGAAGCTTCCTTGTTCAAATAATGCATAAAACAGACAGTAACCATGTTTGATATTGAGAAACCCAAGCTGATAATATGTTGGATAAGGTCAACTAATGCAAAAACTGAAAACCTGACTCATTGTGAAAAACAATAAAAAATCAAAACTGCTTCTTCTTAGAAGACTTCAGCTTTTTCTCTTGTATACCATGCAGAGTCCATTATTTTAAACTGTTTCTTATGTAATCATTGAGTTTGTAATTTAAACTAATTTTCTAAAATGGACCCTCACCGTTGTTTTTAGATAGCGTAGCTTTTTTTGTGAAACTTTATTTTTAAATTTTCATGATGCTTGTTTAATAATATTGACATACTCATGTTATAGTTTGACTGTTATGATTTACAGATGCTGTTCTTAGCACACACATATATGAACACTAATCTTCATCTCTCACTCACCTTCTGAAGTCGGTGAACATTACCAGAAGTCTTTGTGTCGTTGTCTTTATTGATCAGGATTGTTTTTGTAATAATAACTGAGATAAACATTCGCGTCTGTACATTTTTGTACATTTGTTGAGATTTCCAACTTCTCTGTATTTTAAAAAAAAGCACTCATTGAACTTACTATATTCTTAAATGTGGAACTTAAATTTAGAAATCGATATCCTAAGTGACATATCAAGGAAGTACATCACAATAGTAGGTATTTAACCAGACAGTATGTCGTGAAAGCATGCAGTCTTTATTCACTTTTACCTTATAATAGGTAAATGATTAGACTTGATAGTGTCCCTTGGATATTGTTCTGGTGATGGCTATTCTTTTAACAATAGTAGAAAATGTTTAAAAAGAAACTTTAATAATTTTGTAAATAGCACTTCGAATTGTAATATAAATTCTCTATTGACATGAAGAAATTTAGACAATTATGAAAATGATATAGAGCAGTCTGTGTATGATAACAAAGGGCAATAAATAGCAATTCCTCCCAAGTTGTGTTTTACTGTATAAATTTATTTATTATCAATTTTAAAAAAACTCAGTCATCAGTATTCTCAGTACTTTGATGTTTGTGATGTAAATTGGCAATTTTGCATCAGTTGACAATTAGTTCTTCAAAATCATGTTGAACTTCAAAAATACTCCGAGTTAAATATTGTAAAGTGCCTATTTTGGGGAAGCTGTCACCTCATGGAAATTCATAACTTGGAGACATGTTTATTTTCTTCATACAGATGTTCTGGATTTTGTTTTGCTTATAGATTTTCTTTTCTTTTGTTAATAAAGATCATAGTTAAAGAATTTTCACAAGCAAGAAGTGTTTTATGTGATGAAACCATGTTTTGGAAAGATAATACATGTGTCAAGTAGATTTCCAACTTGAAATTTTCTAATTATAATTTGCTGGTATACTGTAGATACAACCATACTGCCAGTTACTTATGGTCTTTCAGTGATGTCCTATTATCAGCATTTATTCTAAGCATTATGAAAATCAATCCACAACTGAGAAACAAGTATCATAGAAATTATTCTGTATCCTACATACTTGTTGCGTGTTTTGTGTGTGTTGGTGTTGGCAGTAGAGGACTTTTCAGTTTTCTTTCCCAATTACATCTCATAGCAGCATATTGCATTTGAAGGGGCATTGTTCTAGTGAATCTGAGTGGACAAGAAATAGAGATGAATAGCTGTTTCATATTACAAAAATGTATTTTTAGTATTGGTAAGTAATTTGCAAATAAGTAGAAATGGGTAGTGGTAGAATCATTGGAAGGGAAATGTTATTTGTCACCTTCACCTATGTGATCAAAATAATAGATCACTTGAAAAAGTACAGATTTTTATGCTTTCACTGATACAGCATGATGTCCCACCCAGTCACATTATCCTGATACCAGGCCGACCAGTCCTAACACTAACCTCTTAATGCTGAGCATCTAGCAAGGCAGCTGTTAGTACCATTTTTGTAAGTCTTTGGTATGACTCAGCCAGGGTTCGAACCCACGATCTACCGCTTCTGAGGCGGACGCTCTAACCACTAGGCCACTGGAGCGGTCTGTGACTTCTTGTCATTTCTTGCTGCATTTTGTATCAACTCTGTCATTTCATATAAACGTAATTGCTAGGAAAATTTGACCATGTTGAAATCCAAGCTCTTTTAAAATACTTTTTTTTTATCTGTCAAGTGACCACAAATTGGATTAGAAGAATATGAAGAACAGTGAAATTTATAATCATCTAAATAAGTTACAAACACAGTTAAAACATTAGTCTGTTTTTGTTAAACCGATATATGACCTTTTAAATATTTTGAACAATCTTTATAAAATCATAGCATACTTGGTGAGAAATAATCTTTATTTGTTAGGCGTTTCTTACCTAGAGGATGAGAAAAATTTAAGACAAACCTTCATAATGTTGTCTCGAAGATGAATTATAAGACAAGGTTTATTGGGATTGACACAGAGGGAAAGAGAGAATGTAAAGAATTATTTCAAAAAGTTTCAGTTTGTCTGATTCCATGAGCATTTGTTTCCTCACAAACAGAATAAAAATCAAACAATTTTCAGCAATTCCTCCACTGTGGCTACATCAGTTTAATTAAAACCATTTGCCTTGACATATTTATGGCAAGTTGTTTTTCTTCAAACTATTATTTGCAGAAATGTGAGTATTAAAGTGAAAGAGTAGATGTACAAATAAATTAATGAAGATAAAGAATTATAAAATGTATGAATTTACACATGAATGAGAATAGGAGAATAAAATGTATTCATTTTGTAGATGGACATCTTAACTGTAGTGAAACTAGGAAGGAAATGCAGTTGACAGGTGTAAATTATAATGAGAGTATATTACTTTTGAATGGAGTGTTTCTTTTAGAGTTATTATTAAACCAAGTAATAAAGCAATTATCATATCCAGTGGCTAGTAGGCAGATGAAATATAAACTATCAGCACAGCTGATTTACCACTAATCTCCCCTATCCAAAATTAGACTTAGAGGCAATAAAGCAGGATATTTATTTTATTTAATCTACTATCTCTGGTTTCTCTTTTTTCCTTGTGTGTTCACTTGACAAACTATTATGAGCAGAGCAACATAATTTATCGAGCAGTTAAGCAGTTCTCAAATTATATAATAAATAGCCATTGTAGTTAAAATACCTTATGTAAAGCAACATGTTTTTATGTGATAAATTGAGGATTAAAATTTGTTGTTATATTTTTGCATGATGTAAGAAGTATTAATGTTTAGAACAGGTTTCAGATGATGCATGTAATTGCTTTCTACTAATGATTTCTTGATGGCCAACACTATAGAGTATTTGATAGCTTTGTCCCCACAGGTGAAACCTTGTCAGATTTCATGTCACTTGAAGGATCTTGTGCACCAACAGTGTGACTGTCCACTATGCCATAAACTTGTGTCATTGAAATTGCACCATCACTTTTCAAATTTCCACACAAAATGGATTGCACACCTGATATTTGTATATTTTTTAAATCATTTTGTTGCACCTTTCCAGTATTTTTTAAAATAATTTTATAGATAGCTTATAGTGTACAAGCTTATTTGTAAATAGAAGGTGCATAATTATTGTTTTCAAAGTTATTCACAGTAGATATTATTTTTACACACATGCACAAAAACATGTTATTGACAATATTGAAAATGTACAAAAGTTGAACTTTGTAAATACAATTCTAGGTTGCTGCCTGCAGCCTTCATTGCATGTAATATTTTCTGTATACCCTATATACTCACTTATATGTCTGACAAATCCAACTGCACACCCTGATCTGCTGTTCAGTAATGTGCTGGCAGATCTGGGTCTGTGTAATTTGTTGGAAGTAATCAGTAGAATAAGCAACATGGACCCTGAGCTGTAGGTACATTGAGCCACAGCGTTTCAGGATCTTTGTTGTTTGTGATTTTCTTCACCTTATAAATGAGTACATATGTACATGCTGTTCTATTCATCTTTGCAAAACAAGGGCTGATTAACTTGCATGTGAAAGAAGATCCAATACATAATTTAATTATCTGGGTTCATTTAATTTATTTCACAAATATTTCAAACTCTGAGTTACTCAGCTGTGGGTCACAATACACCCACACTTCTGTGCTATGGACTATTATTTGTAAGCAGTGTTGAATAATACTAGAATTTTGGTTTCAACAACCTTTTAGCTTTGTGCCAAAAACATCATCCTAAGATGCACCCACATTACAACATTGACAGCCATTGATCAGTTGGTGGTGGAATTAGAGCTGAGACCAGATTTTTAGCAGTACTTAATTGACCCTGTAAGATAGGTCAATGCAATGTATATTCAGCACAGAACACATCCTTATCCCAAGATGTACTTGTACTGCAAGTTTGGTTTTGGTCTATGTATTGAATATGATTTACAGCCATTCATGGGGAAGGATAGGTGGATTCATGCTTGAATGGAAAAAGTTTTTTTACTTAAGTTTCAAGTTTTATCCTATTTTGTATGAAATTAAGGAATTTTATATTATTCTAGACAAAGTACAGGTAAGTGTCAAATTTTATAAACTTTTGTACATAGGAGTATTGTGATTTTCAATATTGCTGCATGTCAGTGGTCAGGTTTGGTAGTCAGAACTGGTTTTTTCCCCAGGAAAGAGGTTACGTTTATATATTGGATGCTTACACAACATCAAGTTACGTTGTGATGATTACAGTGCCATTTGTGACAAAAGTGCTTAGTTTAAAAATTGTATTCATAATTGGCTATTTATTATTCATTATTGTTAACATTGTAAGAATCAGATTCAATTTTCATAAAACATCTGAAGTTTGAATAAAACATGGTTCAAACTTTGCATGTTTATTATTTGTAAATGACTGTACAAACTTGGAGTTGTGTGTGTGTATATATATATATATATATATATATATATATATATATATATATATATATATTTCTTCACACTCAAAAACACACACAGAGATTGAAACCCTGCTATAACAAGATAGTATCAACAAATTGCCATCATGCAATGCATCATATCTTGCAATATCCAGCAAAGTCAGTTAACTTAAGAAATATTGCACATCATGTACAAGATCGAGAAGGTGGAAGGGTCATCTGCAAAAATAATGGTGTCATTGATGCAATTACTAGTTTCATGTATATTAAATGAGAAATGATGAAAACAGTTATTAAATGTTTAATATTTATTTTTTGGGGTAGAGAATCCTTTTTTGGGACATAAATTTGTACAAGAAAATTGGCATCCATAATAGTAATTGCAATGAAAATATGCACAAAGAAGCACATGTTCCATCATTTCTTTCCAACATCCCATTACAATCCAACTTTCCAATTTTTTTCCAATACACCAACACTAGCTTAGAAAACACCATATTTTCCAACACATTCATATTTGCTGGATATATTCCTAGGGTCTGATATTTTTACAGACAGTAAGATGCATATATCAGACATTGGGAGTTAATAAAAATGATTTATGCTTCAATAGTACCAAATATGTGTTTTGTGTTTTTTTTATATATTATATTTTTAACATAGCTTCAACAGTTTTTGTCATATCGCTACATCTACAGTGTTTACTTTTATAGTGATGTATAGCACTGGGGCATCATGTTGTAGACATGTGGCATCATGTCCCACCCAGTCACATTATCAGGACACCAGGCCTAACACTAACCTCTTAATGCTGAGCACCAACTGAGGCAGCTGCTCTTACCATTTTTACACATCTTTGGCTCCACAGGGGTTCTTACCCATGACCTCTTGCATCTGAGGAAGGTGCTCCAACCACTTAGGCCAGCTGAATAAAAAATCATTCAAGAGTTCATGAGTATTGATCTTTTACTGTACACAAGATGAGCACTTGGACAGGTGTGTAAACTGCCTAAGCAGAGTTTGGGAATAAACCATTTAATAAAATGGGCAAAAAAGATCTCCACAAAAACTTTCAAGTCATTCTCTGAAATACATATGAAAATATAAATGAATACCCAACATTATTTTGAAATTTTATTTATGATGATTGCATTACTTAATAATAATAATAATAATAATCAGGACTTTGTATAGCGTTTCATCTTTAGAAGCTCTAAGCGCTTTACAACATTAGACAACACCTATAACAATAAAAAACACAACATACAATGATATTATTACAAAAAACAAACACCATGAAATTTAAAAACATAAACAACATGCTTAAAATATTTAAGGTAGGGAACATTATTAGGTCTTTAAGCTTGTTCTTGCAGTCGAAATAAGTGAGTTTTGAGAGCACTCTTGAATGGGATCACTGTCTTTGTGTTTAAATTCAGTGGGCAATTCATTCAACGTTGCTGGGCCCTGATATGCAAAAGAACGTCCATATAACTTTGTTTTGTAGTGGGAATAATGAGTATATGATTGTCAGAAGAGGAGCGTAAGTATCTTGCTGGTGTGTACACATGGGTGAGGTTGGATAGGTATGTTGGACTGGAGTTTGTCAGAGAAACATAGCACAGAGAAAAAAATTTGTGTTTGATTCTGGATTGAATGGATAGCCCGTGTAGGGTACAGAGCAGCGGGGAGGTGTGCTCTGATCATGGTACTCTAAGTATGATTCCGAGCAGCTGTGTTTTGAAGTTTCTGAAGTAGATATTGAGATGAACCAGACAGAATTGAGTTACAATAGTCCAGTCTTGAAATTACTAATGAACATATAAGTGTTTTAGTGGCACCAACTGAAAGATATTTGCAAATGGAGCTGATGCGTCTCTACTCAAGATATGCAGCCTTGCATATGTTCATGACATGTTGGTGCAACGTGAGAGTACTGTTCCGAGTGACACCTAGGTTTCGTACTGACTGTTAATTTAATGTTGGTGTTACTGATATTGTTTGAGGTAAAGGATGTGAACTGAGAAAGTCTGTGTTGTGATCAGAATGGCCTCAGTTTTATCATCATTCATCTGCAGCTTGTTACATATTATCCATGATTTCACATCAGAAATGCACCTCTCTACACCTTGAATGGTAGCATCAACTTCAGTTGGGTGTCTAGATTCGTACATTTGGGTGTTGTCAGCGTAGAATTGGTGAGACACTGGATGAAGATCTATGACACTTGAAAGCGGCTGAGTGTATGGAATGAAGAGTACAGGTCCAAGAACAGACCCTTGTGGAACACCGCACAACTTCAAAGCAAAAACAGAATAGTATGCTTGATTATTATTAATCTATGGTTCACAACAGTACATCTATATACATGTAGCTTTTGCAATACAATTACAAAAAAAATTGTTTTTTTTTATACTGCAGTGATTTGGAGCTGCTGTCTGTATTTTGGACTCTTAAAATAAAAAGGATTAGAATTTGGGAGGGTGGAAGTAGCAATGACTGAAGCTGTTCTTGACATTTTGTGCAATAAACTTCTTTTAAGATGTGCATGTGACTGGTGATAGGGAAGGCATTGGTTGTCTGTTGTTTTCCCCTAAATAAGTGAGTACTGATTTATAAACGGGTGTGAAACATTTTTAGACCACCACCATGTTTAGTGCATGATTGAGTATGCCAGATGACTGATAAAGCATTTGTTGGCTATTGTTAACCCTTGGTTGAGCAACAGCTGTGCACTGAAGATCATCACTAGATAGACTGGATAGCTTTATTATTGATGGTTCAGTAATCAATAAGGAGAACATTAAATTTATTAAAAAAACAAAAACAAAAAACAGTAAGGCATTTTCTTAAAGAGTACAACACACCTTACTAAATTAATAAATAAATCAGATTCATGCTTATAAGGGCACTTAAGTTTTGTAGTACTTCTAGAAATAAGCGAAATTATTGTAATATTCAGGAGCCATGCTAAAATTGCATTATATTTGAATTTCTGTTACAACATCTCTCTTTCTCTATATATATAAAACACCATTTATTAGACCAGATTTAGTGTGATAAGTTTTGCTATTAATGTAATTGGTTTATTAGTCAAACTGGTGTCTAATAAATAAATCTAGTATAGTGAATTTTGTGCGGTTTTCATTTGTCAATAATATTCACATTAAGCAACAATAATTTTCCAATCAAATCCAATGGCCCCAGCTTTTTTCTTTCCTGGTACAAACATCACAGTGCTTAGATGAATCAGTCACAATGTCCAACTGGTTCGCTTTTTAGAATGGGCATTGTCTCCATTTTGCATTGTTAGGTCAAAATTAATGGTCCAAGAAGAAACATTTCATGGTCCTTGGATGTAACTGTTGAAATTTTATCCGAGTAGTAAATGCTTATAGATTATTTTTATGATATGAACGTCTATGGTTACCATGACTGAATTTTTAGCAGCCATTTTGAAAACAAGTTAACAAATGGTTGTAAAAATATATAGAGATTTGATGGTAAAAATTTTAAACAGTTGTATCTAAATATCATGTCTCGGATTAGCATCAGATTCTTTGCCATATATGGCATATTCTTGTGGCTAATTAAAGCTTTAGGAAGTGGTTGCATCCTCTGCTTCATGCTAGTTTCTAACCAGAATTGGCACCAGTTTAACAGGTTACAATGGTCTTAGCAATGGGCTGATAAAAAGGTCAAAGGTCACAAGAATTTGGTAGAGACCACAGCAACATCATTACATGTATTTATGCATTTTTCAAAAACCATTGAAACAGGCTCCACAAGTGGCCATATATCACTCACTTAGCCTTGAATTTGTCCACAGTGCACATCACAAACTATGACAATGACAGTCTCTTGGACTGAACAGCAGTAATAATTGGTCATATATATGAAGCACATTTACTTCCCCCTGAATATCATTAGGATTCTGTGTGCTGGAGTTCATATATGTTCCCCAATCATATTTTGGAATATTAGCCTGCTACTTTGCTAATCCATCATTTTTAGCTTCGCTGCTGTACTGATATACATTTTACCCGCAACAATCCAAGCCATTTTAGTGTTCAAAGTGGTCTCCCCATCAATTGGTCTTTACTCAGATCTGCACACTCTGGAGGCATTCAATGATCGATCTTTTTGTCACAAGGTGGAATCACAAGTTGCCCACTCTTGTCTTTCCAGTTCCAGATCCAGAAGCTTGGGCCATGGATGCTCTGTTAATCAGTTCGATGGAATTTAGGACATTTGGCTACCTTCCCATGAACTTGGTACCAGAAATAATCTAGAAGTTATGGGGTCAGAAGTGTGAGATGATTCTGGTAGCACCTCTCAGATGGGACAAGTCATGGGTTGCCAATCGTCTCATTTTGGCAATGGATCTGCCCAGGAAGATTCTGGCCAACCCGAATCTTCTCAAGCAACCATGGTCATGGGTGTTCCATTCCTCATGCTTGGCTCTTGAGAGACAAGCAGTTTGAACCTTCGATTGTGGAGAGCATTGAGAGTAAAAAGGTACTCCACTTGGAAGGTTTACGAGGGAAAGTGGAATGTTGTCAGGGACTGATGCTATATCAATAACCCTCTCATTGCCTCAGTCCCTCAACTGGCTGACTTTTTTCTCTGGCTTTTCAAAGAGAAACAGTTGGTCCCAATTACTATCAAAGGCTACCACCCCATGATATCAGGCATGATAAAGATCTATCAGATCTTTTAGCCAATTGTGATCAACCAAAATCTGTCTCCCAAAATGGAATGTGTCCATGCTTTTAACATAGCTCATTTCAAGTCTTTAGCCCGAACTTTGCTAAATTATTATCATGCAAAACATGTTTCCTGATAGCTTTAGCTATAAAATGCTGGGTGAACAAGCTACAGGCCCTTTTGTCAACCCAAGCTGTCTTCAGTTCAGACTGGATGGTTTGGTGGTCCTCTTGACATAACCAGACTTTGTAACCAAAAATAGGTTACTGTCTGTTTGTAAACAAAGAGTCATTTGCTTGCTACCTTCCTTTGATAGGTCAAGAACAGCAGCCATGCAACAAAAAGAAAGATCCTTTTCATGCACACAAGCACTACTTGAAATGCACAGAGACACAGCTCATGCCCCTTTGTGGCTGAAATGGGTTATACACTCAGCATACTCGAAGGTCTCACAAGATCCAAGTCATCTCATGAAGATTACTGCTCATGGGATTAGTGCAATCTCTGCAGGCCTCACATTCAAACATAACATTTTGATCAGAGTTGTTGCAGAAGCTGTTGGCTGGCATGCAGAGTCAACATTCTCGAGTTTTTATCCCAAAGATACAAACTTTAATCAGGTAGGTCTGGTGCCAGCAGCACAGATAACTACCAGACCCAATGCAAACAATCAACATGGTCTATCTGATTTGTTGGTTTCGGCAGTGATATTTTATAGGTAAGAATTTAATAATCATCTACTTAACCATATGTATGGGTTACAGATCAAGTGACCCTAGGCTGTGCTGCTTATGCAATTAGGAGAATGGGTTATCAATAGCACAGGGAATCCAGCATTATTCTATAGAAGGATTTTCAAGGTAGAGGTCAGATGCTCAGCATTCCCTCCTCTTATTACCTATTCTCCTAACATATTGTGACTGGGCAACGTGTTTTTGGAGAAAGCAAATTTTCAAATAAATTACATTTCTTTGAGAAAACTTGCACGATCACATTGGAGGACATGAGCAAGAGTTATTGCCCTTTGTCTATTTGAGATAGAACAGTTGATTTTTGTCTTTTATCAGGGCTGGATTTGTGAGGTAACAGGCTAATATTCTTAATGTAATGTGATTGGGAACATATTTGAAGGAGAAGCATAATTTACTTAAAAGTTGCTTTCTCAGCAGAGAATGCTATATAAAACCCTAGGAAAAGCAATAGGGCACAAACTAAACCAAAATTAAGTCTTTGACCATATCAAAATAAAATGATTAACATGTTATAAATTTGTACTAAACTTGGATGACTGCTGCCATGTGAATTTATTGTTTTATCGAGTATAAATGGTTCATGGTTACATCTAGTGAATTGAGAATTTCTTGAGAAACTTTTATTTTTAATGAAGTCTTGTAACCCAAAATAAAACCTTTTTTTGTTTTTATTGATAGATTTTTCTAAACTTGAAATTCATGTCTTCAAGTAAACAGTGCTAAGTGTATAAAAAGACAATTATTCACAAAAAATATATTTTATTGAAAAAGTCATATCTCTGTTTCTTCTTGAATATTGCTAACCTGACTTACAGAATTTAGCAGTTGGCCAATTCAGTAAATATTGCTTATAACCAAACTTGTCCAACATCTTGATGATGTAAGACTATTTAACAAGTTTATTCAAAATCCTATAACCAAATACAGTTTCCTAATTGGTAAAACAACCTCTGAACTATTTAACAAGTTTATTCAAAATCCTATAACCCAATACAGTCTCCTAATTGGTAAAACAACCTCTGAAGATCATTAATATGCATGGATTTTAGCATAAAAAATGTATATAAATATTTTAATTAGAACAAGCAAGATATGTCAGTTTGTGTTTTCTCTTATAAATATGTACGTTATGAAGTATGATTATTTTCTTTCAAAGAATATCACAATAGTTTGTTTAAATTTAGTTTTTTTTCTCCCTAAAACCTATCTTACAAAGCATTTACTTTTTTGTTGAAGAAAAAGAACGTACAAACTATTGTTAAGTTTGGTTGAATTGTATTTCAAATTTTCTTTGGGCCAAATTCACTATAATCCAGCATAAATGATACAACTTTCCCATCCCTCCCCTATTCGATCCCACAGATTAAATACACTTTTATTCTGGTAAATATGGTTTTTCGGGGAAAAAAAGAATGCTTTTTCCCCATCATCACTCTTTTGGTTACAACCGTATGCAACACAGTGCACCATATTTGCTGTACAAAAGTACGATCGTACGCTATATTCATAGCTGCCAACCTTCTAGGCTCACAATTAGTGAAAACAGGGATAAAAAGTCGTGAATTTGGACATGAATTTGTGAAAAATACCATGATAATAACTCCATCCACTCTGACCGTCAAAACTACACTGTATCAAGTTTGCAAAATAAAACTAAAACACGACATATATGCAAAAATATTTATTTATCAAGACATGATACTGTGGCAGACTTGAACTTCCTCAACTGCTTGATCATGAATTTGTTTCTAAACAGTTCAGACTTCTTGCCTGCTGGTTGATCTTGGTGACTAAAATTGCTGACAAATTTTCTGCAGCTAAGGAGGCCCTAAAGTCCATCTTATTTTTCCTCACTAAAGAAAATACTCTTTCGCTGTCACTGTTGCTGTGAGGAATGCATAGGAGCGACAGTGGTTCTTTTGGGTTCTTCCAGCTGATAACGGTAGATTATGTTCAACAAGAAAACTCACAAATAATGCTTCAGCGTTGGTAGCCTGCAGGTCTTCCGCCAATGGTTTAAAATATTCCAGATCTGAAATCTGCGAATTCTTAATTTTCCCAACTTCTAGGTGTTTTTTGCAACTGACGTGCTTCCTCACATCGTCTCTGCAATGGCACACTGAGTGCAAAAAGCATGATGAATATCGATGTTTAATGGCAAAATGCACGGCCAATTTTTTATATATTCCAAATTAAACTTCACTTTTGGAGTAATACATTTCTTTTTCCTTTGTGGTGAAGACATTTTCAAGATTTTACATGCGATGCTGAACGGTAACTCAAATCAGTGTTGGTGACACATGTGCGGAGCAAAATTCCGGTTAGGTCCCAGTTTCTCTCAAAAGCATTTGTAAAACTACTCTTATACATATAGATTAAAATAGGCTAAAATGCTTGCTACTGGGCGAACTGTACTAATCGGCTGTAGATCTACTAATATCGTGACCAGCAGTACCGGACTATTTCGGCAACTGCAAATATCACGAATAGCACTTAACGGGAAATTGGTTATTTTATTAAAGATTTAAAATAATTGAGTTTTAGAGAATTCGTGAATTTTGGGCTTGCGGCATGAATCCGTGAATCGCTGAAAAAGTCGTGAAATTCACACCAAATTCGTGAGGGTTGGCAGCCATGTATATCACACAGACCTTTACATGGGGAAATTAAGCACCTGAATGGCTAGGTTAAATAGAAGGGATAAATGTACGTCATATCCGGTTTTGGCACACAGAAACTACCGTTTACAGAGATTGCTGAATAATTTTTTAATTTTATAAAGCAGAGTTTTAAATCTAAGGAAACATTTTTATGGTGTGCATACATAACCAATGTGTTTTGTTTATCACTTTAATAATATCATGTTTGGACAATATAGGTGGCCAGTGACCTTTAATTTAAAAAAACAGGATGATCATGCAGACATTTTACATCACAAAATATGTACAGCTGAAAGAAGCTGTGGTACTCTGGTATAGTTAGTCTGGTTCCCTGACTAATGCCATTGAATCTAATATGAAATAAGAATAAAACACAGACAAGCCAGTATGCTGATTTTACTGCAATCATATTTCCGTAATTTGTTCTGTAAGTCTGTATTTTATGGGTAATTTCTGTAAAACGTATGGAAAAATCACAAGTGTTGGAAGGTCTGCACATACCTCTCAGTTCAGACAAGCTCACTTGTGACTGTATTGTAAAAATTTGCACAAACATTAGATAAACCCAACATGTTTTACACTGTTTTTAGTGGAAGTTGGGTAACATTATCATTAAATCGTACGGGTACACAAACAAAATTAAGTTGGACTGGTGAGTTAAAATATAGAAATTCTGACAGATTTCTTTTTACCTTTGGGGAATATGCAAAATAGTTACTATGTAGGAAAAACACTATGAAGCTGGTTCTGACATCTTGTTAATGACTTTATTCTTAGTAAAAATAAATGTATTTTAAAAAAAAATTTCAAACTGAGTCGAACTTCAAATTCCCAAAAAAGCACTTGGTGTTTCATGTCAACTGTGTTTACACAGATTCTAGTTAGAATCCAATTATACACTGTTCATACATCTAATAATTAACTGGATTCATGACTAATATTTCTTACACCATGCAAATGGCGAGAAGTTTTGCGCTATCTACATTATTTACAATGGTAATTATGGTCTATACAATGTTATCAACAAACCTTAAGGTCTACACTACTTATAGATGCAATTAGGTCATCATTTTATTTTATAATAGTAAAAGTTTATAATTAGAAGATTACATATTTGCAGTGAATTTCTATGCAACATACATTAATGGAACCAAAGTCCTTAAAGATATGAGCCGTATAAGAAATGCGCAAAGAAACTTTAGCTGGAGATTAATCCAAGCAGTGTAAGGGCAAAGATAATATTGATGACCAGGAGAATCAAAAGGCCAATGTAACCAAAGGCTCCCCACTTTCTCTGTTCTGGATCTGTAAATATAGAGAAGGAAAAACTATTTAAGCAAGATGTGGCAATTTATCCAGCATATTTTAAGCTGATAAAAATGTGCTGATTATAATGTATCATTTGGCATTATGGACTGACATTTTTGTCTTCAAGGAATAATAATAATAATAATAATATTCTTCCCCAAGATTCTCAAGATGAATGACTGTAAATACAGAAAACTATAGTAATGAAGCATGTTTAAATGCAAGGAGTATTAAGGAACATAGTGCATGTATGATATACAATTAACAGATTAGAAGTTCATGCCAACATACATTTAATCCAAATCAGCATGTACGTGATATGGTTTATCAGAATAAATCAGAGTGCATTTTTGTATTGACCATTACTAGCAGTAATTCTCCAATGATCATCCCATGTTTGAGGGTACTGCCTCTCATAATCAGCCCATGTTTGAGGGTACTGCCTCTCATAATCAGCCCATGTTTGAGGGTACTGCCTCATAATCAGCCCGTGTTTGAGGGTACTGCCTCATAATCAGCCCATGTCTGAGGGTAGAGCCTCATAATCAGCCCATGTTTGAGGGTGTGATTTGTGATTTTGATTTTTAACGTAGCTTTAACAATTTTTCAGTCATATCGCTACGATGTCTGCAATGTGGCAGTTTATAGTGATGTCTAGCACAGGGGCATCATGCCGCAGACATGTAGCATGATGTCCCACCCAGTCACATTATCCTGACACCAGGCCGACCAGTCCTAACACTAACCTCTTAATGCTGAACGCCAAGCGAGGCAGCTGTTAGTACCATTTTTTAAGTCTCTGGTATGACTCGGTCGGGGATCGAACCCACGACCTCCCGCATCCGAGGCGGACGCTCTAACCACTAGGTTACCGGAGCGGTCATGTTTGAGGGTACTGCCTCTCATAATTAGCTCATGTTTGAGGGTACTGCCTCTCATAATCAACCCATGTTTGAGGGTACTGCCTCTCATTTACACCCCATGTTTGAGGATACTGCTGAGTGGCTTTTTAGATGTCATTTCAAGTTTTATTTTCTATCATAGTAATGGTGGCCATATTTCCATAAAAAGATTGGCATCTTTTGTACAAATTTAAATGGTCTTCATGACAGAATGCTATCTTTTTCAAACTTGGTTAAATTCGGGTCAGCTTTTAAAAAGTTGTTTAAAGGTTTTCCTGCTTTTTTGCAATAAACACCATATCTGATGAGGATTGGCACCTTTTGTACAACCTGACAGGCACCCATTCCACAATGCTCTCTACCAAGCTTGATTGATATTGGCTAAGTTATTTCTGAAAAGTTGAGAATAGCCATAGTTGATGGACCAAAGATGACAAATACAAAATGCAGGACCATACCATAAGATAACTAACAAATGTCCCTCAAAGGAAAAGATGTTCTATTAGCCAAAAAGAATTATTAAAAATTCAAGATAAGACCATTTTTCTTCTTCCTGCTGAGACTTGAAAGTATCTTAGATGTTCTTCAGCAACAAAAAGATCTTAATTAGATTTTGTGGTGGCCACAGTGGATGTCAGATTGGCACCATTTTCAATGGGTCCAAGTAGACAGCATTATGAGTCTTTTGATCAAAACCATATGTCAGTAGGAATGTCAATTCAACAGGAATAGTGAAAACAAGATTTTCATGATGGCCATTAGAGCAGCCATATTGGATTTAAAATTTAGGACCCACTGTATAAGAACTCTATTGGAGAAACCCCATACTGATATGACCATTCATTTTGAATGAACAGAGACAACATTTTCAAGATGACTATGATGGTTGCTATACTGAGGGTAAGTTTGCCTCTTGTTTTATTTAGGTCCAAGTAGACACTGCAAGAACTCTTCCTATGCAAATCCCCATGTAAAAACTGACACCATTTTACTCCAGAACCAACACAGCATCTTAAGAAGGCTTCTGGTTAAAATCCCAGACTAATATGATGTTAAGTTTTGGAGAATCAACAATAACGTTTTCAAGCTGGATTCCATAGTGTTTATACTGGATATCAGATTGGTACCATTTTCATTTATGACCAACATGACATCATTAGATGTTATTCAATATAAACCCCACTGGGATATAACTATCTATTCCAAAGTAGCAAAAACAATATTTTTACGAAGGCCAATGTGACCATCACACTGGAGGTACAAGCGGCACTATCTTCAATTAGAACTGACTAGACATCATAAAAAGTCTTCTGGTGAAAACCTCATGTCAATATGAATTTCTTTTTCAAAGGTGTAACAACTGCAAAAGTTCCAAGATGTCTGCTGTAGCAGCTATACTGGACATCAGATTTGCATGATTTTCCTCGAGGACCAACCAGATATATTAAGATGTATTTTAGTGAAAACTCTATGCCGATATGACCATCCATTCAGGAAGATTAGTAATAGCAAGATTTTCAAGATGTCCACCGTGGTGATCATACCTTAGCTCTGATTTTTCATTTAGGAACAGATAAACATTATAACAAGTCTTCTGCTGAAAAAACCATCATATCAATACGTCTTTCCATTCAGGATAGTAGTGCTCATAAGATTTTCGAGATGGTTGCTGTGGTGACCATACTGGATGATAGATTGTCATTGTTTTAATTAAGGACCAACTAGATATCATAAATCTTTCATTGGAAACACCAGGTTTAATCTTTTTGCAAAAATGAAGAAGCAATAATAACTTGTACTAACAGACAAATGAATGAAAGGCAACAGACCAGCAGAGCTAAAATTACCTCCAGTGTAGTAGCCAAAAGCATATGACACTCTTGCTGCAATCCAGATAAGTCCACAAAATGCACTCAGTTTCTGAAGTGAAAAGCAAAGCATGTCGGTAAGGTTCAGTGAATATGTATTTGTAAATTTGTGAATAAAACAAATATCCATGGAATCATATCCTCCAAGGAAAATATTGCCAACTGGATGTGAAGATAAACATGTGCTGACCAAATATCATCTGCTTAATCTAAAACAACAAACATACCATCCCATGAATATTTCAGTTTACAGTCTGAATAGGTACATTCCATGAATATTTCAGTTTACAGTCTGAATAGGTACATCCCATGAATATTTCAGTTTACAGTCTGAATAGGTAATGAATTCCATCTATGTCATAAACTCTACTTCCTACAGTTACCGAGTTTTTGAGTCTTAAAGCCTAATATGATCCTAAAATTATTAAACACAGAATTTTAAAACCTGATGTTTAGAGAGCATACCATTGTGTGATCCATGTTTAAGTCTTACACAATCATAAGTTATCATATATGCAACCTACACATTTTTTTCTTTCTGTAATCACTTGTAGAAAATCACCTGATTTTACAAAAGGGGGGTGGGGTGCACCCCATAATGTTCAGTTCTAGAATAGTCGGTGCAATCAAGCATATTATTTACCAATCAGATGCCAATTCAGAAACTTCACAACCAGTCTGAGTGAGAGAGAGTGACACAGCCAATTTTACTTTAACACCCTAATGCTATCTTTAAAGTCAATTTCAAGTTTTTGAGGAAAAAAAGTCAATTTTCTAATTCCAGACCTTAAAAAGACAGATGTTGGGCAGTGTTATTCAGTAAGCTGAACCAGTTTTCAGTATGATATAATGAAATATGTATATGTTGACTTTGTAAAGTTTAAAAGTGTAATAAAGTATAGTCTAGTCTGATGCAGGGAAGGAAATATCATGATCTTGATGAATCTACTAATTCAACTGATGGCAGCAATAAGCAATACTCAATAAATGTACATGCTGCCTTTCCAAATATTGTTTTTTCTACACTTCTGTTTGGACTTTCTTTTTTACCTTCCAAAGTTTTGTTTGTTTGTTATACTTTTCCAGGCATTACTATAGTGAAAAAGCAAATGACTTATGATACATGCTTTCTGCATGAACAAAGAGGGTACATTAAAGCAAGTGAGGAACAATTATATAAATTAAGATCTAATTACTTGTCTGTAGGTAGGTAAATTGGGTAATGTCACCTTTTTTGTCATTAAAATATCTCATCTTCAAATCAAAGCACTATTTAAGTAACTACGCTGTTAAGCGAATAAATGATGGCACACCATGCGCAGCACATCTGGGCGATTCTAAAGCACAAAATAACAGATATAACAAACTTACATGCAGGTATGAAGTCCATTTGAAATCCAATCATATCCAAGAACTAAGCAAAGTTGTTCAAAAAAGTATCGATCCAAACAGAATCAGCAATGTTCACTAAGAACAATGTGTATTCCCAGACAATCTGTATCAAGATATCACAAACAGAATAAGATCTTTGCATGTTTTCTTGAATTATTTCATGATTTTAAGTTTAATTAAACCCAAGAATTTTTGTTTTTTGTAAAAAAAGTCTCTCATGTCTCGACTCAATAACCTGGCTTTCCAGCCATACCATTTGTTTCAATTGATCCCATTTAATTTAGAAGATATCACTACATCAAAATATATTAAATGTTTTTTTTAAACTATGTTGGTTACAATCAATATGCCATATGAAGATATAAAGTGTTACTTCTGAAGGACTTTAACTCTATCTCAAATGAAAAAGATGAGACAAATGCACAAAAGGCATATCTAGGTCTATGATGATGTACACATTAAAATACAAAAAAAGGCATATCTAGGTCTACGATGATGAACACATTAAATTACACAAAAGGCATATCTAGGTTTATGACGATGTACCCATTAAAATACACAAAAGGCATATCTAGGTCTATGACGATGTACCCATTAAAATACACAAAAGGCATATCTAGGTCTATGACGATGTACCCATTAAAATACACAAAAGGTATATCTAGGTCTATGACGATGTACCCATTAAAATACACAAAAGGCATATCTAGGTCTATGACGATGAACACATTAAATTACACAAAAGGCATGTCTAGGTCTATGACGATGTACCCATTAAAATACACAAAAGGCATATCTAGGTCTATGACGATGTACCCATTAAAATACACAAAAGGCATATCTAGGTCTATGACGATGTACATATTAAAATGCATTCAAATATGTTGAATGGCACATAAGCTATCTGTTTGAGTTGAGATTTAAAATTTATGGAAAATGGACAATAATTTCATTTTTAAAAAAAGATGAAAGCATTAAATAGCACAAGTACATGCATTTGTCACAGTGGTAACAGTAACTTCTCAATTTGAGTTCAAGGTGTCCTTTGCATTTTCAGAGGGATTTGCACATACCTTGAATATTTATTACTTGCTTATAACATCACATTTATCATTATTACTTCAGTAAATTCAGACTTGTATTTCTCTTTCATGCTAATCAGAGTTTAGATTCTATTACATATTGTTATTCAGTTTTAAAAAAATAATGTATAGATATATTAAAACTGAAATAACAGTACTTGCACATATAGTATTTATATTATTAGTTGGTTTTTAATGTTCTGCACAATTGCTAACAAAATAAAATCTTATTTTTCATTTTGTCACTTTCAAACTGATCTTTTACTTGGGATGGAAGCAGTGTAACTATTTCGTTAACAATCACGCACATTACTGGTATTAAATGCTGAGGGAAGGTCCCCAATGTTGTCATTATTTACAATTCAATCAGTTCCTACTGTCTGTCCTTTTATGCTGGCATTTATATCAGAGCGTCAGTCACAATTACTTCACTGACTTAAGTATTCTGCAAGGAAAAGTGATATATTCTTTAATTCTTTATGATCTGCTTGCTTACAGCTCAATGAAAGCATGAAATAAAATCTTTATCAATCTTCAAGCATCACCACAGGATGACTTAGATGTCTAATCGTTGGCAGCTGAGCATAATAAAGCAAATAATGCTGATAGTTATTTCTGTATCTTTTATGATGTGTTACTAAAGTTTACATGTGCCCTACCCCTTCCAATTTTATCCTGAGAAAAGGTGCAAGGACACAGCTTGAAAAAACACTGCAGGCAATTCATCTAATTAATGACATCAAACTATGTCTAAGTATTGCAAAGCAATGATAGTAACAGAAGGGTGAATAGATGGACTAATAGACAAGGTGATTACTATTACACCTAGATGCAGAGACTGAATATAAAGTTACTTACTGGATAAAGAATGCCACCAAATATCATTAACACCAAGAACATGGGGTATGACTCCAGTCTGATAAAAGAATATAGAACATTAAGGATTTTTAATGCAAAAATATCATTAAACCAAACAAAACAATATGTGTAATTCTGGCTATACTGAAAACAAAAAAATTAGGTAGTTTGGTACATGTGGGGGTGGGGTGTCCTGACAGATTTAAATGAAGCATAAAGTAGAAAATAAGTATCACTCATATCCTGGATTTAACTTTTATCATAGTTAAGTCCCTCTGTTCATTTTATTTTTCTCCTGAAATTTTTTTCCCAAGAAAATCTATGGTTGGCAGGAAAATATAGGTTTGGTCAGGTAACCAGAACTACACATAACTTTTTTTTATTTGGCTTTAACATACATGCTTGCTTACAAGCAGAGTCCAACTGCAAACTGCACAGATCCAGCTCTGCCATCGCATAATGCACCAGCAGATCTGAGTCTGTGCTGTCTAGTAGGAGTACTCATTAAAATAAACAACATAGATTGTGATCTGCTGGTGTCTAATACAATACCAGATTAGGGTCTATGCTGTTTGCAATTGCACTGAACTTCTATACAAATATATACATAATCTGATAAACCATCCTCCAAACCTGAACTGATGTTGACAGACAGTTTAAGGTCAAGTCACACATTAAATGAACTGAATGATAAGTCCACTATGATGAGCAATTCAAAATATTTTTACCTGTTGTGCATATATGCTTACTTCCTAAGTGCATGTGACAGTCACATGGCAAACCAACAGATGCTTCAGTAAAGTCACACGAGTATAAAAAAAAATCTTTCAAATGATAAAATGAGTAAAAGTTGCATATGATTGGTTGCTGGATCTGATGAACCAGCTGAATGAAACCATGAAATTCAAAATGATGTTAGAAGGGTTTTGCTATTCCATATGGATTTACAGTTATCCAACATAGCATTTGAACAAGAAATATTCTGTGCATAATGCTGAAAAGACCCTTCAACCAAACCTAACTCAAGAGCTGGGAGAAATGCTGGTGTCTAAAACTTATGCAGATGCATTGCAGACAGACTTGGTTGTGTCAACTGCATGACTATATGAAGAGATCATACCTCAAACCGTAGATAAGTATCAGTACAGAGTTGTGGGCTGATTTATCGGTCTAGTATATACAGTACATAGTACATGCTGGAAGCTTGTCTCCGTATACAGACTGGTCAAATGCCTTTATTTCCACCACTTTGTTTTAAAACAAGGTACCTGATATATAATAAATGTGATCAATATTCAACAAAAATACTGACTCTGCATTATGTACCAAGAAATGTTTTAAAGTTCATAAAAACACATATACAAGTATTTCTTTGAATTATTATACAGGAATACTTAGCAATGACCACTCATTATTATTAAGTCACACGACAGTTGCCATTTTTCTTTCTGTTTACATAAATGTTAACAAATCACATTGAAATCATTATGATCCTAGTTTCAATAATAAGAACATTACAGATGGCATTACATTTCCAATGCAATAGAATTAATGTAAATTCATGACTAATAAAGAAGAAGAAAAAAACCAGAAGCAATTTGTAATAAGACCTTAGCAGATATCCAAATGTCACATTCAGAGTAACATATTTTGAAGATTTCTAATCTTTAATTTGTTTGCTGTTATTTCAAAATATTATAAAATTACCAAAAAAGCCAAAAAGATGTAATAAATATTTACGTGTTCTGGTGTGCCCTCTGAATGCAGTTGAAGACATGTGAGTAAGGCTGTTCAATATACATCTTTGGATACTGAAATGCAGAAAGAATTATTCTTTAAAAAAAAGAGTCATATGTTATTCTGTATTTTTATCCTTAGATACCGTTTCCCCTTAGGGTTCAAGATTGAGTCAAAAATCCCCTTAGTCTTAGAGTTTGCAGTCAGACTGAGCAAAAAACAAACCCTGGCTTGAGAAATGGAGGTCAAATTATGCATTTGGGGGCCTCCAACACACAAATGAGGGTAAAGAGAAACACTGCTTTGACCACTGCACTTTTTTGTCCAAACTTGTGTGAATGAGTCTTTGTAGCTGTGTCAATCTATTATATTCTTAAATTCAATCTACATAGTCTTGTGTTGCATTTTTTTATATCTTGCGCATATATTTTATGTATCGCAGTTCCTCATATCACAGGATTAAAGATGAAAGGGACATGCATATACTTGCATGTAAGCCAGGTCCAGCTACAAACAACACAGACCCTGATAGGTCATCATATAATGTAATGGCACATCAGAGTCAGGGTTTATTGTTCTACTGATTAGTCCTAAGAAACTGCATAGACCAAAACAGCTGGCATATTAAGTGACAGCGGATCTGGGTCTATGAATCTGGATTGAACTCATACACATATATTATTAGCACAGTAGTTCAATCTTGATTGCTAGATCAATGAGAGTTGTCAGCATCAGAAAATCCAGATCATTACGAGACATGAAGTGTAGTCATCATTCAGATTTTTTATGTTGACAAGATATGAACTAACAATCAAAATTTCATTACTATGATAATTATATTTTTGTTATACATGTACATGTATAGCTATAATTTTTTTTAAAGATGATTAAAATATTTATAATTTCAAGTTCTGTATGCAGGAAACTCCCTAGTGTTACCAATTATGAACTTCCATAAATGAGTTTACTGTAATATTTATGTACATGATTGCCAAATGTAATCTTGTTTCAGATAAACCTTTTGACTATAATTACTTTACAAAAATGAATAACTATGTTTTATTGTTGTATTGACAAACTCTTGGTTTGGACCTTTCAGATATTTCACATATAATGCATGGTTTTTTAACTTATGTTGCTGTGAGAGCTTTATCTACTACTGGTGTTGGCATTCAATTGCTAAGGGTACTGCTATTGCAGCCAGGAAACCTTGAGGATAAGTAGCTCCAGCATCATTTGAGAGTTTGGTAATAAAGAATCACAAAATATTAGTATCATTTTCCTACTTGTGACTCTTTGGGGGGTCAAAAATTGATAAATATATAATAAAAGTATATATGTTATTCAGTTCAAGGCCTCTCCTTATTTACAAAGTTCATATGTTCTGGAAACTAGCTTGCTTACATTTTTATGGAATTTTCCATTTAAAATGACCAAATCCTGTGCATTCCATTGTGTCATACATCAAGTGAAATTTGTACATATAGGATATGGTAAACAATTATTCATTCCTGTTTTAAGTCCATTCTGTGAAATCAATTATTGTTGTGTTCAGATATAATTTGAGGAGTCATTTATTTAAATTATTCACTGAAATTACAATGAGCAAGGTCATTGACATTTTTTGACTAAAACACTACTTTGGTATTATTGTGAATTCATTCAAAGATATTTGGGATTATATCATTTTTATATATCAAGCCTATTGGTACATCAGCAAATTCAATACAGGAAATCATTCAGAACATTCCTAACCTTTGGACTTGTGATAGAACATTGAAGATTATTTGGGATTTAATTCACAGTGCTTAAGTTCCGCTTAAATTATCACTTTATAACTTTGAAAAATAAATTATTTGTTAATTTTTACTAAACTTGTTTGTTTTGCTTCTTTCTATTACTGAGTTTAAGACTATAGAGTCATAACACTTAGCTTGTAATTATTTAAAAATGGTATAAAATGAGTCAACTAATAAGTTTCATAAAACAACAACTAATAAGTTTCAGAAAACAACATTTCACATAATCTAATTTAGGTTAAATACCTGGATTGTCTTGTTACAAAGTCCTTATAGATTTCTTTTGAAAAGTAAGGAGGCAGATGTTAACTGTCCCTTTTGTTTTTCACTTTCACATGAATAAAAACAAGCTTGACACATAATTTGGCTTTTGGGCTGGACATACACTCATAATCGTAAATTCTGAGTAATTAAAGCTGCAAATTCTGGATTGGCCAAGGCATATTTCCCAAAAATGTCCTTTTATATACCACATACATTTGTAAATTATGTTATATTCTCTAGCGAGTTTTTCATTAATTAACCCCACAAAACATTCCATTACTGGGTTTATTTTCAATATATACACTGTTCATAAAATGCTCACTTTCTGGACAATTTTTTTGCAGGCAAGTTGTTTGCACTTGCCATGAGCGAAACCATGAAAAGGAGTATAGATCTTTTTCAAGAAGTCGAATTTGGGTTTTTCCACTCCAATAATTAATGCATGCACAATCAACGCAGGGCAACTTTTAAGCGATTGTCATTAACATAGTGTATGTTTGTGAAGAAATTTTCAAACAAATTTGTAAAGGTTTGACATCTGTACATCCTTCACAGAAATAGTGTGTTTAAAAATCATGAGTGAATAGTTCAGTAATCTGCCTAAAACAGAAAAGTAGATATGAGCACAAAAAGCATCAGAAAGGACCAGAACAACGGACAGGATATGTGGGCCCTAGGAAAAAGTATCCAGTAGGCCCCAGTGAATCACAAAATGAAACAAAGGTGTACCCCTTGACTGTTGTGGTCTCCTGTAATTTGTCCTACCCTGTCTGCAATCCTGGACAGGACTTACAAATTTGGATGATCCATTTCTGAAAGGAAAGGAGTGGGTGGACAATTTTCCTATGTGACCAGAATTACAATTTGTACAAATCTACGTGTATTTAGATGACTCTTCTAGACTATATACTAAAGAAAACGTGAGGACTTACAAATATATTTGTTGCATATAATTAATTTCATAGTGGATGGATGCATACAGGTGAACACAGCATTATCAATGCCAGTGTAATCAGATCCCAAGCCCAATCCAAGAAGCCACACAAGTTACACATAGTTGATAGTACTGTTGCAACTGGCCATTGCAAATGTATCGCAGGATGAGTTAACTCATCATTATTATCCATATTTGTTCAAGGAGTTAGCAAACTAAGGAGAGAGAGAGAGAGCGAGAGATAGAGAGAAGAGAGAGTAAATTCCTTAGCCAATCCAATGTATCATAAGTAGTTTTGGGATTCTGATTCATTCTCATTTATTAACTAAATGGCAATCTATGAGGAATCTGCATAATATGTGATGTGCCACCTTTGGTGTTCATTGTTTGCTGCTAATTAAACAAGTTGTTTATTTTCGGATTATTCATTACCATGCAGTCATGGGGTGGGTGGGTTAAGATGTCACGATGCAGTAACATAAAGCAATAGATACTGATTTGTTGTTAAAAATACTTGATGAAAACGTACAGTTCAACTCTTATACTTGTGGGGCCAGTAGCTTCTCGTGGGTCGGTGGGTCTTTCTGGGTTTTCCCGGGTTCTTCCTCCACCATTAATACTGGCCGCCATGTATAGCCTATCGTGTGCTGAAAAATGGCGTTAAACCCCACAACAACAACAATACTTGTGGGCTGGCATGTTGCTGTATACTACTATCTTCAGCGATCTATAATGACAAATATTCTATTCATGTAAGATGTGTAGGTCATTCGAACTGTCCTATGTCAAATGCGCACGACCGTACCCGATGCGGCTATGGGATATGTTTGGCCAGCTAAATATAGTATCTGAAAATGATAAAGACTTTATTTGCTAATTTGTTATTTCTGATGCTCTGACCGTCTAAAAAGCACCATATTTATTATCCTGAGATGAAATTTCAAATTCGGCCTGTTATCCCTACAAAGTGGGAGTGTGCACTTACCGGTACTTCATATTTCTTTCTTGCCATTGACACTCTTGCCGCTAGCCACTGCAGCAAAACAATCGAGGCCAAAAAGACCAAGACGACATAGCCAAAATCGGAATATAGTTCGACCACTACCATTCTGAACAACGACCAGAATTCCTCTCAGTAACTGTTCGGATCAGAACCGATTTTGGATCTACTTTGAAGCAGATGCGCTTATGCAGGTTTCAACTCGTTAAATGGGTTATATGGAAGTTTTGACCAACAGATTGAGCGGGCAACACGGACTGTTATCTTCCTAAAAACAATTGCCACCAACGATGAGGGTCACAATATAGAACTTTACCCTTGAAAAGTTTGCTCGACAATGGTTTCCCTCTCCTAAACGAAATACCTTATTAGACTGGTCCGCTATCATACTAATCCATATTCTTACAACATATTGTGGCACTCTGCAGTTTCGTATTTTAAATAGGGAGGGTTAGATCTGTTAAGAAAAAAGAATTTCTACAGGCTTCTTCACCGACTATACTGGCTGTTTAAAAAAGACCATGTATAACTTAGGTATTGCTTAATTCCCTTTATTGTGTTGTATGATTGATGGATATAATATGGATTTTAGAGAGAGTATACAGCTTGGTCTATGTTCAGAAGTGTGCCTATAATTTTTTTTTAAAAAAAAATGCTAGCCGCGCTATGTCATTTTCACTTCCTGGACTTGGGAGATAAATTGTCAGCATAAAATTTTTTTTCATTTTTTAAAATTTTTTAAAATACATTTTGGTAATTAAGTCACTGCACTTCCAGAAGCTGGTATTGTCTAGTCTGACAAAATTAGTTTCCCTATTGTAATAACTGCTAAATAAAAGATAGTGTACTGTAATAAATGCTAAAGATAATGTACTTTAGACTAATTCATGCTGAGTTTTTTTAGCACAAGGAAGAAGTTCTTTTAGTTTCGTATTTTACTTACATCATGTACAATTTCCACAAGTGCAATCTACAAATAAATGTCAACCCCAGTACACGAAAGTAACATACATATATACAAGCACTGTCTAAAGTGCATATTACAACTGGAAACAACTTCATCTTCCATTGTGCATGGGTCGCGCTGCCACGCGAAGTGGGCTACCAAATAGCCTGAAAAACGTAAACTGCAACTTTTTCTCTTAGAAAAGCCAAAACAACTTCCCCCTGTGAGTTATTTTTTATTCCCACAATGACTGTAATTTGTGACTTTTGAAACGCTCCCTTGCTTGCTGTAGCCAGTTCTGACAGCATTGTGTGGTAAATGAAGGCTAAATGTATTTATGCGGTGTTGATACCAATTACGCCAACAAACTCTTTCACAATCACACGTGTGTGTAATAGTCAACTGACCATTAACCCTTTCCCAGGCAAGATATCACTGCTCGATTTCCTAAACCTACTGTACTATTTGATGATGAAAATATACCAAATTCTGTTTCGAAATTTAAACATAGTAATGTGTTGGGTTTTTTTTAAGAATATAATCGGTTAAGAGTGTTTTCTCATTTAATTTTTTAAATAAAGATTGTAACTGCCGTGTTTATGTTATTTTCTTTATAAAATCAGTTTGAAACCTCTGACATCGCCGTGTCTATGCAATACCACTTCATTAGATTCTGTTTTCGTAAATAATTGGGTAAATATATCGCACTTGTGGAAACTGTACATGATCTAAATATATTCAATGAAAGCAAAGTCAAAATATTATGTGGTAGTAGATTTAGCCTGAATATTTAATCAAGTAGCTCAGAAACACATGAGACAATGCAATGTTGTGGAATTCGAAAGTGCGATATAAGGTCTATGTTGTTTAGTGACATCGTTTCTGCGAAAACACGAAAGAGATAGTAAAGCAAATACTATTTAACCAATGCGTGTTATTCCTACCAGTAAGTAGGCAATAATAAAACTCGAAATTTACAGTTATATCAATGGATTGTTGTAACGAAACTAGAATGTGATTTGTTATACTAAGTAAATCACCCTTTAAAAAATTCGATGCATAATGCACGATACGTATTATTGGTTACTTCAATTCGGTTGGAATGAAGGGTCCAGCTCAATCATACGTCGACTTTCATGCTTCATTGTGCTGTCTGTGAGAAGTTACGGTAATGTTTTATTCGTTGTTGTTCTAGAGCTTAACGCCATTTTTCAGCACAAGATAGGCTATACATATAACTGGCGGAGGAAGAACCCTGGAAAACCCAGTGAAGAATCACCGACCCATGAGAAGCTACTGGCAGGCTTTCCCACGTACCCACGCTAGCCGAGCCAGAGACTCGAACTACAGAGGTGAAATGGCAGTGATCCGAAACGGTAAGCGCTTTAGGCCGCTCGGCCATTCGGGGCCCCTGTTTTATTAGTAACAATGAAATTATGATGAACAGTATGGTTTGAAGCCACTCTATGCTATTATACGTAATAGCAATTGAAATTCTAAGTATAAAAATTCAACTAAACAAAAACATTGAAGATATAAAAATTCCCAATGTAAAAGAAGAAGTAAAAATGCTACAACATGGTGATGATTGCACTAACTTTATAAGGGATCAAAATTCCTTTAAACACCGAAGCAAGGAATTTGAAAAATTTGGAAAAGCATCAGGATCCCAAATCAATCATGACAAAACTAAATTCCTAAAAATAGGAAACTGGAGGGGAAATCACTCAGGTTTACCCCACATCTAATCATAGAAAAGGTCAAAGCGTTAGGAGTCTATTTCGGAGCAGCCGATGAGAAGGAAACTATAAAAAAATGAAAGAAGCAATTGAATAAAATGTGAAAATCTGGGCACTAACGCCATTATGCCTTATGGAACGAGTCCAAGTGGCAAAAACATATGCGTACGCTAATACTAACTTTATCTTAAAATCTACAGATATAAGCAACGCGACACTAAATACAATCGATAAGAAAATAATCGACTTTATTTGGGATTTTAAAATGCATTATATAAATAAAGAAACATTATAGGGGGGGGGGGGGGGCTAGCACTGCCTAGCCCCATACTACTGAAAGTTACAAATATTTTAAACAGATTTAAAAGGATACAAATAGAACCCCAGTCGCCATGGGAAGGAATTTACGGAATTTACATATTTACATACAATGGTATGGATATACATTAAGAAACAGAATGTATATATATATATATATATATATATATATATATATATATATATATATATATATATATATATATATATATATATATAAATAATAAACTTACCAAGCAACTAGAAATACCCAGAAACTTTAGAAATATCAAAGAGCTATTACTTAAATATACGGACAAAAAAGATCTTTGGGAAATAGAGGAGAAATTAACGTACATTTGGGTAAGAGAAGACATTACAAAGAATTTAAAAAGTAAAGTAGAGAAAGAAAACTTATACATAAACTGGAACAGAGCATGGGGGCACTGGACCAAATTAGGCTCTCTAAAAATTCAAAGCCTCTCCTTCCAATACATGCACGATGCATGGTTGACGGGAGAGGATGCAGTGCGACGGCACATGGTCAGAGTACAGCCAAAATGTCCACTGTGCAAAAAAGGGCCCTTCACCAAAATACACACTATGACACAATGTGAAAAATCCAAGGATAATAGAATAAAAGTCATAGCAGAAATAAATAAAAACGGTAATTACAGAAAACAAAACATTCTATACTTAGATGGCAAATTTAATAAAAGAACACTATACGCGATAACAGACTATATTGTCACAACAATGAGGGCATGTGGCCAAATAATAGTAATAGGAAGATATGGTTTAAAGGGGTGGGGGAGAGGCAATAATACTATCCCCAGTGGATAGTTACCCAAAAGGGACACAGCCCCCCACCCCCGGCTAATGATTAAACTTTTTGGAAATTTAATAGTAGTATATCAAAATTCATGATTATTTATATAAAATTTCTGTGAAAATTACTTGATTTTAAACAAGTGGGACAGGGACCACCTATGGGGAAGTACGAGATAATGACGCCGTGGGGCTACGTCACATGGCGCTACGCGAAGTGAACAGGCCCACGGAAGAGTCCAGAAAAACAACCCCTATAGGTGACATCAATACGTACGAACCAAAGAAACAAAGTTTATATCCCTCTAGAAATACTAACACCAGTATAGCTCCCGTACTATATACTACATACCCCCAGGCCTTTAAAACCCTTCTACAGGATTCTATTATCTTCCTAACAAATCTCACTTTTCTTTCTATATACATGTATACATATATATAAAAAAAAATTTGGGGATCTTTGGCAACTAAATAAATTAAAGATAACCTGCTCGAGATGGGAGAAGTACAATTAATAAAAAAAAGTATAGACCCCACTTTGAGCACAGTGAATCTCATGATAAAAAAGCGAGAGCGAACACAAAATAGCACACATATAAACCACTAGGGTTTTAATTTATATAACAGTACATCGCTGACTCGCCAAAATTCAAAATTACCACAAATCTCCTACTGAGATCATTACTCATACGAAAAGATAGGACAACTGGGTACTGGAATTTGATCAATAATTTGCTGTCCCAACATAAACACATATATAGCAATCATACCATATAGCATACACATATAGCACACATGGGACATAGGGCGACCCCTAGCAAAGGTCAACTTTAACGAAGTAGGGAAGGAACTCCGGGGAGGTGATAGAACCCATTCTCGGATGAACTTCCCTATAGATACACGGGACTTTTTAGAAATACCCCAACAAATTTCTAAATTTAAAAATATTTCATTTCAAAATTCTTTTTATAAAAATAATATATACAACACACCTTTGGGGGTAACAACAACACATAAACAATTTCCACTTCTTTGGCTATGTAGGGGGTGGGGGCATCTGTCTGATGCCCCCACCCCAAAAAAAGAAGCCATTTGTGCATTTGCTCCTATGTTACATGGGTTGTTTTAAACGTTTGGAAATCTACGTGACTGCAATTTTATGCAAAAGTGGTAGTTTATTAAGCATTTTTACCACTTGCAATTATAAGACTCTAATATCAATACTCGTATAAGTTCAGTTAACTACAATGTATAGTTTATGATGTGCCAGAAATTCACTGCATATATCTTAATCCAAAACATACAAGTATGAATACAATGGGTATGAATATAAAAAAATTGTATACACGTACAAAATGTGTTGATAATAAACATACAGCACAGACCTTGCAACTTGAAAATCAAGTATTGCTTAAAACTAATGTTAAATGCATACTGAGAAATAGAGAACATAATCAAAATAAGAGAAAGAAAATACGAAGAGAGAGAGAGAGAGAGAGCGTTTTTTGCTTTGATCCCACTTCTCCCTGTTTTCTCCTGTTCCAACTACCACTCACTAAGAAGTTCGTAACATCTGAAGAGCCCCCTCCCTCTTTTTTAATATAGGATTTACTTCTCTAGTCCAGGAATGACCAAGCGGAGCTAGCAGTTTGTTTTATAGATGTACATCTGAAGTAAGACCAAACTATATGCTCTCACAGGAGTCTGATGTTTTATCAATAAAGTACGGCGAATTCTCTGACAACATGAAATCACCTTTTCGGTAATTATCGGTTTATTTATATTCCCGGTAAGATGATTTCATGTTGTCAGAGATTTGCCGTACTTTATTGATAAAAAGGTCGACTCCTGTGATGCTCTGGAATCCATATTACATCAATCAATCGTACATCAAAATAAAGACATTTTAAAATTCTTTTAACAATACATAAGATATACAAGGTGATTTTAAATAGCCGGTATAACCAGCGAGGAAAACATGGGAAATTCTTTTTCTTTACAAAAAAACTAACTCTCCCTAAACAAAATAAGAAACTGCAGAGCGCCACCTATTTGGTGTCACCGGAAGTAACTTGTATTTGTCTGCAAACCACTGAAAGTTGTATTACAATTGAAAACCAGACTAAATAATACGGTGCAAACTAAAGACTAACATAAACATTTTATATTGTGTACTGAGTATTGAGTAAATGATTAAAGCTAATATCACAAACACAAAAATCATCCTCTCTTATTAAAAATATTACAAAAATATGTTTAAAAATTGTAAAACTAATAAATCCTGCTCGAATTTTGGCAAACCCGTCACTTACCGGCACTTCATAACGTCTCCGTGCTTGAAAAGACCTTGATTCTAACCAGTTAAACAAGAACCAGGTTGAACACATCACAAGCATTACATAACCATATTCACTTGGTAGTACTGACAGCAAAGTATTTGACATTTTTGGTTTCGTTTATTCAAATTGTGCAGTGCTGTTATTTTGAGGTGAACACCGATCCAGACAAATATACGTATAGAACTGTCTTCAATGAACAAAATCCGGACAAAGACAGGGGAAGAAATAAAGCTGGCGGTGTTTATAATGATCAGTCTCAGAACAAAATGTTAAAATGCAAAACTTAGACTTTTACGCTTGAATTATGTCAGGATTAAAATTCTCTGCTCATACTTTTTAAAATTATTTTTGTGAGCGAAGATTCTATGTCATCCATTTAAACTCCAGAACTTACAGTAAATGCTATCTGAAAGCACAATATGATATCGCTCATAACATATATCAAAGACAGGAATGGTTGCCATATCTGTGACAATCATTAGAAAAAATATAAGATCTGAAAAGCTAAACATGCAGCTGATTTAGGTATCAGCAGCAATTCGTTTACTTGTGTTTACATATGGACAGTAAGCTCACAGACCAGGTTTTTAATACAGATTAAAAGCTATTAAAATGCGTAAATTATTGTGGAGAGTATTCCATACTTTTTCTGTGGTATACGTGAAGGATTGTATCCCATACCTTGATGTTCTTACGTTTGTGACCTTCACAGTATTTTCTTTCCTTAGAGAGTAATATTTGTAGATGTCTTTGTCTACAGTACAAGTCACACGGGTCATGTAGGCATTCAGCACCGACTATTTCAGTATCGGGTGTAATTTGTTTAGAATTTAATTGTACATACCTTTCAGTGACAGTATTAGCTTCATTTGGATTTGTTTACATCCATATTCATTTAGAAGGTCATTATTTCGACGCCCCTTAAGGTGCATAACGCAAAATTAATGTTAAAGTGCGTTGACATTTTTGGACGAATTGAACCTTAAGGTGTGATCCAGTACAATTCGTATTTACTGTCGCGCTCTGTGATGTCACAACGAAGGTTATACATATTGATAAAAAAAAATTCGTACTACCCTCGATTGTGACGATTCCACTCGACGCGCTCTTTTTTTTAACCCAAGTTAACTACATGGCATCATTGTAAAAATCCATTGCGATAGATAATTTTCGTCTAAAGTTTCTTGGTGACAGTTAAGGTACAGAACAGTCAAATCAGGACTTAAATAGACTTTGGTTAAATGAAGTTAGTGTTAAATTTTAAAAGAATCATTTATTTATTTTAAAATGAATAAATGCGCATACATGACCCATGTGACTTGTACTATAATGTCCGCTGGCTGACGAGGCTCTCTCAGCATAATCAGTAACCAAGCAATGAAATGAACAGAAACAATTAAGAGAGAGAGAGAGAGAGAGAGAGAGGGAGGTTTAATGCGAGACACCAGCTATCTAGCATTGCACAGGTCCGGATTTTATCTTGTTGCGTTCTTCGTCTTTGGAACTAAATCCTATACCGGAAGTTCGAGTGAAAGCGCGAAAATTGATTACCATTTTGCTAGTTAAGTCAACTTTTAAAGCTGATTTTATATTTAGGATGGGAGACTACTCACCAGGATGGAAGAAACCAACCGATGTTATGAAAATGCTCCATAAGAGAAAGTCAAAACTAAAGAAATGCGCAAAGAAATTAGATATTGTGGATGTGTCGAAAGTCGATATAAACAAACCCGAAGTTCTGCCATTGAGATTGAAAAGGAAACGAAATCCGTTCAGTCAAGTTTCCTCCAATTCCCCAAGCAAAAGGCTACAGTTGTATGACAAAGAAAATAAAGGAAACATTGAAGAAGAATCGAGTGAAAATCATAAATCAGAGGGAATTTTAATTGACACCTTAAATAAGTTCAATAAGGTACTGACTATCGACAAATGACTCGTTATCTCCGACCGCTTGAAGCTGGGGCATTTTGATTTGGTCTAGTCCGTCCGTCACAAGAAACCTCTAGCATTCTCACACAAAAATACAGTGTTGCAATTTGAGTGTGGAAATGTTGGCTTGCCACAATTTTTTACTCGAGCCCCGCAGATATTCACCAATGAGCGCACATTTTCGACTGTTTTACACATAGTCCGACAATGTAAAGCATAGCACATGTTGTTTTTGTTTTAATTTCCTTGTCTTACTACCCAAATAATGGCCTTGTATAGCATGTTCCAATGTCGGTTGACACTGGAACGAGTAGTCAAAGTTTTAGGTATAACTCGTATATGGCAGCCTTATAATATCCACACTCTTCCACTAATTTATATGTAATTAATATACTTACTGTCCTGTCTTTATCCTGGTGGAATTAAAATATGGCACTAGCAAATAGACGCATTTGCATGTTCCACTGACATACATCTGAATTTGTTGCAATGCGCTGGTAGTCGAGGTATGCCGAAGTATGTTCAAGTAGTTCATGTGGGGGATATGTTTCTTGAATGAAACGAAATGTTGCTTACAGTTCCGGTATGCATAATATATTTTATTCATTTCATTAAAGAATAATGTTTCAGCTTAACCCGATTTCGTCATTCCCAGCTTTCATTGCTTTCCAGCCATCTGAAATGTAGGCCAACAAAACTTGAAAACAGGTCCATTTCTTTTGTGAGAATTTGAATGTATTAGAGAAAAGACATCTGGGTAAGTAAAGTCTGACAAAAACATTATAACTTTACTTTGTAGAAAAGCATCATTATAATATTGGTTGCCAGTTGTATGTGATATTCCTGAAAATTTGACTTTCGTTACACTGTTAGTCGACATCACAACATGCTGCACAGTGCCGTTAGTTAGGCAGTAAGACCCATCACCCCTTCCAGAACACAAAAATATTGTAGGACTATTTTATACACTGAAAGCCCTCCATAATTGTTGGCGGTGGGAATGCAGTGTCCCTTGCCTAATGGCAGGGCTTCTGATAATGCACAAATGTGCATCCCAGACACCACAAAATTAAAAATTATGCATTAAAACCCCAGCCTAAGAGTCCCTTAAGATGTAATAAAAATCGCTGAACAAGTTGACTTCCAACTTTTACAAAAGATCAAGATTTCTCAAAACAGGTTTCAAGGATTTTCTTAGCCATCTGTTGAGGTCATGCCCATTAATTGTGCATTGTATTCAGTTCTGAGTGTAGCCTAATAAGTTAAGTGCACATGATCTCGAAAGGAGGATGTGCTAAGGATTCAGATTAAATTAGAAGATAAACCCTACAATAATAAATATTACTACCATTTGTTACTTTCATGTTGGGACATGGCCAAAGTGCTGTTTGCAAATTTGTATAAGTATTTTGGGGGTTAAACACATACATGCCAGCCATGATGCTTTTGTCATAACCATTATGCCTATTTTTTCAACAAATTACATTTTATGTTTTCCAGTATAAGAATTCTGCTGTTTTGGTAAATTAAAAAATAAAATAAATAAAAATCAGTAATAGGTTGTGTTTATCATTTTTAATATCATCTCTTTAATTCCACTCATAAATTTGAGAATCTGCTTTAAAAATATCACTGCTGGGTAAGAATTGTCCTTGTTTTCTATTTTTAGCAACTGTATATGACCCATTTTAATTCCAGGAAAACAGATGGGTTTCATCAATTTGAACTTAGCCTGACAGATTCATTATATTTATAATAAAATTGGGTAGCGAACCATACTATGGTTTTATAGAAAATGGTGCCAGATTATAAGCAAGACACTTTACGGTGTGGTTTGTAGATGTTATATGACAGAAATGGTAGAGCAGATGGATTTTACAAACTTAAAAACATGTCAGATCAGAAAAAAGGACAAAAAATCAACATATTTTTACAAACTTTAAAAGAAGAATATGAGATTAATGTAGTACAGCACTTGGGATTGAGCATGTGAATACTCATTGCAAAATTTAAAATTAAATTCATGATCATCCAGTTCTGTAATCAAGACGTCTCGCCCAGTATTTTTGTTTTGTTGGGTGCGGCATATTACTGTCTAAATAACAGCCTTGTGTAGCATGTTCCCAAGTCAGCTGACGGGGTATCAATTTTAATGCATGAATATTTAAAGAATTACAAATAAGTAAAACTGACAAAGTTTTGTGTCTCTTTATTCCTGGCATTATAGTGGACATTTATCCACTTCATTTATGTGCCCAAAACTGCTCCGGTGGCCTAGTGGTTAGAGCATCTCCCTCAGATGCGGGATGTTGTGGGTTTAATCCCTGGCTGAGTTATACCAAAGACTTACAAAAATGTTACTAACAGCTGCCTCGTTTGGCGCTCAGCATTAAGAGGTTAGTGTTAGGCTGGTCGGCCTGGTGTCATGATAATGTGACTGGGTGGGACATCAGGCATGATGCCCTAGTGCTAGACATCACTATAAACTGCCACACTGCAGACATCATAGCGATGTGACTGAATTTTTTTTAAAGCTACATTAAAAATCCAAGTCACACAGACACATGTATTCCCAAAATGCTTGTGGGAGGGGACTGCAGCTTCTGGTGGAACTCCTATTTTCACCAAAATTCTAGTGAGACATCTCTCTCACAGACACACAAACACATCGACACACAACTTACTGTACAAACTATGAAGTGGGACCCTATAACCTCTTGTAAGGACCCTACAAAATTCAATTGTGGGGGTCCTTGGGACTATAAAATGTCAGTTTAATGGAAGCCCTGTAAGGGGCCCAAGGTACAACAATGGAAATACCGTATTTCATGTAATTTTTCGTATGCAAAAAAATAATTATTAATTTCAGTGTACAAAAAATTACATGTAAAATAAATAATTTTCATTTTGTGGTTCTGACTGTGTTTGAAAAATAAAGGGATTGTACCTGAACAAATTCAACGGAACACACACTATTCGACAACCTAGTAGTACAAATGTACAAAGTAAACATACATTTTTCTCATTCTGCTCTCAGCTCAAAAATCTAATTACAATAAAAATAAAAGTACACAAGTACTCAAAAATATTTTTGTTGTTATTAGTAAACGTGAGAAAGAATTATGTCTCATTGTGAAAGCTTGTCTGCATTTAGGGCATATATGTAGCTCTTTAGTTGTGTAATGTTGGCAAAATGATAGTCCTGCATATAAGACATATCACATGTTATTATATTTTAGTGCATGCAAAAGTCAAAACATAAATATCAGCATCACGGTCTTACATGTAGGACTAGCAAAATGATTAAGATGGTTTGTACATGTATTAGTTAAGCGTATTATTTATTGGTAAATTGTATGCAATGATATGAAACAAATCCACTTGAGGTGGATAAGTCATAAGTAGAAACTACAGGAGATGGGACGATGGTCATTTTTAGAAAAAGAACTACTGTTGTCAAAGGAAAGGGCAGTTTTTGTAACAAATGGCACACTTTTGCAATGCAAAGACTTGATGGCAATAATTAAATTTGGATTTTAATACTGTTTGTAAGTAGGAACAAACAAAAGCACAATCATAGGTTAATCCAACATTGAATTAACAGTTACATAAGTGGGAGTCAGTAGAAAGCAACACATACTTAAGAAGGTGTTTTTGTGATCTGGAGAGAGGCAGAGGGATTGCTCTTGACTCTTGGAGGGTGGGGGAATGTGCTGAAGGCAGAGGGATAGGATATGGAAGGCAGGGGGTATTTGGAACACCCCTCAATTTCTGTGTAACTGGATCATTTCACTGAAACCCTTATGTCATATCTGGATGGTAGTACTTGCTCTCTGAGATTGGTTTTGTTTGAGGTCTGTTGTTACTGGTTGCCAACCCAATCTGATTAAAATCAAATTTGTTGCCAACCAGCCAGGCCTTTAGTTTATTACAATCAAATTTGTTGCTAACCAACCAGGCCTTTAGTTTATTATGATCAAATTTGTTGCCAACCAACCAGGTCTTTAGTTTATTACAATCAAATTTGTTGCTAACCAACCAGGCCTTTAGTTTATTACAATCAAATTTGTTGCCAACCAACCAGGCCTTTAGTTTATTACTATCAACTTTGTTGCCAACCAACCAGGCCTTTAGTTTATTACAATTAAATTTGTTGCCAACCAACCAGGCCTTTAGTGTATTACAAAAATTCTGGCTCACTCAGACTTGACTGATGATTTTGATAAAAAATAGCTTGGCATCATCCTTTCTAAGAAAATAGAGATGTTATAGAACCTAGTGAACATCTCTGACATTTTTTTATATGCTGCTGAAGATTTTTAAATCTTGTAGCATGTTATCAATGTGTCTGCTGAGGTCTGGTGTAATTTGTTGTTACATACTGTTGATGAGCTTGAAGGATCTTATCCCAAAAACTGGCCTAAAAGAAAAGAAATACTTATCAACTTTAGAGCTTGAAGAAATTAATCAAATAATGCTTTAATTTCACATGAATTTTAAGATTGGCATACATGAGTACAAGTTAAAGGTTTCTAAATTCAAGATTTTTCAGTTCATAGGAAGAGATTTTCTTAGGTAAATTTAATTGGTGGCATTCAGAAAATGTGTGGAAAAAAGTTTCATAGCTGATGTCTTATCTCGCTTATAATGTTGATTTAAAAATTGTTGCAGGTAAAAAAAAATTATGGATTTCATGATTGCTTTAAACTGGGAAGTTACATGGACAAAAGTGATCCATCTGTTGAAATACCCACAAAGATACCCCTTCCACAATCCAGGAATTTAAATACCATTGAAGATATAAAAAAATTCAGTAAATCATAAAAATTTATATCCATATAAAAATACAATAAATTCACTGTAATTCAATTTATAATGTTACATATAAAAGGCTATAAGAAAGACAAATTTCAGTGGTAAAAGGTTCATTCACTGCTTTCAGACACTTGACAAAGATGAAGATGATGCCGTGAAGAAGCATAAGTCTTCAAAAGAAGTTTTGAGTGATAAAATCCTAAATAAAGACCAAAGACCATACACAGATACTCATGTAGGACACACTGTAAGTACCTCTGTTGTATTAGGTAACTTGTATTATTATAACAATTTTATATTGAAAAGAAATGGAACTTTATTGATTGATGAATGTAATTTAGAATTGGATGCTTGATCATTTCCGTACACATATTCAATTCTTGTTACAATAAACAACTTGACACTAATGACACTAAAGAAGGCATATTGCCTTTTGTGTAGGTGGCCAACCACAGAGTAGAGCCAAGTTACAGAGGGACCAGTGTAAGGAACGTTCTTTGATTATTTTTTTTTGTTTCTTTGTAGTGTGTTCTCTTTACTAAATTTATTGTGCATATTTTGTCTGTTACCTTGTAATATGCCCTTGTGCATGATCCATTAACACACACACACACACACACACTTTTATTCAGTTTATTTATTAGGGGTGAAACGATACACCTGTGTCGTGTATCAATACGATTCATGATATGCACCTGTGATACAATAGCTGTCGATACACATGAACTTGATGGTCTTTTCATCTTTGGAAGGTAGGTGGTGCCCTTTCATGTACATTGACATTCTGGTCCTATTTCCAGTATGCAGACTACAGATAGAAATATAGTTATCATATATTTGTATGTAATTCTCATTGATGAGAAGATAATAGTATTAAACAGACTACCTGTTGGTTTCAGTGATTTATATCAAATGTTTTAGGCAATTTAATGGTGTCTCCATTTAACTCCCTTTGTTTTGTAGAACATGAATGATTTGAAAACATCTTATTACCAATTTGGTGTCTCAGTTACACATGGATGACATTACGATGTTATCTTCAAAACATAAGAAATAATGCATTTTCCTAGTGCAAAGAAAATTTCATCTAGTACAAATTCGGGCATGGGAATAAGGTTGAATACCAACAAAATCCATCACATTTTACTTCCTGCAGATGCAAAAGACTTGTTAGTGAAGATGGAAAACTACTGACTACACCAAGTCCTATTCTATAATTTTGTTAACTTACAACAGGTGATAAACTTAAGCAGTGTGAAATCTCCCTCATACTCATTTTATGCTAATTTCATTTATTCCATCAGCACCTTCATTCACTGGTTAAATATCTCTGCATAAAAAAAGAGAAAATCCATTTTTGTTCCCCATGTACAATTTAAGGAGACATGATGAGCCACTTTATATTAAGGGAGACCTCTCTCTTTATCAAAGAAAAAAGGAGGGGGAGGTAGAAATGGTCATAGGTCAATATTTATCTAAAGTACAATATATGTCTCTCTTTCTTCCTGCTCCACTTTCTTAGAGCTGTATGAAATGAACATCTTTTGATGGATGTCACCGCTAGTTGTATAAGCAATAATCTGTTATTTATTTCTGAGCATACTCTGCTCCTTTTCTCTGTATCAATATTGTTCTGTGCTTCTTTCTGAAGGGGCATATACATAGCTAGATTTGTCAGCTTGAATATGTTGGGAAACTGATTTTTGTTACTGTTATGTACAGTTTTCCAGAGATCACAGATATTATCTTTTTGATACATCTGCTCCAAAGTAGGATTTTTCACACACATAAACTTCTTTTGTTAAATCAGTAGTTTACTGACTACTATGACAAGTTTCTTATCTGCTCCATAAGGCTGTATACGGGTATTTAGCCCATTAATAAATAAATATCTTTACTTCTTAATTTCATATTTTTACCCTTATTTTATTCAATTCATCGTAACCATGATGTCGATACATGAATATGGTTTTGTAGCATGTGATCCACAGGGTGAAATTGATTAATTAATAAAATGAAAATTGCATTATACTTTTAAATTGTCTGTATTTTAATTAGGCTCAGTATTCTGCCCTTTGTACATTTAATTTTGAAATACCACTGAAAGGGCAATGCCACCTATTTTTTGCCCATCCAGCATGTACATCTGACTCATATTTAACACCATTTTGGGTTCGAAATCACTCGCTATTATTTCCATTAACACTTTCCCAGCTCCAATAATCTGATATACTTCATAACTTTGAAAATTATTGTCATCATCACTATCATCAGCAAGTATTTGCCAAATGAAATTTTAATGAACTTTGCCAGGAAGCAGACATTTTGGGTTTACTAGGTAGCCCGTATTTTAAACACGCATTTGTATAACTTTCTTCATGAAAGGTTTCAAACTATGTCATAATGCTTATTCCCGGGCACATTTTGCTAATCAAATTTAGTTCAACTAACATTTAAGTTGTGCTTGAAAAGAACCCAAATGTAGAACAGCTGCTATCCGAAAAACATGTTGCAACAAGAATGGTTAAATAAAAGTTGTATACTTCACCAAGCACATTTTCGTAAGTGTGACTTTCAACAAATTTGCAGGAGTTCTTGCGTTACACTGTTCTCCAGTATTAAACTAGTCTATTAAAAAGAGGTAGACATTGTTTGTTACATTACAGTGGGGATGCTAAATACTTGTCAGTGTACTGTTACAAAGAGGTAGACTTTGTTTGCTACATTACTGTGGGGATGCTAAATGCTTGTCAGTGTACTGTTACAAAGAGGTAGACATTGTTTGCTACATCACTGGAGGGATGCTAAATGCTTGTCAGTGTACTGTTACAAAGAGGTAGACATTGTTTGCTACATCACTGTGGGGATGCTAAATGCTTGTCAGTGTACTGTTACAAAGAGGTAGACATTGTTTGCTACATTACTGTGGGGATGCTAAATGCTTGTCAGTGTACTGTTACAAAGAGGTAGACTTTGTTTGCTACATTACTGTGGGGTTGCTAAATGCTTGTCAGTGTACTGTTACAAAGAGGTAGACATTGTTTGCTATATTACTGTTGGGTTGCTAAATGCTTGTCAGTGTACTGTTACAAAGAGGTAGACTTTGTTTGCTACATTACTGTGGCGATGCTAAATGCTTGTCAGTTTACTGTTACAAAGAGGTAGACATTGTTTGCTACATTACTGTGGGGTTGCTAAATGCTTGTCATTGTAATGTTACAAAGAGGTAGACATTGTTTGCTACATTACTGTGGGGATGCTAAATGCTTGTCAGTGTACTGTTACAAAGAGGGAGACCTTATTGTTTGATTTATCACTGTGGGGATGCTAAATACTTGTCATTGTAAGTGAAGTTATACATATTTGAAATAGAAAAAAAGAAGAAAAGAGATTCCAATTAAATATTTTTTATTAATTCTCAAATGATGCATATTAACTTAATTTGTAACATCTCAAGTACTAAGGATTGGGAATAGTCCCAAACTTGCAAATATCTCTGATGTTACAGTTGATAGAATATGTAATTCATGAAGCTGTGTATGAAAAAATTACAGTGATTTTATGTCACAACATCTATAGAGCATGAATAAAATATTTTTGAACATAAATAAAGGTGTCCCAACTATTATACTGGCCCAAAAATTTATGTTGATTATGATAAATGATGAAGCTTTCCTCACATATAGAGCACTGTGTGTTTAATTTTCACATATCCAACCAGTGACTGATGTTAGTATGCCCAAAATATTTAGGGAACATGTTTTTAGTTTAAATTATGGAGGCATTCCCTGAAAGTGATTAATTACTACCATCAACATTGTTGCTGGTTAAATTTGATGTTATCTATCATTTTTATATATTTCAGTGTTTCATTATGTTTTATTGGTCCCTTTTCATTATGTTTTATTGGTCCCTTTTCATTATGCTTTATTGGTCCCTTTTCATTATGTTTTATTGGTCCCTTTTCATTATGTTTTATTGTTCCATTTTTCATTATGTTTTATTGGTCCATTTTTCATTATGTTTTATTGGTCCATTTTTCATTGTTTTATTGGTCCCTTTTTGTTTTATTGGTCCCTTTTCATTATGTTTTATTGGTCCATTTTTCATTATGTTTTATTGGTCCCTTTTCATTATGCTTTATTGGTCCATTTTATAACAAACTGGTTATTTGCAGTAATTAAATTTGGTTCATAAAAAGATAATGCACATATTTATCATGAAGTGAAATTTCTTTCTGTGTCTTATAGTATGAGGCTTTAACCTTCTTGAAATGTTATCTGATTAACATCGTCAGATTCTAGATTACTACAGATGAAAGATTTACTTTAGTATATGAATGATGAGCTAATTCTGTTTGTTCCCCCTCTAAAATCCAAAAATTTTAGCACAGAATTTTTTTAAAAAAACAATTAAATCTGAGATATCTCTATTCTGTGAAATGATTATGGATTCACAGAAGTCTCAAAAATGCTTAATCACACGCATTTGGATGCCAATTTGTTTATATCTTAGAAAATCACTTATGCAGGAGTCCTCCAAATGCATGTAATAGCTAGGCGGCAAAATTCAAAGACTTGCCAGTCCTGCTTAGCTACCTGCTGGTGGGAAAATGTGTTGATCAATTGATTGTTTTAGCTGTGCTGATATTTACAATGACAAAGTTCAGTAGCTGAAAGACCCCCTGATGTGCATGTTGTCATTATAAAGAGTACATCAAAAGAACATAATGCAATAGCTGGGTGGCAAGTTCAAAGACTTCGACTGGCTGCTGGGTAAGAAAATGTGCTGATATTTACATTTAATTGAATGATTGAATTCAGAGGCAGAATGACCTTGAAATCTACATGTAGTCACTTATAGAGTACATCAAATAAAACAACTTTAGCTTTCATTATTGTGTTCATTTCCAAGCGTAGTTGAATAAGTAGGCCTTGTGAACTCAGAATCAAGTGATGTTGAGACTTAGACAAAATGCCATTTGCAGATTTGGATAAGTATCTTTAGGTTAAATGGCAAATTGATAAAGATTGTAATAAGATTCAAAAGAGTACTCAAGTTGCTGGAACTGATAGTTTGAATGGGACATTAGCCAAGTTTAAGAAAGTGTGGGACACCTGGCTTAGTGATTGGAATAATACGTTTCCTCGGATTGTCAAAATTCACTCTGATGGACAAACAAGAGCTATATGTCAGTGGTATAAAGAATGTGGAAATTAAACTCAGTGGCAACCAGTAGTTCTTATAATCGGCAAAATTCCACATTTTCTGTGAGAGGACTGGTGTTGGACTTATAATTTTACCAAAATTGGAGTCCTGGACAGTACTCTTAATTTTAAAATCCTAACAAGACCTCTGGATTCAAACTCAAAAATAGTAGACAATTCTGAGAGTTGTAAGGGTTAATACTAGTTAACAGAGTAGACAGTGTAGTTATGTATTGAGCTTAATAGATACACACTTAAATTCAGGACCAAAATTAATTAACCAATGTAAGGTGTATCTGCATTCCATATTTGAGGTAGTACCCACATATGCCTTAATACTTCCATCAAATTATTGATTTTTAGCACTTGTATCTGGGTCTCATAATGCCTTGTGGAGGGACTTCAGCCTGCCTGAAATGTTATCTTTACTTTGTATCTGATATTGCTTGGTGTCTCATTAATTTTGTGGGTTACTGGGTAAATCATTTTAGCTATGACCATATTGGGAGAGAGAATGCACATGTAAACATAAGATCTCCCAACATCGACAAAGGGAGCAAATTCTAATGGAACATGCATACATGTGATTTTGACATTGTACGGTTATTGTGATGGTCCTCAAGCTTATGAAATGCATAAAAATAATAATCTTTTAAGCACCCACTGCAGATACATGTATTTAGACATATTTATTTAAGTTGCTGTATTCTCAGCATTCTTGCAGGCATTGACACCATTGTATTGTTGTATTGAACTGTCACAGGTTGTATATTTGAATTTTTTTGGTTTCCATTACAGGCCCCTATTTCTTGTGAGAAAACTGAAACTCCGGCTTTATCCCCAGTGTTACCAATTGACTGGAGTTTGAAATCAAAATTGAGAATTGTCTCCCCTAACTCCCTGCAATGGTGTTGTCAGCTTCGGTCACTTGAGGAGTCCCAGGGAATCCATGCTTTTGTTCAACAGGAGCAATCTTGCACAGTAGGTTTGATTTGTGTAATGGCTGTCAAGTAATGAACCCCAAAATTTGTTTCATTTATCACCATATTTTTATACTCTCTGCTACCTCCAAATACACCGCTCCCTCGATAACTCGCACCCGGATAACTCGCGATCCCGCTTATAACGCGGTGTCCGTCTTGGCTCCCAATTTTTTTTCCAGAGAAAATGTATTTAAAATATCTGTAAAATATGCTGAACATGAAAAAATTATGATAAGAATTGATAAATTAAACCTTGATACATTGCTCGTTTTATCATTGAAAATGGTGATTAATGCCCGTAAAAATATAATCCCTATTTTGAAATTTGCAAGTTCTAAAGAAGAATTAATTTCAGAGGTCATGAAAATGCTTAATTATGCATATTTGGATGCCAATTTTTGATCTGGGACGCAGAAAGTCACTGAGGCGGGAGTCCTCTGTACGCATGTAATAGGTGCACGGGAAAATTCAAAGATTTGCCGGTCCTATTTCAGCCACCTGCTTTGTGGGAAAATGTGTTGATCAGTTAACTGTGCTGATATTTACAATGACAGAATTCAGTGACTGAAAGACTCTTTGATGTACTGTTGCCATTTTATAAGAGTACATTAAAAAAAAAAAAAAGAACATGATGCAACAGCTAGGCGTCTAGTTCAAAGGCTTTGACTAGTGGCCGAGTGAGAAAATGTACTGATATTTAGTGATTGAATTCAGAGGCAGAAAAACCCAGTTTTAAAATCCTAGCGAGACCTCTGTTTAAAGATATCATATATTATGGAAGTTTTTATGATAAATAGTTGTCAGTATACTGTAAATAAAGTTTGGTGAAATAGCGATCAATGAAAACTTCTGGTAAATGCTAACAGGTGGCAACAGAGAATGAAATAAACACCAATTAAACGTCTTCCTGTGTGAAAGTCACGTTCTAATCTTTTAGTTCCGTTTCAGTGTAAACATTATAATCACAACATATTCTGTTCATTGAAAACATGAAAAGAGTCAATCGACCGTCACATTGTAACCCGTGAGTACTTCTGTGAGAACCTAATTACATGTACATGACGGCTTTGTTTTGATCAACAACTTGGGGGAAGTGTTTGTTGCATTAAAAAAAATCGATTACAAGAGACCTCGGGTGCTGGATTAAGGGTCTTGGAGCTGCCTTTGACGTAAAGCAAAACAGTAACAGAGACAACGTCGATGATAGTGACTTCGAATGTTTCAGTGAAACTGATGTCATTAATGCCGAGGCTGTTTGGGAGAAATTCGTACAGACTCATGGTCCTGAGATGGGCGTTTCTCTTGATGATATGGAGCAGTGGATTTGTGCTGACAATGATTGCCCCACAGCCGAATACATGTCAGATGAAACTATAATTATTCCTATAGCAAACAAGTTTTCAGCAGAAGATGATTCTAACTGGAGTAACACAAGTGTTGAAAGTGATGCAGATGCAGATGTTGCACCCCCACCCCTCTGCACAGGAAGCAATCAACTATTTTGATATTGCCATAAGGTGGCTGGAGACCCAAAATGTTGACTACATAAAGCTCGTGCAGTTGACAAATCTGAGGGATTTTGCTCGGCGGCAGAGAAACCAAGGAGTAACACACACACACAAAATAACTGAATTTTTCAAAAAGTGAATTGATATTTGTCAAGCGTGGCACAAATGGCAAGTATTAACTTGTTCTAATTTACGTTGTTTTATATTTGTAGACCAATTAAATATGTTAGTACTGATTAACCCTTGTTTTTTATTTTCCATTTTACTTCTATCACATTCAAATCTATTTATCTATCTATCGTTTGATCGACACTGTTTCTCGAAAAGAGTCGATCTTTTGTATATAAAAAAAACGTCTAATTTGGATCAAACAATAAAACTAGAATGTATCCAATTCAACATAAAAATTAGTGACGTAGTACACAATGTTTGAAGTGGTACACATGTTAAGCAAATGGAAACCACGTGGAATAATGTTTTCGATGATCGCCTCAATATACTGTAATTTATCCTGAAATTAATGTTTTCCTATGAGGAAATAATAAAGTACGCCGTTATGAAGAGATATTTATTAACATTTAATCTCAGAACGATTATAAAGTGAGTATTCAACAGTATTATCTGCCTACCCCCCCCCCCCTTATTTCTCCGTTATGTCGTCAATCACTTTATTGGTTTTGGGCTTATTTTATAGGTCCCTCAATAACTCGTGCCTCACTTATAGTGCGGTCGATGTTTCTGGACCCCGATATGCGCGAGTTATCGAGGGAGTGGTGTACAGTCCTCCTCGAAAGTTGAAAAATGTCTTTCTGTCTATATAACATATCTATACCAATGAAGAACAGCAACTCTTATCATCTCTCCCCCCACCCCCAGTTGCGTGTTGACTGCAGGCATCCTGGATATACAGAGTTTAAACTTTTGCCGTGAACAATTCCTCCTAGAAATCCTTAACACTTGTACTTGAGTTTGACCAGTCATATTTGTTTTCAGTGGTATAGTATGCTTGCATGATTGCCAATGAATTTATCTGTATTTTTCCATTATGTAGTTTTTTTAATTGTTTTATTTTGATTGGTAACACAATTTTCATCTGTAAAATTGTTTTGTGCTGTTAAATTTCTATGTATTACACTTCTTGAGCCACCTCAATAATGTGCGTTCACCGTTATTTCAACAATTTATATATTTGTTGTATGCATTTATTTGTTTTCTCTTCTTCCTTTAATGACAGAGATGTCAGTCAAATGCAGAAATGTAGATGTAATCATGTGTACATGATGGCCAGAAGATGCATCTGAAGGGCCACAAGAAACAAGTGTGCTTAGTATCATTTGAGCTTAATTTCTTGGCCTTCACCCTACTTCAGAATCTGAAATGACCTTGATAGGCGATGTCGAGATGCGAACTCTACCCCACCCAGTGAAGACAATACCTAAAAAACATTGGTAGTGACTGTGACTTATGAACCAATTATTGTCATGACAGGCAAATACATTCAAGTGTTGGAATCATGAATGATATGCTTTTTAACCAAAATTGTCAGACCATTGGGTATAACTTACTATCCCAACCTGTCCATGGATATGGAAACATTGAAGCCAGACATGTGGGATTACAATTCAACTTCAAAAGCCATACTGGCCCTCAAGTCATATATTGTCCTCCTTCCTAGCTACCAAACAACCCTTCCATCCGGAGAATCAGTGTAATGTTTTGACAGTATGAGTTGGTTATTTCAGGCTGGCACTGCTGAAGACATCTTTTAAAAGTCCCTACAATGACAGAGTCATGCATCCAAAACAAACACACAGCTGACTGGACTGACCATATCCATGACAAATGGCAAACTGGCATCATATTGGAGCCATCCAGCCCCAATTGATTGCACCAGACCGACATTCCAAAGTGACACCTGATTTGTTGATGGACATATTACGACCATTGTTGATAACATATCCAGTATTTAGAATGTTTACATACACTGATAATATTATGTCATTATTGACTTATGCAGTGTTTCAAACACCCACCCACCCCATAAATAAAGGGGATGAGACAGACATACCTGAACAATCTGATATGATCAAGAGCCTTCTTTTTAGTGAGCCCACTGAAATCATCCTTCTCACCATACTGGAACATGTAGGTTTAGTTTTCATTCATGAGATGAAAAATCTTGTTTCCCACATTCACAATGGTTAGTCAATATAGAGAATTCAAACCTTGTCCCTTCTCAACATATGTCCATCTAGGTATGGAATTTTTCAGCTATGTCTGCTTGAGGAATCTTGCTTCAAAATGCATGACCCATATCATTAAGGCATCAGGGAAGACATCATCCAGGATGTTTATTTATTGAGAGGCTTCTTCAGTGTTTGGGTCTGTTAACTCATTCGGCCCTAGAGATTTTTGTCGTTTTTGCCTGAAATGTGCATATGAAAGACATTTGGGAGGCTATTTCTGAATACATCGTAATACATCGGCTTTCAATAGATTTTCCATGAGACTAATGTCTAGTTGTATTAGAAACATCATTTTCCATTGGTTATTTTGCTTGCATATGAGCAGAAGGGTAAAAGATGTTGTGTTTTTTTTTTTTTTTTTTTTTTTTTTGCTTAATAGACTCATCATTTTTGTATGGAGACTGCAATTTATTCCAAATGCGCACCTTATCCTAGTTTTTCCAAAGAATTGCCTGTCTGTGTGCAGTTAAGACCGGTATGCCATAGATCTGAGGCCAAAAGATCTGAAATCCAGACCCAAAATCGCATTCCGACCTCGAGCAAATTTTGGATGAAGAAAAAAACAAGTAAAGATAATGAGGTTTTTCCCTCTGTATTTTGTAGTGCAACTAGAACTTCCAGATTATTTGGTATCATTTTAGAGCTATGACTGTCTGCTTTTTTGTAATACCACCCATGTTGGTGTATCTTAAATGACTTTGATGCTGCAGAGCTCGGAATTAGGGTACAGCCTCATCACGCCTACAGATGGGATTGGGGCTGAATCGGTTAAATGGTATATTTGTTATACCATGGTTGTCTTTACATGTGCCTCGAGCAGATGGTCTTTAGGCAAAGTGGTACCCCATTTCAGGTTGTTTAGGTCACCATATTATGATCTGGACCATTATCAAACACTCAATGTAAAAACCTTAGAAACCACACAGTTGGAAATAACAGTCTGTTTGTAAGCACACCTACTGCATGAGGAGACTCTTCACATCATCATCTGGAAATGAAGGGCATTCTCAACATCTCAAAACTCGGATGGAATGCATCCATAAGACATTCCTGAAAATGTTGGACAATTCAGTCAAAGTAATACACCTTTTTTCAAGTAATGTTGGACAAAATTACCAGACCTATAGCTCATGGTACGGGAATATCTGCGTTGCTGTTTCTGGTATTAGATAAATATACAAATCCAACACATCCTAGGTAGGCTTAATGTTCTAGCTGTTTCATTATCAAAGAGAGGCCAATTGATTTATATGGTGTGTTCTCTCTATCCATCAATCTTCCATCAAGTCTACATCCCATTTGCGATGGGGTGGAACAAAAAACTTACGACTTTCATCTCCCCATTTCCAGACCCAGAAGTATAGCCCGTCCACTCCCTGTCATTACGCTCTGAGAGAATATGGACATATGCCCTCTTTTCAGCAGTTCTGATACATGAAACTAATTCAGAAAATAAGGGGCATGGACTGCAAAATAGTTCTAATTGCCCAATGGGACAAATCCTGGATCATCGGTCTGCTCCATTTAGTGATTGATATACACAGACAAATTTTAATGCCTGTCCCCCCCCCTTCTAAGGCATCTAAGGTTGCTACTATTCCATCCATGTCAAGAGAAATTCTCCTTCCCATCAGGTTCTTGTCAGGGATACACTGCACAAAAATTGTTTTGGCACTTTAATCATGGCGAGGATTGCAATGTCTTGGCAGCCTTCCACCTTGAAGGCATACAAGAATTGGTGGATTCTCATTGACATTTGTCACGTTAATGGCATCACACCACTTTCAGCTGCATTTCCCTGTCTTCTGTCTTCTTTTCTTTGAGGACAAGAAGCTTGCCCTTATTAGAATCAGTGTATACCAATCCATGATTTCAGACACATTCAGTCATCGTGGAGGAAACAATATTGGCTACAACAAGGACCTTTCAGACGTGCTGTTCAAGTTTGACATATCCAGACCATGCACACTCAACTTTTCCCAGAATGGAACCTATCCTGGGTCTTGATGTAGCTAAACTCATTTAAGTGTGAGTGCATGTTCTTCCATCTGCTAATTTCTCAATTTGAGACATAGTCAAGTCAGTTGGTTGGTAGGCCTGTCAAGTGTACTTACTTGAGATTCTTTTTGTGTGACATGGTCTTGCAAAGCTGTGAGCTGAATATAATTAGACCATTGGTAGCTGCCCAGACAGTTCCATGCAACAATCATGAAAACATAACCTCAGACCCAGGCAAGACCTTGCAACTTTCACTGGATTTGCCTGGGAAATATTTGGATATAATACAATAACCCTGTGCATGAACCCACAGGGATCTACCTTGCATACATAAATATAAATACATTGTCTTTGATTGTGCTAAAGTAACATTATGAAAAGTTCTTCCTTTTATTAGAGCAATCATCAAATTTCCTTCTCCTCATACCTGTTCTCCTGATAGTAATGTAATTGGGAAATAGGTTTGATGGGTAAAGAAATTCTTTTAATAAACTATGTTTCTCATATAATACTTACCTGATCCTATTACCAAAATTCCCTCCCACCCTTGCCCATAATGCAAAATGCAAGCTACCTGTTAAGTTTCACTCAAGCTTAAACTGGTTACCTCTAGAATACCTGTGGCAACATAGTGGGAACAAGGGAAGTAAAAACATAAGAGTTGCTTTCTTCATCTGTATGTTGCACAGATAGAAAGACATTTTACATCTTTAAGGAAGGACTGGATTCAGATGATGCAGAGATAAATCCTCAAATGTTGATCGAGTAAGTATTTTGGAGAAACACAACATACTAAAAGAATTTACTTTTTCCTTCACTTAGTTTTTCATCCAAACTAGTGTTTTTTATGGAATTTATATTAATTTATATCATGTCTCACTTTTGTGTATGAACATTTATTCTTTACAGACCAGTTTTAGTACTGCTGTGAAGTTGTTCTCACTATATTAGGACCACAATTTAGTTGATTGTAAAATAAGGGTCGTTGGTAATTATATTAATAGTTATCATTCAAATTATTTATGGATATTAAATTAATTCCCAATTGGTTTTGAGAACTGTTCTCTATAAATGTTTAAGTTTTACCCTACAAAAATTGATGTAAAGAAAAAAATTAAAAGCAGGGGGAGCTGTGCTTGAAAATTTATTTTAAAACTATTCATAACAGTTTAAATTTGAATGAGCTCAGACATTTAGAAGTTTAATTATAAGATATTAGAAACGAAAAGGTTAACAGTGTAAGTAAATAAACAAAATGTTAGTGGAATGAAGAGAGATTAAAAAAAACAAAATATTTGTATAGCCGGGAGAAATGTCATTAAATGGATGAAACAACAAAAATAAAAAAATAAGTGACTAATTTCTGGTTTTAGAACAAAAAGAAGTCATCAGCGATTATTTTGTAAGCTTGATAGAAGATACAAAGCAAATGAATGTATATATTTAGAATCACAAATGTAACTTAACTCTCAGAAGAAAACTTGACTAAATTAGAAGGTAAATTTCTCTGAATGTTAAACTATAATTTATGATTGCAAAAGTCATGGAACTTTTGGTTTTTAACTTAATTTTTTTTCTTTAACCAGCTACTATTTTTTGTTGCTAGTAATCATTTCAGACTTTATGGTCTTCCTAAAGTTAGTAGCTAAATATGAATCCAATTGCCTTTCATGCCAGTTTTTTTTTATGTCAGTGTGGCTACTCCATTGAGGTCATTGATTAGACCAGATATTATCTCCCTTTTATATTTTTACATTGATTTAATTACTTAAGAGTTTGCATGATCTTGAAAAGTGCTTGAATTTTTGTGGTTGACTTGAAAAATGCTGGAATTTTTATGGTTGACTTGAAAAGTGTTTGAACTTTTGTGATCGACTTGAAAAATGATGGAATTTTTGTAGTTGACTTGAAAAGTGCTTGAAATTTTGTGGTTGACTTGAAAAGTGTTTGAATTTTTGTGATTGATTTGAAAAGTACTGGAATTTTCATGGTTGGCTTGAAAAGTGCTTGAATTTATGTGGTTGATGTGAAAAGTGCTGAAGTTTTTGTGGTTGACTTGAAAATGCTGGAATTTTTGTAGTTGACTTAGAGAGTGTTTGAATTTTTGTGGTTGACTTGAAAAGTATTTGAATTTTTGTGGTTGACTTGAAAAATGCTGGAATTTTTGTAGTTGACTTAGAGAGTGTTTGAATTTTTGTGGTTGACTTGAAAAGTATTTGAATTTTTGTGGTTGACTTGAAAAATGCTGGAATTTTTGTGGTTGACTTGAAAAGTGTTTGAATATTTGTGATTGATTTGAAAAGTGTTTCAATTTTTGTGATTGATTTGAAAAGTACTGGAATTTTCATGGTTGACTTGAAAAGTGTTTGAATTTATGTGGTTGATATGAAAAGTGCTGAAATTTTTGTGGTTGACTTGAAAAGTGCTGGAATTTTTGTGGTTGACTTACAAAGTATTTGAATTTTTGTGGTTGACTTGAAAAGTGTTTGAAATTTTGTGGTTGACTTGAAAAGTGTTTGAAATTTTGTGGTTGACTTGAAAAGTGCTTGAAATTTTGTGGTTAACTTGAAAAATGCTGGAATTTTTGTGGTTCACTTACAAAGTGCTCAAAATTTTGTGGTTGACTTGAAAAAATGCTGGAATTTTTGTGATTGACTTGAAAAGTGTTTGAATTTTTGTGGTTGACTTGAAAAGGACTGGAATTTTTGTGATTGACTTGAAAAGTGTTTGAATTTTTGTGGTTGACTTGAAAAGGACTGGAATTTTTGTGGTTGACTTGAAAAGTGCTTGAGATTTTGTGGTTGACATAAAAAATGCTGGAATTTTTGTGGTTGACTTACAAAGTGTTTGAATTTTTGTGATTGACTTGAAAAGTGTTTGAATTTTTGTGGTTAACTTGAAAAGTATTTGAATTTTTGTGGTTGACTTGAAAAGTGCTGGAATTTTTGTGGTTGACTTGAAAAGTGCTTGAATCTTTGTGCTTGACTTGAAAAGTGCTGGAATTTTTGTGATTGACTTAAAAAGTGTTAGAATTTTAATGGTTGACTTGAAAAGTGCTGAAATGTTTGTGATTAACTTGAAAAGTATTTGAATTTGGTCAACTCCAAAAGCACTGGAAAAGTGCTTGAAAATATTCAGTGATTATTGAAAAGTACTTAAATTTTGAGACATATACATTTCATTGAAAACAACAGTTTGGCCAACTAAATGTGAAAAATAAAATAATATCCATTAAAAAAAGTTAAAAACCCAGTCTTAGAATTTAACTTCTTAGTTGATGTTTTCATTAAAACTTAAAGTTGTGTTACTTACATGAACATTTGGGGCCCCAAGTGGTCTAAACTGTGCACCATTACGGATCGCTGCCATCTCACCTCTGCCTGCATGGGTTTGAGTCTTGGGTTCGGCCAGTGTGGGTATGTGAGAAAGCTTGCCAGTAGCTTCTCGTGGGTCAGTGGTTCTTCCTCAACCATTTATACTGGCCACTCTGTATAGCCTATCATGTGCTGAAAAATGGCATTAAACCCTATAACTATAACAACATGCTCATTTGGAATTGTAACTATCAGATGTTGTAAAATGAATTGATGCTATGTACATTGAGCAATTAAAACTGATAAACAAAAGTCTGACAAGTCCTCCACAGTAGGAGGTGTATATTCAAACAATATGCATGCTGTGTATATCAGTAAGTCCAATCAGTAAATGAAGTGCTGTGTTTTGCAACTGTCAAAAGATGTTAGATTAGTGGTAGCCTAGGTTACATTAGCTCAGCAAGTATTTGTGATGTTGGGGACAATACCATAAACCTACACACTGATGGAAATAGTCTCAAAATGGTATATATCTCATAATTTTGCATTGAGAATCACTCAAAATGAGTAGAAAATTAATTGTATAATACAGTATATTGTTTTATTCAGTTTAAATCAATGAAGAAATACCATAGAACTAGCATAAAATATTAGATTGCCAGGATTTGGTTGAAAATGTCTATGTGCTTAACCGTAGCTCCAAAGTCTCTACCCATCACTATGACAAGGAACTTCTAGAGTTATGGTAACCTCAGGTAAATCACTGAATGAAAGTGCTCAGAAGTCCCATTTCAAGAGGGAATACCACAAAAAGAATTAAATATTGACAATAGGAATGAATTTAGAATATTTTTGCTTAAAGCTAAAGAACACAAGGAATCTTACACACTGGCAAATGAGACTGTCAACTCCCACACTGATTTGGATGAGGTGATGGCACCTCTATCCAATACCCCATTATCCATTGAACTTCAGTCATAGCTATTGTTTTGGAATGTGATACCTAATTCTGAAATTTTGTTGACTCAACATACCATAATCAACATTATTTTTGCAACTAATTAATGTACTTGAAAATTACATTTTTGTCCTTGAATTTGACAAGTCTTTGAAAGTTGTTTGTAATGTCTGATTAAATAACTATGAACCATGTACTTGAAGCAACAGTAGAAAAAGTTTTGATAAAGAAATCACAATAATTTATCAAATAAAGATAAAAGGTATAATATAAATTTTCTACTAACAAAATAAAGAAAAGAAAATTTATAAAAAATATAAAGATGATTTGGATTTGTATGTTTACAATTTTAAAAAGGACCATGAATGGCAAAAGCCGAGTTATGTAAATTAGTATCTCTTTAGGTTTGAGAGGCCATTAGTTTTTGTCAGAAGGGGTGGTCTTTTAAGACAGGTTCTGGTGTATTAGTATTTTTAATACCTTGATTTTATTTTTAAGCTATACTGTAATGTTTATACTCATCTCTATAATCCCCACACATCATATAAACTTGAGGATATTTGAGAAAAGATGATTTTGTTTTATAACATTAGCATTTGGTCATTGCCATCGTGTGCTATTTAAAGTGGTTATATATGACAAATTTCCTAGATGGGTTTCTTCTGTTTGAAAACTTGACTCATAGAAAGAACTGGTTAAGTTTGCAGTTTGTACTCTAAATAATATCTCAAAGCAGGCTTTATCTGTGTGAGTCATGAATGTTAAAGGACTGAAAATGTTAGAGGAGAGGGATCCTCGTTAACTTTAAAATGTGTCAGATCAGAATAAGGATAAATCAACGATGCCTTAGAAATCTAAAAAAAAGTGGGAATAATATAATACAGAACTATGCACATTGCAAGCTTTATGAAGTTGACAATATGATTACCCAGTGTAGAGTAGTTGCATGTGTTGTATATATAATTTGTCTGTATGTTTTTTGTCTTTGTGTTGTATTTATAATTAGTCAGTATGTTTTGTGTTTGTATTTGGGTACCATATGGAGTTTGCTCATTTGTTTAAAGAAAAATGACCAGCAGCAGCTCCAAGCTAGTAGCACACAACAAAATTAAATTTTTGATAAAGTTTTTGGTAGTTTTGACAAGTAATACTGTAGGTAGATTACACTTTTAGTGCGCAAATTATGCTATTTTCTACTTTCATTGTATTTATACCTATCTAGGATATGGCATCTATGGCTAAGGAATAACACTTTTGATTTCAGAGTCAATAGGTTTTAGTTCAGTGTTACTGTGGGTGAAGAAGAAAAGAACTTTTTATACTGTAACTCGAGTTTTCCACCATCAGTTGTTACCAGACTTTGTGGATGACTTGCACATGGGTGGAGAAGAAGTATATTGATTTTTGGTGTTAAAAGGTCAAAAGTCAAGGTCACTCTGAAAGGAAAAAATTGTTCTGAACATGAGTTTAATTTTCTATCCATATACATTTATAAAAGTTTGTGGATGACTGATGCATTCGGTAAGAAAGAAACCTATTCTTTTGAGGTGAATATTTAAAAGGTTGGGGTCATTGATGCTTTTAGAAAAATGGGTTTTGCAGAATAAACATTGTTTTAAAATAAGTATCTTGACTAAATTTAATGGATGTTTTTATTTATGGCAATAAAGAAACATATTGATTCGGAGGCCTATAGGTCAGAGGTCACAATCATGGTTAATCTAATAAGAAAGTAGTGATTTTTACAGAGTACAGTTTGTTTAGGACTGCATACCTTGATCAAAAGTCATCAAGATCCATGGCCTGCGTTGACGATTATTAAACAAAACAGCAGGCTTTTGATGTGCTATTCATAATACTTGTGTTAGTGCAAGTTTAAGGCCAATAAAATTAAATTCGGTGAACTGAAAATGAACAGTTTTATTTAAAAATAAAATGTAATGAAAAATAAGCTGAAAAGTTAATGTTTTAGAATAGTCACAAATTTGAGTTTGAGTGCACTCAAGTTCAGAAGCTTTGTAAATATGGAGCCAGATCACCAATAGGTAGATTAATTAGATTTACTGACCACCTGTCTTGAGTGCACATTTTTGTTCACAGAAGGGGCAGTCTCACATAACAGCTATGAAACATACACTGAAAGAAAAGGTGAAAAAGTGAACATATAAATATTGATTTTCATCCCAGAAGTCATGTAATTAAGTGTGTGTGTGTGTGTGTATATATATATATATATATATATATATATATATATATATATATATATATAGTATGTTATGCTAAATTTTTGTTTTATCCTTTTTTAGGCTGTATGCAGTGATTGGGACCGAAAGAAAGAATTTCAAAAGAGTTGTATGTATTGGATGCATCCCAACTTACCATGGGTCTCTCTCTTTCCGAGGATAGTACCTGAAACTAAAGTTAGGTAAGACCTGTTATCCTACATCTATATGTCATAAATGTCTGTCAGAAATATTGGTCATAGGTATCACTTTGTGATGGTGACCGCATTGTTATTGACTTCAGCAATGTGATGTTTCACCATCAGTTATTATATTTTATGAAATATGATGCTCAATAAAAGAGCACAGTGATGATGATCTCATGATTTCTGCTTATAACCAATTGAGGGAAGGGAAGATTGGGACAAAACAACTTCACTCAACATCAGAAGAAAGTCATATATCATTAGCTAGTGTATCGGCATATTTGAAAGCATATGTGATTGTCATTGATTTGAAGCAGTCATGATTTTGATTTTTCTTTTTGAATATGCCAAAAATTGGAATAAAGTTCCAGTCCAGGATTTTTAGAAGTGATATTTTAAGGCTGTTTGCACTGATAATAAATGATCCTCCTAGGAAACATGTATGATATAGCTAGATTCAGCATCATCAAGTAATTTGATTAAAATAATTCATCTCGAGAAAGTCACAGATCTTTTAAGAAAGAAAAACTGCAGGAACCCTGCTAATCAAACAGGCTTATCACAACCATCAACAAGTAATTATTACCTAAAAAGTTTGGTAAAGAGAATCCTGATTACGATCAGGGCTGTAATGAAGTTAGCATCAAATATAGACTTAACCAGGCATATTCTTTTCTTTAAATGACATAACACAAAACATTGGTGACTAATGCATTTGCTACTTTGTTTCATTTTGATCTTTCTAGTGATGATAATAATACATAATAATATTTTACTGCCTGCATCATCATCATTATTGATGTTCTGAATATTTGCTTGGTCTGTCATTTGTCACTTTTATTAAAAAAAACAATTGAGTATGTTCAGTGTCTGTGATCAATTTCAGTCCCAACCCCCCATCCTGCTGTTTTAGACTTTAGATATTTTGAAATAAATCTTAGGTTTTATCATGTATCTTGTAATAAACAGATTAATAATAGATCATCATTTGGTAGAAGAAGTTGGAGATTTTGGAAATTTGATTCCGAACACTAATCATTATTGATTATCATCAACATCATCATTGTTTTTATCACCATTTGAATCATCATTGTCATCTTTATCATGTTTCATGGATTTTATGCATTATAGTGTGAAACATTACTTAGTTGCACGGCAGAATTAAATCTTAGAAAAAATGTAGCTTTTTGGTTGGTATCCTATAATTAATGAGAAAAAAGTCTATTCCTAATTGGTATTTTAGAAACTTGAAAGTATATCAAGTATGTATATTTGTTTAGTAACTAATATATATGTTAAGAAAGTTATACTTGTTAACAATTTTGTTTGAGTTCTTTATTCAGGTTAATGTTAAAACAGATTGGGTTATTTTTTTCTGATGTGAAACCTTACATTTAAAAATGATTTGTTTTTGTTTTTTGTCTGATACAAACCCTTCCAGTTAAGAACAGTTTAGTTTCTTTTGTCTAATGTGAACCATTCCAGTTGAAAACAGATTAACCTCATTGTTAGATAAACAGTTGAACTTTGGAATAACATGTATTAAATGGTTTCCATCACAGTTTCACATTAAACTTGCAGTAAGATTAATGATATTAAACCACAGATCCTTGATTCTTATGAAAATTTTGGAATTTTAAAGCAGGATATTAATCTTTTAAGTTGTTTATGTCAGTTCACAGAACATGGCTACACATTTTTTCAGTCTTATAAATAATTGTGATTGAGGAAATATTTTGTCTTTTTAGCCAGATTACAACTTTCCTAATGGAGAATGACATTCAGATGAAACTCAGGGCAGATTGGTAAGTTTCTTGCATTTAAATAATTGTATTTGAATTTTTTTCTGAATATTTAAAAAAGTCTCAAAAAGTTTGAAGTAGTTCATATAAACCTACAAATATTTTGACAATTTTCAACTTGTAAAATAAAATGTGTGCTTTAATAAGATGGTGTTATAACAGTGCACAAAATACAAAAATAGGGTTTGCAGCTGTTTAACACCTGGTCTTGCAACATTTGTTTCCATCTGGTTTTTGCCTCAGTTTGTGATATGGTCAAGTGTTGTGTGACATCGGATGCTTATCATCTGACAAATGATAATTGTTACACTTAGGCCATATTTCTAATATAATTGGATCAAACTTAGCATATATGCTTTTATAATGATGATCTTGGATGAGTTCAGTATTAGTGAGGTAGTGTCCAATTTCAGTCATATTTGGAACATAGGCTTATATCATCACAGATTGTGATGAATCAGTTATTAGTGACTTCATGCATATTATTGTGGTGATCTTACATCAGATTGGCCAAACTTATTGTCTGGAGGCATCATGTATGTACCAGTTTCAATTATATTATGACTCTGTAGTCTTAAACTAACAGAAAGAGAAAAAAGCATTAGGCTTTAAAAAATTCAACAAATAATTTATTTCCATTTAATGCAAACTATAAAATGTCAAAAGAATTTATGGTATATTGAATTGAATCCAAAATGATCTTAGAATTTCTAACACAAGTCCTAATGATTAAAGTTGTGAATAAACTTTAGTGTCATTCCAAAATAAATCCAGTGCTGGAAGTGTTTATGTACCTGTGATGGCCTGTGTCCTTGTGATTGGTCATTTGTTGAATGACAATAATACCATCCAAGAATATATCCATATTTGAATTTCAGTATAAATTCAAGTCTCTATTTCCAAGAATATTATTTTTGATGAGCATTTTGTATTTCCAGAGAAGAATATCATGACTTAAATAGTTTTAATAAATAATTTCCAGCCCAAACGAAACATTGGACACAACAATAATACAATTGATTCTGGTCACATCTTCAGAACAAATGAATAATTTCTAGATAAGAAAGATTATCTGGTCCTCTACTTGACCTATAAAAAAAGCTATTACATAATGGAAAATTTCATTCTAAAAGGTTCCAAATGTTTACAAGATAAAATCTTAGATATCTTAATTATAATTAGAAGGTATTTTACTAAACAATATAACATAAAATGTGGAAAACAACAGGTATCCCAGGCATTTCATAGGGAATTTCCAATGTTCTGGACTCAGATTGAGATAAATGTTGTTTACAAAACCAAAATGAATGATTAAGGTCAAGTAGAAAATGAATTTGGTTTTGGACAAGGGTCAAGTCCAAAATATAATTATCCACAGCATATAATGAATAATTAAAAAAAATAACAAACAATACAAATTAAATTTAAAAAACAATTAGATCTGGTAATGTAAGCTTATATAATCAAGCTCAGATGGGTTCACTCCTGAATGACAGCCATACATAATCATGGAGTGATGATGCATTTGATGGATTAAGCTTATTACCACTCTGAAGGCCATATTTCTGACCTGATTTTCATTTAACTTGGAATATAACCTGATGCTCTTAAACATAATTAATTGTGAGCAAGATCTTACATATTAATTAGGTGATCTTGATCTGATTTAGTAGAATTTGTTATGATACTGGAGGTTTGGTTTTGATTTTGATCAGACCTGAAACAAATGTTATCATCAGCATAGCAGTCGAGAAAGATTTTGATCAGATTTTGAATATAAGCTTGCATCATTAAGATATGTCAAGTTCTGTTATGAGCAAGTGTCACAAATATTGATGGAGTTATCCTGCATCTGATTGGTTGAGCTTGTTATTACTCTAAATACTGTTTATCTGATCTGATGTTGGGTCAGAGTTTTATAATTAGTTTAATGTTATCAATATGTCTCATAAGGTTTATTATTCGTAGGTTTGTGCATATTAATGTATCTATAACACATCTGATTGGCTGAGAATTTTACTATTGAGAGTCAGTATTTTGGTCCTTTTTGGATGAAACTTGGAATAGTCAAATAAAAAAAGTCGGTTGAGTGATATTGGTCAACTTAGACCTTTTATTATAAAATAAAATTGAATGTAATTATCTTAGTGTAATCTACTGAAATAGCTACCTTCATTCCAAGTGTATTTATACTATCTTAGTTTAGAAATAATTTGCTAACATGGTTAGAGCATTTACTAAGAATTGAGATGCTGCTGCCATGATAAGCTTTTTAAAAAAAATGATAACACAGATTACATCAGGTTGAAAGATTTAGTATGAAGTACATTGATTTTGAAAAACCGCAGTTTCTGAAACTGAAATGGAGGTCATTGATGTCAAAATGTACAAAATAGACCTTTAGTTGCACATATGTTGCCTTTGCAGCATCACTCACACTGCTGAACTTTCAAGGCATACAATTCACACATTGACAATAGCATTACATGATATTTTGTTACACCTTACAGAAGACTGGTCTAATTTAGAGATAAATATTGATTACCTTGCTGTGAAGATCTTGGTAGGATTGACTGGTCTTTATATACTAACTTGCCTTTTTTATATTTCAGGGAGGAAAGCTTTACATCAGTGTTTCATCAGCTGAGGTCTGGGTTGTCTGCATATTTTTATCTTTGTACACATTTATTCACTGTCCTTTTCCTTGGACAAATGGACAACCAGCCAAAAATGGCTGCCATGATAACACCAACAGCAAGAGGATTTAGAGAATTACTACAGAATGAAGGTATTCCATCATCAGAAACAAGATTTATTATCTTGCTTGCAGAGTGTAAAAGCAATTTTTTTGCAAAAAAGATTGAACTTGTCTTGCAAACAAAACCTTGACAAGAATTTTTTTTTCTTCTGTTATTTTATTTTCTCATAATTAAAGCCACACCAACGAAAACATTACATTTTTAGAAATAATGGATATGACTAAAATCATTCCCATGTAAAATGTGAGATTTGTCAGCTACAGATTCCCTAGTCTACTCACATCAACTGGATGCAATCACATCTTGTATTGCTATAAGACTAACTGAAACCCCTGAAATGTCTTATGTTTCTGGTTCATTGTAATTTGATCTTTGTTCCAAATTTCCATAAATTCTATGTAGCCATTCTATTTTAAATAAGTATAATACTTTAGGATATTAACAGTATATTAGTCGTTAGTTTTAGGACATCATTTGGGTTTTTAACTTTGTAAACTGAGTATTACCAGCATTTGAGTAGCTGAAGTATAAAATCAAGAAAACTCCATAACATCATAGTACCTGTTAATACAAAAGTATTCACCCTTTTCATGCATTCCTGAAAATTGTGACCCAAATAATATTAAAAGAATAAATTATTGCAATTTCATAACCATATCCAGAATTACAACAACTTGTTAAATCAAGGGTAGTAGTAGTATTTTATAGGAAAGTATTGTACAGCATTCCTAAGTTACTCCCTTATGATAGTTTAGCCTGTTTTTACAATGGAGCTTATTCAATGCTTTATGGCACTAAAGTGTGCTTAGATGGATAATTCTGTTCTTTTTAATTTAGCTTGTTTATGCACACATTTTCCCAATTCCAAGGGCCCTGCTTAAAATTAAATGGAAATTATAATAAATTATAATAAATATATTTGTATATGCAACTATGCCAAACTGAGTATGATGTGAAAATTTATGACAATTTTTCATTGATTTTATAATTTATCAATAAGAAAAGTTTGTTGCATTGACATTTGTTTTAGAATAAGGTTTATTCAGTTGGATATGTGTTACAGTTGGCCTTCATTTTGTAGAAAGTTACATGTTTCATTTTCAGAGACATATGATTGATTGAAGGGCTCAATATTTTACTGTTAAACCAGTATAAAACATATTAAATATATTGTTTTATTCAGGTATTTCTTTCACAATGCCCCTTGACAAGAGAGTAGTGGATAAGGGCAAGAGAGAATCAACTGAAAATAAGGGCATTAAGACTGAATCTAAGTCAGAACTAACTGAAGATAAGAATGCAACAAGGTAAGACACATATCATTGCACAACATGCTTAGGTATGAGAAAAAGCTCAGAAGTAGCTTAATAATGTGCCCAGTGTGTGTGTGTATGTAAACATACACACCCAAACCTATCATTAGGTCACTGATGGGAAAAGGCAAAACAGGTGTCTTCTGTACACAGCTTCACCTTTTAAAGTTGATTTTTGAACAAATAACATAAGTTGAATATCCTTATTATTATTATTGTTATTATTAATACATTATCAAGATTGTTTTATGTGCACTATACCTTAAAGTCATAATTATGGGTATTTTGTTGTCATAAAAATGAAGTTGTTGTTGTGTGGTTTAACGCCATTTTTCAGCACATGAGATAGGCTATGCATGGCAGCCAGTATTAATGGTGGAGGAAGAATGTGGGAAAACCCCGGGAAGAACCACCAACCCACGAGAAGCTACTGGCAAGCTTTCTCACATGCCCACATTGGCCAAATCCTAGACTCGAACCCATGCAGATAGAGTTGAGATGGCAGTGATCCGTAACAAAGAGTGCTTTAAACCACTTGGCCACTCAGGGCCCCTAAAAATGAAGTCATCATCAATCTAGTTTGTTCACACTATAAAAAGTGTATCTGGGTTAGTCAGTTGCTCAACTTGTCAAGATCAAAATACACTTGGCTTATGTGAGATGCCTGTGATGAAAAAAATATTTAAAAAAGCCGAATTTGGCTTTTCAGTGTGACCCATGACCCAAAATTTCAACAGACTTCATATACACACTTTGAATATTGAGCTATCCCTCACCCTAATGAAAAGGGATTCATTTGTTTCTTTCTTTAGATATAGCTTTAATTCACATGCAAATAGATGAACATATGTCACACTGGCACAAAAGGTAACTTCCGTTACTGCTGTGATAACACAGCTACTTTTTCCACCATCTAGCAAATGAATTGCTTTAATCCAATCCAGTAGGAATAAAAAGCACCTTGCTTTTAAAGTTGATATGTTCACACATTTGAGTTTGACAGTATGACTTGAGTTCATTATGTACAACTGAGATATGAAACACTTTAACATTGATTCACATTATATGCCTTTCCTAAACAATACCTTGCTCAACAAACAGAAGAAATGTTTGATTTGCATACTTGGAGAAGTCATTGCTGATGCACTCAAGTGAGTGCTTAAGGCAGGGTGAAACCATTGTTTGGTTTGGAAACTCCTGGCTGCATACCACTAAAGACAGGCGACCATTCAGTACAGTGCATTGATATAGGATATTTGCTTGGGGGAGGCAGGGGGATTAGAATGACTGTTATGACCAGGTGATCACTGAACTCAGGTGGATGTTAGGACAAGTTTGACTGTCTTGGTGAGGAGTGTGTGTGTGTGTGTGTGTCTTTCACATGAATACAGATACGTATAATGGTTCTTTCCAAGATTTTCTGATGTCTTGTCATATTGCCTTGTCTGTGAAACAGTCCATTACTACTGTCTAAAATGGGTCTTTCATTGAACCTATTTCATTTTTTTCAAAACTGTTTTAAACATTGTTAGAGTATTGTTTATTTTTTTTTAAAAAACATATCTTTAGATGTTAGTTTCTAATCATTAAGGCATCAGCTACTTTTCCTGACTGTTCTCACGATGCAATTCTGTAAAAATGGTCGATTTAAAATGTGTGGTCTAAAATACCTACTTATGCTTCATTTTCTGATATATCTATGGCATTGTTGTTACGAAAACTTGATGATAACTATTTGTAATATATTTCTATGTGGTATACTTGACTAAAAAGTAGATGGGAGTCACAGTATTCTGAAGCAAGCAAAAATATGCAACTGGTGGAGTTTTCAAGTTTTTTTAATCAACAACAACAACAACAAAAATGCTACCTCAACTCTCTGTCAGATAACCACCTTTATATATCGTTCTATAAACAGTTATCATTTATTTAGACCAGATATTGCAATATCATTCAATTTGACCAAATATTGCAGTAGCATTTAATTAGACCAGATATTGCATACATAACACAAAAGATAAATGCACTTGAATTGCCCAGAGGGCAGTTTGCTGGTGTTTACATTCATAAGAATATTGCTGTTAAAATCAAGTTTATATTTTGTTTTTTGCCTAGAGGAAGTACCGGTAGGTAGTAATATTTGAAGCACGTTGTGCTCAGTGTTCTATAAGGGTTTGTTGAGAACAATGCACACATACGTGCATGTATATGCATGTGTTTGCACATGTTCCTGTGTGTGTATTTGTGTGAAGAGAATAATGGGATCACAACTTTTTTCCTCTGGCATGAGCATTTGCCATTGTTGGAGCCTGAAGGATGAGGGTTTCATCACAGGTGATGATTCCAAAACCATTGATACCACACACAAAAAAACAACCTATGATTGCTCTTCTTAAGTAAAAGTGGAAAAACAACTCAGACATTTTCGTATGCAATTTAAAGTTTCACAAGTGAAGGCACTGATCTTGTTAAATTGTTTTTACTTTTTCTTGGGTGATGCATACACCCAATCATTTGATGCAAAAAGATATACATCAGTGTATCACAAAAGAGTTAATTGTTGAAAAATATCCACTTTTATGAATCCATCAGCATAATATGTCATTTCAGAGGAATAAATCAACTACCAGATGATTAGCAGGTAAATACATGAAATTACAGATTCTGAACTATATCTTGTTTGATTTACAAATCAGAATGCATGCTGGTTGATGTCAAAAAGATTAGTTAAAAATCCACTTTCACTGAGTCATTACTTCCATCTCTCAGATTGGATATCATGTATTAAGGCAAGTGAACACAATTTCTGTTCTCTGTGGCTGAAGAATATAACAGGATTACATATTTTCAGATAATACATGCAGAATGCAGAAACATTTGTACTAAGTGCATTGCATGCAGAGGATGTGTATAACAACACACCAGGGCATCAGTGCTGTGTGGAATCCGATGTTGATGTGTGGATATGGCACCATTAATAATTCTGTACCATTTGAAATTAAAGGACAAAACTGGTGATACTTATATATCATCATTAGATGGTGTGTCACAATTCATTGAGGAGAGTCCTGTCTTTCTTTAACATCAAAGACGCAGCTCAATATTTACATTTAAATCAGTCCTTCCAGTGTGCTTTGTAATTTCAAGGCTGTTAGAGATTAAAAATAAAAACTTGGTATCCTTTTGATTCGTCACTTAACGGTGTGTCATTTTCAGTTGCCTATATTTTATAAACTGTTTCAGTTGCCTATATTTTATAAACTCCTTAGACAGTTCATTCTGTGACATGTTTTCTTGTCGCTTTTACCTTAGTGTCAAAATCCCAGTCATGAAATTTGTGTTGATGCTTTAGTTACAGATTTTTTCAGTTGCTGGTATTTCCTGAACCCATTGATTGATTTTCATCATACTTGCATTATATAATAATAAGCTAAGAAAATTCATTCTATGACATGCGTTTGCCACTATGACATTAGACTCAAGGTCACAGTTACAATTTAGAGTAAGGCTTGGTTTAAGAATTTTTATTTGCTTATATATTTTTTAAAGCCCCATTTTTCCATGTTTGGAACGAATCATTCTGAAGTTGGGACAATTCATTCGGTGACACTCACTCACTCGTGGCTCTATTGAACCTTAGGCTATATTCAGATACAAAATTTTGTGCTGTGGTTGTTTTTATTTGCTTATATTTCGTAAACCCCTTGATGGATTTTGTTCAGACTTGGGTTGAAAGCTAAGACAATTCGTTCTGTGACATGCATTCTTGACCGTTTGATCTTGATGGTCATGGTCATAGTCATATTAAATTTGAATTATTGTTTTGCTTAAAGTATTTTCATTTGCTTACATTTTCTAATCCCCCTCATTAGATTTTATTTATCCTTTAGATGCATCATTACAAAGCTGAAACAATTTATTCTGTATCGCACACTCTAGCCCCTTTGATCTTGGGATCGAGGTTTCATGTTTTACAGCAAAGCTTTGATTGTAGGCTTGACATACAGCCCCATGTCTTCTTATTGATTCCCTTCCATTCTCTTCCTGTTGGCCTGCCCCCACCCCTTCTGATTTGACCGTAGGGGACACCGATTTGGGGATTGTGTGGGACAAGTGTACATATTTAATAGTATAATAATTAGTAATCTAAACCTATTTGTTTTCAGTTCTACAGAAGGGGAAGAGAGCAGTCGTAATGCTAAGGAGGAGAGAGATAGCGATGAAGAGGGGGAGTTATTAGAAGCTCATGAAGGGGCATCAATGTGGCTGGAGAGCATTGGTCTTGATAAATCGGAATTTCCTTCTCTAGATCCCCATAAGGTCAAACTGTATCCTTGTGAAACTTTGTAATGTACATTTTCTAACATCTTTTTTTATGCCCCCACTTTTATAGCAAAAGGGGTCATATTGCTTTGATACACTCCATCCAAACATCCATCTGCATTTCCATCATATTTGAAAACCTCTCAACGCAGATAAATTATATTTGGCAAATACATTTTTATACATATGTAGATGGTCATATACAATTTTCAGGCTATTACACGAATGTTTCTCTTTAGTTGATATGTTTTATTTACATAGGTAGATGACATCACTAAAACAGATTAATGAATCAACCAATGTAAAATGACTCTGTATTAGGGGCCAAACAAAAATATAATTTTCAAGTTATTGTTTGTGAACCAGGTTTTATTGGTTACTGGTTTTATTTTGCCCATCTTTAAATACAACTATAAATAATTTTGGGACAGAAAAATCAAATTATTCCTTAAATTCTTGAAGTCAGCGTGAAGGATTTTGGATTGTTGACAATCGTCCTGAGTCACTTGTTCATGTTGATGGTGCTGACGTCCAGGCACTGTTTAATTTCCTGTTAAATTACCGCAGCTGTACTGCTACCAGTGGACCCCAGGCAGGAATCCCTCCAACTATACTGGCACCAACAGCATTTAAAGGAGCTTGTCTCAAAGCTCACAAGGTAATGTTGTCAATATGATAGGTTCAGAAAATTTTCATTTGACATCCTTCTCAGGTTGTGAACTGTGAAATCTTCTGTCAGGAACAGTCAAGGGACAGGAAAGTTAAGGTCTTTAAGACAATTATTTTCTGTCAGGAACAGTAAAGGGACACAACAGTTTAGGCCTTTAAGACAATTATTTTCTGTCAGGAACAGTCAAGGGACAATACAGTTTAGGCCTTTAAGACAATTATCATCTGTCAGGAACTGGCCGAGTGGTCTAAAGCGCTCTTCGTTACGGATCACTGCCATCTCACCTCTGTCTGCGGCGGTTCGAGTCTAAGATTCAGCCAATGTGGGCATGTGAGAAAGCTTGCCAGTAGCTTCTCGTGGGTCGGTGGTTCTTTCCGGGGTTTTCCGGGTTCTTCCTCCACTATTAATACTGGCCGCCATGTATAGCCTATCGTGCTGAAAAATGGCGTTAAACCCCACAACAACAACAACAACAACTGTCAGGAACAGTGGAGGATAGGACAATTTAGGCCTTTAATACAATTATCATCTGTCAGGAACAGTGGAGGATAGGACAATTTAGGCCTTTAATACAATTATCATCTGTCAGGAACAGTGGAGGATAGGACAATTTAGGCCTTTAATACAATTATCATCTGTCAGGAACAGTCAAGGGACAGGACAGTTTAGGCTTTTAAGATAATTATCATCTGTCAGGAACAGTCAAGGGACAGGACAGTTTAGGCCTTAAGCCAATTATCTTCTGTCAGGAACAGTCAAGGACAGGACAATTTAGGCCTTTAAGACAATTATATTCTGTCAGGAACAGTCAAGGGACAGGACAATTTAGGCCTTTAAGACAATTATCTTCTGTCAGGAACAGTCAAGGGACAGGACAATTTAAGACTTTAAGACAATTATCTGTCAGGAACAGTCAAGAGACGGGACAGTTTAGGCCTTTAAGGCAATTTTCATTGATATAATGGAGTCTCCATAACAAATGCTCTAAAAAAGTATTCTCTCACACAGGCCAAGGGCAAGTGGCTATTACAGAATCACTTGCCATGAGGAGTTTTTATAAAGCTTATAAAAAATAAATGAACAGGCTCTTGGGGGAATTTATTATGGAGGAAAAGTTGAGGTCCTTGTATGAATAGACAGGTGCCAGGCATAATGCTATCATATTTTTGGAGTGTTGGTCAACAATATGGTTGCCATGTGAGTTAGATGAGACTCAAATGACCATATATATTGACCAAAACTATTCCATTTCCATTTTGTGTGTGTGATTTTGGATTTTTAATTTAGCTGTAGCACTTTTTCAGTCATTTCGCTATGATGTCTGCAATGTGGCAGTTTTATAGTGATGACTAGTCCTAACACTAACCTCTTAATGCTGAGCACCAAGTGAGGCAGCTGCTAGTACCATTTTTACAGGTCTTTGGTATGACTTGGCCGGGGCTGAAACCTGCAACCTACCACATCTGAGGCAGATGCTCTAACCAATAGGCTACTTGAGCGTCTCCATTTAGTGAAATATATCTAATATAATATATCTACAGTCATCATCACATCTTATTCTATGGATAAAAAATTTCCTAGATTTATGATTAAAACAGACAGGAATCCTCCCAGTATTGTATGTTTCTTGTAAACATGGATGCCTTTTTTGTTTAGCCCAATGGAAGATATTTCTCCCTTTTAAACTTCAACTGTATAGAGCCCTTTCATACACTGGTACAATTTTAATTGCATTATTCATATTTTAATATTACCACTGGATTTTCAGCACAAGCATAATGTTAGATGACACAAATATATGAATACACCTTAATCAGTTGAGGCTCATGGTATAAATGTTCAAGTTCAATCACACATGCACAAAGGTACTTTCAGATAAATTAAACTGTAGTAGTGTAAAGAATTGCCATAACCACATGGGTGGCCAAAATCCCTATATGAAGGAACCAAAGCATTTCTTTCACTAGAATGTTGGATAGATGGAAAGTCATATCAACCTTGGGTTTTACCAGCAGGCTGGTAGTACTGAAGGAAAGTTGTGCCAGTCTGACAGCCAGTATGGCCACAGTTACAGTCACCTTCAAAATATTGTTATTGCTACTCCTACTCTTGGTTGGTCACGAATGAAAATGATGTCAGTCTTATATCCATTATGACCACCATGGTGGCCATTTTGAAAATCTTCCAAGAGTTATTTCTCCAGAACTGATGGTCTTATCTACATAGAATTTTCACCAAAACAACTTTTTATGATATCTAGTTGGTCTTAACTGAAAATGGTGCCCTGCAGACATTCAACATGGCTGTCACAAGGAACATGCTGAAAGTCTTGTCACTAATTCTCCTACAAGGCAGTCATATTTACATTTGGGGATTTCACCAGAAGTCTGGTGGTAATTGGTTTGTCCTAAATGAAAATGGTGCTGAATCTTACATGCATATGACAGCTACAGTCACTGTGTCTGATTAGAAAATCATATCTCTCAAGAATATCAAAGACGGTTACGACACTCAGCAGTTGAAAATAAAAAATGGATTTATCTTAAGTTACAGGAAGTTCTTTATGTTGGTAATTTTTTATTTGTATTATAGTTACTACATGCAGAAATAAGCAGATCTGTTTCTGTTGTTTGCTAGGGGTAATCAGTTAAACAAACAACACAGACCCTGATCTGCTGACACTTTATGCAACAGCAGATCGGGGTCTATTTCAGGGGTCTCAAACTCAAACCACCCTGAGGGCCGTATGAGGGCATTTTTGATGGCCTAAAGGCTGCATCACTTTTGTTGTCTCTCATGACACCTTGTGACACCAATCATTTTTTGGGCCACAGAGTACAGCTTGGTGGGCCACATGTTTGAAACCCCTGGTCTATGTTTTTGGAGTTGGACCAATTTATAGGTGAGTATACAGTACTTTAAAAGGATGCTATGGCAATTTAATTTATTGATTTATAAATATACATATGATGAAAACTTAGTGCATAAGCATCATTAGTTTTGGTTATAACTTAAATCACAAATTGTGCAGTTTTACACTAGTTCCCTGAAAAGATTAACTTTATATAAAAATAAAATGATTATAAATCAGTAATTTAATTTTAATTAAACTTGTAAATATGAGAAAGCTACATTGTTAGATTATTTATATAATATCATAAAGTCGATAATATCAATAAACAAAATTAATATTCAGTTGCAGTCCTTCCTTATTAATATCCTGCAATAATTACATTGCAACAGAGAACTTATTCGTCTCCTCAGAACTTACGGTCAATATACAATCTCCTCCAAACACTTAGTTGATACTGTGCCTTGCTACCCACAATGATGTTGCTTAACCGAATTCTTTCCCCATTAGGCATTGTGTTCAAAAATTGAAATAGAAAGATTATTTGAGGGGATTAATCTTTTCCTCCAAGATTTGTTTACACAGAGCACCTTGTGCTATTGAACTTACAAGGCAACTGTACTCTAAGCTCAGAATTTTGGTGTGTACATTTGCATGTAATTTAATTTCTCAATCAGTGTTTTAATGGGCTGTATTATCAGGATATTCTGATAGGACGGAATCTATAGTAGATTTATTTGACTAAAGTCCAAAATAATATTTACAGCAAACAAGTGTACAATTGCTTTGCCAGTTGCCAGTATTTGTAAGTTCACAATTTTCATTTTGTTTCATCGTGCAAAGTTCTGTGTATTAATTTTTTTACAAATACATGTACTGAGAACAAAACATGTATCTTTGGCTTACATGAGGAAGGTATCCTTTATATAAAGTGACCTATAAGAGTTTTGATCAGAGGTTTTGGATTATCCTTTGTCAACAAGTGTCTGTTTTGTAGTGATGTATAAAAGATAGGTTTACTGTTTCATTAGGCTGAATTGTATGGAGTTGAATTCAAAATGTGTCTCCAGTGTTTTTTGTGGGTTTAGTTTGAAACCTGGATTTTTCTTCCATGGAATAGAATAAGGTACTCTGTTTAAAAGAATCTTGGAGGAAACTATTAATCAAGAAATCAATTTTTATTTATGTTATTCACACAGTTATTACTTATTAGGTATAAATATAAAATAAAACAGTTGCCTTTGGCAGTCATCAAGTACAAAATGTTTTTGTTTTAGTAAATCACAGCCTCAGATAATGTTTCCCCCTCCCAGTATGTATAGGGATTTTCTTGACATAAAACCACTTTGGGGAATACATTTTTGAAGAAAATCACAAGTGACTATTAGTCTGAACCTTGTGAAGTGGGTCATGGGATCTTGAGTTGAAAATCTTTCATTATGATTGAAACATGAATAGGTAAACAAGCTTCCTTTGTTTGATGCAAAAATTCATATAGTCATTAAAAACACAATGTATGCTGTTGACAGAAAAATTACAGCCATAAATGTAAGGCATATAGATTAAACATAAATTTGTATGTATCTGTCTCTGTGTGTGTGTGTGTGTGTGTGTGTGTGTGTGTGTGTGTAAGAGAGAGAGAGATCAGTAGTTGTTTGCTAAATGAGAAATGGTGTCATCTCTATTTTACAAATATGTGATTGTCATAGCCATGAAGTATGGGTGAGACAGATGCACCATTTTCTTATTGCTGTAGTTAGTGATGGTGTTGTAATTACATATGTCTATATTAAATTCTTTGTTTTAATTTTAGTTCCATGTTGATGAAATTATTTTTCATGCACAACCCTGAAACTCAGTAGTTAAATCTATCTCAGATAATACTACACACTGCTGACAAAAGTAGGGTACAGTGACTGGCTTTTAGCACTCTTGTGATATGTTTATATTTTTATATATAGCTTCATTTCTCTGCTACATGTACAGTCATAAGACTAAATAAGTGCAGTCATTTCAAGGACTTACATGTTACAAACAAAGAGTATGTCATAGAGTTTTACTTCTAGATCTTGGAATATGCAAGGAAAACATTTTGTGGAATTTATTTATCCATATATGAAGCAAATTTTCCCTTTGTTTGTTTTATCCCTGTCTTCATTCTTTCAGACCAAGCATGCAACAGCAAAGCAGACTGCGGTGGATGGTAAAGCAACAGTAGCTCATATTGTGGAAATTACAGGACCTATTCTGCCTGACAATATTCAAAGCCTGGTCAATCTGTTACACACAACTCAAGAAAGAGACTTTGGTATGACCTTTCATAGTCATGAACCAACAGCAGCCTTTAATTTGCCAAATGTTCAGTCTTTATTGGAGAGGACTACAGATGGTGATAAAGAGATGCCATTTACTGCAGAGAAAAAACATGTCCATTTCATGCCTATTCCTGTATCAGAGGACAGGGCTACAGCAATCAGGGAAATTGTTTCTTCATTGGAGGGATTCACTTGGTCAACATGACCAGGAGAGCACCTATACATGCTTTATCCAGGAAAATTTTAGTGGCAGCTAAATTTGTGTATTTATATCTTCCTAAGGCCATTTCATCAGTGTGAATGTTACTTAAAGCATCAAAATTTAACAAGCATCAGTTTAAACTGACTAACTAGAGAATTAAAGGACTAGGTTCATTTTACTCATTTAAATGGCCCCAAAATTTGCTAAAAAAAATACATTTTCATGGATAGACTTGTCTCTGTCATAAAATTTTACAACATTGATAAGAGTTCATATTGGTACCACTATGATGTCATAAGTACATGCCAACATCATACAACAAAATGGTTTTGGAATGCCGCAAAATGCAATTTTAACCAGATATAAACCCATATGAGTCTATTTAATTGGAGTGCGTGCATTGGCAACAGTGATGTTTTGTCAAGTAGCAGTAAAAGCTAACAATAACATAATTTGAAAGCTCTAAGTTAGGCTGTAAATGTGTTGTATATTATTTTGTGTTAAAAAAAAATTATATCTGTTCTTCAATTCTCTTCAGAACATCATACAGGGATCACAAAAACAGAAGAGATTTCAAAATTTCTACAAGAAAATTGTAAAAAATGCAAGTATTTAATCATAATTTGGTTAAGTAATAATAAATTAGGTCTAGATGTTTTACACTATTTTGTTCATATGTTACATCAGAGGAAATTTACAGTGCTTGAATCAAACATTCAAGAGTAATGTTAATTTACATCAGAAGATCAGCTCTGTTAAATAAATAAGTAAATAAATATATGGCTTTGAGTGCTTTTGTTCCCTACTTGAAGTATGGATTTTACCATGGCAATTATATATCTACTTGTGCAAAGATGTGAGATGTACATTTAAGAACTTCTTGCAAAATCTCATTAAATTGTTTTAAAATGTGTAAATTGATGATTTGTCAATTTATTGGAAATAAATTGCAGATTTCCTGTAGAGAATTGAATGACAGAAAACTTGAGCTGAACTGAGTACAATAGATAGCAATCTTTTGCACATGATAAATGATATATACCATAGTTATTCTAGCAGAAGCTTCTCTTCTAAGAAATGCCACTCCCCCTTTTACGCATAAAATGAAATTCCTAACTTATTGAGGCTGATAGATCCATATATATCCAGTATGGTAATAATAATTAAAACAGGACATGAGCAATCCAGTTCCTGTTACAAAAATTAAACCAACTTACGCATAAAATGAAATTCCTAACTTATTGAGGCTGATAGATCCATATATATCCAGTATGGTAATAATAATTAAAACAGGACATGAGCAATCCAGTTCCTGTTACAACAATTAAACCAACTTAATTTACGAACATTATCAGTCTAACAATGATTTATGGTATTGTTACGAGTCTGTGATCTTAAAATAAGTAACATAAAAGAGTGAAAAGCAACAAGCTTTGTAAGATTCAACAAATAATTTATTTCTCTAGAATACAAAGTGAAAATGAAAAAAAGAACTTATGGTATTGTGAATTCAATCCCAGAATAATCCTAGAATTTAAGACACAAGTCCTAATAATAAATATTCTGAATAAACTTTAGTAGAAATCCAAATTATGTCCAATGCTGAAGGTGTTGATGTGCCTGTGGCAGCCTGTATCATGTTGTTGTACCAGTTGAAACAGTTTTTTAATTCCAGGTTTGGATTCACTATAAATCCCAGTGAATGTCTCTGTCCAAGAATATTGCTTTTTTATGAGTCCTCTTTTTATTCCAGAGAAAATAATTACCAAATTGAATAATTTGAAGAAATAAATTCCAGCCCAAACGAACTTCTGGACACAACAGTAATACAAAATTGATTCACTAGATCTTAAGGCATGAATGAGTAATCTTTTCAGTAACAAGATTATATAGTCTTTCACTTGACCTCAGGTTAGAATTAACATTTTCTAAAAAAACAAACATTACCCAATGGAAAATAACCTTCTAAAATGTTCCTAATGTTTACAAAATAAAATGTTAGTTATTACTTGAAAGTCTGTTACTAAAATTATAATATATAACCGGGACTGTGTCAGGTACACCAGGTAAATTGTAGAGGAATTCTAATAACCTAGACCCAGACCAAAAAAAAACATGTTTACTAATTTTAATAATGATCCTAATATTAAACCCATAAACAGAGAATATTTTAGCTATGTATTAGTTGTTTACGGAATTTAAAAATATCAATAATTCAGGTCAAGTAGAAAATAAACTTCAGGTTAAGTCCATCATACAATGTTACATTACAATAGCATATAATGAAATTTTAAAAAAATTAAAAACCTTACAAACATTACAAGTTGAATACACAAAATAGTATTTTTAAAAAATCAACACAGATACCAATAATAGTACATGTGCATAATAAATTTGAATGAGTTCCACTTCAAAGACAGATATTCACTTCATGTAACTAATGTCCCAGAATCACTGTCCGCCTTGATTTTGAGAGCATTGGCAGATATGTTCCCTAGGACCTGTCTGCACATTGCAATCTCATCAGCATGCAATCCCGCAAATGGGTCCTCATCATCATCTGAATGCTGAAACAAGTGGTTCTCTGTGCTGTCAAGTGCATTAGTAAAGCCACATTTTTTAAATGACTTTAAAGTGACATCAGCTGAAATGCTTTCCCACGTATGTTTAATCCATAGCAGCAACACTGCTTTTGATGGGCACTTCTGATTTCCACCTTTTGTACGTTCAATGGAGCCTTAAAAAATAAATTTATCTGCGAATTTTGCTTTAAATGGTTTATTCCACGACATGTCAGAAAGCTGCAATTTTGATGTGCAGCCCCTGGGATAACACTTAGATCCATGCTATATTGTGTTCTTAATTGTTCCTTTTCTGATGTTGTCAAATGTCATCTGAAGGAATTCGATACTAACAGTCTGCGATGTTGACTGTTTACTTTCCATACTTTTGCTAACCAAAATTTAATACTTATAAACCCATGACTTCTTGCCTCTACTACACATATACACTACAATTCTGACCAGAATTTCACCTTTTGGCAATTTTCTACTGCCGGTAGATGTAAAAGGGGAGATATTCTTGTATCATCTGCATATGATGCCAAAGTTATGGTTATATGACTTTTTTTATGTCCTGCTGACAAAACTTGAACGTTTTTCTTGTATACATATTTCAGTGTCGACTTTCTCGGTAATTCAGATCATACAGGAATAAAGCAATAAAGCAGTGATCATAGTTCTTCAAACATCTCATTTTAATCATAAACCTCAAAAACTTGTCAGCTCTGTCAACCAAGGATGTTTCATGTTGTGCAAAATGAGTAGATCACTGAAACAACATATGGTTCCACTTTTTAAAATTGCTATACCAACCCAATGATGCCTAGAAAAATTGTGAACCATTCAGTTTATGAAACCACAATGCTTCTGCCCTGAAAGATTTTACTGTAACTCATCCTGGCATCACTCCTTTCATTAAACCAAAACAACAGGTTTTGTTCTATGCCAGCATCTTTTACTTGTCTGACCACTCTCTTAACTCATATGTTCATTTTCAGCAAAGTACTGAGCTTGGCTCTCTGTTGACACCACTCCCTAACACATTTCCTATCTACTTTAAAAACGTTAGTGGCTTTTTGTTTTCCCTGTTTTTGTGCAAATTCTACAACCGTCAGCTTAAATGCAGCCGAGTAAGCCTTCTTTTGTGACATGTATGCCTTTTCTTCCATTTCACAACTTCAGTGTCTAATTTTGCTTCAAAAGTTTTAAAAGCTTTTCAATAGTGAAAGTGCAAGTGCATGGTATTTCTAATCTAGTTTAAAAAAAATTATTAATGAATGCCATAATTTTACCTCTTTCAGCTAAAAAAATGAAAATTTGCTATATTCCATTGGTACATGTCCAAGAATTACTGATTCATTATTTCTTCTCAAAACTCGCACACAGAACCTGTCATTTTCTTTGTTTTCTTAAATTTGACAAAATAAATCATCCCAGATTTTTTCATTCCATACGACCTTGTAGACGTGGTAACCGTGAGTAGAACAATTGAATTTTACTTCCATAATGCAGAATATCTTATGAGTCCAGTTTAACGTCTATCCAACCCATCATTGAAAGCAAGTCGAAAGTTAGAGCACTGGATCAGATGTTACATGCGTGATTGTGACCGCTCCGGTGGACTTGTGGTTAGAGCATCCACCTCGGATGCGGGACGTCATGGGTTCAATCCCCGGCCGAGTCATACTAAAGGCTTACAAAAATGATACTAACAGCTGCCTCACTTGGCACTCAGCATTAAGAGGTTAGTGTTAGCACTGGTTGGTCTGGTGTCAGGATAATGTGACTGGGTGGGACATCATGCTGCATGTCTGCAGCATGATGCCCCAGTGCTAGACATTACTATAAACTGTCACACTGCAGACATCATAGCAATATGACTGAAAAATTGTCAAAGCTATGTTAAAAATCCAAATCACACACATACATGATTAAATAGAACTGGTTTGTTGCTTGGCTTATTGCTGGGCCTCACATTAACAAAAATATATATTACATAAGAAGACCTTTACTTCTGTTGGAGCAGTATACTTAACAGTATTTTTCATGCTTGAATACCTGGATCTGCACACCATATGTATATTGTTTTAATAAAGAAAAATTTACAGTGTGCTGACACATGTATAATTAAATCCATAGATAGATGAAAATATTATGCATCAAATACAAACAGGTAATACCCTAGTGTGGCTAAAAAATCTCGTTCCCACAACCATCTGCAAACTTGTGTTAAAATAATATATGGTATCAGCATGGAAGCCCAAACAGATAAACCTTGCAACATTTAGCTGCTTTTCTGAACTTACAAAAACTAAATATTTATCCTGAAGAGCTATACCCTTAATAATGATAATGCTGATTACAACAAAGTATTTTCTGTTTGTATTGGGGATTATCATCATTTTGCATTCATATGACAGTAAAGACTAATGCTCATGTTGAAAAATACTGTTCAGTGAAATAGCCATATAGGAAATACATTCAGAAAAATATTAAAATCTGATGTAGGTCTGATTGTAGTCAGTAGTGAACCTGGTCCTTTAAAAACTTTTATTCGCATAAATTGCATATTAATTAATGGATCATATGTGTTCAATTAGCAAATCATGATTGTCTTACGTCAGTGAATTTGCTTAGTATGGAAAACTTCGGTAATATTTTAATTTTACGTTATACAGAATTTGGATTGGCATTTTTGCCCCACCTGTGTAAAAATAGTGAGAAATAGTACTCACTTTTCCAGTGCCTGCAGCAATGGCATCATCATCATTGTTGTCAACAATGTTAAAAGTTTTGCATTTAGAAAGTCACATCTTTCACATTAGTTGCTGCATTCCAGTGAAACACTTATAATATCACAATACATCTGAATTTTTTTGCTGTGATATGGAAAAAGTTCCTGTGTTGCCTGTCTCGCCTGATTAAGCATCATGGTGAACAACGCTGAAGTTCTGCAGTGAAGTTTTTAGCCCTACCAGTCCTAGACCATAAGAGCCAATGGCACGACCTGTTTTCTATTGTCCGTCCACGGGTTATCAAAAGTTTGTTAACTACTTCTACTAAAATACTTGAAGGATTGCCATGAAACTTTATATGCACATTCATTCCTCTGTCTAGTTGATCATAAATGAAACTGGTACAGTTCAGACTTCCAATAGTGACTCTCTTGAAAAAGTTTTCACTACTTCTCTTGAATGGAAGGCCATGTCAGTATGGGGTTTTCACTAAAAGACTTCTCATGATGTCTAGTTGCTCTTAAAAACAAATGGTTTTGATATGGCATCCAATATGGACACCAGGGCAGCCATCTTGAAAAGTTACTCCCAAATGGTTGGTCATATCAGCATGGGAGTTTCTTTTCATACATCTGAAGATGCCCAATTGGTCTTGATTAAAAATGGTGCTGATGATATCCAGTATGGCCACCACACTGCAGCTTTCTTGAAAAATCTTGTTATCACTGTCTTCTGAATGGATGGTGTTATCAGCTTGAGGTTTCTGAGATAGCAGCCATCTTGAAAATCTTATCGTTACTTCTAGTATAAGTCATATTGATATGGGATTTTCAGCAAAGACTTCTTATGATATCTAGTTGGTCATAAATGAAAAGGGTACCTATTTGAGGTCCAACATGTCTGCCACAATGGCCAGCTAGAAAATCTTGTTTTTGTTATTCCTCCAGTTTTTCATAACAGGATTTAACATGATGTCTATTGTGGCTGCCACAGTGGCCAGCTTGAAAATCTTATGACTGCTTCTGAATGAACAGTCATATCAGTAATGAATTTTTACTGAAAGACTTCTTATTATGTCTAATAGTTCTAAATAGAAATCTTGTTACTACCCAACCTGAATCGATTGTCCATATGACATGGGATTTTCATCAAAAGATTTCTAATGATGTCTGCTTTTTCCAAAATGAAAAGTATGGCAATCTGATATCCAATATGTCCACCACAGCAACTAATTTGAAAATCTTGTTATCACTGAAGAATAACAGAGATGGTTTCAGCACTCAGCAATTAAAAGAAAGAAATGGTCTTATCTTGAATTCCTGCATATTCTTTGTGCCTAATAAAGCACCAGTCTCTTCAAGGAATTCTTGTTGAAAGTCTGATATCTTTTTTGTAAGGTTAGTACTCTGCAGATAAGGAGACATGCATAGCAAATCTCTGGCCAGGATTTTTTCATGTTTGTGAAACAGAAGGCTGAACAGTTTGTTTGATTGTTGTTAATTTAAATGGATTACAAAAGAGACTTAATTGAACAACCCAGTTTGTGTCAATGACAAATAAAAAAGGTCTTTTGAAAAGCATCTAAATATTAATATATGATTTTGAACATTGATTTTGAACAAAGTGACTGAATCGGGAAAGTTCTAAGTGCTATTCTTATTCAAAATCTAATGAAAAATAATTAACATTTCTGTAATGTACCAAATTTTAAATTTGCAGATATGGTAGAATTATCAAACCCAATTATGGAAACTTTCTTAGCCAAAAGAAGTGAGTAACCTATAAAAAGAATAAAGAAAATATTTTTTTCACTTGATTTTATATTGCATTTCTTTAGAAAGTGCCTGTGACATATTATTATAATTCCTCATGACATCACATGGTTTCAATCAGTTTGCACATTTAGTCATGCATAGTTGGTCTTCTGTGCTCACTAAGTTTGTCTGTGTCATACTTTTTCCAGATATTAAAGGTGTCAGAATTGAATAATGTGTGGGGTGGGTGGGAGACTATAACTGTAAATTAAACAGCAAACAGTAAATGTCAGCATTATATGAATTCTCAACTGCTGTTACTGATGTAAGCTGAAGTTCATTTTTACATGCATATGAAAGACAACAAACATGTTCATACAGACCTACTCCTGTTTTCTTGTTCTGGTATCAAAAGCGTTTGTGACATCTATATTATAATGTTGTATTCAAGTTTGAGCATCTTATAACTTCTACATAAGTTGCTGTATTCAGATGTAACATTTCTACAACATTACTGAATGCATATAGTTCGTACCTTGATATACAAAAGACTATAGAGCCATTTACAGGTGAGATCAAGTGAACCCATCCTATAAACTTTAGTGGTATAGGAAAATCTCACCAGAGGGGCACACTTTTGTAGGCAGGAACAGGGTTTTGACAAGTTCCTGGCCACAAATTCTGAACCCTTGGGTGCAATTTCCCTATCCACAACAGTGCAAATGATGGAGTATTTTTCTGTCACTTCAAATCAGAATAGAGTGGTGGAAAAAAGAATACATATCATGGGTCTAGATGTAGAGACAATATTTTCTACAAGTTTTCTGTCAAAGTATAAAATGTTTAGTTGACATTAAAGAATTTGTTGCATACTAAAGTTAATGTTTATCAATGAAAACAAAATTGTTCCAGTATTTAAGATGCTAGAACCATTGGAGATGTTCATGACATTATAAGCATCATGACATCATCAACAGTGTCAGTGAGTGCATTAGTGGGATTGGAATATCCTATGTATTGAAACTGTATCATACATTTATAGGAAGGAGTGTAATAATCTTGTACAGAACTTAATTGTCCAGTGCAATGCATTTCATAGGAAAGGCAGTCAGTTTGTTAATACCTAGATTCAGTTACATTCAAGTGTAATTAATTTAATTACTTTTAATTTGTGTATAAATATTAGTCACAATTGTTTTTCCTCCGTTTTTGACTGAGCAAATTATTTAACTAAGTTACAATGTTATCAGTTGCAGTCTCATTACATTTGATTATATTTCTCATTAAAATCACAAACAGACTTTGGACTTTGTATTAAAAGATTTTTAAAGTAATTCTTATGTCCTTGTCAGTGGTTGACCCCAGGTGGCCAAGTGGTATAAGGCTCATCTTTACAGATCACTTACATCTCACCTCTGCATGGATTTGAGCCAACCTGGGTATGTGAGAAGGCTTGCTATTAGCTTCCTGTGCATCAGTGGTTCTTCTCAGGGTTTCTCAAATTCTTTTTCCACCAGATATACTGGCCTTTATGTATAGTTTATCGTGTGCTGAAAAATGGCGTTAAATCCACAAAACCACCACCAACTTTGTCATTGGAACAATTTGACATTCTGTTGATCCCACCTTGGTAGAAGCTGGACATCATGATATCTTTAATTTGGATTCCATGTATATATGTAGGTGGATAGGTATGTACGTATGTATGTGTGTATTAATGTAAATCTTGAAAAGTTTTACTTTCTGTTTTATCTCTTCAGATATTTAATGCAGTGGAATTAAACTATCACTGTCCATCTGTCTGTCTGTCCTAATCTCAATGAACATTTTCATTTTCAGAGAATGACTCTCAAAACATTCAGGATATTTATATCAAACTTAAAATCTTGGTTTATATATTAAACTACTGATTCAAATATGCCTTTTGCTTTTCACAATTCTTCACTTTTAACATTTTTATTGTTTTTATACTTTTGTTTGGTCCATCCATATATATATATCACACTAGAAATCTAGACTGCTCCGGTGGCCTAGTGGTTAGAGCGTTCGCCTCAGATGTGGGAGGTCGCGGGTTCAGGCGAGTCATACCAAAGACTTACAAAAGCAGCACTATCAGCTGCCTCGCTTGGCACTCAGCATTAAGAGGTTAGTGGTCGGCCTGGTGTCAGGATAATGTGACTGGATGGGACATCATGATGCCCCAGTGCTAGACATCACTATAAACTGCCATACTGTAGACATCATAGCGTTATGTTAAATTGTTAAAGCTACGTTAAAAATCTAAATCACACTCACACACACTAGAAATCTATCTGTGCTATTTATTTTTGAGAAATGAATGGCTTCAGTATTATTTTGTGATGGATAATATAGTGGAATATGCCTTATTTTACATGCAAGAATTAGTCTGAGTATCCTCTATCCTTTCCTATTTTTTGAATTTTTGATAGTTACCTTAGGGTGGAAGGTCTGAGTGAGAATTTGCTAATTAGTGTAATAGGGTTCTTTAAACATTGCCTAGCAAATATAACTGACATTATATCCATCCCTACCTCAATCACTGAAACATTTGCAATTGAGCAATCAAGGTTAGTGCAAGCATTGAAAACTTGTATCTGCCATACAAAGGGCTGTTAAAGAAGGATTGGAGTAAACATACTTTTATACCCCATCTGTGTAGTAGAGAGGAATATAGCTATTGCTTTGTAAATCTGTCTGTCCATAAAAGTTGTTTGTTTCCGGAGCATAAATTTGCAAACTGTTCAAGGCATTTAACCCAAATTAGTACACATGTCAGGCAGGTTGGATATATATTTTTGTTGCTTAGAATTTGTTGCGTTCAGTATGTTTCATGTTACTTTGGAAACAAAGCATAGCATAAATAATATATAAATTGAGGGTGATGGAACAAAAGGTAGTAGCATAAATAATAAACAAATTGAGTGATGGACCATACGGTACTAGCATAAATAGTATATAAATTGAGAGTGATGAACCATAAGGTATTAGCATAGATAGTATATAAATTGAGAGTGATGGACCATAAGGTATTAGCATAGATAATATATAAATTGAGAGTGATGAACCATAATGTACTAGCATAAGTAGTATATCAATTGAGAGTGGTAGACCATAATGTACTAACATAAGTAGTATGTAAATTGAGAGTGATGGACCATTAGGTACTAGCATATGTAGTATGTAAATTGAGAGTGACGGACCATAAGGTACTAGCATAAGTAGTATATAAATTGAGAGTGATGGACGATAAGGTATTAGTATAAGTAGTATACAAATTGAGTGATGGACCATAAGGTATAAGAAGTATACAATTTGAGAGTCATGGACCATAAGGCACTAGCATAGGTAAAATATAAATTGAGAGTGATGGACCATAAATTATTATCATAAGTAGTATACAAATTGAGTGTTGGACCATAATGTATTAGCATGACTAATATACAAATTGAGAGTGATGGACCACAAGGTTCTAGCATAAGTAGTATATAAATTGAGAGTGATGGACCATAAGGTACTTATATAAGTAATTTTGAGTGAGGGACCATAAGTTACTAGGATAAGTAGTTTACAAATTGAGAATAATGGATCATAAGGTTCTTAAAGTGGAAGCCTTTACATGAATGGGAATAGGGGGGTATGTTATTGCTTATTTCATAGTTACGTTTGGTTATAGAATATAGCTCTGGGGCATCCAGAACATCCAGGCCATGCCCGGCTTGTTAAAAAGAAAATGTACTTTATCATAAATATTCTTCTTATTCTTTACCATTTTTATATAAAATTTAAATTCACAATTCAGGTTTTTTCTTTGTTTTTCAATACACTAGAATGAAACTTTAAATTATATGTTTTTATTGTTTAATTTTTTGGGTTGTTTATTATGTTCCGCTGACAGTGTTAAGAGAATTATAACAGCTTGTGATTACTTACAGTATATACCAATTGCAGATTAGTTCAATTTGTCATCATGATTATCCCTTCTGCATGTGTGTGTGATGTCATAAGCCTTCATGGATAATTAAAGGTAGAGGCTACAAACCTTGGAATATGATGATTTGTTATTTAAATGTACAGATAGGTCTTAAGGCTTGATGTACAGAGAGGTCTTGTGTGCGTGTGTGTGTGTGAGAGAGAGAGAGAGATTTGATTAGTAACATAGCTTTTTAAAACTTAAGTCATATCGCTACGATGTCTGTAGCGTGGCAGTTTATAGTGATGTCTAGCAATAGGGCATCATTCCACAAACATTTATCGTGTCACACCCAGTCAAATTATCCTGACACCAATCCGACCAGTCCTAGCACTAACCTCTTAATGCTGAGTGCCTAGAGAAGCAACTGTTGGTACCATTTTTATATATTTTTGGTATGACTCGGCCAGGGTTTGATGCAGATGCTCTAACAATTTGCAACCAGAGCAGTCATGTATGCATGTATGTCTTTGTCTTTGTCTTTCTTCTCCAGCAAAAAATCCCTTCCTTCTCCAGTGTGTGTTTCTATGTGAGGATTGAGTAATATCTTCTTCTTATCCATGCTTGTGTGATACTGTGTGTGTGTGTGTTTTGTAGATTTTTGTATGTATGTATATGTTTGTCTTTGTTTCAGAATCTTTTCCCTTTTGCAAAATGTGTGTTTGGTATATGTATTTTCTGCTTGACCTAAATTGATTTTTTTAATTTTATTTTGTAAACAGCTAATACATAGCTAAATTATTCGCTATGTGTATTGTTTTAATATCAAGATAATTATTAATAGAAGTAAATATGTTTGTCTAGGTCTAGGGTTTTGGAATATACCATGTGTATCTGACAGTCCTGGTTAAGTAATGTCATTTTAGAATTAGGTTTTGAATAATAGCTTACCTTTTTATTTTGTAAATATCAGTATCATTCTAGACGTTTTTTTTCCTATAGGTAAAAGGGTGGGGGGTGGGTATATAGAAAATGCTAACTATAGACTATATTATCTTGCCGATGAAGGGACAATCCATTCGTGCTTTAAGATCTAGCACACTCAAGTTGTAATATATGTTGTGACCAGTAATTAGTTTTGGCTGGAATTTATTTCTTCAAATTATTGAATTCAAGTGAATGTTTTCTCGGGAAATACAAAAGTGCTTTGATAAACCTCTTAGAGACATTCACTGGAATTTATAGTGAGTTGAAACCTGGAATTATATTACTGTCATTCAACAAAAGACTGGTGACACATCAGCATTATACAAGTTACAACAGACAAATCTACACCTTCAGCTTTTAATTTTATTCTTCACTTTAAATTATCAGGACATGTTTCTGTAATTATATGATTATTTTGGGATTTAATTCGCAATACTGTTCTTTGTATTCATTTTCACTTTGTATTCTAGGGAAATAAATTACTTGTTGAGTTATACAAAGCTTGTTGCTTTTTCACTTTTCTGTTGCTTATTTTAAGAGCATAGATTCGTAACAATGTAAAAAGTTAAGTTTCCTTTAGATCTGCTTGATTATATTTCTTTTGGATATTTTGGTCTTGTGTATCATTTTGTATTTTGTGTGGCGGATGTGTTCCTTCACTGAGAAAATCAAGGCTACATGGATCAAGAAAAGAAAATAATATAAAATAAGAAGAAATAGGAATGATTGCCAACTGAATCAATGTCCGTGAAACGTTTAGAGTCATGGGTCATCCTGGCTGGATCCCTGAGGATGAAAGGAAAGGAAGGTGAAGTTCATAGAATCCATAAAAGAATCGGTGAAAGAAATGGAGGCCAGGCCAAAGATGTTAGAAGAAAAAACACAAAAGTCTTTTTTTAGGGCAACTCAACTCTCTAGACAAAAATACTTTTTATGCCAAGAATGTTTTCTGTCTCTATTGTGTATGTGTGTATTTATGTTGATAATGAAAAACTTAAACTCTTTACCATTATCATTTCTTGTTTACCCTATAAACCCATTTGCCCCATAAACCCATTCACATCTGAGCATATATACCTAATGTTCCCCCATAACTACTGCCCCATCACTCACATCAGTACCCAAAGGCCACATAATACTACTACTGTCAATTGTAAATACTTAGGCAAGGCACCGCATCCATCAAAATTAAGTTGTTCAAATTTGAACATTGTTCCTACATGATCGAGACAAGAAGAGCACACTATTTGAATGGACTAATAAATAAGCAATTTTACGCTGCAGGTCCGTGTTTGTACAAATATGTTTCACTCCAGTACACCTGTAATTGCTACTCACTAGTATGTAGTAATAATTTCGATGGTAAACGTACAAAGTATTCTTTTGAAGTAAATTGCCTCCACCATTTTCGGTCGATGTACGATGGAAGCAGCGCAGTAACATGCTGATGTTTAGTTGTCATTGCATACTAAGGGAGGCAACTCATGAAATATAATAGATGTCACTAGGACAAAGCACTAATATATCTGCTCGATCCGCAAATATGTAGGTAGGATTAATATATCGGAACCTTGGCCAGCGAAGATGATAATACAGAATTAGGACTTTCCATTGGCTCTAATTCTTGTTTGTTTTGTTGCACTGGATAGGCTGGGCCTTTTGGTGTTTGATTCTCTATCATGTTCCTAAGGTATTATAGTTGCCAAATGAGGGTTATCTTGCAGGATGTCATCCCAAATTGAACAGTCGAAGTCCCTGATATATCTTCATTTGTCGTTTCGTGAACAGGAAGGAGGCCAACATTGTTCATGGCTTGACTAGTGATTTCTCTTGCCGTCTGCTCTGAATTAGAAACCTGTGATGCTATAATGGACCAGGAGGAAATACATTGACGCTCCTGGACCTACTGTGTCATATTTATTTTGATTCTTCGTCAGTTAAATATATTAAATCACCATCTTTATTTTGATAGGAGGCACCACTCTGACGGAGATAATATTAACTCGTTTACATCAACTTTTTGTCTCCTCGTCGACTTTATTTTTTCTACATGAGCTTTGAATCCCTTAACATGGCTTTCCAGATCACTCCGTTGTGTGCATCGGAACATCACAACGTGAAATAAAAGCGACTTTGATTCAGAGGGACATTGTTCTTGAAAATGTGAGCCAAAATAATTCAAAAAGAAAGATTCCACATCTATATGGTCTTCCTCTAATCTTTACGAATCTTTCTTGCGCATGCAAGATGATCAAACAATAAGAGAATGGGAACATACATTTTGTTTACTTCAATGACAATTTTACTCACAGGAAATAAAGTTAAGACAGGCATTGGTACCATAATCTGCTGTCATTGATCTCTACTTTACTGCACTATTTGTTTAATCAATTTCTTCTGTAATTTTACCATCAGCTAAGGATGTTTGATCTGGTGTAGGGTTTCAACTTGTTATGATATATCCGCTTTTCTTTTCCCTTTCTATCCAGATGAGAGGCCCCGAGTGTCTATAGCTCTTCGTTACCGATCACTGCCATTCCACCTCTGACTGCGTGGGTTCGAGTCTCGGATTCAGCCAATGTGGGTATATGAGAAAACTTGCCAGTAGTTTCTCGTGGGTCGGTGGTTTTTTCAGGGGTTTTCCCGGGTTCTTCCTCCACCATTAATACTGCCGCCATGTATAGCCTATCGTGTGCTGAAAGATGGGGTTAAACCCCACAACAACAGCAACAATCCATCCAGATGTATTTTATAACCTAGAGAGTTCATTTTTTTCACTATGAATGGTCCATCATACGGCATACGCAATATCTGACATAATAGATCTGCCTTGATGTAATTTAGGTACAGCACTGCATCTTCAATATTGCAGTCATTTATTTTTTGTTTCACATTATAGTGTCATTTCTGCCTTTCCGCCAGTAGTATGAAACTATGGAGTTTGACCCACTGACCCTCTTTGTGTTCTTTCCACCCGTCCTCGTCTCTACCCACAAGACAATTTTGCCCCTATGTAAACGTTGTTGTCACTTTTTATTTTGACCGACACGTGACGCGAGTTGTCCAGGCATGATGGTGTACAGTTTGGAACGGATGAAAATACTCCTGGAGCTCCAGTTTGGACAAAACGACAGCCTTTCATACTACTCGAGTCTGCATTGATTGTGGAAATGAAAATACAGCAGAGGTATGTACTTATTCAGGAATGCCTATGGTAGCGATCAATACACACACTGCCAACCTAGTACAATGAATGAATGAATGAATTAATGATTGAACGAATGAATGAATGTAACTATACTTATATCAGCCTCTACCGTGTATTGTATTTTGTTGCAGTGTGTTATAGTCTCTATAGTATGGTATATGTGCCTTGTTAATTTTGTACTGGCATAAAGGAATATATAGTTAAGTTGAGTCGAGTTGTGAATATTTTTGTAATGAAGAATTGTCTGTGCCTGCTAATCTACAAATGTTGAAATAGCGAAACTATTGATTTACAAAGTATACCGAAAGAATTCATGGAAGTTTGTAATCGTGTCGAAAACCTGGAACATGAATGGAATGTCAAAAATATGACCGATAAATTGAGATAGCTGTATCGTTTGAATTCATCATACAGGTTCATTAAAAAAAAGTACAAAAGATTTGTGAAATTTCCGAAACAAATTCAGAACACATTGATATGTTAGTGAATCTGTGAATGACTTAAGAAATAGAACGAAATAAACTTCGGTAGATTTTTAAGGCAAATAAAACTAAAAAGAAAGCGGAATATAATGCATGAAAGATGCACGTAATAACTCACCCACTGCGTCTGAAGCGAGTGACGTTTTTTATAATGTTAGTGAAGAAGATGTTCAAGAGCAGACTAATTAAACAAATGCTTTGGGGCCATTAAGTATAAAAAAATGGGCATACAAACCCACTTCTCTTCAGTAGATATTCGAAAAGTATCACACGGACGCAGAGACGCAAGCATCTGAAACAATGTTATGAAGCTGTTGCCAAAAGCAACGGAGCACAAACGATTTAGGAAATTTACCAGCGTTCCAGGAAATTTTATGTAAATACATAGGACGCACAAAGTCTAGTCGTATTCAAGTTGGCGTAGTACTCACTGACGGGTACTTTGAGCTCAAGGATAAGTTATTTGGGCTGATTGCAGGCTGCAGTGTATCTTATCCATGTTTTGCCTGTGAATTCACCTATACGTTTGATGTCGATACCAAAAATAATGCGCCATTATTTCAGAGAAAGCCTGATTTAAAATTTCAATTTACCATAAATTGACGTAATGGATTCTGTACGGCTCGCTATCCGTCTAGCCTTGAAATAAATGTACCATTTGATGCTGCGGTGGAGATAAAACAGTGACGAGTGGTGTCGATAATGCTCGAGCAGGTTGGAAACATAGGTTAAGGTTATGAAGACCCTTGTGTGCCCATCAGGGATACGGATACTGATTTCGCCAGTGAAATAAAATGTTCGCCTGTATGTATAGGAAGCTCCACGGAATTGAGACGCAACAAATGCAAAGCTGTCTGCCTGGGAAACTACGAACTCTGTGGCAGAACATGCTGTTAGGAGTACAGTAAGACACACACGTATATATTATATGATGGATTAGGGGCACGACCATGTTTTAAATGTGGCATGGAGGTCAAATCAAGAAATAGGCGTTTCAGCGTTGTGGATCTGTTCGTGAATACTATAAAGCCCACATAAACCAATCAAACCCACACACGTATGTGGCTGCACAAGCACAAACAGATACTACAACAACATAAATAAATGAAATAAATACCAGGATTGAAGCGATTGTAGTTTCCGATCATGATAAAACACCAAACATAAAACAAGCCAGCGACAAAATTTCTTATTTAGAAAGACGCTTCACCTACCCCTTAGTATAACCATGCCTACTGTGTCACAGTTAAAACAGCTCGCATGGCAGTATACTACAAAGTCGTATGTCAAAGGCTGACATACTTGAATTATCGAGACCCATATTTGTTCAGAATCCACCATTACCACCACATGTTACTATTGCAAAACAGCCACGGCAACGAAAACAACGGTACAACAACTAAAACAATTTGCACGTGAGCATACTATCTGAATACCCAAAGCTGCAAGTGACATCTTTGCAATACTAGTCGAGTATATTGCTATTGAAGCGGCTATGTATATTTATGCAAAAACACAACAATCAAAAGTACCCGAATTCAAATTTCAAAAGTGTAAAGGCGAGTTGGAAAATCACGACCCCGTTATTTCACCCACCTGCGCACCAGCAAAAACACTAGGCAACTATTGACAAATAAGGTGTTACTAAACTTTGTTGCTGGGGTAAAACCAGACATTGTCCTCAGCACTTATCTAGTTATGCCGCTTAGTCTTGACAAGGATGGATTTAAAACTTCTACACCGTGGATTCACAATGTTGCCCGCCTAATCCTAAACCACTAAGATAACAGCACCATCAATTATGAAATTGGCAGAGGCATTGAAAAGATTTTCGAAACGCTGGAGAAATACAACAATGCAGGGTCGGAATGGGCCCTCGAAAGATGTTCCCATGTGGAGGTCCGTCTCTCGCCGTGTCAGACGTTTCGTGGATCCAGTTGCATACCAACACCAAACGTGGTACCACCAAAGTCAGTTATCAATGTAAATATTGATAACAGATGTTTTAAATGAACAATTTTGTCGGAGCTATGTACAGCTTGTGCTCACCAAGGCATGCCTCAAAAATATCGGGTAAACACAACTTTGGTGATATTGAATTTCCCATGCAGATTGCCAAGGACACACTGAAGAGATTTGAAACACTTATTCCAGGTATCGCTGTTCATGTATTCACGTATGACAAAGGGTTTCATCCGCTGGCCATATCTTTCCATGGTCATCACAAACGAATTCAGACTGATTTGTTGTTGCTGAGTGAAATGAAAGAATCATAATTGATATTGTACTACGCATTAATAAAAAAAATAATCTTGGTTAGTTACTTAATCAACACGGCAAGAACAAGAGAAATGTCCATGCATACGATGAATGACTGTATTTGAACATTCAAGAACTGCTCACTAGTCATGACTTTTACTGCGTTGGTGTCATTGAAAACCGACAGCACGCAATCATTTGCTAACCTTGTAAAATACTGTCAAAGTTACCACAGTACAACGAAAGATTTAAAGTCCTGTATATCATCTACGAGGATTCTGAATGCCTGAATATTTCAGTGGAAAGCTCTGCGATCAGCTCTGATAATGATCATATCTGTCAAACAGTGCAAGTCGTTAAACAGATCCCATGCGGGCACTGTTATATATTGGTACGGTGTGATGGTAAAGCAGAGCCGCAAGTCCTTTATTGTGTCCAGGATGCAAGCGCTCTAAACACAGTTGAGGCGTTTCTCAGATCAATCGAAATTACGACAAAATGGATTCGACGGCAGCTGTACTCACCAGCACGTATAAATTATAACTGATGATAACATTCGTGAGTTTTCCGCCGCCACTCACTGATGGATTTTTAAAAATGCTTTCACTGAAGTGCAAAGTTCTACCACTCATTGGGAGCAAAACACGTTCAGCGGTGAAAGTAAAAGTCCTGGATCCAAGGTTCGTGACCACTGTCATATCACCGGCGCGTACAGACGGGCTGCACACAACGCATGTAATCTGCAGTTGAGAATTTATCCCAACAAAACCAAAATCCTGTGGTACTTTATAACTTGCGTGGGTACGATGGGCACTTGATAATGCTAACAGCAGCAGCAAACTCACCGACAAGACTGATCCCCAACAATGTTTCGGCTGGGTTAATTGCATTTCATCAATTCGATACAGTTTTTGAGTTAGCGAAATCTGACGGTGGAGAATTTAAAAATCACTTGTCGATACTGTCCAGCCAATACACACCTGATAACGAGAAAAAGTATGTATCCGTACAAGTACGTAAACGACTGGGGCAAAATTTTCTGAAACTCGGTTGCCACCGATTGATGCGTTTTATTCATCGTTGCCATGTGAAGGTATTGCCGCCGACGACTATGCGCATGTTTTGGGTCATCATCTTTTTTTCAGCGCATGATAGGCAATATATGGCGGCCGGAATAACTGGTGGAAGAATTCGGGAAAATCCTGTAAGAACCACTGATCCACAGAAAGCAAGTTTTATCACATACCCCCATTGGCCGGGCCCTAGACTCGAACCCACGCGGGCAAATGTGAGATGGCAGTAATTAGACCGCTCGGCCACACAATGCCTCGCTGCAATTATATAAATCAAACGAAAAATGAATCAGATCTTACTGTAAACGATGATCATCATCGAAAGCAATATTTTCGTTGTTATCAAAATCAATAGTCGTATCCTCAAGAAACTGGAATTAATACATTCATTTAATAACAGCTAATATCAGGAATTCCTTCATGCAAACTCTGGTACCTGTCTATTCATACAGTGATTCCTCGGAGCTACAAATATTGATTAAGAAACATTGCTGCATCTATGTAAACCTGAGCAAATTATTATTAAAGCAAATTAAAGGCTGTCTCTGTATACATCAGGTAAAACATGATCATAGGATGCACAGTACGTGATATAAAACAAAATTCGATGGCAACAATTTAATCAATATGGCCGCTCACTCTAGTACACATAATTCAGGTAAAACAGATTACCAAACAGCGGGACGATCACTTAAATAGCGGCGGAAAATTTCAGCTAATCAAGAGAAAACAATTTTGTTAGAAAAATGAAAACTCTAATTATCTTGACAAATTAATTACATTTCATTCCTGCTTCTATTTTGAGTTTGTAGCTGTCTGCAGAAACATTTAGTTATTTTCCTACCCTACACAATAGTCAACTTGCTTGCCTTATTTACTGAACAGATTTGAAAATTTTAGTACAAGTCTATATAATGCCCCTTTTTAAATTCTTTTCAATCAGGACATTTAGACATCTCGAAATAGTAAATCATGACTCTTTCTTTATTTCATACAGCCTTACTATGGCATCTGATCTTAATGTACATTTCTTCTTCAAGTGCGCTGACTTACAAAGGTAATGTTACGCAACATCGCTCCACCCACCCCCACCCACCCCCAAAAAAGAAGAAAATTCCATCTTGTATGACATCCAGGTGTACACACTAATATTCCATCAAAGGTAAGAATGTGAATACTGTTGGGTGCTTAAATGCTGTTCAAAATAGAAAATTGAAATGATTAACTGTTCTAGCGAACTTGTTAGCCTCGAGAACGATGATGAGTGTATATACTACTTTCACTTACTTATGTAGTTATTTATCGTCTCGGTTTTATTAATATCAAAATGCAACTTCGAGTGTTCTTGTTTAATAGTTCTGGCAAGGTTTACATTAAAAAAGTAGATGTCCAAAAAGTTTTAAAAAATTGCCCATACTAAATAAATAAACAAATTGATGGAATTTTCAGAAAGTTTAACTAGGTCATCTACATACAAATAGAAATAAGACTATTATAATTCTTTCTTTTTTCTGCTTCAAGCTGTTACGCTTAGACTTGGTAAACAATGTTTTTCTTGTTTGTTTATTTTTAAATGTCCAATTCCAAACAGTTTTAAAATATGTTTAAAAAATGGACGGCGATAATGTCCTGAAAATCTAATCAGGTCATCTGCGTAAGCGTATAAAAATCTTAGCAAAAATGCATTTGTATACGTTGAAATGGTTCTTGTCCATTGTTGTTAAAACTCTCGAGACAGACAGACGTATCTGCAGAAGACAAATGAAGTTCGTTTAAATTGTTTATATATAAGTGCCTGCTTCGACCAGACTTCATTGCTATTTAGTTAATTTTATAACTTTCATCAATATAGAACACTTTTTTCAAACAATTATACATTCAACAGTTTAAGTCATTTAATACGCTTTTCAGAATTTGACCTATGTGAATACCATATATAGTAAGAATAAACTACTCATTGTTTATATGGCTCTCATTCTAATAACCTTACTATTTTACAGAATTGTATTTCTTCGCATTAATCACTCGTTAAATAAATAAAAAGATTTGATCCTATTTTTATATAGTTGAAAATATAGTAATATATGGTCATCAACATACCTTAATCATAAGTTGAGGAAATTTATGAAGTGTGTGTGTGTGAGAGAGAGAGAGAGAGGGGGGGGGGGGTTTGGGTCGCCTATTCTAACGAAATGGATCCACATCACGTCCCACTTTATACAATGTAAATTTATTCCAAGGTTTGACGAGTGTATAAACAAAGAGGGAGTGTTGGAGCACGAATGACTGGTGATTTATTTCTTCTTTAGTTTTTGATCTTATAGTGAAAATAATGTAAGAAAAAGTAAAATAATACCTAACTAATTATGTATTCTTTGTATTGCAATGCATATCAAGTAAGTTAGAAGGGTGAAGCTGACGCAATTGATTGCATAAAACGCACATTGACCATCTCATTTATAATGATGGACTCTGCTGGTTTGCCGTTGAAAAGTACGTTTATGAATTTAAAGGAAATAAAAGTAGATAAATGCAGTGAAGTGATTAGATAACCATTTTGCTACAGATAGCTAAAGAAGTGTGGCTTAGCCACTACCGTCAGCACATAAGTTAAAGTATGTTTATTCATAGACTTCGATTATAACTCGACAATCTCTCTCTCTCTCTCTCTCTCTCTCACACACACACACACACACACACACATGCTGTTTTCCCATTAGACAGACAAGGCAGCTGTCTGCATAGAGCTGGAAGGGGGGGGGGGAGATTCAAGCAGCGGCAGATTTTGAAGTATGAAAATCTGGATTAGTGAAAAAACCTGTTTCTGCTGCGTATAAAAAAACACTAATTACAATTTTTATAATCTTCAAGAGATTAACCGTCTTTAAAAGGTTTGGTTTTATTGCTTTATATTTTGACAGGGGTGGGAGTGGTGCTGCAACACTGACAACACCTTGGGGCTTCGAAATCATAAATTCATCGCCACACACACACACGTACGCACACCCTGTATTCTTTAATCAGAAATAATATCTATATTTCATTCAATATGACCAATACGTCAAGGCATCTTTTGCCGGATTTTTTTATTTGGTCAATGCATTGCTATTCTTGTCGTCGTCATCTTCGTCGCCTTCCTTTGTAAATATCTTGCACGTGCCCTGTTATATTTTACGGATTTTTGATCTATCTCACATGCAAAAGAGTAGCTTACGCAAAAGTTTTTCTTAAAGTACGAAATGTTCCTACGGATAACTGTGAAACATACTTACGAAATAGCGTAAGATTTTCTTACGCTTGAAACTTACGAAAATTCTGTGCGTAAACAAGTATTCAATGACATCACGAAAAAGAAAATTCGAAGATGCTCTTGATAAAAATAATGACTTTTCCGTCATCGATTTCTCCGCATATGCAGCACCTAAACCGTCCAAGCATGGTGATGGAACCGTATTTCCAGACTCAGTTCGGGCGCTAATCATTGGCCCCGCTGAATCGGAAAAACGCAACTATTGCTGAATATGGTTGTACGATAGTTAACCTGGTATCAGGTGTACGTGATTGCGCCGTCGGTTGATGATCAACCGTGTTATAATGTGTTTAAAGATGTTCTTTCCACTATATATGAGGCCATACCATTGACAATTTGGATGCAAATGACAACAACATTGTGGTGTACGACGATGTGATGCTTGAAAACCAAGTTAATCCTGCACAAATATTTTCACGAGACCATAACAAAAACAAGGACCTCATTTCACTTAACGATACGACCGTGTGTCTACTAAAGCGACCCGTGACAACTGTAACATGCTGATGATATTTGATGGCAGTGATGCGCATGGTCTTGGAAATTATTCACTGGACTTAGTGTGCCACCGACCATACTTGGGTTGAGTTTTGTGACATGTTTGCGTGGATTACCACGGACCCGTATAGGTTCAGCATGGTTGATTTAACCTGAATTTGCAATCGATGGGGTAAACATCGTGCGGGTTTGGATGTGGATGCGTCAATTTAACAATCATATAAAAAGTAAACATTTCCGGCAGTGATACCATATTATCGTGCGAAAGAAGACGCCGTGAAGCTGCTCAGTAATACATAGAATTGCTTCAAAATGTGATAGAAGGCCGCAAAAAAAATTTAAGATATGTAACTGTCGCGACAAACTTCAGCAGAAGATATCACAGAGGAATTTAACAACCATTTGCGCCGCTGATTAAGCCCAAAAAAGAAATCAGAACGTGCTGAGGATATTTCTTCAATAAAATTAGCTGGAAATGTCCTCGTGTGTTTGTCTCAAACATAGCTCACTGGGATTTAATGCAGCCAAACATAAAAATACTTCAGTAGCATTAAAATTAGCCAAGTCAGAGGTGGCATAAATGCAAAACACCGATGGAACATTTCCATTCCTTTCAGCGATTCCAGCATTATTGGCAGCATTGGCTAGATCAGTTGAAAAATCTGTGGCGTTAGGAACTATGGAAACCGCATCAGGAATGGCGCTAAAAGGGCGGTTGGTGGTCAAATAAAAAGGACGAGGCCTTCGATTACCAGGTACGAATCATCGAGTACCCTCAGGCAAAGGTTTCGATTACCAGGTCGCTGAAGGTCGCGCGTTCATAGTCCAATCTTGATTTTCTAGCGATACCAAAGCAATCAAACATTTTCTTGGTGTTTTTATGCGAGATGAACTTGCATTAATGGTGCCACGCACACTTGAAACTGGCATCGTCAATCTGGATTCGTCAACAAGCGCTGAAACTCACATAACGTGGTAACACCTCAACATAGTTTGTATTTTGACTCGTATGGACATGCACTACCAGTTGAAGTTGTTAACTACTTTGTATTTTGACTCGTATGGACTTGCACTACCAGTTGAAGTTGTTAACTATTCATCCCGGGAAACTGCTGGATGAAAACCGTTTTATTCAAATTTGCCAGTACAAACTCAATCGGATGGTTCCATATGTGGTCATCTTGTCATTGAAGCATTGCGTGCACTGGAACACGTGTCTATTCCGAATTGCTTGAAGGCACACAAAGCCGTCTGAATACAATTAGTAAACTGTACTCAGGTGCAATCGAAGATAAAAGAATTAGTGCGTGCAGGTTTGCGATATCTGTACATGTTAATGCTGCTTTCAATTTGTTGTAGACCATTTGGCAGTCTGGTGTCCAAACTAGGTTGTTATCCTTCTCAGTCAAATCAAACAAAAACATTGCTATCTTTGCGAAATCTTTGGGGAAAAATCGACGATCATACATTAAAAGGACCTTTTTTGAAAAGACTTCTTATTTCTACTTCATCTGCGTGACTAATCATACCAATAGTGTGCTTTCGCCAAAAGATTTCTTGTGGTGTCTAGTTTGTTCTCAGTGGAAATAGTGCCACTCTGATATGTAATATGGTCACCATAGCAATCATCTTAAAACTTATTAATGTCGTTCCTTCAAAACGGAATTTTATATCAACATGGAGTTCCCACGAGAAGACTTCAGATGACGTCTTGTTGATCCTAAATAAAACCTCTGCCGATCTGACTTCCAGTATGGCCACCACAGCTGCTAATTTGAAGATCTTGTCATTGCTGAAGAATATTAGAAATAGTTTCAATACTCAGAAATGGTCTTGGCTAGAGCTCCTGGAGTTTCTTTTTTCGGACAGTAGAGTGTCAGTCCATTCAAGGGACTCTTGTTTAACATCCTGGACTTGGACCTTTTGATGGAATGAAATGGTTATTAGTACAATGGGGCAAAATCCAATTAAGGAATTCTGATGAAATTTTATCACTAATTCTAAGAAGAAAATCGTGTTACTGACTGAACAGAGTTAAATGACGATTCGTAACTGTATTAGTGTTGTTAGTCATAAAAGTTGTGCTCAATAAATGGAATAAATGAATGAAGTAAACAAAATTGACTAAGTGCATCTACCTGCCAGTCTTAGTTTTGCACTTGTCAGCACTACTAATGGTGCAGTTGATATTGATAATTATGTGATATGGCTGTTAGTAAAACACAACAGTTTACAGGTAAACAAACTTGAGTAAAACACAACAGTTTACAGGTAAACAAACTTGAATAGTGATAATTTGTATTGGCAGTAATATCATGCGTCGGACGTATCAAATCCTGATCTGAAAATTGTTGAAAATAAGCAGCTAATACCAAACCGCTATTAAGAAACCAGTTTACTTAAATGAAGACCGCTCCGGTGACCTATGTGGTTAGAGCGTCTCGGATGCTGGAGGTCACGGGTTCGATGCACGGCCGAGTCATACCAAAGACTTAAGAAAATGGTACTAGCACCTGCCTCGCTAGGCGCTCAGCATTAAAAGGTTAGTGTTAGGACTGGTCGGCCTGGTGTCAGGATAATGTGACTGGGTGGGACATGATGCTACATGTCTGCAGCATGATGCTGCAGTGCTAGACATCACTATAAACTACCACATTGCAGACATCGTAGCGATATGACTGAAACATTGTTAAAGATACGTTAAAATCAAAATCACACACACATAAGCACTTAAATGAAAGATGGAGAAACAAGGTTTATTTGCACCTACTTTAACCAATCTGCCTGATGCTTTTGGTCTTTATGTATCTGTTCACCCCGAAGATATTGCAAAATCTGAAAAACCAAGAGAACCTTAACTTAATGATACTTACCAACAACTATCAAGTAAAATAGGAGCATTGCACGTGTTATGGGTGTTAGTGTAATTGTCGATTACAAGTTTATTTGAAATTTGTCTATGTTGTTGCAGGTATTTATGCAGAATGCCTGTGTGTAAAACATTATTTTATTATATATTAAGTTTTATCTCCATTAGCTTAACATTGTCCTAATCGTGCGGAATTTATCCATACTGAGCTGCTTCATGCTGCACGACACGTGTCTTAAATAGCATTGTGTGTTATGAACTACTTTTTATTGTAAACAAACAATGTACACCCATGCAGCAAACGCCAGAGCTTTCGATTTATTAGATTTGTCTGTGGATGAACTAAGCAAGCTGTTTGATTCATATGAAGATAGAGGTGATAAAATTGACAATGTGGACGAGTTCATTTAATCACAAAAGACTTTCCACCGAGCAAACGACTGGACGCGATATCTGTAATATCTAGAAATGGCTTTATGGCAACGAACGTGAAAACATGCAGCATTAAAATATAATTATCATTTAAACACTTATTTAGCATAAATGTTCACAACGAATGGCAAATCGAATGCTTCAGACTATGAACCGTGTGCCTAGAATCTATCAAAAACAGAATAGAAAGAAATATTAAGGACAAGGGCTGCCCCGTCTCACTCAGAGACTCCCCATTTTACAAGAAAAGTCAAACATTAATTTCGAGAAAAGACTTCAACTGAAGAAGGCGCGTTGTGGTGGTAAAGCAAGAACCTCAGAATCAATAAGCCAAGGCGACGAAGAAGCCCTATTTTCCGCTGGTGAATTGGGCCAAAACTGTACTGTCATTTAAACTACATTTCCAATAGAAATCACGTTCCAATGGAGATTTTACTGTACTAAAAAATGAAATGAATTTTATATTCCCTGACAAACAATATTTAATTCTGCGTCTTCTTGAGAATTTCAATTAAAAGAATATCCTATTTTTTTCCCACCTTATAATTTCCAACAATCAATGGCAGAACATAAACATGGGCAGCTATATCAAGTCCAGTCCCTCCAGCACAACGTATGTAATTGACCCAGGTAATAAATCCTAGGCCATCAAACTATAATAACAGATCTCATCTGAATCGGCAGAAAAACAAAATCCTTCCATTCCAGACAAACTGAAAAGATGTTACAAGGCGCATTCAGTGACAATATGACTCTAAGTTTCAATTTTAAGTAGACCAAAGCGAGATTTATTTTTTAAATGAATGACTGAGTGCGCGATAAGCTTACAAAGTTCCAAGGTCTCTGAGCGGTGCAATGTGTACATAAATACCGTAACTTTGTATTTATTGAACTACTGATGTGTACGTACTTTGGAATCCAGCAGAAACTCAAGTACATTGTTTCTTGTAGTGTGTTCATTTTATTATTCAGCATTAGACAGTAAAAAGCTTATTAAATTTGTATTGGAAAATATTAACTGCTTGTTTTTTCCTTCTGAGCAACTCCTAACTTCGTGCAGTATAGCTCAGAAAAACTCGTTCATATTTTCTTATAAAAATACAGTAACCTAACGAAGGCAGCAGTTAGTTTTAATAAATAGTTCAGATGTTCTAGATTGCTCTTAAAACTGACCTATTTCGACTACAAGAGCAGACTTAAAGATTTAATAATGTTTACTTCCTTAATAATTGTCAGCATGATTTTGCTTTATAATTTCATGGTGTTTGTTTTTGTAATCTAGTCGTTGTATGTTTAATGAGTTATCTAATACTGTAAAGAGCTTAGAGCTACGTAAGATTAGGCGTGGTACTAAGTCCACATTATTATAAGTTTCTTCAATGAATAACTTTAAATTTTGCTTATTCATACGTCCTAATTCTTTTCTAGTTTGAATACGTATTAAACATGGCTGTCATTGTTTCTGCCTTGTTTTGGTATTGGTTTATCATTTATATAAGCCTTTCATTTTTATTTATTAACGTAAGAAAAAAAAATAATGATTCGTATATTTATTAAAGTGGACATTTTTAAATATAGTTCACCAATTCTATTTAATATATTTAACTTTTGCCATGTATCATCAATTTAGGAGAAGTCCGTCTGCTCTTTCTAGGGGCAGCCACCTCTGCGAATTTGGGTGCAGTTGCTCGCCCCAGGGATAGGATTCATCGTTACGGTAAACTGGGAATGTTGTCCTCGTAGATTTATTGCATCAAATCGACCGGGATGTCGCTGAATCACTTCAGTTATATCGCATGTGATAATATTCTCTAAAGATACATGCTGTATCGTAGTTTAGCATGACATGTAATCTGAATTCAAGACTGATGTCTTAGACTGAGGACCAATCAAGTCAGTTATGTTACCGTATTTATATTACTCTTGTTACCACTAATGTTTCAAATGTATGTGGACCGCTCTGGTGGCCGAATGGTTAGAACGTCGGCCTCGGATACAGGAGATCGCGGGTTCGACCCCCAACCGAATCATATCAAAGACTTGCAAAAATGATACCAACATGGCGCTCAACATTAAGATGTTAGTCTTAGGACTGGTCGGCCTGGTGTCAGGATAATGTGACTGGGTGGAACATGATGCTACATGTCTGCGGCATGATGTCCTCGTGCTAGACATCACTATAAACTGCCACACTGCAGACATCGTAGAGATATGACTGAATTTTTTTTTAAAGCTACGTTAAAAAATCCAAAACACACACAGTGATTCATTTACGTGCCTATTTTTGTCAAGTATCATTGAAAGCGTGCAAGACCGTTTTGAAGTTCGTGTAAACAAATTATATACATTTTAATACATTTCTCAGAGTGTGCGGTATTTTGGGGTTTGGGGAAGGAGCAAGTGCGACGATCCCCTGGGACACCGTTTCGTGCCGATAGATACTGCACAGGTACTAAAACGTTCGTTATCTATGAGAATTAAAATCTTAACTTTTATAAGATTTGTTCAGAAGTTACTTGAAAGTATGGTATATTAAGAAAAATTAATACGTTCTTATAATTAGAATCGACGAAAAAGGTACACAGTGCCTATTTTCTTCCTATGCTGATTATGGCTGTGTAATTTGGGTAAAATATAACAATAAATATTTGGACAGATTGATACAAATTCCAAGACGATCTGCCATAGTGATATTAGGTAAACTTCTACTGATACCATCCAAAGACCATTATAGCAATTTACAGTGGGTTTATTTTTCATTATAGATGTAATACTGGCACAGTGACTTGCAGTCTGACACCAACATATTTAAATAACTTATTCGTTCTACTGCTTCCAGTAAGTTTCATTTTGAACTAGTTTCTCGACATGTCACGTACTACTTAGGCCAAATGCTAAAAAGTACAAACATTCGCTCAAATACTTTGATGCAGAAATTGGAACGCTGTTCCTGAAAGTATGCAAATATACAGTAATACACAATTTTGCCTCTTTTAAAATTCAGTATCGAATCGTTTTCTGCTACATTGGCACTATTCTTAGTCACTCTTACTCGGGTGTCTGTTGTCTTACAAATTGTATTTTAGCTCTGCATTTGTCTTATTGATGTTCATATTAAAGAGCGTGTGTGTGCGAGCGCGCTGATGGGAACTGGCGATAGTGTGCATAAAATCTGGCGATAGTGTTGTGTGTGTGTGTGTCTGTGTGCGTAAAATCTGGCGATGGTGTTATATGTGTTTGTGCGTAGGAACTAGCGATAGCGTTATATGTGTGAGAGCTCATGAATGTTAAGGAGTGTATCATCATACAAGTAGACGTGTTAAAGTAGGTTGTAGCTAGGCTTTTGATATTCAGATAGGTACATCAATAGTTATGGTTACATTGTTTCTTGCTTATTTTTATTTTTATGGTATATTTATTCAGTCAGAATGTTGTATAAAAGGGCCTTAATGGAGATTAGTTCACATATTAAAACTTATATAAATGCAGATTATTATTATTATTATTATTATTATTATTATTATTATTGGTGGTGGTGGTGGTGGTGATGCTGGTGTTGGCGGTGTTCAGAAATGGGACCTTTCCTGTAATAAGAAATATAGACGGGTTTAAAAATATCCCCTATGCTGAAAGACTTTGCTGTTAAATGTTCCCCGAATGATAATTTGAAAAATGACTCTTACCTTCTTACTTTCATTGTAATGCAAACCACATACAGTTGTATAACTTTAAACAATGAATCAATACTACTCAATATTCTACTTATGTCTGCTCTTTATCTATCAAAATCTATAAAAGTTAGAGAGTCAGTGTGTTAATCCTACATTTCGCGGTTGTACCATATTTTTTTCATAAATGTATATAATCTAGGTCAAGACCTTTGTTATAAGAAGAATAAAGATTATTATCATTATTATTATTATTATTATTATTATTAGTAGTAGTAGTAGTTGTAGTAGATTATTTTAATGGAATATTAATTTTGTTATTTATAATGTGTTGAAGCTCAAATAAATTTGTAAGTAGTACTTGTCAAATCTAGCATGAATAAAAAATTAGACGAAGTTTCTTTCATTAGAAAGTTAATTAGGAACGTTGGTGCATGTTTGGTTTTGATCATATAGCCTTATAAACGGCATCTTTCAGCTTTTACATCAGCTAGCGCCGTCCTTTTGCAATAGATTTTAACTACTATCGTCTTTCTTGCTTTGATTTCGTTTTAGAAAGGATCTCTCATATTTTGATAAAGTTGTCTAATCTTTACCATCTTTCATTTTAATTCAAAAGACCGATGCTATTAGTGGACTGAATCTTCTCTGAAGGTGACAGCTTTCATTGTGTCTGCTAACGACAGATCCTCACGCCATCACGCTGCGAAAATTGCTTGTATTTGCCGGTGCTAACTTCTGTTTGTACCAAAACAACATTTAACACAATTTAGAATTTTTCATGAAGAAAATTTGATAGCGCTTAACCCACGATTAATCAGATCATTATCAAGACCGACCAATCAGTCCCCTCTTGTGACTTCTGTTCGTTGCAGACGACAATGAACAGTGATGAAGGAGCCATCTTAGGTGCATTTGTTTTCCAGAGGTCTCTACAATTAGCCTTAGTAGCCCTCTCCATCAAACTGCAATTTGACAGATTGTACATGTGATATACAAATTGGGCCTGGCGTCAGATGAATAGAATCTTAAAAGCTAACGGTGTATAGTATGGGAATATTTCGAAATGTTATATTCTCTCGCATATTGTAAAATTTCTTGGCTTATTTGTTCTGTCTGTCTCTCTCTCTCTCTCTCTCTCTCTCTCTCTCTCTCTCTCTCTCTTTTCCCGTGGGATAATTGTTTTTGTCGCAAGAGCCCATCGTCAAAGCTGTAAAATACATCTCTATAAAACATCAGCACGAACAAAATAAAATCTCGTTCTGCAACTTGTAAAATTGTGAAATTACATAATAAAACAAAGTTACTGTGAAGCTGGAATTGGCTCCGAACACAGTCTGGAAACCATGTTTGTGTTGCCAGGCACAGATTAAGAAAGCATGTTTAAACCTCGCAATATGGATTTTTTGGGATCAAAAATATTCATATCATTTTTTTTAAATACACTTTTTTTTTTCGACTAATAGCTTCTTTTGAAGAAACGATTCGTTGCAATAAAAAGCTGAAGAGATCGAATACATCGACATAGAATGAAGTATTATTAAAAAAATTGTTTGCAGAGAAATGGTATTGTTTTAGGAAAAAATATAATTCAGTTGGCATGAAAAAATACTGTGATTAGAAAACAGCACCAAAAATTATCAAGTATACTATCGTATCAATGCAAACTCCAATAATATTTTACTTTTGAAAACGAAATATAATTATCCTTTACAAGAGGTAAATTATATCCAAGTATACTGAATCTCTTTTTAAGAAATACGACTTTCAACGCAAAACACTTTCACATTTTCAAACGAATGGTATTTATTCAAATTCAGCAAGTGGTCCTGCTGTTTTGATTTTTTTCACAAATGTGTCTACTTGCTTTGATGTAATTCGGACACCATTCAGTATCTTAAGTGTTTCTGTTATGAAATGAAATTGCATTACAGGGTCTTTTTATTGATTTATTATCCGACCCACCGCCTCACGATTAAAAAAACAAATAAATTAAAAAATCATTTTGCGTGAACGCTTGTACTATTTTTTAAATGTATATTCCCTTTTTATTCTGAGGATTCTGTGTTCATATTCGTCGGTTGAAAAATAAACAAAATAAAAAAAACGAACTGCTTAGATGTTTGTGTCAGGACTTTTGATGCATATTTTACATCCGTTCACTAAGCATACAACAATAAGTTTTAGACTTAAAAAAACTCGACAGACACCGTTATTTTTATTAAACAATTTTATATTTAAATATAAATGTTCACACCTTCTAGTACACTTTTTAAAACATATGTCCTTTTTCATCGTTCTTAAAAATCGTTTCGGAAGCTAAGTAGAACCTCTTGATACCGCATGATGATTTAACAGATGTTCATCCTCTGATTAATTATTGGTTCCGACTCCGCCCCAATACCAACCCTCTCAGCAGGACAGTGGTCAGAGCTGCTTAGCGCTAAGGGACACTGGCGGGGTAAAACATGTTGGCTTGGTGTTTTTGGGAGACAACTATTGGCGGGTGTAATTTTATTTATTTTATTTTAGTTTTGAGAGGAAAAAGTTTATATTTAAAAGGAATTCGAAAATAGTACTGTATTTATTAAAAACGTGAGACCTGTGATTTAATTCCTATGTTTTGCTACCTGTAGGTTTAGTGTTATCAACTCTATTCAGAACTGACAGGGAATGCACATTTTACAATTTATTCCCGTTTTCTCGGAGACTTTTATTGCTAAAATTTTTTTTGCGTACATTCAAAGTAAACAGCGGAATCGGATTTTTTTTTCAAATTTTAAAATAAAATTATAAAACATTTTATTTTCTGCAGTGGTTAAGCAATATAAAATCCATCTATGTGTATTCCACAAAAATGCATTGCATAGTTTTAAGGATAATATACACACATCTTGCAAAATAACGTGCACATTTGATTTGTCTTCATACATCAGGACATTATCAGGTTTCATTTCCTTTATAGTATGCCTTTGATGTTTCTTGATACCAGCTTCCGATTTTTCTATGACATGGTCATGTGTAGTCAAAATGGATACATACTTTTTCTATTATTACGTATTTTGCACAAATTCAATATTTTTTATTGTGAAAAAAGTACACTTCTCTCATCACATACAATTTTTACATGTATTTGTACATTGAGGAGAACAGTTATAATAAATAATCAAATAAAACTAAGTTACGATTGCTAAGAAAAAATAAATAAATGAATACAGAAGTAGCTTATGCTAGAAGGCACTGTCCACCTTGTAAGTATTTCAAAATTTCAATAAGTTTTAGCTAAATATGCACGAATGGTAGAAATACGTTGGTATGGATCAGCCATATCACGCCACACAATTTTGATGGAGTTTTGCCCCCTTCCCACTCGTCGCATTTATTCGAAAACACTCAGATCCCCTCATATTTGACGTCACCAAGATTAATATCCCCATCCCCATAAATATTTTCAAAAATAAAATTGGTTTGAAATATCATTGTATTGTTTTACAAAACACACAACGCCACAATAATGCGTTCTGAATTATTTAATACCAAAAACTACCGTGATCAATCAGGGTTTAGTCCTCTGGAAACCCGTAATAAAGAGAGAATAAACTATGGTTAGGAAAAGTACTAAAGCTAACGTTTTTAGACATCTCATCTCATTAATTTATTTCTCAATGTTCATCCTCCGGTGGCCTAGTGGTTAGAGCGTCCTTCTCGGATGCGGGAGGTCGTGGGTTCGATTCCCGGTTGAGTCATACCAGTGACTTACAAACATGGTACTAACAGATGCCTCGCTTGGCGTTCAGCATTAAGAGGTTAGTATTAGGACTGGTCGGCCTGGTGTCAGGATAATGTGACTGGGTGGGACATCATGCTACATGTCTGCGGCATGATTCCCCAGTGCTAGACATCACTGTAAACTGGCACATTGCAGACATCGTAGCGATATGACTGAAAAACTGTTAAAGCTACGTTAAAAATCAAAATCACATCACATCACATCACATCATCATCCAATGTCAATGTATTCTCAACGTTCTCTTCCTCCCATGGCGACGTAAGATGCTTCTCCTTGGAACAAACTTAAACACCTTTCCCACTAATGCCGTCGTCCTTTGGAAGAGATATTCCGTTAAAATCGATATCATCCTCTCAAAGTCAATCAGCACGCTATCTATTCTCATTCGCCTCATTCGCCAATACGACCGTCATCTCACGTTGCCTATGAGCAGCCACTCTCACTGGTCTGATGTCTGTGCTGGACAGAGTAGCCAATAGTAGCAGAATAGGAGCGTGACCACAGAAACGAAATACTATAATAATAATAATAATAATAATAATAACAACAACAATAGTAATAATAAAGACTTTTTCAGAGGGTGACTGAAAGTGAAACTAATCTACCTAGAGGCCATCTATTATGCACATATAAGATACAAGTTAATAATAAAATATTCACACACACACACACAGAAAGAGTATATAAACAGTTATTCATATAACTGATATATTGCTTCAGAAATGAAAATGAAACACAGGAAGAAGGCGGTATTACATATACTTTAATAAGTACACTTTTGTATATTTCATCAGGAACGTCATTGGGTGGGGTGGGGGTCATTTGCCCGAATTCGCATGTGCTGTAAAATGTAAAATTGATGTTGTCTATATACGAAATTAACAAGCCCATCAAGTTCCCCCCGCCAATCAAGTTTTGCCCCCCCCCCCATCAAGTTGTGCCCCCACCCCCACCCCCACCCCTTCTGAAAAAAGTTGAAATGACGTCCCTGGATTTCATCCATGTAAAACACCTATTGTGGAAGGAAGAGATGCTTGGAGCTGATTTAATATCATACGGAATGTTATTCCAAACAGGATGGTGTCATACCTTGCAAATCCTTCACTAAATACGGATTGAACAGACGGACATTACAGGTCGTATAGAATCGACCGAAAGGTATTTGCAGAAGAATGTCGACTGCTTTCATAATCTGAGATGCAAAAAGGGATGGAAATTTTGTTGCTCGTCCTGGAACCTTACGTCCTTTGCCTATTTGAACGAGAGGTAGCGGAAGGGGAGGAAAAAAACCAGCCTGTAACCACAATGAATACGAGCATCTTGGTTTCGAACAGCATTTGTCGTCGGCGCAATTCACAATCTGCGTCAAGTAATGTCTTGATCGCACTTTAATTTTTCACATCTCTCAACAAAAATTCGGGTTCAAAGAGCACTGAATTGGTTGGCCCGATATATTCAGCTATGGACAGAAAATTGTCAGCATAACAACTGTGACCATATTTCGGGCCAGAGTCTTTCCGGCATACTAAAACTTTTTCTTTTATCCAGCTTGTTATTTTACATCTGTCGTCCAAATAGCTGCCATAGTGGTTGTGAGGTCAAATCAATCCACTCAGTTCTTTACTCATAGGTGCCATCTTTCTATCAACTATATTAAAGGCGATTAGTATAGATGCGTTTGTTACAATGAACGCAGCAGAGAGATCGTGTTCAAGAAAGTGGTGCATCGCAACCTTAATAAATGCTTTGTATCGCAGATTTTAATCCCGACCGCCATTAACGGTGAAAACAAGAATCGGTTTGACCAAGCCATAAAAACCGTTCCTCGTAATGGCGTCGAATTACTTTAGATTCAGAAACGTTTGGAAGTCAAGCTCATGGCTGAATGATGTCAACGACGAGTGCTTTCTTGATCTGATTGCACGATGCGTTGAACACGAATAGCCAACAGCTTCTCGGCCCCCAGGACCGTTGAACTTAATTTCGATTCTGGCATAGGCAGGCGGAATTAGTTTGTGTCGGAAAGTTACAATCCAGTCCTGGTCAGTAAGGCTGACTCTGTTTGCAACACGCATCATCAATGGACTCCACTTATTGGCAGCTGTCAGACCGATTGAAACGCGAAACTTATCGTCATGACTTATGACTCATTAGGCGTCAGCATGGAAGATAGCTCCTTCACGTACCGGATTGTTTTTGTACAAAACTGTCCGTCAGTATGTTTTTTGTGCTGACTGTTTTGTGCTCTAATCAGTTTTACTGTGAGTATAGACACATGACGTTGACCTTCTAATAACGAACCGCGCATCGGAAACAGATGAAGTTAAAGTCTATTTCGACTGATGATAAAACCATCCATCTTGAAATGTTCAGTCAAATGTTTTGATGCTTCTGTAAATGTCATTCTGTCTTTTCTAATGAGAAGCAGATCCAGGCATAACTGTGTCCAGAATAGCTTTCAGCAGCAACGGATGATCCTCTTAAATTCTTGGCCTTCCAGATCAATCTGGTCCTGACATTCAGAGTTCTGCGAGTTCGGGATTTTCTTCCAATTCAGCGTTCAGTTTCCTCTTCTTCTCATCCCTTGATTTCTGCGATCTTTTTTAAACATCTTTCTTTTTCTTTAACTTGATCTCAAATTCATTCTTTGTTTTTTTTTTCTTTACTTTTTCCTTCAACTCTCAATCTTGTTCATCGATAATAAATCCTCGTTTCTCTCGTTCATAAAAGCCAACCAGATGTGAATTCAAGACATCAATCTGCGACTGCAATTAGACTGCAGTAATTCTCGTCGCTGCTTAATTGCTAGTGCTAGACGTGGAATCAGCAGCAGTGATAACCTTGTCATCGGCCAAACCGCTACATCAAACTGAGCAGAATCCTGAGAAAAATTCTAACGGAATTCTTTTTTCCTTAGCTGAAAGATACACCAGCACGTCAGAATCTAACAAAGACTGATTTAATTTATGTTTGTTATCCATAATCAATTCACAATGAATCGCTAAAATGGAGAATTAATGCAAAGAACATTCAGATCTCACGTGCGAGCAGAAAAAAAGACTTGTCGAGACTGATGGGACTTTATCTCTTCATGAGAGGACAGGAGATAGCATTGTCACGGCGTTGGAACGGCAATGAGTATTGTTTCTCCGTAAATCGATCAACCAATCAGCGTTTATCACCACTACGAAAGTTATTCCAGTACTGCGCACTTTTTCTGCGATACTGTGATACTTTGTAGGTTTACATTTTCTCTAGTAGATGGCGCTGGTATTGTTTTTGTGACGTCACATTTTATTGAAAATATATTCCCGTCGTCACGCAAGTGCCCCCCCCCCCCCCATATATGGCAGGTCCCCTACCGAAATTATCAGTTCATTAACAATACCAGAGGACCATCACATAAACACCGACAAGTGATGGGTCTGAAGTTCTGTTTGTTTGCTGTTCTTTTTTTATATTTAAATAGTAAGATAAGCGTGATGTTTTTCAACGGAAACATCAATCGCTAGCATTTTAAACACAACTTTTACAGTGACTATGGGTGTGGGTGATGGGAATGGAAACATTATAAAACGCTGTCATTTTCTTTTCTCCATAACCGCTTTTGGCATCTTAATGATCAATAGGCGAACACTAAATCGTTTGTGGAGCAAGCAAATTATATGTACTAACAACGACGTGCTAAATGAGTGTCTATGTAACTTTTCTGATGGAATATTTCTCTAACATCTCTCATGTGAGCGAAGGCAAATTACATTCAAGGTAGCATATCATAATTACTTAGTGTGAAAATCAATAAAAATCATTGCCGGTGAGAGAGAGAGAGAGAGAGAGAGAGAGAGAGAGAGAGAGAGAATTTACTTCTTGGTTTGAGTGTACATAATTCACATAGATCATAAGTAAGATAGACATTTGTGCAAAACTTCTGTCTTATTGCTTAATCAAATTTCCGCAACTGTTATTAATGAAACATTGAAATAGTACAAAACAGTACAAATGTGTAATGCGAATATGCGTCAGTATCAAATATAGCTTAAAGAAATATAAAAAATATAAGCGAACCTTAGGATGTGTCACTTGTTCTAACAAGCTTAGATTAAAAAATGTAAATACTATTTATAAACAGATTAAAATATTAAATAATGTAATAAAAAAAGAAAACCACGCTATTCTTTTTAAAGAAAATGTATTGTGTTTGTGAGTGTGTGTGTGTGTGTGTGTGTCTGTGCATGCGCACGTGTGTGTATTAAGTTTTGATTTGTTTTCTTCTGTAGCGTAGTTCCCATATCTTCAATGAATTGGAAGAGACTCCATCCCGTGAAAAATGGAGAAACTCGCGTAACACTCATCCACCACTTCTCTTCCACACAAGTTACGTGTTTAATCCTCGTGTTATTTATTTTCCGAGCGCCCTGATTTAGTGGGTAATGGTTTCAAGTCCAAAATGTTAGTAGCGAAATCTATGCTATTCTCGGTAACGATGTATAACCAATCTTCAAAACTTCAGTCAGTGTTTAGTAGTAATAGTTTCTTCGGTTACATGATTCACGTATTTGCGCCTGCCTTTTTTTGTATGTATAAATCATTCACTGTTTTTACAATTCTGGCTTTCGGATTATTAATTGAATCTTTATAAAACAAGATTGAATCAACCGACACAATTTAAAAGTTTTTAAAACAATGAATGTATTTATAATTATCACAATCATTTTAATCTATTTTCATGATTTTATTTAACATTTAGGAGCTTTTACGGGTTTTATTTGTTGCCAGGGGATGGGGGTTGGGTGGTGATGTCTTCTTTTTGCATTCATAATTAAAATCCAGAATCAAATCACTGCAAAATGCAGGTCAATATAAAAAGATTGTTATTCCAACAGCACTTTAGGTCGCGCTCTACAGCTATTAAATGCTTCTGACCGAGTGACAAGTTTAAGTTTAAATTATTGCATTTTCAACATGTGCAATGAAGCGTTTTGGGATGCCTATATGCTACGTTAATGTACTGTAGCTGAAACTTCTGTACATATTGTACTGATGAAAATTGTACATGATCTAATCAAAAGCAAACCAAAATTGCTGCACCCATGTGCTAGATAAATCATCCTCAACTTGACCGAAGAAAATTAACTTTAGAAGGTAATAAAAATAATAGAAAAAAAAACAGAATTGTGCCCGTGACTGTATTACGAGCATTTGAACATGCAGTGTGTGTATTATGTGATGTACAGTTCTTTTCATCATGCCCCAAGTTTTTTGGTGGGACACTCGCAGATCGATCTATCGATCGATCGATCGAGAGTTCTGGCCTCCTTTACGCAGGTTCACTCCTTTCTATTTAAATCACATAACATTCGATATAGAAAATTACACACAAAAAGTGAGAAATATAGAAGTACATTTAAAATTATTATATTTATTCAAGCTACCAACTTCACACAATTCTCTCTTTCTATGTAACATGTAAATAATTTAACATCGAGTAAGTTAACGATAGCCCAAATTCTTAAAAATTCAATATTTCAAACTAACACCAACCTTGTTTGTACTAAGACAAATTATGAAATGTTTGACCTTAAATATAAAAAAACATTAAGTTCTGTAAATTTAAAGGTAGTTCATTTCTAAATGAATTACTACTGAGCACGAAGTTGGTTGCGAAATCCTATTTACTATAAACAAATACTACTATTACAGATACATATACATTCTTAATGCAGTTTAATACTCCATTATACAATATATTTCTTGATTATTATTATTATTATATAATAAAAGAATACAAAATGCTTCAAATGTGTGAGAAAGAATTTAATCAAATCGTTTCCAAGATAAGTAAATAGCATAATGTCGCTACCCATTCTAATTAACACACTGCAATGCCAAAGAAGTCTTTAAAAGAACTGAATTAATACCATAGAAGCTGGCAAGTAATGTTACTGAATTCACTACTTAAAATATATCGTGCCATTTAAAAGGTATTGAGGCTCTTAATTAGCAATCATCATCTTTATTAAAAATGATACACATTTGAGTTACAAGAATAAAAGTTACATTGTATGAAAATTCCAGGAAAATTCTATCGAAAAGAAACAAATTTGTACTATAACAATAAAAATTGCATTATATGAAAATTCATTTAAAAAACTTCAATCATAACACATCTAAAGTAAGGTTAAGCCGTATAATTTATAACCCAGGTTACACACATCAATGATACACCAAACATAAAGGAAATTAAACGTTATATTAACAATACTTAAGATATACATGATCTTTTTTAAATAACCAGCTTAACCCGTGAGGAAAACCATAGCAAAACGAGATCTATAATGAGCGAAAGCAGCAAAATTGGACTGAACAGAATTGTTGCTGAAAGTGATGAAATAAAGCTCAATTACCTTTGCAAATAATGTCATGTGGCTGAAAACACATTATGTATAATAATATTTGTAATTTGTAAATATAATTTGAAAGACTTTATATTTTTGTGCAAGATAAGTCCTCTTTGGTAAGAAGGAATGGAAGCACATTATAAAGAGCTTCAAATATGAATATGCGAATAATCACAGTAGGCACTTTTGCTTTAACGATTCATCCTTTGAAAGATTTAAAAATATATACATCATTACATCCGACCCGCCGTGATGTAACATGCCAAGATCAAAGAAAGAGCTTAAACCGGTTAAAAAAAGTTTCTGGTCAGTCCATATAGTATGATAATTTATAATTGTCAACCCTATGCAATGACATTATTGTTCTTATGCCAATCTCCAGTTCAAAATAAAAGACTGGGAATTTGTTTTTGCCTTGTTTCTTAGATATTTAGTATGTGGATTATCAATAATCTTTGCATTTTCAGAACCACCGATTTCACACCCCTAAAAGGGAATTGGCAATACAAGTTCCGTGTATATATTAGAAGATATATTGCTTTATTTTATATTAGACATTTTGCTTCATTCATAAAATAAAAAGACCCTCCCCCCCAAAACAAAAAAATAATTAAATAAGCCACCACCAGTTGGTGGTCAAGGGTAGTTTAGTATTTCAAGGGCCGATTCTTCGCTCTAAGACCGAACTACGTTTGATATTTAACGCAATAACGTTTTGGGTACGAAGCTTGACAGATTATAAGCTCCTTAGTTAGGTGATGGTCTTTTACCTTAACATATTATAAACTCCTTGGTTAATTGATGGTCTGTAAACTTAACATATTATAAGCTCCTTGGTTAAGCGATGGTCTGTAAACTTAACATATTATAAGCTCCTTGGTTAACTGATGGTCTTTTACTTGAACAGATTATAAACTCATTGGCTATGTGATGGTTTGTAACCATGTCAGATTATAAGCTCCTTGGTTAGGTGATGGTCTTTAACCTTAATAGATTATACGCGATGATCAGTAACCATGATATTATTTAGTTAAGTGATGGTCAGTAACCATGACATTATTTGGTTAAGTGATGGTCAGTAACCATGACATTATTTGGTTAAGTGATGATCAGTAACCATGACATTATTTGGTTAAGTGATGGTCAGTAACCATGACATTATTTGGTTAAGTGATGGTCAGTAACCATGACATTATTTGGTTAAGTGATGGTCAGTAACCATGACATTATTTGGTTAAGTGATGGTCAGTAATCTTGCACATTCAACCATAAAATACATACTATTATAACTTCACTCTCTTTTAAACAAATTGTATGATTTTTAAAAATGAAAATTGTTTGAAATATAATGAAGTTATAATAAACTATCAACATTAAACTGTTGAAAGGATAGTGAAGACGAGCCAACTATAACTTTGATATGAAGTGATAACATTTTCAAGAGGAAATCTTTGATTTGTAATTTTTCCTGTGTTAATTAGAACGTATGATTATATCTGATTTGCAGATTCGTCACTTGGGATTATTGTGCAAAAATAAGATTTGTAAAGAATAAATTATGTAAACGGTGCCTAACCCAATTTTATTTAATTTATATGGTAAAATGGAATGTCTCACAATTAATACATATAAGTCACGTGACGCTAGAGAAGAGTACGTGTATCTAAGAGTAATTCTACTTCCAAGTATAATATTAGTAATACTGTAGTAATCGTAACAAATTGTTGGACACAAGTTGCACTTAATTTGATTACTTAACTAATTTTATTCGACTCAGGTCAATAACTTTACCTATGAGGAAAGTATATAAAAAGTAAACATTAATTTGCATGGCATGAAACACATACCCCCCCCCCCCACACACACACACCATAATTGGTGTAATATCGTAGTAATGCTTTTCCTGAAGGGATCACCTAGAAAATATTTTCTTATACACGAATATAGTTGAAATTGATTAGGTCTATTGCTTGCATGTCCGTGCGTATTGTCCTGTTATGGATTAAAACTTCAGTATTTCTAGTAAAACAGCAGTAAACAGTGTACTCAGTATTTTATGTCAGTGATATTTGCATTGAATAGTATCCAATATCACACACACTTACGATTTGGAGTGGATAATAGTCCAATAAGCAATTATTACACATCTTGTTCCTTCATTCTTGTAACAGACATCAAGTTTCATTTGTCATCACAGTTATGAAAACATCAGCGGAAAGATAATGAACTCGGTACTATTTAGACAGAAATGTGACTTCACACGGTAAACTTTCGTTTACTCTTCCAGACCCATTCTGTGTCCTACGTTTAGAAGATTGTGACAAAAATACACCGAACATTGACAGAAACCAAAATTCATATAAAATTGGTCATATTTAATTTGTTTATAATTACAGCCAACCGGCAACTAAATAATGTGACCTAAACAAATTAAGCAATACAATAACTGGCTACTTGTTCCTTGTTAAATCGTGATCAAGGGATAAAGAATAAGCAATCAGCTTGATGTCAATACAACTTATGGTAAGTGAAAAAGAAATAAAAAACGAACCATGGGGTAATTCGCTTGAGATTTTAACTGGAAACAATCTTTAAGTGTTCTTTATAAGAATAGGAAAATAAAATGAGTGGTACAGTTTTAAGCACGTCGGTATCATTAAAAAAACCCGACAATTTAAGAAATGGAAAGATGATTCACACGACAACTACAACGATGAAGTCCAAAGCATGACTCACGGTAATGCAGAAAATAAAAATTCAAATTTTGTCTCCCTTTCAAAAGTTAGGATTAATGGCGAGTTGTTGACTTTAGCCCCTCTAGTTGGCACGAACATTACACGTCCTGATAGGATCAGTGGCGAGTAATGGCTGAGAATTTTGTATTTCTGGGCGATTAGTCCATATTAACTTCGAGAGCATACGGCAGTCGATCAAAGCCAATTTAAAACCGAATTCATGCCCGGGGCACAGTACGAGAGGCAAGTTATAATCATCAGCGCACTAATGTATTCATACTGAAGCTGAAGTGTTGCAGATTATCCCCATCTTTAAACAAGGGGTTACAAGTAGCGTGCACCTTGCTAGCAGCGATTTGACCTTAAGTACCCAGGGGTCAAAGATTTCATGTCAACTATTAAACAGAGGCGGAAGTAGATTTCCTTTGCTAAATGCCAGTTTCTACGTGATTGATTTCAAACGTTAATTATCTCCGAGCAGAGCTAATAATATCTACATATCGGTCTCTGTTATCTCATTGATATTTCTATTCAACACCCACACCCACACCCACACCCAACCCCACACCCACACCCACACCCACACCCACACTCAAGCATTACGCATATTTCTTGGGAAAAGAATACAAAAGTGCAATATATATACTTTGTGAGATTTATGTATGTAGGCTTTGATTTGTACCGATATATTTTCTATACGACAATGAATAAAAGAAACGTTTCAGCTCATTGAATAAATTCACAAGGTAAGGGACTCTTTTTTCGATTTTTGCTACTCTTATTCTTTCTTGCTTATGTCTATATAACTCCTGGGATAGTTTCGCTTGTCACTGTTGTGTATGGTTCCATACAGAAGCATTCAATCAGATTGCTAAAACATCATTTACTCTTATAATCGTGCTTTGCCAAAAATACTCGCTTAGTCACGTGGTAAAACATTTTTTGTGTGCAACCAGTAAAGGAAATATGAAAGATTTTGGGTTATCTTCTAGTTATGAATATTCAAATGAATTTTGTTTCAACGTATTCGTTCGAGGAGAGTGTTATCAGTTTCTTGCGTTAACAAATAAAAAGCCAACAAATAAAACAAACCCAAAAAACAACCACAAAAAACCAAGCACAAAAAAAAATTACTTAGATACTCGATGTTATTTATTATTCCACAAAGACTAATCAAAGCAACTGTACTCTGTATGACTCTGCAACCTTCACTCGTTTTAGTGCTTTACTGTATTAATCGTTGTTGGTCTCTTATCTAATGACCATGATATTTGTATTGTTAAGCAGTTAAAAACAATGATACGATTAAACCTTTTTTGTTGTCTATTTATTGTTTTCATGCATGCAGGTGTGCATAAATAAAACAGGTTTCTGTTAACAAAATAAATTTTAAAAAAACTAACGTCAAAATGACGTAATTTTTATGTATATTAATTTAAAAAAATAATCTATATAACTCTAAAATGCATGTAATACAGCTTGATTTAAACTTCATGAACATTCACTTAACCTTGGTGCAATGATTATGGAGAAGTATCCAGTCTGCCTACAATGTCGTGAAGATTGCTTCATTTAATATATTAGCCTCGTTAGAACGCCATTATTTTGTGGCCAGTCTCCATTGGAAACTGTTATCCATCGGTCTTGGGAGCTGCATTGTCAGACAATGCAGCCAAGGGTGGTTGACTCAATTAATATCCAGGTACAAAACTGGCTCTCTTCAACCCAGCGGATATCTATACAAAGTGTAATTCCCCAATATCAGCCTACATTGAAATCTTTGAGAAATTTTAATGTGAAAGAAGTGCTGTAAACAAATCGCTGTCGGATAGTGAAATACATCTTGATCCTCCCTTGCTTCATGCCCCAGAGGGATGCTTGTAATCAGCTGACACGGTCTGTCCCCTCTTAATGACAAAATGTCAACACATTGAGGCGTTATTAGTAGTGCAACCCACTTTAATTCAGACTATCGGTGACAGATGCTGCAGCATATGGCATGCGGTCTGGGTCGAACTTTTTTAATTACTTTGCCGTGATGTTTAAGGTTACGGCATATAATGGTTTGCATTAACTATCCAATCTGCAACGTAATAAGCCGCAATATGTTGATACTTGTCACAATGGACACCTCTCAGTAATACATACATGCTCAGAAAAGACGGCACATGTGAAATCTAATCTACATACCTCATGTCCACAAAGGGTTATGTCCCCTCGAATTAACTTCAGACTTACTATAACACTACACAAACGATTTAGTTGGCTTAAAAATGTCGATAAACTTATTGTGTAATAGTGTATATCACATCTTTTAAACAATACTACAAACGGTTCAGGCGTAGATACATTTAGATGGAGGAAAATAAGTGAGTGTGACTTATTTAATTATTATGAGATAATTTTTTGAGTGGGGAAATACTTTTTGAAGGTCATATCGCGCCGTGGCAAGTAAAATGCCTTGCACAAGCTGTAATGGTTTGCAAACTATATAATTCTGATGACGATGGTGTAAGTTTGCAGTATTAGTTAGTTCTGACAAAAGTAAGACCTTGATCTTTACTATTTATTTCTACAATCACCGGAACACATTTTATCACTTAAAGCCTGAACTAGCAACCGGCTGATGCACATATAATATTGCTATTGGTATTTTGGGGGATGGCCTATTTCTGGTATCTTTTGATATGGACATACAGAAATTGTAATCTGCGAGATTGTTTTATGACTCATAATTGTAGTCATTTGTTTCTTTTATAGTTCAGTTGTCTTTCTTCTTTAGCAATGTATACGAATATACTTTTTTTTGTTAGAGTTTTTATATATTATCTTGGTTTTTTAGTAAGATACAAAGAACCCTCAATCAGATTAAAATCAAATGATCAACGATTGATCTGAATACTTCCAGTCAAAAAGTACCGCTCGATAACTCATTTTTTTCTCTTTGCATTGCAATTACATTATGATTTCAATGTTCATTGTTTTCTCTTAATATTTGTTGCCTCATTTATTTTCCAAAATGTTATAGGCACTGTCTTAAGAATATTATGGCACACAAAATATTTACAAACCATTTAAAGTTTATTATGAAAATGCAAACAACGGCACAGTTGAGACTGCGCTGATTTTATTGGACTTCCTTGATATTGTACCGTTTATTTCTAAGACCTCCACGTGTTGATTTTGTACTTGTTCTTATTTTGTTCCAATAATTGTGTGTGCCACTTTTTCCGACGATTATCTAAATAGTGTTTTAATTTATTCGGCATTAATCTTACACATCGGAAAGAAAGGCAAGTCACGCGCAAATGTACAGCAATAAAAAATATAACTATGTAGTGTATATTGGGCTACCACAATTTACTGAAAGAAGCAGAATTGGGGGTGGGGTGGGGACAGTTAAGTATGTGGAATTATTCTATAATATGATAATCTGAGGTTTGGAGCTTGGATCATATAATATTATAATTTTAAATGGAAATGTGTTCACTAAAAACCAGGTAAAAACACCAAAAAGACAAAGTTCCATACTTGATATGCATTGAATTGAACACGGAGTGACGGTGTTTGTATCGTTTGATTTTTAACGACACTTTCCGGACTTTATTGGTCATATCATGACGACGAAATCGAAACTAAGTGCCTTTCTCAAGGACACAAAAAGCGAGCTGACCTGAGTCGGCTTGGGCGGGTATTGAACCCACATCTCTTGGATTACTAGCCTGATGTTGAATCAAAATGTTCATTCGAGGCTCGCAAGTGAACTATTTTCCCATTTTCTTTGAAACCTACGTTGTATTGTATCGGAAACAGTAATGTCCTTGTACAATTACATGCTGGTCACAGTTGTGTAACTTTTTAAGTAACATATGAAAAGACCTGCTGAGCCAAAAAATTAATTCCAAAGTAAACTGCATATTGTACAATATTTCAACGTCAAATCTGACACGATGCCAATGTCAAGTCCGTACACTATGCCAATGTCAATGTACACTATTTAAATGTCAAGTCTGACACTGTTGTCAGTGTCATGTATATAAGATGTTTTTATAGTATACCAATACAAAAAAGGAAATATTATACTAAAATTAAAATGAAATAAAAGTTTAGCTAAAGAGCATAAAGCAATCCGGTTAAAAATGTTGATTCACTAAATTAAATTGTATTAGTTAATTATATATGTTACGATTTGAATTTTAGGAATTTGTATTCAGTGCAAATTTTACTGTTATAATTTAAATGTGTATTAAAAGTTTTCTTTTGTTTTCTAAGTTTGCGAATTCTGTAATCAGAAACATTATACAAGTCTAGACAGGAAGAACTCTGCTTTATCAGCAAGTTCTCCTTGGCTGGCGTTTATCAGCCCATCATGAAAACGTGTTACTACAGCCGAGTTTTATGTGATGAGGTGTGTAAATCTAAATAACAGGTATAGGAAAGGTTGAGAACTAAGAAGTTAAACAGAAGTTGAAAGTTCCCCGGCAAGCGACCATATTTGGAAAATAAAGATATTATAGTACGTTTAGTAACTTTTCATAAAAATTCGGAAAACTGATACTGTAATTTTTTTAATGATGAAGCATAGGTTAAGTTAATCAGTCGAAGTCATGCCCTTTTTGGGAAGCGAGTTACGATTCTCCGCTTTCCAGAATTATGTTAAGCAACGCCTAAAGCCATGCAAGAACAGTTTTCCATTGAACTTCATGACGAATAGTTCACCTTTTCTTTACAGGTAAGAAGAAAACGAAGTACTATAGTGTAAATATTTTCTTTAGGATAGCAAGTAAAAGATTTCAATGTTTGGGGAAAATTGGATTCAAGTCTCTTTCGTAGCTTTGAAACATTTTTGTATTTTTCATGATTATTTAATATGAATTTTTAAATATAGCATGTAATAGATTGTTTCAACTTTATTAAGAATTTATACGTATTTTTAATCATGGAATTGACTATTGTAAAGACGAGTTCGCTACTAACTTCATGCTCAGTAAAAATTAATTTAGAAATAAAATATTCTTAAAGTTACGTAGCATAATTATTCGGTATGTTAGGTCAAATATTCAGTAAAATACTGTTCTACATAATGATTGTTTTATTAGTCAGAGATATTGAATTTTTAAGCACTTTGACTATCGTTCATTTATTCTATATTTAATTATTTACATTATATTCTAAAAGACAGAAGGAAGCTTGAAGGAATATTGCAATTTTATATGTATTTTTTATTTAAAAATGTAGCACTTATGTATACGTATTTCTGTATCCGGATTGTAATTCTTTATATCAAGTGTTCCATAATTTAAATAAAACTGTTTTACGTTGAAAATAATGTATAGTTCGCCTTTTCGTTACGATTACTCCTTACTTCACGAGAGTTCACATTTCTTACAGTAGATGCCCTCACTCCCTCAGCGTCCCAATCAATGTAAAATAAAATCATCAACGCCAGGAGTGACATACATAAAAACATGACATATGATGCATATATCATATATTATGGATTAATAAAGTTTACAGTTGAAGCTGTGTGTATAATAAAAGATAAGACAATTTCTAAATCAGTATTTCCTCTGTCATCTGAAATTTTATTTCATGACAAGATTAAATATGTTAACATACAAAGGAAAGAACAATTACTTGTGTAGTTACATGGACGTACTCTTGTATATCAAAGGATCCTGTCCTTTCGCAACACGACACTTTCTTGAATTTCACGATAAAATGACAGAACATTCATCAACTCAACATACAGCCATTAAAGTAATTTGAAATTCATCAGCTAAACAAAGAGCCATTAAAATGATTGAAACTTAATCAACTCAGCGGACAGCCATTAAAGTGATCGAAACTTCATCAACGCAGCATACGGCCATTAAAGTAATGTGAAAGTTCATCAATTAAAAAAAAGAGCTATTAAAGTGATAGAAACTTCATCAACTCAACATATAGCCATTAAAGTGATAGAAACTTAATCAACTCAGCGGACAGCCATTAAAGTCACAGAAACTTCATTAACTCATCATACAGCCATTAAAGTGATAGAAACGTCATCAACTTAACATACAGCCACGCTTCTTTATATAACATTTTCGTCATTTATTAGCATCTTCAGACATATAACTTCTGATGTCAACTTGAAAGGTGGACATACTATAAGGGTAATTTTGGCCCCGGTAAAAGGTGATATTTTATACCTATGTATGGACAAGTTTCACTTTTCATTGTAAAAATATAGTTTGGACTAACAACATAATTTGGAAAGAATTTTTGTTTGTTTTGTACTCTCCAAACATGGTCTTTACAGTTGGTGTAGACTATTAAAAGAATAAAGCCTATTTTTGTAGAAATGTTTTAAATTCAGAGTTTTCGCTAACATATGTTCTAATTTGAAAAGCAGGTTGATATTTCAATATGGTGTATATCGTACCTATATGTCCAATAGTCTCAAACATTTTCAGGAGTGGGGTGGGTGGCTCAATCGAATCGTAAGTAAAGTTTTAAAAAAGTGTTATAGAACCACTCCAAAATGTTTTTCTTAGACAATAATGAGTCTGTTGCGATTGAGATATTAAATCAGTTTTTATTTTGCTCGGAAAAAATATCACGGTGACCATTTTATTATCCTTATTATCGGTCTAAAACATATTGCTACTTCAGATGACATAGGTACGAATACTAAATGTAAAAAAAGCATGTATTGAAACATCCAATTTAGTCAGTAGCCTTTTGGGATGAAAAAAATAAACGTTTGATTGTCAGTTGTATATATTTTTTTAAATCCGAATACACTGTGCCTAGCAACCCGTTGAGCAAAGCTTCAAGCAAACGTTAACGTATTTAAATCCCATGGTGACAACTAATATATATATATATATATATATATATATATATATATATATATATATATATATATATATATATATATATATATAATATAATATAATATAATATAATATAATATAACAATCCGTTACTACAGAAAAAAATTGGTACTTGAAACAACTGATACTGAGATAAACTCAGCGCATACATTGATAGGCATAGACAGAAAACTTCAAACTCTTTCCATTACTGCATGCCGGATGATATTATCCTGGCGTTTAACGAATGTCTTTTTGGTTTATTTTTAAATACAGTTTATGATTCGTTTGCAAAAAAAAAAACAAACTCCGATATAGTAGCAGTTGATGACATCTTTACAAAATGATTATGACAAAAATTCAACATTGTCTTCTACTGGATTCAGTCCTTAATTTAATGTTTAAATAGTTGTATTAATTTAATTAGGACAGTTGTACTGCCCTTATTTTATATAGGGACATATTATCTTGCACGTGCAGATTTGTATTTTTATTTGACATGCCTTAAGGCTGTTTTCAATGGAGTAGCAGTTTTAATTCACTAATTGGTTTTATGCAATAACCTGAAAACATCGGATGGATGGCACGAGCACCTTTTCACATTTTGCAATGAAATTTTAAAAGTGACCGGTCGGTACCGCCTATTCTCGAAGAGTCCATTGTGAATTTGTTTGACAACTAAATGCGACATTTTTTGTAGAATAGCTTCAACATATTAGGAAAGGATGGTTATAGGCAAGAGGTATTTCCAAAGAGTTTGACAGGGTACAACGATTTATTGTCCCAGCATTGTTACATTGACGTTGTTCGAAACACATGAAATGCATTAAGTGGTTTCAACAAAGTTTAACTCTTGTGTAAAAATTTGAAACGGACACAATGTTTTATTATCTTCTGAGTTCACACGCTTCAATATACGACGTGTTGTATTGCAAAGTTCACACGCTTCAATATACGACGTGTTGTATTGCAAAGTTCACACGCTTCAATATACGACGTGTTGTATTGCAAAGTTCACACGCTTCAATATACGATGTGTTGTATTGAAAAGTTCACACGTTTCAATATACGATGTGTTGTATTGCAAATGTTATACGTTTCAATACATGATGTGTTCCATTACAAAGTTTACACGTTTCAATGCATGGTGTATTGTATTATAAACATTCTATAATTCTTATCATAATTTTATTTTATAAATGCGTTTCGTTTGAGATAAATATGTAAAAAGAAGAAAATAATTTATGAAACTAATGAAAAAGCAAGAATGTAAATCTTTACATAATGAAAAAATTCACTGGAAGAAAACACAAAGGAACACTTAACTTCACTATGAAAAGTTATAAACTAAGAAATGTTATAAAATGTGTCCTCATTCTTTTTTTGTGTTGCCAAAATGCATTTATGACTAAATGCTATTTAGCAGACAAAATGATGTAGGAAGTCATGTATCAAAGCTATTTCTTAAAATATTACAGATAGTATAAGATGGTGACTCTTATTTCTTTATCAAGTTTCTACAGAAACTGATTGTGTTTAATATTGATTGGATTTATTATAACATTCATTAAAATGATGTACTTTATTTTATCTTTAGGCAAAATCCTGTTGGATACCTGTTTCTATCATTTACATATTCCTCTATCGTTTCCAAAATTATGAACAGAAATGTTGAATATTATAGGCAAGTTGGTGAATGCAGCGTAGTCATGTTATTCTGCTGTCCTTTTCTTTATAAAGTATTTCAATCAATGTGTTATTTATTTATTTGTTTTGCTTTGTTTCGTTTATTTGTTTGTTCGTTATACAAAGACCATGTACAGCACCATACAAACTATAGGATTGCTTGTTATACCGCATTGTATCTCACGGATATTTGCAAGTCTTTCTAGTATACCTGCCATTAGTTCAACTAACTTGTTGAATTATTTACTTTTGTCTACATAACTTAATTGACTTAAATTGCAAAGAAAACAGAAACATATATATATATATATATATATATATATATATATATATATATATATATATATATATATATATCTGAGATCACACACACACACACACACACACACACATATATATATATATATATATATATATATATATATATATATATATATATATATATATATATATATATATATATATATATATATACTAATACTTTGAATAAATTTGTTAGTTCTTTATATATTGGTAAATACAATGGGTGGGATTCATAATTTTATTTTAAGTTTGCAGGATTTCAGATGCAAAACATGACCTCATTTTAATGTGTGGCTATCAATTTAATTGGTTTTTGCGAAATGATATTATTTTCTGAGATCACTTAATTACGTGGATTTGGACAAGGTTCTAATAATTCTGTTGTCATTAATTCATGCTTGATGAAAATCACTAAAAGCGCGAACAAATTGCTTCCCAATAAAAATAGTGAATTCACAGTAACTTGTCAGGTTTAAACATCTATTCTTCTAGTTCAAGAACAATTTTAACTTTTGGATTCTGACCTGAAAAATACATTTTCCATTACATCATTACCTATTATATTCGAATGCGTGTATTCACAATTTCAAAGTGTTGAAAAGTCATTTAGTTGAAATATAATTTGTATTACATATACGATTACGAAAAAACCCGCCTATCTTGCATAAATTATGTCTTCAGTCTATCGCTCCGGTGGCCTAGTGGTTAGAGCGTCCTCCTCGGATGCGGGAAGTCGTGGGTTCGATCCATGGCCGAGTCATACCAAAGACTTACAAAAATGGTACTAACAGCTACCTCGCTTGGTGCTCAGCATCAAGAGGTTAGTGTTAAGAGTGGTTGGCCTGGTGTCAGGATAATGTGACTTAGTGCGGACATCATGCTATATATCAGCGGCATGATGCCCCAGTGTTAGACATCACTATAAACTGCCACACTGCAGATATCGTAGCGATATGACTGAACAATTGTTAAAGCGACGTTAAAAATCCAAATCACACACACGTTTTCAGTCTAGATTGCGGAATTCATAGGGTAATAAAGACTGAAACATAGACGAGAAAATGTGCAAGATAAAAAAATAGTTTCTGTTCCGGGTTTCTGAGATAGTACATTTCTAAAAAAATAAATATAAATAATCAGGCGTTGCCTCTTAACGTGTCAGATAATAGGTCTATTGGAAGTGTGTGCGTGTTATTTATTTACATATACAGTGCACCATTCAATCGCATCGTATTTTTCTCTTCCAAACATTTCCTGTGTATTTTAGTAGTATCGGAAAGCAATGTCTTAATCAATAAATATATCATAACATTATCTGATAAAAATAAGAAGTAGTTCACCGCTAGATCAAAAATAATTTATTAATTCAGTAAAATTAAAAGAAAAAGCAAAAGCAAACACAAAAACATCATTTGCTTCCTTGATAAAAATCATCTGAATATTCTCACTGACACAAGCAAATGTTGCTTATGAATAAGTATATGAGACACTATTAATATTTTATGCCTATGCTAGGGTCCATTTGTCTCATATCGTTTTTAAATATATTCCAACTATATAGTTATATACACCCTATAAATCTTAAAAGCTGGGTTGTACATGGTACTATAGAAGATGGAAACTGTGACGTGATTTACATTATCGGTAATATAAAATTGAAACCAATTTACATGTTACTCACAAATTAAACAAAATATTTCATGATGGCGAAAATTCAAATGAACTAATAGGATAATATTTTCTAAGCAGAGGAATACAGTTTAATGATGACACCTTACTTAATTTGACGTGATGGATTACCATACATATATGTCGGAATAGAGGAAGAAGTAACTGATGCCATGTTTCCAAACACAGGAGTGATTTCATATTCCCTGGGATTCCTAAATGAACCTGGATTTGACATGTAACATGAACAGTTCATGTGTGAACAGGCAGACGAACAGTTCTCCATGACAACTCGTGGAGTTCCCAACGGTGGAAGTGTATATCCTGCTCCAGCTACCGGTATCGAATGTCCGATAAGTGGAACACTTCCTGGAAACGATCTGTAAGGCGGTAGAGCCGTTCCTGGAATTCTATTTGCTGCACTGGAGCGGTAGATATCATCTAAAAGTTGCCTCATTTCTTCTAACGATTTCGTCAACATCTGGATATAGTTCCTGGCCAACGTAAGAGTGGAAATCTTGGATAATTTCCGTACTGACGGTCCTCTGGCATATGGCATCACTTCTCTCAAACTGTCCAAAGCGACATTTAAGTCATGCATGCGTTTTCTCTCTCTGCTATTCACTTTGGCCCGTAATTCTCGAATTTCTTCCAGAGACAGTCTATGATTTCCGTAACTGGCTTTGATTTTCATTGGGCTTGAAATATAAGAACTTGACACTGTTGTACACGTTCCTTGCTGCTCAGTTTCACTCGTATGGTCCCCAACAATGTCGACGTAATCGCCAGTTTCTTCATCTGACGTCAAAGTATCGTTAAGACCTATGCCATTACTCACTGGATCTGCCATTTTCTTTCTATTAAACTTGTTCACTTAAATAAATCCCCTAAATAAAGTACTTTTAAAATGGTATATCTCCAAACAATGTTATAGAGGAACACTTTCGTAAAAATCCAGACATGAAACCCGTCTAATCGTTAATACAGTTGGTAATGTTTTAAACTTGCTATTTAATAACTGTCTCAGATTCGTCGCTGTTAACGCACCTCTTCATAAAATGCCCATTCTATTTTGTTATTTGAAGTTTTAAATGTCAGTCTCTTGTGGTCAGTTGCGTAGGCGTGGTCGAAAAGCGTACAGACGTCTGTCACTCTTTTTCGGTGTACAAAAGAAAATGTCCATCAAGGTGATAGCCAATTGGCTCTCGCCTCTGTAAAGCCACTGACCACTGGCTATGTAATTATTTTATCCCGCTAACAATTACAAAACACCAACTTTGTTGAAAGATGTTACATTTTGCGCCCTTTAAAATTCGTTTATAAAAGACTTTAAACTTTCGGGTGATAATAGTCAGTTTATTGTAGTGTAACATATTGATCGTTCTGCTCAAAATAAAACATTTCCGAATTAGGTACAGTTAGGTAAACTATCAAGACTAATACATAATTCTTGTGTAAATAAAGTACAGTTAGGTAAATTGTCAACACTTAACATATAATTCTCGTGTAAACTCAAGCTGTTTAATCTCGCCGAAATCTAATCTGGACCTTAAATTGCATATAACAAGATTTTGAGAGTCAAATTTTAATGTATTTTTTAAGTTACGGGAGCTACAAAACTTTTAGAATATAGATATAACAAATCTTAAGTTTCTGCTTTTTCAGGAAATAAAACAATTATTTTCCAGTATTTCAGGTGAAATTCTTGTCGGTGTTACTATAAAAATCATTATTTGGTTAACGGTAAAACATGAAGAGAAAAAAAAAACATACAATCAGAGCAAACATCTTTGGCCACATAATGACATGTGCAAAGCTAATGCCCTAATTTCACCCCACCCCACCCCTGCAAATTAACAAAACAAAAGATAATTCTGCTTTTTCTTTCTTTCTGGGCAGAAACAGAGGAAACGTGAGTCATGTGTCTTTTCCAAAATAACATAAAAAAGCTGAAACAAGATGGTTAGAACTCGTGACCCTTATGTTTACGAGTCCGACATTTTACCAAACAAGTTACCACGGGTATATGGGTCAACAAGAGAAGTTGTAAAGTAAATATAATTTATATTACTGTTAATCAAGAAAACACGTGACCAATTCATTAGTGTTAGTCGATCATCTCAACGCACGGAAGCGATTGAAATGTATTTAGAGATCAATATTATATGAAGAACTCGATATTAATAACAACGACGTCCTTTTATAAATCCAAAAATATCGTAAAATAAAAAAGTTTTACTCCGTGAATTCATGTGCAAAACGCTTACAAAATTTTAGCAATTTTGTGAAAAACAATTTTGCACATTAAAAACCTGAGGAGTGTCCATAATATTTTTAAAAAAAAATATCGGAATATTTATAGAAGAATAAACTGAAAAAATTGAAATATTATATTCTGATTTCAGGCATTGCTAAATATTTGCCCATTAGGCTTCCAATGGTTAAATAAACATATTATGAAAGACAAAATGTATATTTCCGATATTCTTATATTTCAAAGAACTATCACAAAATATGGTTCTGTGAAGATTTTGTGAAAAATATACCTCTTGTTAAATCAGCATTCAGGTGATCTTCAATTGCCATCGAATTATATCTGCATTTCGCGAGAAATCTGCAAAACTGCATTATCTTAAGCAGAGTCCGCACAATCGAACTACAATTTGCTGTTTGCAAACAAAATTTATATAATTATTGTTTTGATTTTATATAATGATAACATCAGTACGTTGCACCAAACGAGGATGTCCAAAACTGCACTATCCCCTCGAAAATCGAATAATTTCAGCTATTGTTGTGGATTTGCGACAGTACATCATTTTGTGTATATATTTCTAATGAACTGCGGATACATTTCACAATAATTGCTTTGATACTTTTGAAGTACATTTTTTTCGTTGTTTTCAGTTGTGTTTTCAGTCACATTTTATCATTAAAGTCATACTTGATATAATGGATTTTTAAACACCTCTGTTCAACCACTACTGCAGTAATTAGTCTAGTCCAAACCCTTTGTTAGAGCGATTCCGGTCTTTAATTTTAAGAAATCTGAGGATCGTTTCCAAAGCCAGTGCTGATATTCTTACGCTTTTCTTCCTCTAGGTGTGTTTTGCTTTTATTTACAAATTAACACCTGTATGGCGACACTCTTTTTGGTTTCTTGTCGTACTTTTAATTAGATCATCTTATATACTTCCGTTTGAATAAAAATAGATAATTCGCATGTAAATACTAACTCTTCTCTACTGGCCATGCTAATCCCATGGATTAATCTTACTGGCCATGCTAATCCCATGGATTACTCTTACTGGCCATGCTAATCCCATGGATTACTCTTACTGAAAAGACGGTAAAAACCAAAGGACTCCAATAACACTGGACAACAAATTTTTACAAAAGTCATGTTACTGAAATAAAATTAGTCAATTCTTATCAATTTTTATGTGCTGAACACGAATATGACAGTCAAATTGCAAAATTGGCTCTAGTTTTTTTGTAATCTGCAAGAAATTAATGTTTACATAACGAAATGCATTCCAATAGTAAAAGGTCAACTGTAATAGCCTACCTATAAAAAATCAAGTCATTGACTACATCTTAGATTTCTTCGCCTGTCTCTTGTACAGCTGTTCGGGAGCATCTCTGAGGAGTGTCCAGCAGTAGTCAGCCAGCATTGTAGTGGACCATTTTCCCTGGTATCTTTGTTCCATTGTTGCGATATCTTGATGAAAACGTTCGCCGTGTTCATCACTAACAATACCACAGTTGCTAGGAAAGAAATCCAAATGGGAATGAAGGAAGTGAATCTTTAGAGACATATTGCAGCCAAGTTTCTTATACTTCATCAACATGTCTTCTACTAGTTCCTTATAGTTTTCTGCCCTAACATTTCCGAGGAAGTTTGTAGAAACTAGGCGAAAAGCATTCCATGCTTGTTTCGCGTCACCTTCCAGCAAGTTGTTGAACCGGTCATCTTTGAAAAGCTCTCGAATCTGAGGACCCACAAAAACTCCCTCTTTAATCTTTGCTTCGCTGAGTCGAGGGAATTTTTCATGCAGGTATCGGAATGCTGGCAAAGTCCGGTCAATGGCTTTCACGAAGTTCTTCATCAAACCTAGTTTGATGTGAAGGGGTGGTAGCAAGATTTTCTGAGCCTCAACCAGAGCTGGGTGTTGGATATTCTTCTCTCCAATGGCTACATTCTGCCTGTGAGTCCATTCCTTCCTCATGTAATGCATTTCCCTTGCTCGGCTATCCCACTCGCATAAGAAACACATGTATTTTGTATATCCTTGCTGCAGTCCCATTAAAAGGGCAACTACCTTCAAATCACCACAGAGGTGCCAGCTGTACTTGTTATACTCAATGGAATTCAGTAGCTGCCTTAAGTTATCGTATGTCTCTTTCATGTGGACAGCATACGCTACTGGAATAGATGGAAGAATGTTTCCATTGTGCAAAAGCACAGCCTTGAGACTCAGTTTCGAAGAGTCCACAAATAGTCTCCATTCTTGTGGGTCATGAGTGATTTTTAAAGCATTCATGAGGCCCTCAATATCGGAACAGAATATCAGATTACTTTCCTTTCTGAAGAAAGGCTCCAATTGCTGGTGGCGCTTTCGATATGCAGTAATTGTGACATCTTCTTCTAGAAGATTCCATTGTTGGAGTCTTGATCCTAGCAATTCTGCCTTGTTCTTTGATAAGTCCAAATCACGAATCAGGTCATTTAGTTCTTCCTGTGTTATTCTGTGTGGGGTTGATGATGCACCACAGTGAAAATCTGGATCACTGCATGCTGATGGACCAGGAGAAGAACAGGTCGACTCACCTTTGTCTTCGTCAGATGAATCAAGAGAATATTCTGCTGGAGGTTCTGGAATAGGAAGTCCCTCACCATGTGGAACTGGTCTCAATGCAGACGGAATGTTTGGGTAGACTATTCTCGACTTCTTTCGCTTCGTTATTCCGCCGGAAAGAGGAGGAACCAAGCAGAAGTAACAGTCATTTAGGTGGTTGCTTGGCTCTCTCCACACCATTGGGACTGCAAACGGCATTGATGACCTTTTGCAATTCAACCACTGTGAAAGCTGTGTTGTACATGTAGCACAGCATATATGCGGAGCCCAAGGCTTGTCTTGGTCACCAACCTTGCATCCGAAGTAAAGATGATATGCCTTCTTCACTTGAGAATTGATACTTTTCTTCTGGTTGGCAAATGTCACTTCCCCACAAATATAGCAAAAATTGTCCGCGGTATTAACACACTTTCGAGGCATTACTGTTCTTTATTGTACGTAAATGGATAAAATAATAAGTTTTATGTAACAGTAGCTTGAACTGTCTCGCACAACGTCTAAAATATTTTAAATGCTGAACCTATCTGATTGGGCTTTATATAGTACACTGCTTACGTCAGCTTCAGCAGCCGCCTGGCATTAGTATAATAGGCCTACACATGTATAGTACACTGCTGACGTCAACTTACTTCAGCAGCCGCATGGCATTAGTATTGCATTGCATCAGAAAATGATGCAATCAACTGTGGATGATGTGAGCATGATGGTATTATGCAATGTTACATCATTATTCCGGATGTTGCTGCAGTCCTACTGGAGAAATTTACACAGTGAAACATAGAAAATGAGGTATATGAATATCTTCAAAACGAGAGCCAATACAAATTTTTCACGGTTATATTCGTGTTCGGCACACCAAAATACTACAGATTAGGGCCTTTTCAAGTCAGTAATGATTTCACTGTTGACCAGTGTAAGCTGTTGACTGATTGCATGATTTCGCAAAAGGCAATAATTTGTGAGGAGAAGAAATTAAGTTATTTGAGGGTAGCGGCACTGTGACCGCACAAGGTAAACGAAGTCATGTGAATATTAAGTTATAGCATTCATTAGAGACACGTTTGCCATATTATACAAACCCGAACATTTCTAGTTCCCCTCAATCGAACTGGCATACTGCTGTTTCACAATAGGCGAAGATTGCTTTTAAAGTAGCTTATCGATGTAACTATGTACTTGTTTCATGAACTATTCTGGACAAGAAAATCTATGTATGTACCATGTGGAATGTGTAAAACAAATTAAAACTAAATTAAGACGTTTGAGCCCAATCAAAGGAACAATTACATTTTAACGAAACCATTTTGATAGTTCATAGTTATGAGTTTTTGAGGAGAAACCAATTAAACACGCACTGGTAAATGCAAGTTGTAGAAAATTTGACTTCATTTTGACATACACATGGATGAATACTTAAACACGCACTGAATAATCGTTAATATTACTTTTAAACCATTGCTATCCAGTTATTGATTTTGCCGGAATTCCACCAAAACGACTTGTTTGAATTCAAGGTCACAAGAGACTTTACTGAAACTAGGCATTCATCATAAATATGCACAAAAGGCACGATAAAACCCCATTAATACGTTTTTGTGCTATAACATTCACAACCATCATGGCAACAAATGGTACCGAATGCAGACTATTGAACCTATCAACAACTCTTCGAAATACAACTGTTGTTATTTAAAACATCATGCTAACATGCTTATGAAATGCAAAACAATCTAAATACTGATGTTTGACCTTGACCCACATGTCACAGTGGATGGTTGTTATACTTCTTTCAGACATTATTTCTACCGTGATAGCAAGATTCCTATTTTGTTCCAGTCCAGGAATTTACAATTCAAAGCAGTGTAAAACCCCAGGAATTGAAAAGGGGGCTCTCTGTAGGCATTTTACATGAGGAGTTTAGGACATTCACTCTCCAGAAATTGAGAGTTCTGGTAGAAAAATAGGAGGTCCGGATGAGAACAAAGCGAGTTCATTAGTATCAATAAAATCAAAACATTCAACAAAAATCAGTACTACTTAAAAGTTACTAACTAAACAAACCATCTTTTAAAGCCATTTAAATTTTCACTTTATCATAACTTTCTGAAATATAAAAAAGCCTTTATTTCTGTTATGTATTCTTTCTCACTAACTCGGGAGGTTTTCTTCTTAAAATCTGCTAGTGAAAACTTACATCCATTGAATTTAGTTTTAAAAAAGTCCAGGGCAAGATACTGAGGATCCAAATGATGCAGTTATAAGAACAATGATAGACCAAGATTAGCATCTGATGATCCAGGATACACTAGAAGTGCTTACATTCAGCTTTGGAAATTTTATCCCAAGGTCACATAATTCCGATTATAAAATCTGTCTGATATATCTGCTTTCGTGATGTACCAAATTTGTCTTGGATCTTAAGTGTTGTTATTTGTTTGCATTATCAGTCTTTTAAGTACAAGCTACATGGAAAAATGAAGGGAAATTCAAAATTATTATCCTTGACCTTGAACCCTACAGTGAGGGAAAAACTTGTGAAGATGACCTCATCTGATAAACAGTTTGGAGTCTAATGTTGAACAGATGTAGCTCTTGCCCCAAAAGTTAAATATCAGTTTACAAGCACAAGTAATGCTCCTTTGAAATATTAATAAAGGTCAAGCAAAGTTAAGCCTTTAATTCTCAGCAACCATAGGGTACTCACTCTCTTGCTGAAGTTGAATAAAATTTCACGTTGAATTGAGGTTTTTGCTTATGTTTATTATCATATACCCCCCCCCCCACCATCTGAGAAATGGTGCTATACCTGGCAGAAATATACATACAATGGTCTAGTGTGCCAGACACGTTTAAAAGATTTTTGCTTTTGGAGTATGGTTCTGAAATAAACTGGGCCTTATGCTTCCAAACTGAACTCATATTTTGTCCCCAAAGCAAATTTTAAGTGTTTTATTAGTCTTAACCATGCATTTTACAAGTAATGGTAATCTACTTTACCAATTTATAATCATCTATTCCATTTTCCTGCCAAAAAATTATTATTATTATTATTATCATTGTTATTTTTCTTTTATCATTACTTCCACATGAAACACAAATAGGAAATTGGTAAAGTAGATTACCATTACTTGTAAAATGCATGGTTAAGACTAACAAAACACTTAAAATTTGCTTTGGGGACAAAATATGAGTTCAGTTTAGAAGCATAAGGCCCAGTTTATTTCAGAACCATACTCCAAAAGCAAAAATCATTTAAACAGGTCTGACACACTAGACCAATATGATGTAAATTTTAATAATATTGCGTTTCCGCCTGTAAGTGTAAACCATGAAATGAAACACATCCAAGTTAATATTTCCATATTTTCTGTCCTTTTAATTACAAATGCTAACGGGGCCCCGAGTGGCCGAGTGGTCTAAAGGGCTCACCGTTACGGATCACTGCCATCTCACCTCTGTCTTCATGGGTTCGAGTCTCGGATTTAGCCAATGTGGGTATGTGAGAAAGCTTGCCAGTAGCTTCTCGTGGGTCGGTGGTTCTTTCTGGGGTTTTCCCTCCACCATTAATACTGGCCGCCATGTATAGCATATCGTGTGCTGAAAAATGGCGTTAAACCCTATAACAACAACAACAAATGCTAACTTTGTGCTGCTCATGCTATTGCTCTTCTTTCTAGCTCTTTCTATTGGCATACCAATCACATTGATGCTCTTCTCTCTAGCTCTTTCTATTGGCATACCAATCACATTGATGCTCTTCTCTCTAGCTCTTTCTATCGGCATACCAATCACATTGATGCTCTTCTCTCTAGCTCTTTCTATTGGCATACCAATTACATTGATGCTCTTCTCTCTAGCTCTTTCTATCGGCATACCAATCACATTGATGCTCTTCTCTCTAGCTCTTTCTATTGGCATACCAATCACATTGATGCTCTTCTCTCTAGCTCTTTCTATCGGCATACCAATCACACTGATGCTCTTCTCTCTAGCTCTTTCTATCGGCATACCAATCACACTGATGCTCTTCTCTCAAGCTCTTTCTATCGGCATACCAATCACACTGATGCTCTTCTCTCAAGCTCTTTCTATTGGCATACCAATCACATTGATGCTCTTCTCTCTAGCTCTTTCTATTGGCATACCAATCACATTGATGCTCTTCTCTCTAGCTCTTTCTATCGGCATACCAATCACATTGATGCTCTTCTCTCTAGCTCTTTCTATTGGCATACCAATCACATTGATGCTCTTCTCTCTAGCTCTTTCTATCGGCATACCAATCACATTGATGCTCTTCTCTCTAGCTCTTTCTATTGGCATACCAATCACACTGATGCTCTTCTCTCTAGCTCTTTCTATTGGCATACCAATCACACTGATGCTCTTCTCTCTAGCTCTTTCTATCGGCATACCAATCACACTGATGCTCTTCTCTCTAGCTCTTTCTATTGGCATACCAATCACATTGATGCTCTTCTCTCTAGCTCTTTCTATCGGCATACCAATCACATTGATGCTCTTCTCTCTAGCTCTTTCTATCGGCATACCAATCACACTGATGCTCTTCTCTCTAGCTCTTTCTATTGGCATACCAATCACACTGATGCTCTTCTCTCTAGCTCTTTCTATCGGCATACCAATCACACTGATGCTCTTCTCTCTAGCTCTTTCTATTGGCATACCAATCACACTGATGCTCTTCTCTCTAGCTCTTTCTATCGGCATACCAATCACACTGATGCTCTTCTCTCTAGCTCTTTCTATTGGCATACCAATCACATTGATGCTCTTCTCTCTAGCTCTTTCTATCGGCATACCAATCACATTGATGCTCTTCTCTCTAGCTCTTTCTATCGGCATACCAATCACACTGATGCTCTTCTCTCTAGCTCTTTCTATTGGCATACCAATCACACTGATGCTCTTCTCTCTAGCTCTTTCTATCGGCATACCAATCACACTGATGCTCTTCTCTCTAGCTCTTTCTATTGGCATACCAATCACACTGATGCTCTTCTCTCTAGCTCTTTCTATCGGCGTACCAATCACATTGATGCTCTTCTCTCTAGCTCATTCTATCAGCATACCAATCACAACGATGCTCTTCTTCCTAGCTCTTTCTATTGGCATAACAATCGCACTGATGCTCTTCTCTCTAGCTCTTTCTATTGGCATACCAATCACACTGATGCTCTTCTCTCTAGCTCTTTCTTTTGGTATACCAATCGCACTGGTGACCAAGACCACAAAAGAAAGGCAAGTACTTAGATCATTATTGAGAAAAATCAAATGCACATGAATGCATCAACAAACGAGATGTCAATGAAATGGGTAATTACATATAGCGGCCATAAGAGTCTCAAACACCTTTCTCCTTCCTAATCTCAACCTGTTCTACTTTGCATTATCACTCTGCTCAACATAAACAGTGTGTGTACGTTTAGATTTATAACATAGCTTTAATAATGTTTCAGTCACATTGCTATGATGTTGCGGTGTGGCAGTTTATAGTGATGTCTAGCACTGGGGCATCATGCCGCAGAAATGTAGCACCATCTACCCACCTGGTCACATTATCCTGACACCAGGCCAACATGTCCTAACACTAACCTCTTAATGCTGAGCGCCAAGCAAGGCAGCTCTAAGTACCAGTTTTATAATTTTTTCTCAACATACACAGAAATATTTTCAAAAATAATAGGTTTGTTATTAATGGATATGACATATTCCATTTTTGCACTGCCTCTCGCTGGTAAAATCACCGTTAACTTCGAAATCTCAGTAGGTCAACATTTCTTCTTACAAGAAATAATTAAAAAATATATTGCTACAAAATATAATTTATTTGGAAAGATATACATTCAGTTATAGATGGTAGTTTTGGTCCAATACAAAACTTAAAATGAAAAAGTGGGTCTGCATACACACCCATCTAAGGCAAAAATGAATGCCTCTTTAAGTGCATCAATGATTACAGGCAAGATCAATTAAATATTAGGTAAACAACACTTAATTATGTTTCTTAACATTCACAACCCTGAAGGCACCAGAACACAGAATAGCAGACAATACCATAACTGTACCAAGTCTGGTAAATTTGCATGTAAACCATTTGATTGGAATCAGCTTCAATATAAATCTGAGGAAGGGCAGCCAAGCACCTCTCCCCACCCCCTTTTTTCACTATCTACCTGTATATTATGATAAAATCCACAGTTGTCAAAAGCCTAATAAAGATTAGACAAATAACATCTCTGTGCAGAAACTGAATTTCAAAGTTTGTTTCTTTGAATTCCTTATAAAGAAAAATAGCCTTGCAAATGCATCTGAACTATATTTACAATGCTAAAATATCAAATCAAATAAAACCCAAATTGTCATACAACTTGTTCATAGTATTTCTTGCACTTCAACTGCCCATAAATAAAAAGGGAAATGTCCATACATTCAAATGTTGGACAGCTGACACATGTCATCTAAGAAATTTTAACTTTATTTCAGTATAGTAACAAAATATATCAGACTGGCCATTTGATCCACTGCATCTTACTAGTCACATGGATAATACTCTAGTTATGTGGATCAAGAAGGTGTGACTCAATCAGAGACACCTTACTATAAGCCAGTCAAATTGCTTGCTACATCTCACGCAAGACTTACAGCAGTTTTAGTTCTAGCAATAGACTTCAAGCTTGGAGCTGTAACGTCTGTCTAATAAAATGCTTGCACATTCTTATGACACAAAAGCCAAAGCCAAGTGACTTTAAAAGAATCACTATCCCCCTGTACCCGAGTCAGCTAGAAATGTCATTGGTTATCTTCCCTGGTTCCTAACTTGTGTAAAGTCTCCTACCATTGAAAGTTATGCACCAGAAATGAAAATGTAAAAGAAACCCCCCAAACAGTAATAGCTATATTCTCTTATATTATGCAGTCAAACTAAGTATTAAAATTTACCTCTAAACAGCTTGCTAGACATATGTACAAACCCTGGCTGAAATGGTGAGAGTTATGCACTGGAAATGAAAATGTTTACAGACAGCTGTAGCAATAAATTTTTCATACTGTATTATATAGCAGTGGAGTATAAATATACATACATTAAATTTTTCTAAATGAAAAATTAAAATGCCCTTGGGCATGTAGCCTCAGAAAAGGAGGCAGTATAAAATTTTCGGAATGAGGGCTACCTTGTTTTTGAAGACATCTTTGTAACATGTCATGATATAACTGGAACAAAGTCTGCTTAGGATCAATACTGCCATTTTCTGATAACATATTTAGACATAATTCAGAATGAAAATCACCTTATTTGAAGAAAAATATGCAGCTAAGAATACACAGAAATGTACACAATAAAAATCAAAATACCAGATCTAAAGTTCTAGAAGACCCTAAGACCCCTTATGTGTGTACATCAGAAAACTTAGAAAACTACTTGAATACACTAGTACAAATACTTTATACTGGGGGGTGGGGATCACATAGAAATAAACTTCTAAAGTGTTTAATGTAATTTGATGGCAAATAAATACCAAAGATTTTCTTGCATACATGCCCTAGCCTGCTAAACTGCATGCAATACCTATCAATATCTGTACAAACACTCATTTTTTAAAATCTTATTATTTTCAAATATCAAAAAAAAAAAGAACTGAGCTGAACCAGTTTCTAAAACTAGCTTGTAATTCTAAGTAAGAAGATAAAGAAATCATCTTCACATCTGACTTCACACAATTTTTCAGATAACAAAATTCAAGTTGTATGCACACTGATAAATTTTATGAAAATCGGGCCTGGTGTATGACTGCATAATTTTCAACTTGATAAATTTTTATTTGAACAATTAAACCAGACATACTTGCATAGAACTACAAGGCAAAGAATATACAGAAAATAGAAAGTATGATGTAAAAATTTGACTAAGGATGCATCTTCAGGTAATAAACATATTCACATGATAGCTATAATTTTATACAATAATGGAATCTCCATCGATATTTACACAAAATCTCTTCATCCTGTTTGTCTTTTCTCATCTTTAAATTAAAATATTAGATTCCCACATAAATATTTTTTGGAAAACAATTCACAAGCATAAAAATAAAAATAAAATGTGATACTGAAATTTCCAAATTAATTGTTTAGAGATTTACACCCTCACCCAGTCACATTTAAGAAACAAATAACAAAATATGTAAATATATCTGTTTAGCAAGATCAGATCTGGATATCATTATAACCATTAAGCTAGAGTCTGAAAATGAAATTTTATGCTCAGCAAGAATTATTTGGAAAGCAATCTCTTGCCTGCCTCACTTGGTGTTCAGCATTAAGAGATTAGTGTTAGGACTGGTCGGCCTGGTGTCAGTATAACGTGACTGGGTGGGACAGCATGCTACATGTCTGTGGCATGATGCCCCAGTGATAAACATCACTATAAACTGTCACACTGCAGACATTGTTGCGATATGACTTTAAAATTGTTCAAGCTAAGTTAAAAATCCAAATCACACACACACTCTTGCCTGCTCCACCATGGCATAATCTAACAAGAGATCCTTGAATGGACTGACACTCTACTGACTGTAAAGAATTTCCAAGAATCTATGAAAATAACCATTTCTTTTTTTTTCTTTTTCTGTTTTGTATTGAGATTATCTAGAATATTCTTGAGAAATGGCAAGACAGCAAATTTGGTAACACACTGTCTAAGCCAACATGTTCATAAGATATGTTAGTGTAGGAAAACATTCTTTGTTATAACTATTGACCTTGAGCTTGACATCATGCATAGAAAATCATTTAACTTGCTATGTAAAGTTTGCTCATTCTTGATTCTGTGCAATAGTTTGTAAGCTGCAGAGAAAAATAAACACTTAAATATAATAAATATTTTATCACATAGTAGGCACACTTTGAACATAGTGTGTGCAGTTTCATATTTTTGACACCATAACCTGTGAATATATCACTTTACGTGATCTGATTGGTCCAAATAAAAAGATGACATTATTGTGCACTATTCTCGTTACTGACTGGCAGTGAACATGACTAATAGCTAAAACCCCAAGACAAAAACAACAAGAGGTAAAATTAAGGGTTTTGCTCAGTTGATAGCATGTGTGTAAGTTGGGGGTTGGGGCCAGTAAATCTGTAGCATGGAATTCAGCCTATCTACAAGTGTGGTTTAAATTTGAACTTACAGAAGAAAATAAACTCACATCTGTTCCCAGAAGGATATATACATAAACTGTTCTCCAAACTGGCAGAAGTTTATGCAACCACTGCATATTTACACGGTAAATATGTGATGCAAATTCTGACTCAAAATGAAATTTGTTAACATGTTCTGTACTCTACTGTTCCAAGTCAATACTGCAAATATCTGGTAACAAATACATTACATTAAATATGGGAATGTCTGCATCCAGTAAACCTTCTTTCACATGAATATTGCAAAAATGTAATGTTTAATTGTGAAAGTGACATGTTAGGTTACATAAACATGGATCGTCTACTGCACTCTGTGGCTAATGCATCAAACAATGCAACATCACGCACACTGGACATTATGTGTTGAAAAATGATTTGTCTGTGTAAAATGTTTAGCTGGAAGGGCACTTGTTCTTTGACTTAATGTTTGTAAGAAACGTATAATCCACTTTTAAACATTAATACTAGTTATACATTGTTTGGGACTATATTTTATGCACAACAAAATTAAAGGTGCAGTGTCTGTCAGAATGAACGAAGTTATTAATTCTTCTTTCTATCTAAATAATTTCCACTGAAATAAAAACTATGTGATAAAAAGAATGTCAAATGGGTATGATTTAATACTGAATTTATGAAATGAGTTGAATAATGTCCAGCTTTTGCTTGCCAGAGCTCGCAAAAGCTGGATGTTATTCAATGAGTTTAATAAATTTAATATTAAATTATTATCCATCTGACATCCTCTATTTATCTGCTACCACAGAAAACACTACTGAGAATCCAGAGTTTGAAAAAACATTTTGTAGTGATCTGTTTTGTGTGGTACCAGTCTAGAAAGGTTGATAAAGCTTTGTTGGCCAATAAGTTAATTATCTGACTTAATGACTTTTTGGTTGAAATTCAGGACATATAATGTTGTCTTGCAATGACATATACTAGTGTCTTTTGCATACAGATTTTCTTTATGACAGGTTTAACAGCAGTAAATTGTTACTATAATTCTTCATCATCACTCCCAGCACTGTCAAGAAGTCTTTGGTCTGCGCCTGGCTTATATCCTAAAAGACTCTCATTATTTCTTGTAGAAAACTTATAAATGGTCTTAGAATGTCGTACAGCAAATATAGAAATTACTCCAGCAACTGAAGCCAATGTGATGAAGACCAATATATCTGGAATAAAGAAATACAATTACCAGTGAATATAGCAACAAATTAAATTACTGGATGCAGCTTAAACATCAATCTCATGGTGATCATATACAATACAGTATATGGAAAGCTTTTACATCACTACATGTTTTTAAATTCACTCTTTTGGAATAATCTTCATGTTTAATTTTTGTGAACTTCAAAAACTATTTTCCTGCATATATTTAAAAAATGAAATGGTTTTAATGCAGAAAATACTACAAATGCTGTGGAATGACAGAATGTGTCTGACATTTATAGTACAAGTCACACAGGTCATGTATGTGCACTTACTCATTTTAAATTAAATATAAATTGTTCTGTTAAAATTTAACACAAATTTTCTTTAACCAAAGTCTATTCAATCCTGATTATTGAATGTTCTTCATGTTAACTGTCAGCAAGAAACTTTCAGATGAAAATTTTTGATCTCTATGGTCTTTTACAATGGTGGCCATGTACAAAACCTGGGTCAAGAAAAGAGCACATCAGATGGAAATCGTCACAATATAGGGTAGTATGAATTTGTTTATCAATATATGCAGATTTCATGGTGACATCAAAGTGTGGGATATTTGATCCGGATTGTACTGGATCACACCTTTAGGTTCATTTCATCCAAAAATGTCAACCTACTTAAACACTGATAATGCTAAATAATGACCTTCCAAAGGAATCTGGATGCATATGAATCCAAATGAAGTGAACAATTGCCACTAACTTACAGGTATGAAGAATCAAATTCTAAAAATTAACACCCATTACTGAAACAGCCAGTGCTGAATGCCTATATGACCTGTGTGACTTTTACTATAATAACAGAGCAATTATGTATCTTTTGTGAATTTCAAAACACCTGAACACAAAATCACACAGCAGTGCTGGTAAAGAGGACTGGATGTCTACTGAAAAAGATGCCTTAGGTGACAAAATAACACTATCTTCTGCATAAATCAATCAATATCCAGTGAAACTTACTCTATACTGACATCTTAGTAAATCTGGATATTCCCTTCTAGCCCTGAATAGGTCCTCTTTAAATTTCACCCAAGTGTTTACTCATAAACACAAAATCCCCATGCCAACAGGAGCAGCTGACAATATATAGACAAGTATGGAGATACCATGTCAAGGCAGTGGGAGTAAAGTGCCTTTCTTACATACACAGCTGTATAGTGCAATGGCCAACCTAGACTAGTAACGAGGATTAAAACCTGTGGGAGTAAAGTGCCTTTCATACATATATAGTGCAATAGCCAACCTAGACTGGTCTAGAGAGGATTAAAACCTGTGGGAGTAAAGTGCCTTTCGTACATATATAGTGCAATGGCCAACCTAGACTGGTCTAGAGAGGATTAAAACCTGTGGGAATAAAGTACCTTTCATGCACATATAGTGCAATAGCCAACCTAGACTGGTCTAGAGAGGATTAAAACCTGTGGGAGTAAAGTGCCTTTCATACATATATAGTGCAATGGCCAACCTAGACTGGTCTAGAGAGGATTAAAACCTGTGGGAGTAAAGTGCCTTTCATACATATATAGTGCAATGACCAAGCTAGACTGGTCTAGAAAGGATTAAAACCTGTGGGAGTAAAGTGCCTTTCATGTATATATAGTGCAATAGCCAACCTAGACTGGTCTAGAGAGGATTAAAACCTGTGGGAGTAAAGTGACTTTCATGTATATATATAGTCCAATAGCCAACCTAGACTAGTAATGAGGATTAAAACCTGTGGGAGTAAAGTGCCTTTCATGCATATATAGTGCAATAGCCAATCCAGACTGGTCTAGAGAGGATTAAAACATGTGGAAGTAAAGTGCCTTTCATGCATATATAGTGCAATAGCCAACCTAGACTGGTCTAGAGAGGATCAAAACCTGTGGGAGTAAAGTGCCTTTCATGCATATATAGTGCAATAGCCAACCTAGACTGGTTAAGAAAGGATTAAAACCTGTGGGAGTAAAGTGCCTTTCATGTATATATATAGTCCAATAGCCAACCTAGACTAGTAACAAGGATTAAAACCTGTGGGAGTAAAGTTCGTTTCATGCATGTACAGTGCAATAGCCAAGTGAAACTGGTCTGGAGAGGATTAAAACCTGTGACCCATTGCACAGTCACAAGTAAAGCTCATGACTAAGCCACCATGGAGTGGAGGAAACATTGCTGTAATATACTACTCAATAAGATGTACCAACCTACAAAAGTTTTATCAGTGTACAATTGCAACAATGTTTGCTTAAATGTAATAGTGTTTACGATATGTTTGATGCAACAAACCACATGACTATAAGATAAGCTTCATACACCCCCAAAACTTAAGTCACTGCCAGCTAATTCTGGTATGGCTGACTCCCTTTCCTACAGATGCATCCTGGATATAGCATATACACTTGCTTATAAAATGAGTCCATCTGCACAGGCCCAGATCTGCTGCCACATAATTTGCCAGCAGATCTGCCACATCTGTGCAGTTTGTTAGGTTTAATCAGTACAAGAAACAACAAAGACCTTTATCTGCAGGTACATTATGCTATGGCAGATCAGGATCTTTGTTATTTGCCATTTGATTTTATTTATAAATGAGCATACACAGTACCAATATTTCTGAATGAAGATGAAATGGGGTGTAAGAAACCTTGGTGTAATTAACAAACAGACGAAAATACAAGTCACTCATTTTCACGACTGGGGGTTAAATAGGGTTCAGGATAATGATAAAACAAACAAATGCATAAGCATATATATAAACACATGCACATAGGTAAGGCACTACTTAGTAACTATGCAAAAAAATATTCTAGGCAAATGATTTGTGAATTCTAAAAATATAATATCCACTATTTTGTTAAAAACCATCACACAGTGTAAGAATTCCAACAAGGCCATAACAATATTATGTAACTTACAAGCAGGGTGTAAATAAGTTGTTGTTGTTGTTGTTGTTTTGGGGCTTAACGCCATTTTTCAGCACACGATAGGCTATACATGGCGGCCAGTATTAATGGTGGAGGAAGAACCCGGGATGTAAATAAGTCACATGATCGCTGGCAATGCATAACAGGGTAAAACCATGGCAGACAACATTTGATTTAGAGTTCAAAAGGCAGAAATATCTAATTTATGATCCAAATATATGAAATTATTTTATTACATATTGAAATGACTTACTGCTTGGCTTATTAACTGCAAAAATTATCCTCAATAAAAGGCTAGATTTTAATTAAACAATGCCAGTTCATTTGTCATTAGGCAAGATGTTCTTTTAAAAAAAAATCAAATGGAGGTAACTCCTACAACTAGTGGACTGATGGCAGCTAAGAGATTCTTATGGATTAAACATTTAACAAATAAGTGTATATAAGGTTTTTGATGTAATAAATTAATTAAATACCAGGTGTTTGTAAGATTTTTGATGTAATAACCTAATTAAATACCAGGTGTATGTAAGGTTTTTAATGTAATAAATTAATTAAATACCAGGTGTACGTAAGGTTTTTAATGTAATAAATTAATTAAATACCAGGTGTATGTAAGGTTTTTAATGTAATAACCTAATTAAATACCAGGTGTATGTAAGGTTTTTAATGTAATAACCTAATTAAATACCAGGTGTATGTAAGGTTTTTAATGTAATAACCTAATTAAATACTAGGTGTTATAAGGTTTTTAAAGTAATAACCTAATTAAATACCAGGTGTATGTAATGTTATGGCCATCCTGAACATCATATTCACTTGGCCTTCATGTCAGTGTATGGGGTTCAAGATACTAAAACATTCATTCCATATACCCTGTTAAAATAATATAACTAATAATAGCACCCCCCAACTTAATTCACATGTGGATAATAAATTTGAATTCTGTAAACTGAAACTCCTTTTAATTGGAAAACTGAACTACAGTAAGCCCCCAAACCCCTTACATATCAAAATCTTTTTTCATTTAATTTGCTGCCTTTTATAATAAACAACATTATCTCCCTTTCAGACACAAATATCACTGGACAACAAATTTTTACAAAAGTCATGTTACTGAAATAAAATTAGTCAATTCTTATCAATTTTTATGTGCTGAACACGAATATGACAGTCAAATTGCAAAATTGGCTCTAGTTTTTTTGTAATCTGCAAGAAATTAATGTTTACATAACGAAATGCATTCCAATAGTAAAAGGTCAACTGTAATAGCCTACCTATAAAAAATCAAGTCATTGACTACATCTTAGATTTCTTCGCCTGTCTCTTGTACAGCTGTTCGGGAGCATCTCTGAGGAGTGTCCAGCAGTAGTCAGCCAGCATTGTAGTGGACCATTTTCCCTGGTATCTTTGTTCCATTGTTGTGATATCTTGATGAAAACGTTCGCCGTGTTCATCACTAACAATACCACAGTTGCTAGGAAAGAAATCCAAATGGGAATGAAGGAAGTGAATCTTTAGAGACATATTGCAGCCAAGTTTCTTATACTTCATCAACATGTCTTCTACTAGTTCCTTATAGTCTTCTGCCCTAACATTTCCGAGGAAGTTTGTAGAAACTAGGCGAAAAGCATTCCATGCTTGTTTCGCGTCACCTTCCAGCAAGTTGTTGAACCGGTCATCTTTGAAAAGCTCTCGAATCTGAGGACCCACAAAAACTCCCTCTTTAATCTTTGCTTCGCTGAGTCGAGGGAATTTTTCATGCAGGTATCGGAATGCTGGCAAAGTCCGGTCAATGGCTTTCACGAAGTTCTTCATCAAACCTAGTTTGATGTGAAGGGGTGGTAGCAAGATTTTCTGAGCCTCAACCAGAGCTTGGTGTTGGATATTCTTCTCTCCAATGGCTACATTCTGCCTGTGAGTCCATTCCTTCCTCATGTAGTGCATTTCCCTTGCTCGGCTATCCCACTCGCATAAGAAACACATGTATTTTGTATATCCTTGCTGCAGTCCCATTAAAAGGGCAACTACCTTCAAATCACCACAGAGGTGCCAGCTGTACTTGTTATACTCAATGGAATTCAGTAGTTGCCTTAAGTTATCGTATGTCTCTTTCATGTGGACAGCATACGCTACTGGAATAGATGGAAGAATGTTTCCATTGTGCAAAAGCACAGCCTTGAGACTCAGTTTCGAAGAGTCCACAAATAGTCTCCATTCTTGTGGGTCATGAGTGATTTTTAAAGCATTCATGAGGCCCTCAATATCGGAACAGAATATCAGATTACTTTCCTTTCTGAAGAAAGGCTCCAATTGCTGGTGGCGCTTTTGATATGCAGTAATTGTGACATCTTCTTCTAGAAGATTCCATTGTTGGAGTCTTGATCCTAGCAATTCTGCCTTGTTCTTTGATAAGTCCAAATCACGAATCAGGTCATTTAGTTCTTCCTGTGTTATTCTGTGTGGGGTTGATGATGCACCACAGTGAAAATCTGGATCACTGCATGCTGATGGACCAGGAGAAGAACAGGTCGACTCACCTTTGTCTTCGTCAGATGAATCAAGAGAATATTCTGCTGGAGGTTCTGGAATAGGAAGTCCCTCACCATGTGGAACTGGTCTCAATGCAGACGGAATGTTTGGGTAGACTATTCTCGACTTCTTTCGCTTCGTTATTCCGCCGGAAAGAGGAGGAACCAAGCAGAAGTAACAGTCATTTAGGTGGTTGCTTGGCTCTCTCCACACCATTGGGACTGCAAACGGCATTGATGACCTTTTGCAATTCAACCACTGTGAAAGCTGTGTTGTACATGTAACACAGCATATATGCGGAGCCCAAGGCTTGTCTTGGTCACCAACCTTGCATCCGAAGTAAAGATGATATGCCTTCTTCACTTGAGAATTGATACTTTTCTTCTGGTTGGCAAATGTCACTTCCCCACAAATATAGCAAAAATTGTCCGCGGTATTAACACACTTTCGAGGCATTACTGTTCTTTATTGTACGTAAATGGATAAAATAATAAGTTTTATGTAACAGTAGCTTGAACTGTCTCGCACAACGTCTAAAATATTTTAAATGCTGAACCTATCTGATTGGGCTTTATATAGTACACTGCTTACGTCAGCTTCAGCAGCCGCCTGGCATTAGTATAATAGGCCTACACATGTATAGTACACTGCTGACGTCAACTTACTTCAGCAGCCGCATGGCATTAGTATTGCATTGCATCAGAAAATGATGCAATCAACTGTGGATGATGTGAGCATGATGGTATTATGCAATGTTACATCATTATTCCGGATGTTGCTGCAGTCCTACTGGAGAAATTTACACAGTGAAACATAGAAAATGAGGTATATGAATATCTTCAAAACGAGAGCCAATACAAATTTTTCACGGTTATATTCGTGTTCGGCACACCAAAATACTACAGATTAGGGCCTTTTCAAGTCAGTAATGATTTCACTGTTGACCAGTGTATTCAAGAGTTATAACAAGAGTGAGATAAAACCTCTGCCCTCTCAACCTGAAGAGTCAAAGACTGGTTTAAACTTTGATGTCTGTAGAATTATATTTAAAAAACAAAGAAGAGTCCTTCAAATAACTGACATTCTACTGGCCTAAATGACCTTCTGCTAATGCAAGATAAGACATTTTCTTCTTTTTTAACTGCATTGTTGAAACCATCACTGTAATGGTCATAGAGAATGAACAACTGGCACCATTTTCATTAGGAACCAACAAGACATCATAAGAAGTCTTCTGGTAAAAATTCCCATTAATTTAGAAGGACTAGTTACAAATAAGATTTTCACGCTGTCATGGTGATAGCTATGCTGGATTTAATCTAGGCACCATTTTAATATAGGACCAATAAGATAAAAGAAGTCTTTCAATAAACATCCTATGTCAATATGAACTGTGACAAGATTTTCAAGATGGCCACCATGGTGCATGCCATTCAGGATGTGAGATCATTTTCATTTAGGTGGCGCTCACCAGATAATATGTACTTTTGAGAGAGTGACGTATGTAAGGTGAAGTAGTTCACATTTAAAACATGCACAGTGGAGAGAATGTTTGCATACCTCTATGCTACATTAATGTAATGTGGATGATATTTCTTTTGGATATTGTACTTTTGGAAATTTTACATGATTTAAGCACACTGCTAACTAAAATGACTGCTCCCTTGTGTTAAAAAATCAGTCTGAATTAGTCTAAAGTACACTATACATAGCAGCTATTAAAATAGGGAAAATGAATTTTGCCAGACTAGACAATACCAGCTTCTGAAAGTGCAATGAATGAATTACCAAATATATAAAATGTAAAAAAAGTTATCGGCTCTTTTTTATACAATTGACCTCTGAAGTTCAGGAAGTGAAAATGACCAAGTAGAGCTAGCACTTTTTTGAAAGGTGCACATTTGAAGTAAGGCCAAGCTGTATACTCTATAACCCATAGTACACCCATCAATCATACACCAAAATAAAGGGAATTAAAGGTTCTTTGCATTATACCTAAGATATACAAGGTCTTTTTTAAATAGCCAGTATAACCAGTGAGGAAAGCCGGGGACATTCTTTTTCTTTAAAATCCTAACCCTATGCAAAATGCGAAACTGTACAGCGCCACCTTAAAGAAAATAAAAAAATGTTTGCAATTATTTTTTTTTATTTTCATATAATTATGTATGATGTTCTGAATAAAATGGTACATTCATATTGCATTTAAGCATGAAAATAAGCTAATTATGATCATTTTTCTCTTGCTTACATAATTTGCCATGAGGTATGTTTGTGTGAGTAGTGACCTTAATTATGGGGAAATTAGAAGACTTAGAATATAGGAATAGAGTCAACTTAAATTTAAAGCTGTTGCAATAAGTGACAGAAATATATGGTGAAAATGTTTCTTTTCATTTATTTGCAATGAAATAAAAAAATAAATGAAGAGAAAGTGAATTCGCTTCTTCCATATTAAACAATAGGCAAATATTTTACACTTTGACCTTTGACCTTTATGAAGCTGATGAGTTACCTCCCTTTTCTAATTGTAAAATTCATTGTTGATATCTCAGAAATAATTCTGGCTAGTTTCATGTTCCTGTCATTCAGCATAACACTGGTTGCTATGTTTACAAAATGTAATGTGCATTCTTAAAATAGCTCACTTTTGTCATGGGGGGGGGGTAGGCTGGACTTGTTAGAGACTCTGACACTCATAAATACTGTTCTGTGGGGAAAAAGGCAGGAGAATTATTCATAAGGATTGTTTTGATGCTTGCGACTTAAATGTTTCAGCCATATAAACATAATTAAATCATAAAAAAATAATACCTACATCTTCTTTATGGTGGCGCTCACCAGATAATATGTACTTTTGAGAGAGTGACGTATGTAAGGTGAAGTAGTTCACATTTAAAACATGCACAGTGGAGAGAATGTTTGCATACCTCTATGCTACATTAATGTAATGTGGATGATATTTCTTTTGGATATTGTACTTTTGGAAATTTTACATGATTTAAGCACACTGCTAACTAAAATGACTGCTCCCTTGTGTTAAAAAATCAGTCTGAATTAGTCTAAAGTACACTATACATAGCAGCTATTAAAATAGGGAAAATGAATTTTGCCAGACTAGACAATACCAGCTTCTGAAAGTGCAATGAATGAATTACCAAATATATAAAATGTAAAAAAAGTTATCGGCTCTTTTTTATACAACTGACCTCTGAAGTTCAGGAAGTGAAAATGACCAAGTAGAGCTAGCACTTTTTTGAAAGGTACACATTTGAAGTAAGGCCAAGCTGTATACTCTATAACCCATAGTACACCCATCAATCATACACCAAAGTAAAGGGAATTAAAGGTTCTTTGCATTATACCTAAGATATACAAGGTCTTTTTTAAATAGTCAGTATAACCAGTGAGGAAAGCCGGGGACATTCTTTTTCTTTAAAATCCTAACCCTATGCAAAATGCGAAACTGTATAGCGCCACCTTAGGATCAACTAGACAACATAAGAAGTTTTCTGATGAAAACCCCATGCTGATATAACTTTCCATTCAGAAGAAGAAAGATTTTCAACCTGGCTGCCATGGTGGCCATACTGGATCTTAGATCAGCAAAATTTTCATTAGGACCAAACAGATATCACATGAAGTCCTTTGGTGAAAAATCCTCCACGTACATATGCCCATTCGTCCAAGAAATGAAGCAAGTTAAGATTTTCAAGACAGCTGTGATGATGTCCACATCGCATACAAGATCATTATAATTTTCATTTAGGATCTACTAGACATCATATTAGGTTTTTCTTTTATTTGAAAATTCCTTTCTCATATTATGATTCATTCAGAAGGAGTAGCAATAGCAAAGTTTTCAAGATCGCCATTGTGGCAGCCATATTGGGTGCCTGTGTGTCACCATTTTCATTTAAGACCAAACAGATATTGGAATAAATGTGCACATGAAGTTTCATGACAATTCTCCAAGTAGTTTATGAGTAGCAATAACAAATGTAAGCCATATGCCAAGTTTCCTGAATGTAGGTGAAATAGTTTCTAAGATACAGAGGGTATAATGAACAAACAGCTGAAAACACAAAATTCAATCAGAAGTGAAAAGTAGGTGACAATGATCTAATGCTGATATGGTGGGATTACTCATCCTGATGTGCATCCACATCTCAAATTTCTCAAGTGTTGGTGAAATATAGCCTAAAGATACTGAGGGTGTATCAGTCTAGAGTAGAAATTAAGTCATGCTGATCTAATTTTGATAAGGCACAGTTATACTCTTAAAGATGCAGCCACATAAAAAATATTCATGTGTCCATGACATTTATGGTGTAATGAACCTATAAATGTTGATACAAAATTCACACACACATGAAAATGTTGGTAACACTGACCTATGTTTGGTAGAGCTGAGCTGCCCTCCATGCCAAATTTCTTGAGTGTAAGTGAAACAGGGTCCAAGATATTGAGGGCGAAGCAAATGGTTTTACCTTCGTTGGTTTAACAACACTTTTAACATGTTATTGGCTACATCATGCAAGGAAATAGGAGCTAAGTAATTTTCTCAAGGACTCAACAAGGCAGCTGATCCAGGCTCACCTTGGTGGGTATTGAATGTGCTGCCCTTGGATTGTGAAAAATTGAAAAACAAACAACTGAAAATACAAATATCAAGGGTGAAAATTAGGCATAATAACCATGTGTTGGATGGGATGAATTAACAACACTGATATGAATACACATACCAAATTTTGTGTGTGTGTGTATGTGTGTGTCTGTGCATGTTTTGGATTTTTAATGTAGCTTTAACAATTTTCAGTCATACCGCTACGATGTCTGCAGTGTGGCAGTTTATAGTGCTTTCTAGCACTTGGGCGTCATGCCACAGACATGTAGCATGATGTCCCACCCAGTCACATTATCTTGAAACCAGGCCAACCAGTCCTAACACTAACCTCTTAATGCTGAGCACCTAGTGAGGCAGCTGTTAGTACCATTGTTTATAAGTCTTTGGTATGACTCAGCCGGGTTTGAACCTGCGACCTCCTGCATCCATTGCAAATGCTCTAACCACTAGGTCCCTGGGGCAGTCCAAATTTGCAAGTGTAGGTGAAATGGATCTAAAGATATTGAGGTTGTATTGAATGAACAGCTGAAAATATTTTTAAAAGGTCAATCCCGAGAGAAAATTGGGTAACAATGACCTAGTTTTGGCATGGTTGAATAACTCTCCATGAGATGCATCCAAACACCAATTTATATTAGTGTAGGCAATAGTGGAAAATACAGATGTCACCCAAGTATGACTATTTCATCTACAGGTATGGCTGACTTACGTTTTCTGAGATGTGTCCACATACTGTCATAACTATAAACTCTAGATGCAGTCACATACCAATTTTTCGGCATGTGAGTGAAATGGGGTCCAAGATACTGAGATTGAAAAAATTAAAAATCTTAAAATACAACAATCAGGTGTGAGAAACAGGTTACTGCTGACCTAAATCTGGAATGGATGAATTACTCTCGTTGAGTTGCATCCTCACACAAAGTTTCATGTGTGAAGGGCAAATATGGTCCAAGATACTGAAGCAGATACACATATCCCTGTATAAGCATATCAGTAATCCTAGCATTAATTCTGCAAAACCTAGGAAGCCCACCCAGAGGATAACACTTTCAATGAAACTTTCAAACCAAAACAATCATACTACGTCTTCCTACAAGCCAATACATATCTGTACACAGTCAGAAACAATGAAAGTCCTAGGATTCTTGTGACTCTATGCCTCAAATTTTAAAACCCTGAATTCATAAAACAAGATGGGTCAAAACAACAGCCACAAAGATAAGTCCCCATGAGATTTATCTGCATCTTTTCTCTTCATCTCTGCCACAATTCTAACCTAATTACAGTTCAGCTAAATGATCTTATGTTAGTGTTTATTTACATTAAGAAACCACATTTTATGCAGCAGTCTTATCATAATGGTGCTAAAGTCACTGCCTGTATCCACATAGAAAACTCCTGTTCCAAATTTAAACCATAAAATATTGATTTTCTGGAAAGAGAGTACAATTTAGAATGTAAAATTTTACATAATAATAAAAAAATTCAGAAAGATTGTCAATGCTTTTGAGTGTGTAACAAATGAACAAATAAAAATGCACAGGCCACTCAAACATGAAAACTAGTTCACTGTGACCTCAGTTTGGTATTACTGAGTTAATCTCCTTAACAAGATGCATCCACAAACAAATTTTCACAAGTGCTGGCAAAATAGAGCCAAGATAATGAAGGTGTAACAAACACATAATAAATGAACAAATGAAGACACAAATGAATGTATGAATGAATAAGAATTATGAACAAATAAAAACAGAGCAACACCTATAGTCAAGAAATCATTAAAATGCATACAAGTCAAATTTTTACTCACATGTTACAATAGTGATTGACAAGATGTTTGCTTCATGTGACGATGCTGGGTTGACTAGTAAGTGCTGTATATTTTCCAGTGAGCCATTGTTAGGGGCTGGCTTTATACCCAGTATATGGCACATAAGAGGATACAGATCCACCATTGCAATAGGACCTGCAGAGTAGCCTTTCTTGAATGCTGGTCCTGAAGCGATGAAAAAGGGATGCATCTCCTTCACTTTCGCAGGATCATAGCCATGGACGCCAACTTAAAGTAAATGTGGATAAAACTATAGTAACAGCCAAATAAAGCATCAAGAGGCCCAAGTGGACCTGATATTACTTAACTGTTTTACTTCAGCTTACTGTATTTTGCTATGTATAATATACCCTATATCTAGTATGTTGCTTACCATTAGAATGGTGTGCATATTTTACAGCAGAAAAACAGGTTTTACAAGTTGATTTGATGAAAACATTTCGGCACTAAGCCCACTACACTTGCTTGCTTGGGTTAATAAATTCATTTCATATTATTGTGTATTTTTTTTGTGAGGCAGCTGGAAATATACATAATTGGTAACTTATTCATGCTTGCATTCAAGCTGTGTGCAGCGATTTTGGAACAAAAATGATTACTATACCTGTAAATGTTCAATATTAAAAAAACTGTTATCTAATAGTACTTTTGTTCCTTAATTTACTTCATAATTCACAGTTGAACTGACATAAAATTGTTTGGAATCAAGTAGTATTAATATATATATATGTGTGTGTGTGTGTGTATTTTAACTGAGTAACCAGATTACATTATTGTAATTGCAAGTTAGTAAAAATGCTCAATCAACTACCCATAAACAATTTTTTTGTTTGTTATACTTTCTAAAATTTCACAATAATGGCGTTTTCAAAGATTTCTAAACAAGTCTGAAAAAAAACCTGTACCATGTACATGAGGGCAAACGCACACGTGTCTTCAGATCATACTGTTCGCCCTAATTTCTTTGTTGCGGATACAACATTACTGTAGCTATTCAAACACAGCACACTAAAACGCATACAATTACAGACATGGCTCCTTTATAGTTGGTATATGAACTAAACCCTTGTTTCCAACCAAATCAACACCAGATGTGAGTGCATCTATTTTCTGAAGGAGGGGTTTTCATAATGTAACCACTTCCTTTATATAGCTTCATTACAATTGTCCAATGATAGAATTGCAAATTTATGGTTTATTTATTTGTCGACATACTCATAGTAATTTTAGCCATTGGTTAAATAGTACATGCTTCACTGCTTTTTTTTCCATGTTTTCACAAATACGAGTCAAGTCAGAAAACAAGTTTGATCTTACAAAGCTTTCATAAATTCCACAATATAGCATTGTCCCATACATTTCTGACCTACATAATTTTAAAGTTAAATCTTAAATAACATAATACCTAGGCTTTTTTCTATAAATTGTATATTTTTCTAAATATATATGCCTGATGATTTAAGAAAACAAACAATCTAAAAAGTGAGGTCTGCCATTATTTCACGGTTAGGCCTGGTTCACTTACAGTGCAGTTTTTAACTAATTTTATGATGAAATCAGTTCTTAAAACACAAATTGCTATTTACATACTATTGTTAAAGTTCTGAAACACAAGTTTGTATGTCTTTACCATCAAAGGATAACAGACAGAAATCGGGCAGTGATAGTTGCTAATGCTATATAGCTTAATCAGGAAAGGATTAATGGTCAATCAGCTATCAAAACACATACCTGTGAATGTGCAAAGAATTTGTCAGCATAACTGATAGCAAAACTAGGCCTAGCTACTGATGGCTTTATGAATACATTTCGCTACAACACAATACTAGAATTAACATGGCTAAGGTGAGGGTGCATTTCAAAAAGTATGGTTATTCACTGTACCTCTAAAAAAAAATAATTACAGGGCAAAGTCGCTTTCACTTTTATAACAGACAAAGGCGAAGTTTACATTTATTTTATAGGTGACTTAGATGCCCAATTGGCCTGGTTGCAAGACCTCTGCATCCAGCATTGCAAGAATGTACAAATGTAGTGCTAAACCCCCAAAAATTGCATATTTGATACTCACACACAGGAATCCAAGATGCAAAACCATCATTTGCTGTGTTGGAATGTTCAACAAGATCTTCAAGGCAAGTTTGAATAACAGTACCATCCAGTCTGTTGTGAGTGCAAAGACTGACTCTGACAAAACTTTCATCCAAACACCCACTGAACTACTGACAGCAGAACTTGGTATATACTTCTTTCTTTAATATCCATCTGTTTGTACATAAGTGTGTTTGTGCTGTGATAATTGCCAATGCGATGGGATCAACTAATGAATTTTGAGAAGTGGGTAGAGGCTGGGCAATTTTGTAAGAAACTGGTTGGATGGTTAATTGTGGATGTTTTGGTGCACCAGCACTGTAAAGCTATATAGTACCAACAATAGGGCTATATGAATGAAAATGTATCAAAAAGATTTATTACCATCGAGTGATAAAAGTACAAAATCATGAGAATAAGATTGTGAAAATATACGGTTCCCATTTAACAGGGTTACTTTTAAAAAGATAAACATTTACAGACCCCAAAAACTTTAAACAAAATAGTATTGCTTCAACTTGCAGAAAAAAGAACTAATTAGATCCATGATATTAGTTGAAAGAATAAAAAAGATCTTAATGTGAATGAAAAACAAAATATCTTGGTTCAAAAGAAAATCCCAGCCCAACTTCACTATTAATTCTTAAGTGTACAAAACCTTTATTTGTATTCAAACTTGAATTTCTAGTCATTTTATATAGGCTTAAAGAACAGATAACTTTTTCTTGACTGAACAATTCTACTTCACCCCCCCCCCTCAAAACACACTTTTGTTGGTCTTAGACACCCCCAACATAGTCTGGGAGGTTGAAAATTATGGTATTAATTTCACTGAAGAATTAGCTTAGAGAACATTGTTTCATCACAAATCAGTTATTTAACTGTTAAGCTAGCAAAGGAACAGAGCATCAATACCTGTAGTGTACCCAGCAAGGGAATCATTAGTTCCAATGACATAGCCTGGTGCTGGTTCCAAGACGATGCGCATGATCCTTCTATTATCATTATAATGTAGATCTTTCAAGGCCTTGTCACCTTTCTCATACACATGCAGATTGCTATAATTCTTCAGATTATTGTAAACCTTATCTTCAAATTCTAGAAAATGGAAAATGAAATGAAATAAATTTGTAAAGTCCAATAAAGTTTTTTTAAAAAATAGTTGCAAACAAAATGGAACCGGTAATAGTTTTAATTTTTTTTATTATGAACTGAAAAACCTTTGGAGCATTGCTGTAGTTATTAAAATTAAACAACGGGAATATACAATCTAAACAATCAGACAAGGCTTATAGTCTTTTAAATCCAACTCTGATCATTAGAAAAGAATCAGAACTTAAACAATGGTTCTAAAGTTTACAAAGTGCACAATAATTTTAAATTACACGTATATGTGAAATTAAGTGATGTAAGCGCCTAGCTTACAATTTTAAATGTTGTTGTTGTAGGGTTTAATGCCATTTTTCAGCACACGATAGGCTATACATGGCGGCCAGTATTATGGTGGATGAAGAATCCGGGAAAACTCAGGAAAGAACCACCGACCCATGAGAAGCTACTGGCATCTCACATACCCACATTAGCCAAATCCGAGACTCGACCCCATGCAGACAGAGGTGAGATGGCAGTGATCCGTAATGAAGAGCACTATAGACCACTCGGGGCCCCAAATTTTAACATTAATACAGATTAGGGAATGAACAAGGATATGAAGTTGAAAGGTCAATGTACTATAGATTTGGGATTGAATATGGATATGAAGTTGAAAGGTCAAATGTACCATAGATTTGGGATTGAATATGGATATGAAGTTGAAAGGTCAAATGTACCATAGATTTGGTATGGAATAATGATATGAAGTTGAAAGGTCAAATGTACCATATATTAGGATTTGAACATGGATAAATTATGCAGTTGAAAGGTTAAACGTACTAAAGATTAGGGATTGAATGCGGATTTGATGTTGAAAGGTCAAATGTACAACAGATTAGGGAAATAATATGAAGCTGAAAGGTCAAATATACTATAGATTTGGGATTGAATATGGATATGAAGTTGAAAGGACAAATGTACTATAGATTTGGGACTGAATATGGATATTAAGTTGAAAGGTCAAATGTACTGTAGATTCGGGATTGAATATGGATATTAAGTTGAAATGTCAAATGTACTATAGATCTGGGATTGGATATGAAGTTGAAAGGCAAAATGTACTATAGATTTGGGATTGAATATGGATATGCAGTTGAAAGGTCAAATGTACTATAGATTTGGGTTTGAATATGGATATGAAGTTGAAAGGTCAAATGTACTATAGATTTGGGATTGGATATGAAGTTGAAAGGTCAAATGTTCTATAGATTTGGGATTGACTATGGGTATGAAGTTGAAAGGTCAGATGTACTATAGATTTGGGATTGGATATGGATATGAAGTTGAAAGGTCAAATGTACTATAGATTTGGGATTGGATATGAAGTTGAAAGGTCAAATGTGCTATAGATTTGGGATTGGATATGAAGTTGAAAGGTCAGATGTACTATAGATTTGGGATTGGATATGGATATGAAGTTGACAGGCAAAATGTACCATAGATTTGGGTTTGAATATGGATATGAAGTTGAAAGGTCAAATGTACTATAGATTTGGGATTGACTATGGGTATGAAGTTGAAAAGTCAAATGTATATCATATTGAGGATTGAATATGGATATGAAGTTGAAAGGTCAAATGTACAACAGATTAGGGATTGAATATGAAGCTGAATGGTCAAATGTACTATAGATTTGGGACTGGATATAGATATGAAGTTGAAAGGTCAAATGTACTATAGATTTGGGATTGGATATGAAGTTGAAAGGTCAGATGTACTATAGATTTGGGACTGACTATGGATATAAAGCTGAAAGGCCAAATGTACTATAGATTTGGGATTTAATATAGATATGAAGTTGAAAGGTCAAATGTACTATAGATTTGGGATTGGATATGAAGTTGAAAGGTCAAATGTACTATAGATTTGGGATTGGATATGAAGTTGAAAGGTCAAATGTGCTATAGATTTGGGATTGGATATGAAGTTGAAAGGTCAGATGTACTATAGATTTGGGATTGGATATGAAGTTGAAAGGTCAAATGTACTATAGATTTGGGTTTGAATATGGATATGAAGTTGAAAGGTCAAATGTACAACAGATTAGGGATTGAATATGAAGCTGAAAGGTCAAATGTACTATAGATTTGGGATTGAATATGGATATGAAGTTGAAAGGTCAAATGTACAACAGATTAGGGATTGAATATGAAGCTGAAAGAACAAATGTGCTATAGATTCGGGATTGAATATGGATATGAAGTTGAAAGGTCAAATGTACTACAGTAGAACCTGTCTTGAAAGACCACCTCTTCTGCCAAAAGATATTGGCAAGACAGGTGGTCTCTCATTACAGGTAATAACACTATATAATCAATAAATCCGTGCATGGAGATCCTGGTCTCTCAAAACAGGTGGTCTCTCATAGCAGAGGTCTCTCAAGACAGGTTTTACTGTATAGATTTGGGATTGAAAATGGATATGAAGTTGAAATGTCAAATGTACCATATATTTGGGATTGAATATGGATATAAAGTTGAAAGGTCAAATGTACCATAGATTTGTGACTGAATATGGATATGAAGCTGAAAGGTCAAATGTACTATAGATTTGGGATTGGATATGGATATTAAGTTGAAAGGTCAAATGTACTATAGATTTGGGATTGGATATGAAGTTGAAAGGCGAAATGTACAATAGATTTGGGATTGAATATGGATATGCAGTTGAAAGTTCAAGTGTACTATAGATTTGGGATTGAATATGGATATGAAGTTGAAAGGCCAAATGTAATATAGATTTGGGATTGAATATTGATATGAAGTTGAAAGGCCAAATGTAATATAGATTTGGGATTGAATATTGATATGAAGTTGAAAGGCCAAATGTAATATTGATTTGGGATTGAATATTGATATGCAGTTGAAAGGTCAAATGTACTGCTAAGTTAAATGATCTTTTTAATCAGAATTACTTTTTTCTTTTTACCTCTTTAAAAAAAATCTTGTTTGTACTTCAATATGAAACTGTGTTCAAACCTTTTACTGGAAAAACCTGAACTAACAGCATGTTTTTATCTGTTCCAGTCAATCTGTACCAACTGCGATCCAGTTTGTCATCTAAATTTATTGTCTTATTTTGTGGATGGGTCAGCATTCCATGATCTGCAGTGATGATGATATTAATTTTCTCCAGTAGTTTTTTACTTTCAAGTCTCTTCCTCAAAATTCCCAGAGCCTCATTCAACTTAGCAATAACATGATCTACTTCCCCTGACTCAGGTCCATAGGGGTGACCTGTTTCATCTGGTTCCTCGAAGTATAACAGTCCGAGATTAATGGGGTAATCTGGATCAGAAAACCACTGAATGATGTAATCAATCCTCTGTTCAAACTCTATGGATTTATTTATCCAGTATGCCCCTGGAATGAATCGATCTGGTGGAGTACATTTTACGGCAGCTAAACCTGCAGGCCACATAACTACACCACTGCGGCGTCCATTTCCAGCCTTTGTGTTAGTTACGTAAATAGGCTCTGCACCCATGTCATACCACTTAGACTCAAAGTTCTGGGTGGAATTTTCAAATACGAATGTCTCATTGAATGCTGGGTCATAGAATCTGTTCTCAACAACACCGTGATTTTCTGGGTACAGGCCTGTTATTATTGTATAATGGTTTGGAAACGTGACAGATGGAAACACATTTTCTACCCATTTAGCTCTTACACCTTGATCAATAAAATACTGAAAATTGTTCTTGTTCGCAGGTGCTATCCTGTCGAGATAATCATATCTAAATCCATCCATTGATATGAGAAGTACTTTTGGGAGTTCACTAGAGGTAGAATTACTGTAAACCACATATTCCATTGAGTTCAGCATAAAAAACAGAAACTGCACAGATGTATGGAAATACTTTGCCATCATATGTTGAAATATACAAACATATCTGTCTATCCGATTCAGTCGCCTCCTTTCTGGAAAAAAAAATCGCATGCAAGTTCAATTTTAACATGTCAAAGTCTGATTCAGGCACTGAAATTAATGTGTCAAAGTCAGATTCTGGAATTTAGTTTAATATGTCAAAGTCTGATTCGGCCATTTAGTTTTATGTGTCAAAAGTTGACTTAGGCATTGAGTCTAATGTGCTAAGGTTTGATGCAGGCATTCAATCTAATGTGTCAAAGTCTAATTCAGGCATTAAATTTAATGTTTCAAAGTCTGATTCAGGCAATTAATTTCATACCGAAGTCTGATTCAGGCATTGAATTTAATGTCAAAGTCCTATTCAGGCACTGAATTTAAAGTGCCAAAGTCCTATTCAGGCAATGAATTTAAAGTGCAAAAGTCTGATTAAGGCATTGAATTTAAAGTGCCAAAGTCTGATTCAGGCATTGAATTTAAAGTGCCAAAGTCTGATTCAGGCATTGAATTTAATGTCAATGTCCGATTCAGGCATTGAATTTAAAGTGCCAAAATCCAATTAAGGCATTTAATTTAATGTGTCAAAGTCTGATTCAGGCATTTCAATTTAAAGTGCCAAAGTCTGATTCAGGCAGTTAATTTACAGTGCCAAAGTCTGATTCAGGCTTTGAATTTAATGTCAAAATCTGATTCAGCCATTAAATTTAATGTGTCAAAGTCAGATTCCAGCATGTAGTTTCAAGTGTTGAAATCAGATTCAGGTAGTTTAATATGTCAAAGTCTGATTCAGGCATTCAATTTAATGTGCCAAAGCCTAAATCAGGCATTCAATTTTACTACAGATGCTAAATAATACTAATAAGCAGAATTTAAATTAAAGAAAAAATTCTATACTTATGACAAAAAACTGGACTAATTAGAAGTAGTCTAAATTAGTGTGTGGTCTTATTTTTTACCATGTATTTGGTGATATTTAAAAATTACCAACTGTGGCCTTTTACTAGCCAGAGATAAAATTGTAACGTGTGTGTGTGTGTTTAAGGGAGGGGTCTGAATGTTTTAATGTAGAGTAATGTACTGCTGCATAAAGTATTCATTACTTTCAACTTTCTTAAAAATTTCTACCACATTTTCACTCAGAGTAAAACCTGTCTTTGTGGACATCTCCATATAAACAATACATGCTCAAGGGGCCCCGAATGACAGAGTGGTCTAAAGTGTAAACCACTACAGATCACTGCCATCTCACATCTGTCTGCATAGGTTCGCAGGGATGGTCCTGGCTTTTAAAAAGCAGTTGCCAAAAAAATCGCCAACCTCAATATTTTGTCGCCAATTTTCAAAAAGTGTCGCCAAAAAAAGTAGTGTACATTTTTCCAAGTGTTAATTTAGTCTATTAATGTAACAGGCAATGAAAATTACAAAAGATGGGTTAGTTAATACTTTAATTACAACAAGCATTAACAAAATGTTACAAAGTGTTACATGAAGATCTGTCGTGATTTTAGGACTGCCCACTTGTTGAATGCAGTTTCAAAGTCTAATTTTTCACATCTGTACATGCGGATTCTCATTAAATTCTCGAGAGATGAGATGCAGAGCTTATTTCTGATGTCAGTTTTTATGAGGTTCATCTTACTGAATCCACGTTCACAGTCTACAGTGCTGACAGGTGACACCAGTAGTCTCTCAGCAGCCCCACCCCACCCCCACCCCTTTATGGCTAGCTTCACAAAGCTTATAGTGAATTGCTTCCTAAATCCCAAGAATGATCACTGAATGCTGTATAAATTTTCTCGACAAGTAAAATAGGATCTCCATTCCCACGAATGAAACTTACACAAGTCAACACCTGGCAATATTGGACCATATATATAAGCATAAATTCACACCCAATTTAGGGATTCTTTCACTCCTGTATTTTGAGAAATAAATAATTATTATTAATTATGCAAAACTGTTTTTTTGTGTGCTATTTCTTGTTGCGGAGTTTAAGTCTCTGCAGCCATAACACGGAATTGATGGCAAAAGGAAAAGATCAATGAGTAAAATGCTGCACTGGCGACAGATATAATTGTGATTGAGATTTTTTCCATTTGCTTTGTATTTAAACACAGTGGGTACTTCAAACGTTATCAGTTTTCTATAAAGGTTCAGCGAAACTATTGTATTGGTATATGTAAAAAAAAAAAACAAAAAAAAAAACAAAAAAAAAAACAGAAGGATTAGCCATACAATTAATTGTATCTGTTCTATTCGCGTCTTCAGAAGTCAGTCAGTTGTAGGTATAGTACGGTAGCATGATTGACTATCGCAGCATACAGTACTCAGCCCAGATGTCAGCATAAGCAGATTATGATGTAACAATGCACTGTAAAGATGGGGTCGTCAATACGAACAAAGGATCGTTTGTGTAACAGATTGATTCCAATGCATTGCTTAGTCAAGTTTGTGGCTTCCTTTCATTCTTCCTTTTAATTTATCCAGTCCAAATCCATGATTGTATGTACAAATTAAATAACCAAAAAGTATGTCGCCCAAAAAAATCGCCAGATGGGATATTTTTGTCGCCAATAAGGGAAAAAAATCGCAATTTGCGAAATTGGCGAAGCCCAGGACGATCCCTGGGTTCAAGTCTTGGGCTCTGCCAATGTGGGTATGTGAGAAAGCTTGCCGGTAGCTTCTTGTGGGTCAGTGGTTCTTTCTGAGGTTTTCCTGGGTTCTTCCTCCACCATTAATACTGGCTGCCATGTATAACCTATATTGTGCTGAAAAATGGCATTAAACCATATAACATAAAGGACAATATGAATGGACCTTTTAAAAAATGTTAGATGGCTAGCAGTACAAAAAAGATATCCCTAGACAGAGTGAAGCCTGTTCAAAGGTTACAACAAATATTCAAATTGGCTATATCCCAGTAAATACACATATATGGAGTGCCATGGAGTTGGGTAAGGGGAGGTAATCAGGAAGCATTACTTTCCTTTTCTATACAAAGAACTGATGGGTAGGCTTTTTCAAGTGTATGTGATGGCTGGATTTGTGAATTTATTGTTCCTTTGAAAATAGCTGAAAGGTTGCAAGAGGCAAATACAAGTCAGTGCTGGAATATGAACTGCAGTGAAAGTGCCAAACCACAAAGCTTGGATCACAATAAGGGGATAATATGGAGTGAATGAGTGCTTGGATGAATTACCTGACATACTCGCTTATAAGTCAAGTAAAATTTCAAACGAAGATCCTGATCTGCCATAGCATAATATGCCTCCAGATTATGGTCTATGTGTTCTGTTCCACTGATTAGTTCTAGCAAAATATACAGACTGCTGGTGCATTATGCGATGACAGTACTGGGTCTGTTCAGTTTACAATTGGTTTTAACTTATAAGCAAGTATATACAATATGAAAATATAAATGTTGAATGAAATAAATAAACACAAACTGGTAATTTGAGTTTGAATGATTACAGACCAGCCTTAAAAGGTGCAAAGTCATACCGATTTACCAGCCTTTAAGGGTGCAAAGTCATATCCATTTACCAGCCTTAAAAGGTGCAAAGTCATATCCATTTACCAGCCTTAAAAGGCGCAAATTCATATCCATTTACCAGCCTTAAAGGTGCAAAGTCATATCCATTTACCAGCCTTAAAAGGGGCAAAGTCATATCCATTTACCAACCTTAAAAGGTGCAAGAACGTGAACTCCAGAATAAATATAGCTGATGATGTGGTCAGTATTTTAAGTGAGCTTCACAATAATACAGTCATCCAAGAAATTATTTTGATGAAACACAAGAAACCTGTTGTCATTGTTTATAGCAACCAAAAGATGGATGATACGATCAGAAATTGTGAAGGAGATGATGGGAGTGTTCTAGGTGTTGATAGAACTTTCAACCTGGTGCAATAGAACCAATGATTTTTCGGTAATGTTTGGACTGTGCATGATACATTTTGATGCCGAGGAGGAAACTTATGGGAAATTTTTCTCACATGCTAGCAAATGATTTGGACACAAAGCGCGAATAACCATTGGAAATGATAAAGAAAAGAGCATGATGAACGCCTTTAAAGCCAAATTCCTGCAGGCAAAATTTGTATTATGTCCCAAACACATTCATGACAATGTACGAGACATCTTCGAGAAAATGGGGCAAGTGTACTGTCTCGTAAATGAATAATCACTGGGACACTGGCCTGGCTATTTTCCAGCATCAGAACGGACTAAAAAATATCATAAATTACCAACTGGAGAAAGTAATGTACTGACAGATTATTCTTTTTCACCATCTTAATACTGAATCAATATAATAACGAATCAAGTTAATTATGTACGAGTGCATGTGTGTGTGCGTGTGTGAGAGAGAGAGAGATATAGAGACAGGCAGAGACAAAGAGAGCGAGAGAAACCACTTCTGTATGACAAAAGCATATTTGCAACATTTGTTTTTGGTCATTTATACATTTTATAGGTCATATATATGGAATCCTGTTAGGGCCAATCACTCCATCTCTCCATCATGTTGTATTTGGCCGAGCGATGGAGTGATTTGTCATTTATTTCTTAAGAGATTAAAGTCGAAAGATATAATACTAGTAAATTGCATTTGTATTTATTATTGATCAACCCAACAAAAGAATGCTAAGTTTTAAATTTTAAAAAAAGGGGATGGGGAGAGCATTGTTATTTGTAGGCGAGACAGTAGACACAATGCGATTTGGTGTGGGTTTGCCTGGACTTGGGTGTGGATTTGGGTGTTTCCTAACACCACCTCAGGTATGCCAAATATGCTTCTGGTAGGGGACTGCAACTTTTGCTGGTGGGACTCCATTTTTTCCCAAAATAGGAGTTACAGACTCCTAGTTTTAAAATCCTAGGAAGACCTCTGCGTTAATATGATCATTTAATTTTTAAGGGCATTTCATCTGATGCAGAGATCAAATGCCAATTCACATTTTTTAAATAATTTTTATTCAAAATGGCCATTTACAATATAGCCGATTCATGTTTTTTTTTTAAATTTTAATACTTAAAACACCCAGTTTCAAACAAATAATTATTGTTTAGTGTTACAAATCCATACTACGTCAACGGTAAGGTTCACGAACATGTTTTTTAAAAAAAACATTTTAAAGTATTATTTTGCACCAGCATGTTTCATAAAATACATATTTTAAGTAACGTCTAAATAACTATTTGTAAGTAACGTTGAAATAACTATCTGTAAGCAACGGCTCTTATCAAAATGCATGACAAAGTTTAGAGACAAATCCGATGGGAAGTATGGGCCGACCGTGACAGTAATGATTTCATAATTAAATTTGTATGGAACGAATCTGTAATGGGCCGACTTTGACATGGATAAACTCAGCAATGTGCCGATTATGTTATGGGCCGAGATGTTAATCACCTTATATAAAGGTCATTCAGACGTGACGCATGGTGACAGCTGTTCCCGAAATTTTTTAACTCCTGGTCCTTATTAATATTTAAAAAAAAACAAAAAAAAAAAATTATTAATATCAGTCCACACCTAATTCGTTATACGACTTTTTTTGCACTGTAGTAAGGTAACTACATGTGGCTCAAAGTGTTGTTTGCAATTTACTAATAAATCACATATGTACTATAGCATATAAGTGATTTATAAATAAATTATATGCAACAACACCTGACATATGTAGGTAACAGATCAGATGCATTCGTGTACAATGCCGGTAGTTGCAACTTTGGCACCGGCTGCCAAAGTGTTACCATTCTCGTGTCATCACCATAATTAGAATGAAATTACATAAAAACATCATACATACATGATCTCGTCAAGCCTTGCACGTAAATTCGCTCAAAAGTTTGAAAAAGTACGTAATATCTAGCTGAATTGAAACGCAAATATTTACACTACATAACTGTTAACAAATAACAACCGGACGTTATTGTGATAATGCTAAAACTCTGTCCTAAAAGAGAACCCCGTTACCACTTGTCCGCATACATTGCTGAATTCGTTGACGCATAATATAAGTTGAATAACTTGTCGAACAGAATTGCCGCAGAAATGCTGGTGACTGGACAAAAATGCTGGCGACTGGACAAAAATGCTGGTGACTCCTGGTGACTGGACAAAAATGTTGGCGACTGACAGAAATGCTGGTGACTGGAGAAAAATGCTGGCGACTGAGAGAAATGCTGGTGACTGGACAAAAATGCTGGTGACTGGACAAAAATGTTGGTGACTGCTGGTGACTGGACAAAAATGTTGGTGACTGCTGGTGATTGGACAAGACAAAAATGCTGGCGACTGGACAAAAATGCTGGCGATTTTTCTGCTCATAATATTTTAACGGTGTTTTCACTTTAAACTTCAGTTTTGGTTTGGAGTAAAAGGACAAAAACAGAAGAATAGCAATTATTTTCAGCCATAAATATTTTAATATTTAGAGATGATGTATCTGTCATAGTCATCTCTGAAACAATTTTTTTCTCTATTAGCAATTATTTGCTGATACACGTGCATTCTAATTTCTGTATCACTCTAACATACCAAATTTGCCCAAATTTAGAGTGTTTTGAGCTTTTGTCACTAGGTGTTTTAGTGACATCACAAAACGTGTGTACTTCCATATCCGCCATTTTGAGCCCCTAGCCCCTCTAATTGGCACCTAATAACATTGTTCTTCCCACATAATTACGAAGGCACGTCTTATTTTGTGCGTAATAATATAATAATATAATATAATAATATCATATTCTGTTGTACATGTCAACTCACGAGACCAAATACTTGACTTTTCTACTTGTTTTCTACAAGTCAAACATTAAATTTCAACCATATTTGTTATTCTCTCATAAACATAATTGATCGATTGATAAACAAACGCATAAACAAATGGATACACACACAAGTAGAAGCATTTAATGATTTTCAGTTTTCATGGGCTGATTCAATCATTTGGTTATCTTTCAAGTTAAAAAGCTAATTGTTAATATATAATTTCATATTTCTAAAAGCATTTCAGGAATACTTCGTTTTGACATTCGACACAAAGTCATATTCCGTTTGGCAAGTGTTTTGTTTGAACACACTGAAGATGACACTTCTTTGAATGGTTATCGCTTTCATTCAGTATCATCATACGTCCATCATCTCCACAACAAATACAATATTTGACCATACTAATTAAACTGGTTTGTCAACTATGTTGGTCACAAACACCTGTTGTCGCGAAAAGTATGTGTACATAAAAGTTCTGGCATAAAACACATGCTATGAAATTGTAATTCGTAACTGATATTGTATCACGAAAATCATTGTCCGGAAATACTCTTTCAAGATGACAAGCTTAGGGATATGATATGACACACTTTTTAAAAATGTAAATATTGTAAAATAAGAATGCATTACTATTTGATAGCAATATACAGGATTACGGTTCAGATTCACTGTTCTGTATTTTGATAAAAGCAAGGGAACTTCCAGCCTAAATTTTATTTTCGTTCTATAGGGCACTTAATTTCAAGTATATTCTATATATTGTTTCAGTGAAGTAAATGTCCTTATCGACAGTTAAATCAAATTATTATCTTGAATATACATGATGACCAATGTTGACAAAGGTTTGTTTCAGACTCAAGATGGTGGCGCAAGGTGCGCGTGCATAGCATTGTGGGTATTTGCGTACTCAATTGTGACGTCTGTGAAAACAACCCAAACAATGGACAGACTCTGTGCAGTAGATAATAATAATAATAATAATAATAATGAGGACTTTGTATAGCGCCTAATCTTTAGAAGCTCTAAGCGCTTTACAGCTTTAGACAACACCTGTAAGAGAAGAAACATAATAATATTATTACAAAAACAAACAATATGAAATTAGAAAAACATTAAAAAAAATAAAAAACATGCTGAGAATATTTCAGGTAGGAAACTTTATTAGGTCTTTAAGTTTGTTCTTGCTGTCGAAATAAGTGAGTTTTGAGAGCCCTCTTGAATGTGATCACTTTGTCTTTGTGTCTTAAGTTCAGTGGGCAATTCATTCCACATTGCTGGGCTCTGGTATGCAAAAGAACGCTGTCCATATGACTTTGTTTTCATACTTGGAATAATGAGTATACAATTGTCAGAAGAGGAGCGTATGCATCTTGCTGGTGTGTACACATTAGTGAGGTCAGATAGGTATGTAAAACTAGAGTCCGACAGTGAAATGTAGCACAGAGAACAAATTTTGTGTTTGATTTTGGATTGATTGGATAGCCAGTGTACTGGTACAGAGCAGCGGGGAGGTGTGCTCTGACGTGGTACTCTAAATATGATCCAAGCAGCTGTGTTTTGAACTCTTTGAAGTTTCTGGAGTAGATATTGAGATGAACCAGACAGAATTGAGTTACAATAGTCCAGTCTTGAAAGTACTAATGAACACACAAGTGTTTTAGTGGCATCAACTGAAAGGTATTTGCGAATTGAGCTGATGCGTCTCAGCTCAAGATATGCAGCCTTGCATGTGTTCATGACATGTTGGTGCAATGTGAGAGTACTGTCCAGAGTAACACCTAGGTTTCATACTGATTGTATGAATTTAATGTTGGCGTTGCTGATATTTATTGTTTTAGATAAAGGATGTGAATGAGAAAGTCTTTGAGTTGTGATCGGAATGGCTTCAGTTTTATCATCATTCATCTGCAGCTTGTTACAAGTCATCCATGATTTCACATCAGAAATGTTCCTCTCTACACCTTGGATGGTAGCATCAACTTCAGTTGGGTGGCTAGTTTTGTATATTTGCATGTCATCAGCATACAATTGATGAGACGCTGGATGATTATCTATGACACTTGAGAGCAACTAAGTGTACAGAATGAAGAGAACAGGTCCAAGAACAGACCCCTGTCAAACAACACAACATAGATTAACTGGGCTGGAGTGTATTCCATTTGCAGACACAATTTGTGTCATGTTGACCAAGTAGGACTTGAACCACAGTAAGACTGTATCATGAATGCCAAATACATGCTGGAGATGGTGAAGTAATATATCATGGTCTATTGTGTCAAATGCTGCAGATAAATCAAGGAAAGTAAGGACTATAATCTTTCTGCTATCCAAAGCAGAGAGAATGTCATTAACTACTTTTTTATTAGAGTAGTTTCAGTACTGTGGCAGATTGTACATTGCTAAAAAGACTGTTTGAATTCAGATGAGATACAGGCTGGGATAGAACAACCTTTTCTAAGATTTTTGAAATGAATGGTAGATTAGAAACTGGGCGGTAGTTCTTTAAATCATTATGGTCTAGTGTTGGTTTCTTCAGCAGAGGCTTTACAATGGCAGTTTAAAAAAATGATGGGAATTCCCCAGATGAGAGAGAGGTATTAATAACATCATTTAGTGAAGGCAATACTGGATCTAAGCACTCAAGCAGCAGTGATGTTGGAATTGGATCAAGTTCACATGACTTTGGTGCACTCTTCATCACAATTGTACGTATGAAATCCATAGAGACAGGTTCAAATGCTGCTAATGGTTGCTGCTCAAATTCTGTATCCCAGCTGTATGGTGACAAGTCAATTAAAATTGTGGTGTCAAGCTTATCTCTAATGGTTTGTACTTTGTCACAGAAAAAATTTGCAAACATGTCTGGAAGGTCGACTGGAGAGAAGGTAGTTGGAAGTGGTGTTGATTTGTTCCTTGACATTAGCTTGTTAGTAATCTTGAAGAGCTCTTTGCAGCTGGAACTTTCCATGATCTTAGTAGTGTAGTGGGCTGATTTCGGTGCATGGACTATATTTGTGACGTTCTTCTTAGCGACTTCATAGATTTGCTTATGAATAGCGAGTCTGGTGGAAAGCCAGAGCCTCTCAGCTTTACGGTGGTCTCTTTAAGCAGTGTGAAGCTGGTCCCTAACACTGCTATACCATGGAGAACACTTTTTAATTGATTATTCTGCACTTGGTAGCTGAAGCATGTTTGTCAAGTAATGAACGCAGACAGTTATCGAGTTGTTCTGTGGTAGGAGGTAAGCAAGTTGTTAGGTTAGCTTGGATGTCGTGCATTATTTTGGTTCTATTTATCATATGGAGATTTCTCTTAGTAGCAGATAAAGGTGGAGGTTTAGGGACTGATACATCAAGATGGCATATAATGCAGAGGTGGTTTGGTGCAAAGTCATGGGATACCAGGGAGGACCATAGAATGTTGTCATCAGGTCTATGAAGAATCCAGTCTAAAATGTGACCATGTTTATGGGTGGGTCGGTTAACTGACTGTTTGAGGTTGAAAACATTAATGGAATCTAGGAGTTTTTATGTATTTGAGTAAATGGTAAGATAAGGCCACTTTACAGTTTGCCCATGGGTGTTAGGAGTGAATGCAGAAACTGAATAGGTTTGAAAGGTTGCTTATTTGGGAGCAGGGAATTTGAGTCCACTAGGTGGTGAAGTGTAAGGTTTTTCATGCCTTATAAGCAAATTTTGTTCAATGATCACAAAATGAAGAACAACAATCTTTGGTTCTTACATGCCAGCTTGATAGCTGGTGAAGAAGACATTCCTTTGTAATGTCACTTGTGTGACATTTGTAATAATAATCGTTTACAATATATATGCCCAAAAAGCTGACAGTGCTAGAACTATTCTGAAGCTTGCCTTTCTTCAGTGCAAGTGAAATGGATTCAATAGTTTACATATTTTAAATGGGCTCAAAAGATACTTAAATGAGGTTCCGTAAAACCTGTCAATCAAGGGTACAACAGAACTACAAATGTTGTCCTTTTGTGGGAGCTGGTGTCCTGTATATAGGTGCAAAACATATTTTTTGGTAATAACCATAAGGAAAGAGATTCTTTTTAATGTCTTTTGTATCAGGTGTCCAAAACATGGTAGTAACCATAAGGAAAGAGGTTCTTTTTAATGTCGTTTGTTTCAGGTATCCATTATATGGAGGTGACCTAAGAGGAAAGTTTCACAGTTCAAGATTCCTAACTGAGTGACAGCCTAATCATATGTACATGTTTTCTGCACTATACAGAGTTTTTGTTTGCAAAAATGCAGAAGTACTGACAATTACACCCAAATATGTAGAATTGTTCTTTAATCAACACATGTATTACATTGTTAAATTTAACAGACTAGTTCTCTGATAAAAACATGTATTACATTTTACAGACTTGTTCTGTAATCAATATATGTATTACATTGTCAAACTTTTACAGATTTGTTCTCAAACAACAGATTTATTACACTGTTGTTAAACTTTACAAATTAGTTCTCTAATAATAGATGCATTACAGTTAAATTTGACATCAATATATCTATTACATTGGTAAATTTGAGACTTATTTTTTGATAAATACCTAACATTGTTTGACAAATTTGTTTCCTGATAAATGCATGTATTACATTGCTTTTTTTAATAGACTTGCTCTCTAATAAATATGTGCATTACATTATTAAATTTGACAGACTTGTTTTCTAATAAATGCATACACCCCCTTGTTAAATATTTCTTTGAAATTGCTGCAACTGCTGCTTAATTCTTATTTTCAAAATATTTCTGGCATTTAATTGAAAGCATATAACAAGCTGAGGGATGAATTATGAAAGAATATCATGAAAATTATGTGTAGCTTGATTTGTTTAATACCACTTTTACCTTTCTCATATTGTTTTCATTAGCAAAAGTAGTTGGAAGGAAAGAGTGGAGTAGTTGGGAATTTGAACTGCATCCAGTTCTTAATGAAAATTCTGAAAAGGTAAGATGATTTTGCAAAGTCTGCATGGACATCCCAAAATGGGCATGATCAAAGTCCGCATGGACATTCTGAAATGGGTTTGGGCATGGTCAAAGTATGCATGGTCATCATGAAATTGGCATGATCAAAGTTTGCATGGTCATCCTTAAATGGTCATGGTCACTATCCCATTTTGCATGATCATCCTGAAATGGGCATGGTCAAAATTTGCATCAACAGGTCATCCTTAAATGGTCATGGTCATGGTCAAAGTCTGCATGGTCATCCAGAAATGGGCATGGTCACAATCCAAGTTTGCATAATCATCCTGAAATGGGCATGGTCAAAATTTGCATGGTCATCCTGAAATGGGCATGGTCATGATCAAAGTCTACATGGTCATCTTAAAATGGTCATGGCCGAAGTCTGCATGGTCATTCTAAAATGGGCATGATGATGATCAAGGTCTGTATGGTCATCCTGAAATAGACATGATGATGATCAAGTCTGGATGGTTAACCTGAAATGGGTATGGTCATGGTAAAATTTGCATAGTCATCCTGAAATGGTCAGATCTCTTTAGAATATGAGAACATGTAGAGAATAGGTATAAATTAAAAGTGGATAAAACTGACTTAAAACTCCTTTTGTAAATGGAAGACAGAGATGTGTATTTATTGTTTTATTAATATAAACATCCTGGCATTTTGTTTTTCAGACAGATAGATTATAATGCAAATTAAAGAATAAGATGAATACTAAGTAAATAAAATGCCTCTTTTGAAGGTTTATGCAGTTCATAATGTTAAAGAAGGTTTCAAAGACTCAAATATCTTTTAAAAGGTATAAAAACGTACACTAAATACTTATCAATCAAATACATTCTACTTTTTGAAACACCTAATAATTCAGTCATTCAGACAGTTTGTTCAACATGTAATGCTATTTGAACAAATGAAATGTTTATTCTACAAATATCAAATATGTATACATGCAGACTTATAACTTGAACTGACTAATGAAGATTCATTATATAGTGTTCTATCTCTTGATAAAACATGGGCAAGGTCAAGGAAACCATTTTCTACTAGTTGGATTTTAGATTGCCTAATAATTATTCAGTCAATATGGTGTTCTATCTCTTGATAAAACATGGGCAAGGTCAAGGAAACCATTTTCTACTAGTTGGATTTTAGAGTGCCTAATAATGATTCAGTCAGTATTGTGTTCTATCTCTTGATAATACATGGACAAGGTCAAGGAAACCATTTTCTACTATTTGGATTTTAGATTGCCTAATAATGATGCAGTCAATATGGTGTTCTGTCTCTTGATAAAACAAAGGTAAGGTCATAGATACCATTTTTACTAAATAATTATTAAATTGCCTAGTGAAAATTCAGTAAATACAATGTTCCATTTGTTGATAAGACACCATAGCATAAGGTCCATTATTCAACATTGGTACAGTTTTGAGTCCCATTTTATACTAGTTAAATTTTAATTTTAAAATCCTTCCTGAATTTCTTTTACTAAATTTAGTTACTGTAATCTCACAAACAATACCTGTTAAATTTTATCAAAATGGCTTGCAATCAAAATCATAAATCAAGCAAGTTATTGATCAAAAACAGTATGTTCCCCCAGACATGAGACATACAGTGTGACCCTGCTATAGCGATCTCTGTTATAACACAAATTCAGATATAACATGGCTGTGGTGTGGCTCCCAAAATTTCATATACATGTATTTTTCTCGTACATGAAAAAAAATCTTTTTAAAAGTAGGAAAAAAATGTTTCATATCATTTTGGGGAAGAGATCGTGTATGAATATTACATAACAATCATGGCGTGGCTTCTGAAATTTTATATGTATTTTTCTCGTATACAAAAAAGTAGTTTTTTCTTCTTAAAAGTACGAAAAATAACACAAAACGTTTATTCTGAGATCACGTAGGGCTTCATCAATATTGCAAACTTGGATTTGTTTCCTTATTGGCAGCAAAATATACCATCTGGCGATTTTTTAAATTGCCAACATTGTATATGCCTTCTCTGTTTTAACTACATGTGTATTTCTCATTTAATATGCATTGATTTAAGATGGTAACTGTGCTGATGAAGCACGAGTTTTACCGCCTGCATTTATTACCTACCTCCCCCCCCCACCCCCCGCAATCTTTTTTGGTACATACATCATTTTCTTCAGCTAACTGACCTGGTTGCTTATAACATGGTTCGGTCTATAGCATAGTCAGGTTCTATGGCTCCCAACTACCGTGTTATAGCAGGGTCACATTGTACTTATTGATACTGTCCATCACACTTTCTTGTATGCATGATGACTAAAAACCTATTGAGCCAAATCAGACTAGGCTCGATATTTATACACGATAGGTGGGTCCCAAGATGAGAATAAGTTATGGCAACTGTGACCTTATTTATAATTTTTTTAAATGACATTTTTCAAACTTTAAACTTTGAAGAAAAAATGTATAAGCATGGTTAAACAAAAAATTATTAAGGTAATACTTGGTATGCATATTTGTATATAACCTTGTTAGATTTTCATGACATTATTGCAGATTTTACATTCTTCACAAATTTGTTGGGACAGTTATGATAAGAAGCTTGTGAACATGATGAGAGAAAAATCACTTTAGGTAGACAAATGAGATCTGTTGTATATATTTTGTATTACTCTATGGATGACCTAATTAGGATTTTCAGTTAGTTTTAGCATATTGTTTGGTCATTTTAAGCTTGTTGTATTTACACATTTTATGTACAGAAACACTGTAGGTATGATTAGGCAAAAATCACTTCATGTAGAAAAACAAAATTTAGCAGCCTTTACTTGCAATATGTCAATGACCTAATTAGATTTTTGGCGAATTATCACAAGTTTTACACATTTTGAAACTTTTGGACACAAAGCTTATTTGCATGATTCAGGGTCAGATCAGTGTTGGTGGTGGTGGTGGGTCCTGGCTTTCTGGGCCTACACCAGGCTAAAATTAAAAAGTATACACACAAATGCATAGTCACTATTCACATCACTTTATTCTTGCACAGGTTTATTGGCTATTATGCACACTTAGAGCCTGGTAAGGCCCCTTTTGAAACCTTTTAAAGCCAACCCTCCCACGCTTGATTTTTGACCTGGCCATGTGATTAAGCAAAACTAACAATAAACCATAGTAAATACGTTAATTGAGTGTATTATTATAATCCCCAGTAAAGACTTTGATAGTATATTAGAAGCCATAGTAAATACTTTATTGAGTGTATTATTATAATTCCAGTAAATACTTTGAATGTATGACATAAACCATAGTAAATACTTTTATTGAGTGTATTATTATAATCCACAGAAAAGACTTTTTATATTATAAGCCATAGTAAATACTTTTATTGAGTGTATTATTATAATCCATGGTAAAGACATTGAGTGTATGATATAAACCATAGTAATTACTTTATTGAGTGTATTATTATAATCCACAGTAAAGACATTGAGTGTATGATATAAACCATAGTAATTACTTTATTGAGTGTATTATTATAATCCACAGTAAAGACATTGAGTGTATGATATAAACCATAGTAATTACTTTATTAAGTGTATTAGTATAATCCACAGTAAAGACACTGAGTATGATATAAACCATAGTAATTACTTTATTGATTCTATTATTATAATCCACAGTAAAGACTTTGATATAAACCATAGCAAATACTTTATTGAGTGTATTATTATAATCTGCAGTAAAGAAAAGATATATATTAATATCAGCAGGGATTCATACTTGGAATTGCTCATTAATGAAATAAATGTCTTTCATGTTCCTTAGGATGTATATGCACACCATACAGCAAGAAAAAAAGACAAATAAACATTGCACCAGAAAGATGGCTTCTGATCTTTGTGTAAACTTTGAGTATGGCAGTTATGAGACATTGCATTTGGATATGTTACACACTCAACTCATCATGAGACATGGACCTCAGTTCTGTTAATTTTTGAGTAAACTGTTCGACACGTGTGAAATTGCACTGTTCCTGAAACACAGTAATTAGTCGTATTAGCTCTAACTCCAAGTCAATGTACAATTCCTGTGCTTTCTCTTTCATGCCAAGTTCAAGGTAAACTCTTAGAAGAGACTTCAAACTTTGGTAGATGTATCGAACTTGAGGCATTCTACCAATTAGCTTTTCTTTCCAGGACAAGACCATTTCTGCTGGTTCTATGGCTGACTGGTAATCTCCTATCGTCACATAAATTTTGGATAGAAATGCTAAACTTTCTGCATGAGATAACTGCAAACTATGGAGTGATGCAGCAGGAGCCCTGAATTCTATAGCCTTTTTCAAACATTCAAGGGCTTTTGTATATTTTTTCTGATTAAAATAAACTTGTGCAAAATTGTCATATGTTGCACCTAATGCAACTTTATTTGGAATACCTCTGTTCAGAATATCTTTTGCTTCATTCAACAACTGCTCAGCTTTTACATGTTGACCTACTTGACTGTACTGGAGAGCAGTAAAAAATAAGGATGCATATAAGACTTTTGGGGGTGCATTTATTTTTCTTTTAGCCTCCAGCGCCCTTTCATGCCAGTACAAGGCTTTTTCCATGTCCCCAAGTTGTTCATAATAAATGCCCAGATTAGTCATGGTGCTCCCATTCAGGGGATGGTCCTTACCAAGTTTCTCTTCTCCTCGGGTAAGTGCTTGAAAATGATAGGTCTTTCCATCACCAAATTTACCTGCAGTGCAAAAACTGATACTTCAACAATCTGTATAATTTTATGGAAAGCTACTGTGCCAACATTATCAAATACTGCCTAACACACACACACACACACACACACACACACACACACACACAGAGTATTCCCTACCTGTGAGACCCTCATTATACAAAGTGTTTGTTATAAGGTGTATATGTTCATGGATTGTATTTTAGTAGTAAAATTGTACGCATTATCTACTTCATTATAAGGCATCTCGATTCAAGGTGATATACTGTATGGCTTCCATTAACAGCATTGTAATGAGCAAGAATATTTTCCACCCCTGACACTAATTAATGTGAGCCATGTTTGATTTAATCATTATGAATAATTAGCAATTATTTGTTTTCCTGTTGATTTTTAGAGACACTGTTTAACTGATAATGGTAGGGGTTAGTCATATTAGCTGATTGTACTACTTTTCATATTATATACCTACAGGATCTCTCTTTTACAAGTTCAGAAAAGTGAGATGTAAGACTCATATTATCTAGAAACGTTTCCTTATTACATAGATGAGCTTGCTTACATAGGCTTGTCAAGGAAGAATAATGGTCTTGAAAAAATAAAAATACCTGTTTAAAAAAGCCACAGTAATGAGTCTGTGTTTTTTAAACCCATAGTTAATAGTTATAGCATTAGTCCTTTTGGGTGAAGTAAGAATGACTGAAAGTACATAGGCATAGGACAAGCCAAATTGTTATTTATTCTGTCAAATGGATATATCATAAACTATATAAGCTACAGCATAAAATTCTTATATCTTAAAGCTATCTCCTATAATTTTTAACTATCAATATTTATAAGATAGCTTAATAAATAATTTAAATTAAATATATAAAACTCTTTACCCAATGTTTAGGTCACATTTGCCTTTTTCTTTTTATTGATTTATGCCTTCTCTCTCAATATATACAGTGTAACATACAAAATTTCATACTTCACTGTAATTCTAGCTCAAACCCATAGACACTGATCTATTAGAGCAATATACAAGAAAAAAATCTAGGTCTCCTATGCAGTTAGAAGCTGCTCAGACAATAATAAATACAAATCGATGACACTTTCAAGATGTTCTGAAGAAACCCATGTGATACTGACCATTTAGAGTGAGAACTCGGCCAAGAAGGTTAAAGACTTGAACACCCATGTCTGAGTCAATCTGATCTAGTCCCTCCAATACTTCAAGGCTCTCTATCAGGTGTCTAATGAAAATAAGAATAAAAAATTACAATTGAAAAGAATGATCTTGTTATTATAGAGTTTTAAGTGAGATGAGCTATAACCCTTCAGTAGCATGAGTTAGTAAACCCAAGAAAAGAGGTCATGGTGACCTGGTATTTGGAACTTGTTCATCACAAAATACATGATGATACCTTTAATGGCAAAAAATAAAAAAGTATTGGAATTGAAAACATATCACCATGTTTAGGCAGTATCAAATAAAACCTGGAAATTAGTTTACAGTGACCCAATTGTTGCATTTGACATTTTATCCCCATGAAACAAAATTACCACGAGATTTAGAGTTACAAATCATTTTAAATAAGGCAGATGTAGATCCATGAATTAACTATGTGTATCTGAAAAGAACGACCTGCTTTTCAAAATGGGAGTACAGAAATAAACCAGAATTTAGTCTTAAAGTTATATTCTAATGATAACACATGCTGAAAATGAAACATTCCATGTAGAAATTTGTTAAAACCAAATCTTGATCTAGATAAAAATTCATAACCCTCCACAATACTTAAAATCTAGGTGAAAATAAATTCTAGAATCTGACCTGTAGGCTTCCTCTCCACGCCATTGATAAAAGAGGTTAAAAGCCATGTTGTAATGCAGGGAACCAAGCTTGGATGATTTCTCAGTCTTCAATACCTTCAGAGCTTCACGATAATGGGTTTCTGCAGCTGAAAAGTCCCCCTGACAGAGTAAAAAGAAATAATAAACATTAATGATTTACATTTTACAGTATCTTGTTCTCTCAAATAAAAATATAAAACTAGACAAGAAAACAAAAATAATTTTATTTGTTACTTAAATATGAATATTAACACTTAAAATACTTTGTTATTTATTTAATTTCTTAAATTTATGACACAATATATGGGTCACTGTAATTGTTATTGTGAACATTTTAAGTTTGATATTCATCATAATGGTCACAGATTATATCATACTGCATAAGCTCTAGAACACTAATGGTGTTGTCACAGTGTGTATAGACATTATAGGAAAATCTGATTGCCCAATACTTATATTTCATTTCTTGCCAATATATGTGCAGAAAATAGTCGGAAATGTAGTGCAAAATATAAATATATATGTAAATAAGCTTTGTTTTGTGTGCTACATGGTTTTTAAGCCATTTTTCAGCACATGATAAGCTATATATAGTGGTTTTGTATAACTGGCAGAGGAAGAACCTGGAAAGACCCTGGGATGAACCACTGACAAATAGGAAGCTGATGGCAGCTTTCTTACATACCCACGTTTGCCAAGCTCAAGACTCAAACCACATGAACAAAGGTGAGATGTGAGTGATCTGTGAAGGCAAGCACCTTGACCACTCAGACACTTTTGACCAATCAGACACCTCTGACCACTCAGACACCTAGGGCTCATATGTAGATGATGTTATGAACACGAAGTCCATGGATGCACAATTACACTTCTGATATCTCCCTGACTGTTAGTGAAACTTCCAGACTTAAAATGAAAAATTCAGTCAAAACTGTATGAAAAAATTGAATATACTCTATAAGCTCAATACAAATTTCATTATTTTATATATATAAATTTTGGAAAAAATCCTGAAAATGATAAAATTTTTAGAATGGCCATTCCAGCCTTATTATCAGAATCATATAGGTATGAACATTATCTTATTTATACCAATGATGTGACTGATTTATCTAGTTTATTCCAGACATTCTATGGACAAGAAAGAGAAATCCCAGTCACTGGATTACATTACACATATTTATTTCATATGAGGCTCTCCTGGAAAGAAAAAACAATTATGTACACATACAATTGGAGTGTTCTGCACAAAAAAAAAATGATTGACAAAAGAAATCCAGGAGGTAAAACACTAGTATGATGACACTGATATAAAAAACCTGTTCAGAGCATTCAGCAACTAAGTGGACATAGTGATTATATTATTTACCTTGGACATGGTCAGCATGCTACCATAAGCTACTCTAACAATGGCCTCATCTTGCACTTGACCATACTGTCCAGCAAGTCGAAGGGAACACTCAAAAAAATCTTCACTTTCCACTGGAGAAGAAAATCAAACATAAATTAATACATTTAATAATGATAATAATTGTTTTATAAAGAGTTTGCATTGCCTGAATGCATGCAAACTTGTCGACATAAAAAATAAAATGTAATACTGTATTGGGGTTTAATGGAAATAGTGTAAGTGAATAATTTAAATTTCTATGCAGCATATGTTGCAAAAACAATAAATATTTGCAGCTTGATATCTTAAGCTTAGGTGGACAACAATATTCAATGAATTTGGCAAGCATATATAGTTAACTCAATTAAAGTTAAATTTAAATTTGTACTAGTGATGCCTTATAAGATAATATAAAAGGGCTCTGTAGAAAATGGGCAGACCATTATCTTCTTTAACACACACACACACACACACACACACACACACACAGAGAAAATACTATATCAGGTTGACCCATGGACTTACATCAGCTAATACATACATTTATACATGCATCCATTCATCCATGCATGTATGCATCCATCCATTCATCCATGCATGTATGTATCCATGCATCCATCCATACATGTATGTATCCATGCATCCATCCATACATGTATGTATCCATGCATCCATCCATACATGCATGTATGTATCCATGCATCCATCCATACATGTATGTATCCATGCATCCATCCATCCATACATGTATGTATCCATGCATCCATCCATCCATACATGTATCCATGCATCCATCCATACATGTATGTATCCATGCATCCATCCATACATGCATGTATCCATGCATCCATCCATACATGTATGTATCCATGCATCCATCCATCCATACATGTATGTATCCATGCATCCATCCATGCATGTATATATCCATGCATCCATCCATACATGCATGTATCCATGCATCCATCCATACATGTATGTATCCATGCATCCATCCATCCATACATGTATGTATCCATGCATCCATCCATACATGCATGTATCCATGCATCCATCCATACATGTATGTATCCATGCATCCATCCATACATGCATGTATCCATCCATACATGTATGTATCCATGCATCCATCCATACATGCATGTATCCATGCATCCATCCATACATGCATGTATCCATGCATCCATCCATACATGTATGTATCCATGCATCCATCCATCCATACATGTATGTATCCATGCATCCATCCATACATGTATGTATCCATGCATCCATCCATACATGCATGTATGTATCCATGCATCCATCCATACATGTATGTATCCATGCATCCATCCATCCATACATGTATGTATCCATGCATCCATTCATCCATACATGTATGTATCCATGCATCCATCCATCCATACATGTATCCATGCATCCATCCATACATGTATGTATCCATGCATCCATCCATACATGCATGTATCCATGCATCCATCCATACATGTATGTATCCATGCATCCATCCATCCATACATGTATGTATCCATGCATCCATCCATACATGCATGTATCCATGCATCCATCCATACATGTATGTATCCATGCATCCATCCATACATGCATGTATCCATGCATCCATCCATACATGTATGTATCCATGCATCCATCCATACATGCATGTATCCATGCATCCATCCATACATGCATGTATCCATGCATCCATCCATACATGTATGTATCCATGCATCCATCCATCCATACATGTATGTATCCATGCATCCATCCATCCATACATGTATGTATCCATGCATCCATCCATACATGTATGTATCCATGCATCCATCCATACATGCATGTATGTATCCATGCATCCATCCATACATGTATGTATCCATGCATCCATCCATCCATACATGTATGTATCCATGCATCCATCCATACATGTATGTATCCATGCATCCATCCATACATGTATGTATCCATGCATCCATCCATACATGCATGTATGTATCCATGCATCCATCCATACATGTATGTATCCATGCATCCATCCATCCATACATGTATGTATCCATGCATCCATCCATCCATACATGCATGTATCCATCATACATGTATGTATCCATGCATCCATCCATACATGCATGTATCCATGCATCCATCCATACATGTATGTATCCATGCATCCATCCATCCATACATGTATGTATCCATGCATCCATCCATGCATGTATGTATCCATGCATCCATCCATACATGTATGTATCCATGCATCCATCCATACATGTATGTATCCATGCATCCATCCATCCATACATGCATGTATCCATGCATCCATCCATACATGTATTATCCATGCATCCATCATACATGCATGTATCCATGCATCCATCCATACATGTATGTATCCATGCATAATGCATCCATCCATGCATGTATGTATCCATGCATCCATCCATACATGTATGTATCCATGCATCCATCCATACATGTATGTATCCATGCATCCATCCATCCATACATGCATGTATCCATGCATCCATCCATACATGTATGTATCCATGCATCCATCCATACATGCATGTATCCATGCATCCATCCATACATGTATGTATCCATGCATCCATCCATACATGCATGTATCCATGCATCCATCCATACATGCGTGTATCCATGCATCCATCCATACATGTATGTATCCATGCATCCATCCATCCATACATGTATGTATCCATGCATCCATCCATAAATGTATGTATCCATGCATCCATCCATACATGCATGTATGTATCCATGCATCCATCCATACATGTATGTATCCATGCATCCATCCATCCATACATGTAAGTATCCATGCATCCATCCATCCATACATGCATGTATCCATGCATCCATCCATACATGTATGTATCCATGCATCCATCCATACATGCATGTATCCATCCATACATGTATGTATCCATGCATCCATCCATCCATACATGTATGTATCCATGCATCCATCCATGCATGTATGTATCCATGCATCCATCCATACATGTATGTATCCATGCATCCATCCATACATGTATGTATCCATGCATCCATCCATCCATACATGTATGTATCCATGCATCCATCCATCCATACATGCATGTATCCATGCATCCATCCATACATGTATGTATCCATGCATCCATCCATCCATACATGCATGTATCCATGCATCCATCCATACATGTATGTATCCATGCATCCATCCATCCATACATGCATGTATCCATGCATCCATTCATACATGCATGTATCCATGCATCCATCCATCCATACATGTATGTATCCATGCATCCATCCATACATGTATCCATGCATCCATCCATCCATACATGTATGTATCCATGCATCCATCCATCCATACATGTATGTATCCATGCATCCATCCATCCATACATGTATGTATCCATGCATCCATCCATACATGCATGTATCCATGCATCCATCCATACACGCATGTATCCATACATCCATCCATACATCAATTCATACTTTTCAAGTAAATACCTTGTCAGGTTTACTCATGGGCTTACATCCGGTAAGTACTGCATTTGAGTAAACATACATACCAGCAAAGAACTTTTCAATCAATGAAGAACAAGTTGTTGATATCTGAATGAGGAAGGGATATGTATCATCCCTGGTGTGCTCAAGAACAGAGAGCAGTCTGAGCAGTTTCTGCAGATTGGGGTACTCAAGACTGAGTGCTGCAAGTGCTTCTGTGTATTCCCTGGAATCAATCTTTCCTGATATTTTTTCCATTTCTTCTTTAAATATTTTGCAATACTTTTTACGCACCCCTGTAGATTAAAAATATAAAAAAATGTAATACTTAACTGGAGAGATAAAATCAGAAAAAACATTCAACATATGTTATATTGTTTTACAAAAAGTGTCTCATTGTCTATGTATGTATATGCATAGTCAGTCTTTCTGTAGTTATATAAACTTGAAAGAGAATGGTAATACTGTCAAATTCAGAAAATACAGGAACATATATAAAATTAAACATACAATAAGCCTACATGGGTAATCTAGTATTTCTGTAGTAATATGTTTTTAAGAAAAATCTAAAATGTAAAATGGGCTTCTCAGGTGTTTTTAAAAAAAATCAATAATAGGACTATATTCCTAGGTACTATACATGCATTGATGAGTCGTCATTATGTTATATACTATAAAATCTTTTTTTATAAGTGTCAATATTGAAAAGTAATAAATGCTGCCTGATGCATTTCACTGTCAAGAAGTGTATATCCAAAACAGACATACAACTTTTCTACTTTTAAAAAAGTATGGGATTATTATTTAGGTTTTACATTTTTTTTTCTTCTATGAACATGAACTGTACTAATATTTCTATAAACATGACCTGTACTAATATTTCTATGAAAATGACCTATAAATATATTTCTATGAACATGACCTATACTAATATTTCTATGAACATGACCTATACTAATATTTTTATAAACATGACCTGTACTAATATTTCTATAAACATGACCTATACTAATATTTCTATGAAAATGACCTATATTAATATTTCTATGAAAATGACCTATACTAATATTTCTATGAACATGACCTATACTAATATTTCTTTAATAAATGCTGCATGTAAATGAGAAAATAAATTGTAAAAACTGATTCATTACCAATTTAAGAGAAATCTTTTGTATCCTCAATAAAACAAGCTCCATAAATTACACATATAAAATTCCTAAAAAAGTGAAGTAATATGATGGATTTTAAAATTGATCACATTGCCATGGAAAATTAATGAATTAATTAAAATTAGAGATATATCCTTGATAAATGGATAAACCTGGCAGTAATTTTGCTTGCCTAAAGGGCACATAACTCTGCAAAAGGTCATTAGATTATAAGAACACAACATTAGCACAATCATAATGTTTACAGTTTGAACTTGGCTCATTACAAACTGTAACAGTGGATCTGCACAAAACTTGACTGTGATGGACAATTTGATGTATAGATGTTGAAAGTCAGTAGACATGACTAAGGATATGTACTTAAAGTAAATGTCTTTAAAATGTGGATGCCTTTGTAGGTATCAGGTAAGAAAACTATAAATACACTTTTCTTTCCTTGTCATGATTTACAGAAACATTTGAATTTCCTCAGTTCGCCCTTATATGAAGTGAAATAAAAAAAAAATATCTGGCCCAGCTGACTGGCACTATTTTTGTGACTATTCTCAGTTAATCCAGGGTAAAATATATTGCAAGTCAAATAATGCCATGGTTGTGTGCATAAACAGCTAGGGGAATGCATAGGATGAAAGCGTATTATTGCCATGGTTGTTTGCATAAACAGCTAGGGAAGTGCATAGGATGAAAACCAATTATTACCATGTTTGTTTGCATCAATAGCTAGGGGAGTGCATAAGATGAAAACCAATTATTGCCATGGTTGATTGCATAAACAACTAGGGAAGTGCATAGGATGAAAAACCAATTATAGCCATGTTTGTTTGCATCAACAGCTAGGGGAGTGCATAGGATAAAAGCCAATTATTACCATAGTTGTTTGCACAAACAACTAGGAGAGTGCATAGGATGAAAAACCAATTACTGCCATGGTTGTTTGCATAACAACTAGGGGAGTGCATAGGATGAAAAACCAATTATTGCCATGGTTGTTTGCATAAACAACTAGGGGAGTGCATATGATGGAAAACCAATTATTGCCATGGTTGTTTGCATCAACAGCTAAGGGAGTGCACATGATGAAAACCAATTATTGCCATGGGTGTTTGTATAAACAGCTAAGGGAGTGCACAGGATGAAAGCCAATTATTGCCATGGTTGTCTGCATCAACAGCTAAGGGAGTGCATAGGATGAAAGCCAATTATTGTCATAGGTGTTTGTATAAACAGCTAGGGGAATGCATAGGATGAAAGCCAATTATTACCATGGTTGTTTGCATAAACAACTAGGGGAGTGCATATGATGAAAAACCAATTATTGCCATGGTTGTTTGCATCAACAGCTAAGAGAGTGCACAGGATGAAAGCCAATTATTGCCATGGTTGTCTGCATCAACAGCTAAGGGAGTGCATAGGATGAAAGCCAATTATTGTCATAAGTGTTTGTATAAACAGCTAGGGGAATGCATAGGATGAAAGCCAATTATTACCATGGTTGTTTGCATAAACAACTAGGGGAGTGCATATGATGAAAAACCAATTATTGCCATGGTTGTTTGCATCAACAGCTAAGAGAGTGCACAGGATGAAAACCAATTATTGCCATGGGTGTCTGCATCAACAGCTAAGGGAGTGCATAGGATGAAAGCCAATTATTGTCATAGGTGTTTGTATAAACAGCTAGGGGAATGCATAGGATGAAAACCAATTATTGCCATGGTTGTTTGCATCAACAGCTAAGAGAGTGCACAGGATGAAAACCAATTATTGCCATGGGTGTCTGCATCAACAGCTAGGGAAGTGCATAGGATGAAAACCAATTATTACCATGTTTGTTTGCATCAATAGCTAGGGGAGTGCATAAGATGAAAACCAATTATTGCCATGGGTGTTTGCATAAACAACTAGGGGAGTGCATAGGATGAAAGCCAAATATTGTCATGGTTGTTTGCAAAAACAGCTAGGAGAGTGCATAGGATGAAAGCCAAATATTGTCATGTTTGCTTGCAACAACAGCTAGGGGAATGCATATGATAAAAACCAATTATTGCCATGGTTGTTGGCATAAACAGCTAGGGGAGTGCATAGGACGAAAAACCAATTATTGCCATGGTTTTTTGCATCAACAGCTAGGGGAGTGCATAGGATGAAAAACCATTTATTGTCATGGTTGCTTGCAACAACAGCTAGGGGAATGCATAGGATAAAAGCCAATTATTGCCATGGTTGTTTGCATAAACAGCTAGGGGAGTGCATAGGATGAAAAACCAATTATTGCCATGGTTGTTTGCATAAACAGCTAGGGGAGTGCATAGGATGAAAAACCATTTATTGTCATGGTTGCTTGCAACAACAGCTAGGGGAATGCATAGGATAAAAGCCAATTATTGCCATGGTTGTTTGCATCAACAGCTAGGGGAGTGCATAGGATGAAAAACCATTTATTGTCATGGTTGCTTGCAACAACAGCTAGGGGAATGCATAGGATAAAAGCCAATTATTGCCATGGTTGTTTGCATAAACAGCTAGGGGAGTGCATATGATGAAAAACCAATTATTGCTATGGGTGTTTGTATAAACAGCTAGGGGAATACATAGGATGAAAGACAATTATTGCCATGGTTGTTTGCATAAACAGCAAGTGGAGTGCATATTATGAAAAACCAATTACTGCCATGGTTGATTGCATCAACAGCTAGGGGAGTGAGCACGATGAAAGCCAATTATTGCCATGGTTGTTTGCATCAACAGCTAAGGGAATGCATAGGATGAAAACCAATTATTGCCATGGTTGTTTGCATAAAAGGCTAGGGGAGTGCATAGGATGAAAAACCAATTATTGTCATGGTTGCTTGCAACAACAGCTAGGGGAATGCATAGGATAAAAGCCAGTTATTGTCATGGTTGTTTGCATAAACAACTAGGGGAGTGCATATGATGAAAAACCAATTACTGTCATGGTTTTTTGCGTAAACAGCTAGGGGAGTGCATAGGATGAAAAACCAATTATTGTCATGGTTGCTTGCAACAACAGCTAGGGGAGTGCATAGGATAAAAGCCAATTATTGCTATGGTTCTTTGCATAAACAGCTAGGGGAGTGCATATGATGAAAACCAATTATTGCCATGGTTTTTTGCATAAACAGCTAGGGGAGTGCATAGGATGAAAAACCAATTATTGTCATGGTTGCTTGCAACAACAGCTAGGGGAGTGCATAGGATAAAAGCCAATTATTGCCATGGTTGTTTGCATAAACAACTAGGGGAGTGCATAGGATGAAAAACCAATTATTGCCATGGTTGTTCGCATCAACAGCTAAGGCAGTGTGTAGGAAAATGCAGTTTATATTTCTTGGCACTTAAGAAATTACAGTGTACCTGATATCATAACAATGTCTCTAAAGGACAATACAGGATGAAAACTCTGAAAATATAAAGCAAAAGGTTATATATATATATATATATATATATATATATATATATATATATATATATATATATATATATATATATATATATATATATATATATATATATTAGAAAGAGAGAGAGAGATGGAAACATGAGTCCTGATGTTCCATGTTTTTCCTCTTCAAAAAACATGTAGATCTACATTTTAACATTTGTTAAAAAAGCAACTGGCAAGGTCGCAATGATTCCATAATTCAAGCAGAGCCAAATAGGTAAACTTTGCTTTTCATTTAGACAGGTTACATTTTCATGATTTCTATGAAATTATGTCCTTAGGAAAAAATTATAAAATTACATATTTTGTTCAGTTCCAATTAAGTAAAGAGTTTTTATGGATTGTAAGGGCTAGCATTTAAACTGTCTCCTGCCCATTCAAAGTGGAAGTTGTCTTTGAAGTCATGGAAAAGTCGTATGCAAAAATATCAGCTGATGCTTGTCTTGCTATGCACAGAGAAGTGCAAAGCATGATAGTTTTAAAAGGAAATCAAGGTCAATAAATCTTGAAGATACTAAGCAGGTAAAAAATCTTTCTCCTTGCCCAAGGGAAAGAATCAAAATGTATCAGCAATATGCTTTTTATGGCAATTTTCTCAGATTGGCATATGTCAATTCACTGAGCAGATATAGTGTGGGGATGCCAAAATCAAGATTTAATAATTTACTCTTATGATTAAATTTGAGTTATGCCCCTTGATAAAGGTTGACTGGCTTTCAAAACCAAAAGCCTGTAATCTTAATATAGAAAGTGCCTATTATTAGAAACACAAACAATTTGTTTGGTAACAGAAAAGTAGACTGCATGCTTTAGTCAATGGACGAACTGAAATTTTTACAAAACAAAAACCATTTGTTCTTGATTATATTATGGTAGGAATAAAAACATGTTTGTTTGTTTGTGCTAATATTCACCTGGAAGATCTTCTATTGTAACATAAACAGCAAGGCAGTCTCGCAGAATGCCGTGAATATCTAGCCTTCTTGTATCCTGATTGTACATCAACATGCTTTTCCTGATCAGTGGGACAAACACTTTACCCTTGGTTTCTGCTATACTGGACTTCTCATCTGCTCAAGAAAAATCAATAGCCTCTCAAATTGAATGCAACCATAATGCTGAAATAGATTTTTGGAGGGTGGGGGAGAAACTAAAAACCTTTGAAAAAGCAGTATTTCTCAGTCATTAGTGAAGACCCCCCCCCACTTCAACAGACAACATTAACACATGACTGATGGACAAGGTACAATTTATAAATAAAAATTTGTTTATTTTACAAAGACTAATTCACAAAAGTTTGATTTGCATACATTATTTGCAAATAAAATGTAGCACAGGAACTGAAGTTTCAAATTTTTTTTCTAAACTAAAGACTGCTTTGCAAGACATTATATCAATTTGCTATATATATATATATATATATATATATATATATATATATATATATATATATATATATATATATATGGACAAAGCATATTATCAACCTGGTGTGTGTGTCTGGTCTGCATGATGCATATATTAGCAACGTTTTAGCATCTTTTGTGGGGGATGTGTGCTTTGATGAGGGGTATGGGGGTTGGTATATGCAGGCAAGGGAAACATTATAATTCTATTCATTTTCTCTTTAATATAAATATATGACAATTAATAATTAGTTGGGAAATAAACTGCATGTTTCACGTGCTTGGGAAAGGCTATATACTTATCGGCACTTATCTATTACCCAATTCTGACCTTTTGTGTCAGATTATATAAAAAACACCAAAAAAATCATTGATGTGCACAAATTTTGTGTCTCAAGTGTGCAATACAGTGTGACCCCGCTAAAGCGCACTCCAATATAATGCGAATTCGGATATAACGTGGTCATGGCATGGCTCCCGAAATTGCATATATATGTATTTTTCTTGTGCACAAAAAATAATCTTAAAAAATGAATAATACAAGATGATCATGGCTTGGCTCCTGAAATTTTATATGCATTTTTCTTGTAGACATGAAAAAGTATTTTCTTCTTCTTAAAAGTAAGAAGGAAAAAAAACGCATGAAAAAGTTTATTCTGGGATCACATAGGTCTTTGCAAATGTTGCAAACTTGGATTATTTTTCTTTATTGGCTGCAAAACATACCATGTGGCTTTTTATTTATTTGCCACATTGCTGGCTGTTTAAACTTTTATATATGACCATTGGTTTGAAGTGCAGAAATTCAGAGGCCCAATGAAAGGAAGCCGCAAACTGGATATAAATGCACTGAAATTTATTTACTGTTACATAAACAAATTCTTTGTCCATACTGACAAACCATCTAAACACTGCATTGTTATATCATAATCCACTTATCCTGACATCTAGCATGAGTTCTGTATGTTGTGAAATATCCGCTTTTTTGTTGACATTTCTGGTAACAGAGATCAACCGGACGAAGCATTGTCTCGTAATCCATCTTTCATCAGATTTTCGTCCGCTCGCTAGTAATTAATATATTTACAAAGACTGACATGTGTATGTGGATGGTAAGTAAAATTCCTCTTCTTTTCACTCAGATTTAAATCCTTCAGAACACTCACGTTTTCTGTAATAATCTCTGTCATCAGAACACCTGCATCTCTATCGTTTGTTGACCCTTTGTTAATTTTCAGATGCATGCATGGAAGGCAGCATCATGCTGCTATCACAAATGTAAAATAAAAAATACATCTTACTTATTGGTTTATTCAGAAGGCATGGAGGGACAGTAACTAGAATAGTCTAAATGATGGTCAATTCCTTTTTAAAAATGTACCCAGATAAAATAGTTTGCTGAAATTTAAAAGGAAACAGATTACTTTGAAGCACCGACTGTTATGAAAACGTACTCAGCAAATGAACAAAATACCAGTCTCAATCATGCAATACAATTATGTGATGTATAGTACGTGCAGTTCAAGTTCAAATTACAACACATGTAGTTTAAGTTCAAACTATAACACATAGATCAAGTTCAAACTATAACACAAAGTTTAAGTTCAAACTATAACTCATACAGTTTAAGTTCAAACTATACCATATGCAGTTTGAAGTTCAAACTATAACACACAGATCAAGTTCAAACTATAACACAAGTTCAAGTTCAAACTATAACTCATGCAGTTTAAGTTCAAACTATACCATATGCAGTTTGAAGTTCAAACTATAACACAGATCAAGTTCAAACTATAACACAAAGTTCAAGTTCAAACTATAACTCATGCAGTTTAAGTTCAAACTAAACCATATGCAGTTTGAAGTTCAAACTATAACACATAGTTCAAGTTCAAACTATAACATGTAGTTCAAGTTCAAATTATAACACATGTAGTTTAAGTTCAAACTATAACATATGCAGTTTGAAGTTCAAACTAAAACACAAAGTTCAAGTTCAAACTATAACATGTAGTTCAAGTTCAAATTATAAAACATGGCTTTAAGTTCAAACTATAACACATAGTTCAAGTTCAAACTATAACATGTAGTTTAAGTTTAAACCATAACAAGAAGTTCAATTTAAACTATAACACATACAGTTTAAGTTGAAACTGTAGTAAATGTAGTTCAAGTCCAAACTATAACACATAGTTTAAATTCAAACTATAACACATGCAGTTTAAGTTCAAACTATAACACATAGTTCAAGTTCAAACTTTAACACATGCAGTTTAAGCTTAAACAATAACATGTAGTTTAAGCTTAAACAATAACATGTAGTTCAAGTTCAAACTATAACATATGCAGTTCAAGTTCAAGCTATAACTCATGTAGTTCAAGTTCAAACAATACCATATGTAGCTTAAGTTCAAACTATAACACATAGATCAAGTTCAAATTATAATGCATGCAGTGTAAGCTTAAACAATAACATGCAGTTCAAGTTCAAATTATAACACATGCAGTTCAAGTTCAAATTATAACACATGTAGTTCAAGTTCAAACTATAACACATATAGTTTAAGTTCAAACTATAACAAGTATTTCAAGTTCAAATTATGACACATGTAGTTCAAGTTCAAACTATAACACGTGTAGTTCAAGTTCAAACTATAACACGTGTAGTTCAAGTTCAAACTATTACACATGTATTTCAAGTTAAAACTATAACACATGTAGTTCAAGTTCAAACTATAACACATGTAGTTCTAGTTCAAACTATGACACATGTAGTTCATGTTCAAATTATAACACACGTAGTTCAAGTTCAAACTATGACATATGTAGTTCAAGTTCAAACTATAACATATGTAGTTCAAGTTCAAACTATAACACATGTAGTTCAAGTTCAAACTATAACACATAGTTCAAGTTCAAACTATAACACATGTAGTTCTAGTTCAAACTACAACACATGTAGTTTAAGTTCAAACTATGACACATGTAGTACAAGTTCAAACTATAACACATGTAGTTCAAGTTCAAACTATGACACATGTAGTTCAAGTTCAAACTATAACACATGTAGTTCTAGTTCAAACTATGACACATGTAGATCAAGTTCAAACTATAACACATGTAGTTCAAGTTCAAACTATAACACATGTAGTTCAAGTTCAAACAATAACACATGCAGTTCAAGTTCAATCTATAACAAATGTAGTTCAAGTTCAAACTAGTGAAACATTAACTCATGTCAGTGGAGATATGTGATAGCTGCAAAAATTGAACTTGACAGAGAAATTAAAAACATTGTACACAATAGAAAGGAAGAATAGACTGATAGATTGCACATACACAGTAAAATCTTATTGCGGATTCTCTTCAGCATCCTATCATACAGCAGCAATCATGGAAAATGCAAACATGGAAATACATTCAAATGAGGTCATTTAAAATATGAAATACCCTTAGAGAACATACAAAAAGTTGAAAGTCATAAGAATGAATACATGGAACAGAGACAACAGAATTAGAAGCAAATGAAGAATTACACAAACAATTTGATGATGAAAAAACAAACCGACAAGTAAACAAATAGAAAACAAGAGTATAAATGTGTTATACTTGATGATTTAATTGATAATTTATAAATCTAAACACTTTTAAAAGTGCATTTATATAGATGCTGTACTACATAAAAAGGTACATGTATTTCACCAAAGGAGATACAAAATGTGACAGGTGTAAATTGACTATTTAGTATACCTCATACTTCAATTTCTTCATCACAAAACTGAGTTCATAAATTGATGTATGTTTCTTAATGTCTTCATGAGTGTTTAACATTTGTTTACACTACTGTAGGAAAAAATGAATGTACTTTTACAGAATTTTTTATTAATTCTTAGAAAATCTAAAATGAGCAATATATTCTATCATGTTTACACATGTTAAAGAATATTCAAACAATAATGTTGTTTTTTTGGAAGGTCATATACAGTAAAGAGTAGCTACATTGTAATCATTTATGAAAGGTGACCATTATTCTATTGTTGAATAGTTTTTTCAACAATATCTAGAAATAAGTAATCAAAATGGTGGCTGAATTTGGTACTTATGCATTGTAATTTATTATAATAGATCAATTAAAAAATATTTGTTATGTAATATTTACTGTTCTTAACCAAGATACAGTACTTGCATTTAAAAATTGAAATAAACAAATTGAAATGAAAACAGACTAAACTGAATAATTTTGTCTACACACTTTGAATGGAAAAATCATTTTTAATTTTGTAAGACTAACTCATAACTGCTTTGGTCCTCCAATGACAAAATGCTTTGACTACATATCTCAATTACTATAATACAATAGGTTTGGGTCCCTCCCACCATAAGCATGAAAAAATGTTTTATTAACAGAGCAAAGCTGCTCACTCTCATTAATTGGCTTTTAGTGTAGACCTGTGATTGAAATGCTTGTGGAGTTGTTAATTGAAAGTGTGACATCAACTTGGTGCCAAGGAAACTGTTTCAGGGTGCAAGTCATGCAGTGCATCTTAATCCTGAGGAATTGTTGTGATATAAAGAACCACTAAAATCCTAACATTCTCCAAAAGGACTGTTATGACAGAATTTTATTTCTGTATTGTCATTCTCAGATATAGTCCATAATGCATGATACTAAATGTTAACCTGGTTAGACTACTTGCCTTTTTACTTTGTGTCTTCTAAACTGGTTCAATCGCCTATCCGAACAAAGCATTAGTGCCATAGTAAATACAGATGAGTAATTCTAACCATGTGTCTAATTGATCAGGATCTATCATGATTGTCACTGAGAAGGCATTTCAAGCATTAAATCTTGTAAATAAAGTTTGAACAGATGTTGAAAAGCAAGTCAAAGAAGTACACATATTTTGTTGATATAAAATTTAGTAGACATCTTATCTTTCCACAATTTCTAATACCATGTATAATCATGTTATCGAATCCTTTAAAAAAAACATTGTTTAGTTCGAAACATTTAATGTCAGATAAAAGCTGTCTATGGTTATCAAAACTGGTATTTCAATTGCTGTCATAAAGATTGCATTAAATTCAACTTGTTGACCTCTACATAATATTGAAATTCCTCCCATATTGATTTGGATGGGGTCTAATTTATGATGGTTCTTTGTGTTGCAGTGTTTTATTGATGTAGATAATGTTAAATAGGGAATGAAAAATAATGCGAGCCATTTTTTTGAGCTATGCGCAAAAGGCAATATCATCATTGCCTGGTATCATTGGCAGTGTAATAAAAAACAGAATGCCATGTTGTTTCTTTCTTTCTAATGAGTCATTTCATTTATTATAGCATTAGTGACCTGATGGCAGTTTTGATCAGTGGTATAAATAAAGCATCAAACAGAGCTAAAACAAGAAAAATAACCTATTTCAACAAGTTAATTCAACCAGTACCTGCAGCTATCATCATGATTATAAATGATTTGTGTTTGCTTTCTCATCGTTGTCATTTAAGTCTTGTGAATTTGCGATTACAAGACCATCACCATTTTCATATTTCTTGTCTACGTAATTTTATGACACATTGTTCTCATTATTTCTGTTATCAGTGCATTTTCACGAATTGTTATAGACTGCTTATCAGCTGCTGAAATCATCTGTTTACCAAGTCTGTGTTTACGGCAGTGTTCAGTCCTATCGGATGATACTATGAAGCTGTTAACAGAAGGCAACAATGATATCTGTTTTCATAACCATGTCACTTGCTAATAAAAACAATCATGAATTCCAACGGCATATTCTGATCTATCTTTGAAATATGAATTATATCAGTGAAATCTTATCATGGTGTCTTTATCTGATCCACAGCCTTTGTTTGTCAAAAGTTAAGTTTTAATAAAACTTTTTAACAATGTCTTGATCTGAACAGTTCAAACAGATTGTGCAAGGTATATTTTTTTAACTTGAATAGCTATTACTAAGAACTGATACTATTAGTCTCACTATTTCTTCTTTTGTCAGTCCATTGCTATTTTTTTTTAGAAAGAAATAAGTCCATCCTAATTTTCACCACTTGTTACCATAGCATTAATGTCAGCTGCTTACAGGTTCCTCTTGAACTGTCTCATGCTCCATAGTTTAATCATGTCTGCAAGCCATTAGCAAATCAGAAGGATTGATCACCAAAATCCCTGATGCACCACTGTATGTTTTTCTGGACCATTATCAATCAAGTATTTAATTTTTTATTAATGTATTTTCAGCAATGACTTGGTGGTCTGTTTGAGTTCAAGCAAACTGTGTGAAATTGTTTTATAGTAATGCTCTCATTGGTTGCATGAAAAGCTTGTTGTCAAGATAATGGTATTGAACATCTAGACAACAGTAAGTAAACATACCAAATTTACTAACTCTGGTACACTTTGATCTAATTTATTCCTATCCATAGTGACCAATTAAATTGTTTCTGCCAGAATTTTAGATCACACTATGCTCTGCATCTGTCAACATAATTATAACTATCTAATCATAAAGTGGAATATTAAAAAAAAATGTTTTTGTGGCTCGTAAGTGAAAATAATTTATTTCTGTGTAGTTTATTTGTATTTCTTTAGATATTTCTGCAATGTATTAGTTACTTAAAGTGTAAAACTGAGTTGCAGACTGAGAAGATGGTATCCTATTTGAAATTTTAAAAAAATGTAATAAGTCCATTATTTAATTGTCAATAATGATCGTGCATCAGTTAAATAAACCAGTATTATATTTACTCTCTTGCTTTTCATTTACTTGCTTGATTATTTCCACTTCTACTTATAATCGTAATTTCTGTTAAGCTTATGTACCTCTCTGTTTCATATCATTGTTGTAACTTTCAATTTCCTTCTGATGTTCTCTGTTTCATAAAATCATTGTTGTGACTTTCAATTTCCTTTCTGATGTTTTCTGTGTTGTCTTGTTCCTATTTTTTTAAGAATTTCTGTTTTCAAATGTGAATAAATCGATGCAAATTTTAATGTCTTTCCAGGTTTATATTTAAAAGTACCAATGTTAATGTACCATTGTCGATGACTTATGCTCTGTGACAAGATGCTACAGAGAATCCTTGGTCAGATTTTAATTCACATGTGTAATTCTTACATCATTTGTTTTTTGTGGTCTTCTTTTCATTTTGTTAACATTTTTCCATTTTGCATCTGTAACATATTTCTATTTATCTGACAGTTTAATTCTTGAATAGTTTTAAACTGAATTACTGTAATTGCTACTTTCTATTTGTTGTAAGTTCAATTTCAAATTAATGATATCTCAGGCTTACTCTTTTTTTCTTATGTGCCATTTTTTTTTTCTTTTTCATTAATTTATAAATTTTAGTTATTCTACTATTGGCTGCTAAACAAATCAATATTAATATATTGACTTCAACAAAAGTAGCAATTATTTTTATTATTTTCACACAGTGATCTAAAAATATCCCTATGCAAACACAATACATTTTTTGCAGAGATTGCTATGAGAAAACCAACATGCTGCATTACTCTGGAGTGCATGTGACTTGTTCAGCCAATTAGAATTCAGAATACTTTTTATAGCAGTATGGGTAATAATATAATATAATATTATTATTATTATTATTATTATTATTATTATTATTATTATTACCAATGATCAAATTGATCTTCAGTGAACCATAAAATAATGTCTATTCATTGGCTGTTACAAATTAGTAGTGTGTGGAAAAGTGCTGTCAAAACTGATAGTTAATAATTTGTAATTGTAAATCACCTGAGATGCAAGATAAGATTAAGCTCAAACAGCAACATCGTTTCCAGTACCTAACATTTCTGTTCCCTGTTTTGCACTGAATGTCCCTGGAATAAAGCCCAGAACTGCCAACCTCTGCTGGAAAACAACTGTCAACTGTAGCAGAAACTCACTGTATAGGTCTCCTTAAATAGAAATCAGGGATAAACTATGGTACTGTAATGAGTAAAACCTTTTAATAAAGGACACTTAAAAGCACACAATTTTGTTCTTTATGGATTGGTGTCATTTACACAGAAGCTGAATATGTGAGTGAAATTAAGAAAAACATGTAGTCTGTGACACACTACAAAATACAAATAATAAAACATTTTAGCAACACTTTGACATCTCAAAAAATAATCTAAGAAAATATGTGATTAGCTCCAAGTCCATTTTACTGCCTTTTACTTTTATAACTTTTATTTTTATAGGACATGATGAGAAAATATAATGATATTACATGGTTTACCATGCGTAAATGTTGGTTTCTGTACATCATAGCCAGCATTAACTTAAGATTTCTACCACATACATGTACAAATACTGAATTACAAATAAATGTGCTACTAGCTTTTGAGCTCACTTCTAAATTTAACAACATCTGTGTAAAAACAAAAGTTGAAAAACAAAAGATAATTTAGGTATGGGAAATTTTTATAGTGCATCATACTAGTGTCCATTCAATAATATTTTCAGTCATATAGAGTGTGAACTTGAGAGAGAGAGAGATTCATATACAGCAAAAAAGAAAACATGTTATGTAGAGTTTGACCTTTTGAGTGTGTCATATACACTGTGACCTTTAGACAGCATGTGTCAATTACAGTGTGACCTTTACGGAGGAAGTGTGTTGTATACAGTGTGATCTTTACAGAGAGAGTGCATCATATACAGTGTGATCTTTACAAAGAGTGTTCCATATACAGTATGATCTTTAGAGAGAGAGAGTGTGTCATATACATTGGGACCTTTACAGAGAGAGTGTGTCATATATAGTGTGAACTTTACAGAGAGAGTGTGTCATACACAGTGTGACCTTAACTGAGAGAGTGTGTCATATAGTGTGATCTTTAAAGAGTGTCATGTACAGTGTGACCTGTACAGAGAGAGTGAAAGTGTCATATACAGTGTGACCTTTAGAAAAAGAAAGAAAGAAAGAGACATAAAGTGCCACATACAATGTGATCTTTACAGAGAGAGTATGTCATTTACACTGGGACCTTTACAGAAAGAGTGTGTCATATACAGTGTGATCTTTACAGAGAGAAAGGTTAAGGGTCTGAAATTTTCTTTAGAGCTGCAACATTTTGTAATTCTTATTCAATGTCATAAGGGCAGAGCTTTTGTTTCAATATGGAAAATACCAAATATTAAAAATATTATATAAAAATTTAAATGAATTATAATAAATTTTATTCCTCAAGGATACAAAAGATACCTTATTGCAATTTTCTTTACCTAGTCTGTCCTTCTTTGGGTAGTTGTCATTACTGAAGGCTTTCAGCCTGCATTCAGTGAGGGATTCCACTAAATCCATTGGGTCCAGTATGCCATCTTTCATCAGATTGGTTCCCACAATAATCATTGCTAGAGGAAGGCCACAGCACAGATCCACTATTTTCTCCATGCATACATGGGAGTGCATATCTGGGGCAACAGTTGCAAGAAGCTCCATGGAATCTTCCCTTGACATTGGTTTTAGTTCACACTTGTAAACTGCTCTGTTTATCTGAGCAAAAAGTATATGTGACGTTGATGTCAGAAATATCCTAACATTCATGCAGGCTGATACAAGATTAACGCAGAGTGTTTGCAATTCGTCCTTCAAATTCCATATTTCTTTCCCTGTCTTTGAATCTTTTAATGTTACCTCAAATGTTTTCTCAGCATTTTCAAAAATGAAAACATAAAAATGATTTTTATTGTTACAGATTTCTTCCATCAATGTATCAAACGCTGCTTGTATGTCAGAGATTTTTATCCTGTGAGGAAGAATTCCTAATCCTGCACACAGCCTACCATACAAAGTTACTTTTGTGTCAATATAGTTCAAGTCCACAGGAATAACTCGAAGATCACATTGATTATTCTCATGTATGATAGATGATCTAATGGCCAGATATTGTCTTTTCAAGAATTCTCTAACAGTTCTTGATTTGCCCACAGATCTCAATCCATAGACTCCAAATATTCTATGCTGATTTTCTTTCCATGCTTGGTCCAATTCTGCCAGAGCATCTGCCCTTCCCACAAATGGCAATTCTTCAGGAAAATCTAAGTATTCTTCTGCTGTCTCCATGGTTATACTCTTTAACAAACTTACAGATGCTGGAAATTAGCTGAAAACTTAATAGTGAATACAAGAATCAAATAAATAAAAAGTAAAATCTATAATGCTGTGCACAATATTGTTTCAATAACCAAAAATTATACTTTTATTTATTTGATTTAGACTTTTGGACTGATGAGGACTCAGTCCTTCTTCCCTGATGAAACTGCATTTTGTTTTTACCAGTCACAGATGAATGAGGAACTGAAACCTTTATCAACTGTCTTAATCGAAAGGATGAAACCTGACAGCAATATAGACTACAATGTCTATTTCTTGCATCATTTGTAATGAAATAAAACTTTTCTGAATGGACATGATTTTTAAAAAATCCATTGTGCAGTATCAGCTTGGTCCCTATGATGTTGGCATTGCCCAGAAAAACGACGTGGCTGCCCCTTCCTCCGGACAAATTCATGACGACGCCCTTGATTTATGGATAAAGAGTATATCAAGAAGGTTTTTTTTTTTTTTGTTGCATGTAAGAGTTCACGCTAATTACGTTGTCCATAATTAGGGCGTTTCTCTTCAGATCGATTTACTTGATAAATACCACTTCACATGTAATTATGGTGAAGAAGTAGGCAAATAATTTGATGATGGATTTCTAATTTGTTAAACTGAAGATGCAATGTTGAGAAATCATTTCGCAACCCTGTAACCACACCATTAGTTAGCACGGTGTTCCAGACAGAGGCTAGTAAAATGAGAGAGAGAGAGAGAGAGAGAGAGAGAGAGAGAGAGCACCAATATACCCAGCAAGAGTTACCGATTTTGCACAACGAAAGTGAAAGTAGACTAAATTCTCTCCAATGTAAATTTGTCGATATTTCCGTAGTATATGCCCTTTATAATCATTTCTGGTTAGCATTACATATATGAGGACACTATATATTGTTAAAGTAACAAACTTTAGGATTGTAAACTATGCTTTGGAAATTAACTTTTTGCAATCAACATTAAATTGTGATTCTCAAGATTAGAAGGCAGTTACATTATTAACTCACAAGCGGGCGTCCGGATTTTACCATGTTGCGGACTTTGACTGAGACTCAAAAATATTCAGACATACTTTGCTAGAGTGGTAATTTCTTGTAGGGCCGTGTGTTGTTGTTGTTGTTGTTGTATGATTTAACGCCATTTTTCAGTACAAGATATGCTATCCATGGCGGCCAGTATAACTGGTGGAGGAAGAATCCTGGAAAACCCCGTGAAGAACCACTGACCCACAAGAAGCTACTGGCGGGCTTTCTCATGCACCCACGTTAGCCGAGCCTGAGACTCGAACCCACGCAGACAGATGTGAGATGGCAGTGAGCGCTTTAGACCAATCGGCGACTCTGGGCCCATGGGCCGTGTGATCAAAATCAACATCAGGCATACACAATTTTCAGCTAAATATATTCCCTTCAATGCTAATTTGGACTATGAAAAGAGAAAAATAATAAAATACATTCTTGCTAGACATACAAGTGTTGCAAACAATGGTAACTGTGTAGATTATTGCCTTATCTCTCCATGTTTATATTTGATCACAAATAATATATGATCCCTTGCCTTATCTCTCCATGTTTATATTTGATCACAAATAATATATGACCCCATGCCTTATGTCTCCATGTTTATATTTGATCACAAATAATATATGATCCCTTTGACCTATCTCTCCATGTTTATATTTGATCACAAATAATATATGATCCCTTGCCTTATCTCTCCATGTTTATATTTGATCACGAATAATATATGATTACATGCCTTATCTCGCCATCTTTACATTTGACGACACATAACATGATTGCATGCCTTATCTCGCGATGTCTCAATATAAAGCAGACAGGAAACTATATTGTATCTGATGGAAATGTATTGATGGTCACTGCATATCATTTAGTTACTAACCACAGCAGGAAACAATTTACAATTTGCATTGCAATGATAACTTTATAGAAAGTATGAACAGGGAACTCTCTGTCAGTCTATAGAGTATTTGTGATAGGGTTATTTTGCTTATACATTTGTGAACCTAAGTTGGTGCCGAAGGAGCCGGTTGGAAGGTCAGCTGTCAGCCGAATTGACTTTACGCCAGAAGGTAGATGGCTCCGCCTACCGAACACGTGACTTGACAACGTCTTAACCTCCGACAAACATTCTGTGAAAATGGCGTGCGTGCTAACATTTAAAGATATACCAGACGATATTGGTGAGCAATATCTGCCATACGAAACAACACTGAGACAGAGACAGAAAGTGAGAGCATTTATCCATCGCTTGCACTTCTCTAAGTTACGTCGGTATGCGGAGAACTCGCCCCCAGAGTGGTTGGAGAAGTCGCCCCAATTGGTTGGAGAAGTCATCCCAAAACTTGTCACCCAGATAACCTTTTTATAACACAGTTAAGTCACCTTTTACGTGATTCATATATATATATATATATATATATATATATATATATATATATATATATATATATATATATATACGCGATCACAAAAGAGATATTAACTAAATTAAAACAATATCATAGTAATATTTATAAGGACGAAATGAAGTCAGTATATAATCTAATGAATGACCACAGTATAGTGATTAAAAAGGATGATAAGTCAAACACTGTTATTGTGAATCAAGATGATTATGTTAAAGAAGTTGAACGTCAATTAGAAATTAAATAAAAAAATTCAACATGCATTAATGAGATTGCTAAAAGTAATAATTCCGTATGTGAGGAATTTGATACTTTCCCTCTTAACATACGTACACCTCAGTTCTACATATTACCCCAAACTCCTAAAAATCCTGACCATAATTTACCTTTAAATTATCTAGGACGACCACTTATATCAGGTTGTAATTCATATACTGAAAACCGATCCAAATTTATTGATAGTGTTTTACAACCTTTAATGAAATCACTTCCTTTATACATTAAAGATACAACTACTTTCATTAAAAAGTCGAAGTCTATTCCACATCTATCTGATAATTTAAATCCTGGTATCATTAGATGTAACATCACTATATACCAACATTCCGCATGCAGATGGTATTAAAGCGTGCAAATATTTTCTTGATAACATTCCTAATAATAGCACACTATCTAGCAAAGATATTTGTATAGTAATAAAAACTTATCTTGGAAAATAATTATTTTTAATTTAATAATACGAATTACGATTTTTAGATGACATATTTCTGATCATGAAGCATTCAAATGAAGAACTGAAAAAATGATTGATCGCCTAAATCATTTTCACCCGACGATTAAATTTACATATAATGCATCTAGTACGCATGTTTCATTTTTAGATGTAAATGTAATAAAAAGTACTGATAACACTATCTCTACAAATATTATTAAAATGCATCTAATGATTTGAAGAGCAGAGCAAAAAGGACAGATAACACTTATTTTTCGTTAAGTACAGAAGCGGAGTTGATCAATGGAAAAGTTGAAAAATTGCAAATTTTATAGATTTAATAAGTTATTAAGTTGAAGAAAAACGACAATAAATAAAGCCTTAACCATGTGGCTATATCTCAGAATTACTATATATGATCCTGGGGGCGACTTCTCCGAACCGTTGCGAAATTTTTAATTATATACAATAGCCGAGTCGATATCGACAGAAGCAGCTTGTCGGAGGAAAATGGCGGACGTAAACAGTGTCTGGAGGTGTGTATAATAGCGCTCGCTGATTGGTCAATCGAGCAGAATGATTGACAACTGGCGATAGGTCAACTGAGGCCAGAGTGTTGAGTCTGGGTGGGAACCGGGGTGGTGAGTCAAGGGGTGAGTCAGTTGGGTACCTTATGCCAATCGGTTGGATGCCAGATATCAGTCGGTTGAACAATAAAGGAAAACTCTTGGTTGTAAGACCGACCCACACTCTCCCCCATTTAAGGCCGCCTCAAAACTGGTTTTGTTGATTCAGAAATGTGTAAGTATTAATGGTTAAAATGTGCAACGGATGCTTTCTTGTCCTTGCATTTGTGCCTTTGGTGACTCAGTGGTGTTGTGTATATTTGATTTAATTATATCTGATTTAATATATATCAGTTTAATTGTTTGTCAGTTTTAATTTTAATTTTATTTTTCATTACATGATATTGTAATGTAAATTCATTCACTAGAGATAATACTTTTTTCAGAACAAAGTTTGACATTGACTGTTAGTTTATAAACACCAGGTGTTGATCTAAATCCTGACCTTGTTTCAAAATTTGTAGCATCCATGTAAACAAGTTCCATTTTATTTTAAAATGATTAGTTGTTGTCGAGGTCATGATGGGACTTCGGGTTTAAGATGTAAACAATGTTTTTTTCATGTTTTTATTTCTTATAGTAAAATGATTGGTTTTCGTCAGGGTCACACTGGGTAGACGTGATCTTTAACAAGTACTTAGCTGCTATAAACTTCCAGATGATGATCACGTGTACCCTTGTTTACGTTTTAGGATACGATATAACCTCTGTTTTGGAGAGTTATTCTCAGTAGAAGTTGAGCTGTTAAACTGGAAGTTGTATGTTGTGCTGTTTGGAGTTATTTCAAATTACTTGGTTTGGAGTTATTTCAAATTACTTGGATTCAGAAGGATTAATTCTGTTATTTTGCTTGAAAATACATGTGCTCATGTGAGATTCTTAATCAAAGACAGTTCTTTTAAGAAATTTATTTACATTTCTAAAACCGGAGTGATAATTATTGTTTCTACAAGAAACTGTAGACTTCAACACTACAGATTTTACCATACATCATCGTCTTCCATCTTGGATTCTTCGTCAGGATTCTAACTTGAAATCAGTAGAACATTTTGTTATTAGGACACCAAAATTTTTATTCTTGGATTATTTTGGATTATTTTGGATTTGATTGTATAAAACCGTAAGTTCATATTTTTTTTTTTCATTTTTAAAGAATTTTTCCAGGGAAATAAATTGCTGTATTTTTTCAAAGCTTGTTGTTTTCACTCTTGTGTTACAGTTTATTCGAGCCTAAACACGTGACGTAAGAGTGACAGCTTTGTTTTTCGAGTGGTTCAAAGGGCAGAGATCAGGAACACAGAGAGCTTATGACACATTTCCAAAGAGATTTTTCATAAGCTTCTAGCGAGGTCCGGCACTTCCAGGAGCTATTAGCTCGATTTTGGTGTGCTCTACATATGTTATGAACTTGTGAGAGGGTGACAGGTGTAAGTTTAAGTTGTTTACATTTGCAATATGCATAAAGAGAATATTGGCATACCTCTATATTACTTTCATGCAATGTGACTGATATTTTGTGGGATATTGTACTTGTGGAAACTACATGATCTAAGAACACAGTTAACCAAAATGATTGCTCCCATGTGTTCGAAAAATCATCCTGAATTAATCTAAAGCACACTATCTTTATTAAAATATGGAAAACAGAGCTTACCAGACTAGATAATACCAGCTTCTAAAAGTGCAATGAATGAATCAAAAATATATAAAATGTTTAAAAACGTCATTGGCTCTTTTTCCCCACAATTTAATTCTGAACTCCAGGAAGTGAAAATGACCAACGCAGAGCTAGTAGTGTTTTGATAGATGCACATCTGAAGTAAGACCAAGCTGTATAATCTATAACCCAAATTATTCCCATCGATCATACACCAAAATAAATGGAATTGAAAATTCTTTTAATAATACCGAAATCATACAAGGTGTTTTAAAAAAGCCAGTATAGCCTGGAAAATCCATTTTCTTTACAGATGTAACCCTGTGCAAAATACGAAGCTATAGAGAGATACTTTTTTGTCACTTCGTCAATTATAACCGAAGAGCATGCATATTGCGTGGTTGTCAATTTTGTCGATATTGTTAAACTCTTTATAGTGCCTTAGATATGTGGTATGCAGTTTGTGTTTGAGTTATTGTTTTGGCCAAGACGAGGACATCATCGTGCTTTTTAGCATTCGCCGGCTGATAAAATTCCTAGCTACATAAATAAAGCCACAACTTAAAATTGTGATCTCACGGGCAATCACAATATCAGCAACACTTTTTGTTGACAATATTCCAATTCCCGCCGTACCGGTGCCCGAGATAATGACGTCAGTGTGAGTGGTTTCAAGACCATCCGCCGTGTTGATGCACGCGTGTAATTTTTATATTGACCGCCACGAGGTGCTAACGACCTATTGTTTCTAATGCTCGACAAGGTTTAGCCATGGTGATGTCACCTGTTGCGTTTCGCATAAACTTTTGTAGCACACGGGCGGCCACACAAATCTGTATTTCTAGTCAGTAAGCAAACATTGAGCTACCAGATAATATAAAGGACAACAATATATCACAATGACAAATACATACATTCTTGCTATGCGGTTGTAGTCGTTCCTGTTTCATTTGAAAGAGAGTTTCAGAACTGCATTGTCAGACACCCGTTCTGTGCTGGTCTCGAGGCTTAACAAACCATGCTGACTCAACAACCAAGTATTTTTCTTTCAGGTTCAACCGACAGACAGCTAGGTGGATGGAGGCCGTCGAGCCAAAAGCTAACAACTTCCCAAAAAATGAATGTTAGTTACAATTACACTACTGTTAGGGGGCTCCCGCAAGCAGGGCCCTGGATCAAGAGCTCTATATGCTCCTCCTTTAAGCCGGTCATGACCGCAAGTTATCTTGTAGGTGGATGTAGAAGAATTTTATTAAGAAACAAACAAAACCAACAGAAACTTTAAATAAATTTTGATATATTTGGTTATAAGACACCTATCAGTTTTATTTTACTGGGGAAAGAACCAGAACTTAAGCGTCATGTCCAAGAAGTAGAAAAGGCGAGACTGACATTTTCTGATTCAGTACAGTGCCACTATTTTCTCAAACAAGGCTGGAACTACTTTTTCATTGAGTTTTCATGATTAAAAGTTAACAAGCGTGAACAACTTTGCCGGAGCCTCACTTTATATGCACAAGAAACTTAGTAACGTCTCTGTTCCGAATCTATATCCTCATGTTCCAACAAAATTTGACAATTTCTCATTAATTCTAAATCGCAGTTCTTGGACTGCTACCGCCATGCATGGAATACTTTCTTTAATTAACAGTGATCGTAGTGAAAATTAGTATTTTGTTTATTTGACACGTTTCACTTATAAAACTTCAATATTCATGTACATATCATCTGATCAAAATGTAATTGGGTTTATGATTTAAGATCAAGTTCGTATTTAAACAAATGAAACAATGTGACTCATTCTTAATCTCTACAGAACCGTATTACCGTCTCCCATAGCGCCAGATATAACCATCACTACAAAATGCAGCCAACGTTGTCTTTCAAGGTTTATCATCAAAATAATATTATTGCATTTTATTAAGAATCATTTGATGCTAAATTGATGTATCTGCAAAGAAAAGAAATCATCTGCAGGTAATTACAGGTATAATACTTATATTTCAGGTAATACCTATCCGGTCCCTTCCGCTAAGAAATGTTGGCAGTCTTTCAGAAAGAAGGCAAAAGCAAGGGTGAGAAGACATAACTTTGTTCTGCTCTAGAGGATATATAACTTCACAAGTAATATAATTCATATATCACCGTATGTCACTCAGATCCTACCACGTGCTGATACCCATGGATCGCCGACCAGTCCTGTCGTTGGCAAAGGTGTGATTATCACGTGATTCATAGGCGTGTTAGCAGTTTTACGGACTTTCAGGCCTAATGTCCGTGTCCATCCCACTGCCACAATATATCATATACAAATTCAAATATTCATAACTGAGACATCGATAATTTTTAATGGAATTTGTAGTATGCACAAAAATGCACACTAACTCATATGAAAAAGTGTATGTCAACATACAACATTTTTATTTTATATGCTGTGCTTTGCAAATAAGCGGAATATTATTATATTTGCTCTCGTGATAGGTCACTTCTCTCACTTACAGAATTCTTTTCATGATTGTATGCTATAGGAGATATCTTTGTACCCTGTCAATAAACCTGTTAAAAAATCTATGAAAACAGCGTAAAATCAACCTCTTTTAATAATAATAATAATAATAATAACTTTATTTTCAGAGAATAATATATTTATGAAACTTTATTTTGTGATGACATATTTAGCATTTAAAAGTTAATCTTGCAAGTTGTTGTTTTAAAACTAAAGAGAAACTACAATAATTTCCAATTTCCGAGGTGGTGGATATTTTATTATTTGCAAACTTTCCATTTTTTTCTAAAACAGTAGAAAGGAGGTTAGCCCCAACGAACTAAAGGATAACTAGCATATAACCGTTGGCATCGGCCTCCACGTATAAAATCATATTCATATTCAGAGCCTTCTTGTAACCTAGCCATTCTTTCCTCCTAAGACCTAGGCAATAGTTTGGAGTGGCTTTCAATCATATGCCAAACGGGAATGGAGCAAAATGACTAGCTTTGTACATTCATGTACATTATTTGTAAATTACTGGCAATGTTCTTCCGAAGAGCACATGACAACATAGTGTTTTTTTTGTTGCACCCTGTGTACATACAGTCATTCCTGGAATCATGAAAATTGATGAATGGATTCGTCGTGCTGAATGTGACACCCTCATGACAAAAATAGGATGCTATAACCCACATTTTACGCTTCACTGACATTGAGCTAATTTTGTTTATGTTTATTTCTCAAGCACTGTTCGTGCCAGAATCAATCAATTAGATGACTGTATGTATGTATGCAGGCCCGACCCTAGGATGTGCGGGGCCCAAGGCAGCAATCGATGAGCCGTACATACGTACGTATGTATGTATGTATGTATGTATGTATGTAACACACTCGTACAATTAAAGACCTTCATTTCACATTTTCTGGCTGATGTTACGTTTTTTCATCTAGCTCTAGTCCACTTAGTTTTTCTACGTGCTACATACCTGCCTAGAATCATGGAACTTGGTGAGGGGATTCAGCGTCATTAAAACAAAACCTGGTAATTACGGCCTTTATTTTACACTTCATTGACTGGTTACATTTTGTATTTGATATTCATGTCTCGTGCACTGTTTATGCTAGACTCACGAAACTGAACTGATATGCATCTCTGTTACTACTGTTATGTATATTTGATTTAATTATATCTGATTTAATATATATATATATATATATATATATATATATATATATATATATATATATATATATATATATATATATATATATATATTAATTGTTTGTCAGTTTTATTTTTTTTATTTTTCATACATGATATTGTAATGTAAATTTATTCATTAGGGATGATATTTTTTTTAGAAAATAGTTTGACCTTGACTGTTAGTTTATAAACACCAGGTGTTGATCTAAATCCTGACCTTGTTTCAGAATTTGTAGCAACCTTCGTAAACAAGTTCTATTTTATTTTAAAATGATTGATTATTTCCAAGGTCATGATGGGACTTTGTCTTTAAGATATAAACAATTTTTTTAAATATATTTTCGTCAGGGTCGCACTGGGTAAACGTGATCTATAACAAATATTTGCTTCTATAAACTTCCAGAAGATGATCACGTGACCCTTGTTTACGTTTTAGAAATCCCATATAACCCATATTTTGGAGAATTAATCTCAGTAGAAGCTGGGCTGTTAAACTGGTATATGTTGTGCTGTTTGGAGTTATTTCAAATTACTTGGGTTGAGTTATTTCAAATTTCTTGGATTCAAAAGGATTAATTCTGTTGTTTTTTTTTCTTCTGTAAAATACGTGTGCTCATGTAATATTGTAGAACAAGGACAGTTTTTAAAAAATTTATTCAGCTATCAGAAACCGAAGTGATAATTTTTATTTTTTTTACAAGAAACTGTAGACTTCAATACTACAGATTGCAGCATACGTCATCGTCTTCCATCTTGGATTTTTCGTCGGGATTCGAAAGTGAAATCAGTAGGACATTTTGTTATTAGGACTACTAAAATTTTATTCTTGGTCTATTCTTGGATTTTTTTATATTTGATTCTATAAAACCGTAAGTTCATTTTTTTCCCTTCATTTTTACAGAATTTTTCCAGGGAAATAAATTATTGTATATTTTTCAAAGCTTGTTGTTTTTCATTCGTTCTTGTGTTACTGTTTATTCGAGCCTAAACTAGTGACATAATAAATTGGGCGCTCGTCCTAAGGATAATTTTGAATTTTGGATAGAATATTAAAAAAAACTTTGTTTTTGAAATTTGATTTCCCCATATTTTTGAAACCTTAGTGAAATCGTCAAGCTTTGCTTTTCTCTCCAAAATATCATCAAAGGTAGAGAATTTTTTTATATATCACGAGTGGTTGGACATTTTGAAAATGGAAGTACAGCTAAAAAAGTTGGAATTAGAGATAAGACAGTTTCAGTTTCAGATCGAAAATATACAAATGGAAAGAGAGATGGAAGTAAGACGAATGCATTCTCAGAAAGAGAGAGAGAGAGATACATGAAAGACAAATGCAGTTTCATAAAGAGTTGGAAGTAATACGAATGGAGTTGCAAAAAGAGAGTGAAGAGGGAGAAAGACAGTGGCAAATGCAAAGAGAGAAAAATGAAAGGGAATTTCGAATTCGGTTGAAAGAATTAGAGCTGGCAAAGGAAAAACACTCCCCTGCCTTTGATGTTTTAAGAAATATAAGTTAGTAAAGCCTTTTCTGGAAGAAGAAATAGATAGAATTTTTTTTTCGTTTGGAAAGAATTGCTGAGTTTTAAGTGGCCAAGAGACTACTGGACTCTATTATTGCAATGTGTACTCACTGGTAGAGCTCGTGATATTTACATTTCACTATCACAAGAGCATAGCGCTGATTATGATATAGTTAAGGACCAACCGTAAAAAGTTCCTTTCTTTTGCAAAACCAATCACTTACATTTATGCATTATGGGATTGCGGACTACATAAAGAACTACATACCTCCAAAGGTGAAGAGCCTGACGCCGTGCGATATCTCTAAGGTACTGTATATTTATAGAGACATATCACACTCTGTACATACTCCAGTCAAGAGATGGGGATGTCCTTGTGTCCGGCACTCGTTAGCGAAACAAGTCCAGCAGTTTTATTATGGATTATTTTGAGATTCGGTAAATATTACGATCATCACCTGGAGTTGTGCATATGGAACAATCACTTTTCTCCCGCGACAATCTCATTAGTACAACTAGTCCCACAATGTTAATTAATTGACATGAAGCTTGCCAAAGGTTATGTTCATCGCTGAAATAAGTGTACATTGATGATTCACTTTGTTCCCGGAAGTTGATTGGAGTGTTCGCTCATTTTGTATTGTATCTTAATACAGAGTATGACTAAACCTCTTTTTGTTTTGTGTGTTAAATGGATTGTCATAAAACTGTGGTCATCGCTTAAGGATGTGGGTATTGACTAATGACTTTACTTTCGCAGATTTTGTTGGATAATTGGTCTTTTCTCCTGTAGCTTAAAGAAACGCACCCACCCCCCACCCCCCAAAAAATACACAACAACGGATCGACCGACTTTCAGGGAACTCTAAACCTAAATAGGACCTCTCCCGTATTCTAAATGAAATATCAGTAGGGCTTGTAAAAAAGCAACAACACTCAATCTAATTTGCCATATATAACCTTGCTCGCGTCGACGTAATGCAGCATTTTAATTTTGTCGTTCTTGAAAGACAGTGGTAAACGTAATATTCATCACAATGACGAGGCCCATTTTTCAGGGTCTATCAGTCATAAGAGATTCATTAACTTGTATTGAAAACTATACACTTTGCCTGCAAGGTGAATCACGTTATTTATGAATTAATGAACGAGAACAATAATATTTCTGTTCTCTGTATTTCTTTCTTTGTATTTAACTAGAGTATACTAGTCCTTCATGAATAATGTGTTGCCTGTTGCTGATGCTTTCAGGATAGTATATGAATGAATAAATATATAGAGTGGTACCTACGCCATTGATTGACATTTAATCTAGTTATGGAATTAACGACTTATACCAGCATCAACACAATGCTTTGAACTGAAAGAAACAAATATATTGTATTTAATCCATTTAGTTCAAACAGTGGTTTGCAGCTAATTCTATGGATATACGGAAATGGTGTTTCCTATAATTGTAAAAGTTATTTACTTAATGTATTCTAACATAAAATAATGAAGAAACTTGAATCTATTTACTCTAACTGAAATTTTATAAAAGACCCATGTGTTCCTGGCTACGTAAATTTTCAACTTTGGTCGAGCAACATGTGAAGCTGTATATAGCGTTCAGGAAACAAAACTACTCGAAGTTTCCTAAGTACGTCCTTTTCGATCATGATAAATGCAGTCTCAGACACTAATGAAGACAAAGCTGAAGACATGCGTACAAACAGTCACAAACCCTAGAGCAAAGGTATATGCAAAAACTATCGATAATTTCTAGATGATATGATCACTGGCATTCAACGAATCAAACACCGCTCTCTGACTCATTCGAGTAGGTTATTGACTCTGTTCTTATCCTTTTAGGCCTTTGTCTTTAATAGCGAAGAAAATCCTTCTAACGTGCTATTTTTGTTTTAAAACTAAATATTTATAACCAATATCCCCAGATTTTCCAAGATTCACTTTAAGAAATTCTATGATGACTAAATTAGACATTTGTAAGGCAAGATGAAGGATAAAACTCGAGTAAACAAAATGTTTTTGACAACCAAAACTGGACATTAAGCATGTTGTAGCACGTATCAATTAAGAGTTCAACATGCAGAGATTGTGTAATTATTGAAAATCATGAATATTGTGAGAGCGTCTATAGCAGAATGCGAATGGTGGTTCTTTCTGGTGGGAAATATCAAAATTATAATGTCGACAGCAACAGATTAAACGTTAAATGCCCATAAGTCTCAACTATATCAATCCAGTCAGAATGTCGGACTTTGATAGGGTAATTAGAGAATATATTTCTTTATATAAAAAAGAATCCAAAATTTACTAAGCAGAGGTATGTAATTTGCAAATACTGTAAAACACAAACTATTTTGATTCTGAGTGCAAGTTGACACCATTTACATCAGAACCAAAGAGAACACTTCTTTTTATGTAATCAAAGAAAATAAAATTTGTAGAAGACAAAAAGCATTTCTGAAATATTCTATTTCTAGGAGGCAAACAAACAGTGAAAAAGTCACCTTAAAGGATTGTCATACTTTTAAAATTTAAAGTAATGTAAGGGCTGAGGGGCAAGTGCACTCTGAGTAGGACCAAACTACCTTTTTAAAAACATCTTGGCCTGTACCTGTGTCTGAAAAATGTCTTTGAGCACTTGTATTACATAATTTTGTCAACTGGTCCCACAGTTTATCTTGATTTTTTTTAATGGACCGCTGTCACGCTAGCTAAAGCCATTTCATAGTCATCACCGAAACATCTCCTCTTGTGATTTTTATAAGTGTGAAATATCCTTTCTGACTAACAGTTGGTTGCCATGTATAACATAAGTATGTGAATTGTAGTGCATTACTGTGAGAATAAATAAGAGCATATTATGGTCGTCAATCTGAAGATCTGCATGCTGAGAAAACATTGTGCTCACACTATATTCAGAACAGTCATGTGCTCTTTTTTAGCTATAGATTCTTCTCTATTATGGCTTACGAGCAAAATGAGGACAGGATGTGAAATATTTAGGTGAGAAAATTGCTCTCGATTCCTCGTGTTTTTGTGTCAAAGAATATATTAAATTAAATCGGTACATAAAAGCCAAATATTATTTCCTTTAAAATATATTATTTTAATCACTAGTTTTTGTCGTTGAATAGGATGTAACAGGGAAACATGCAGTTGAACTTCGACAGCAACTGTGCACAGTTCATCCTGATCATATATTGGTGAAATTTGGAACGTCCTAAGAATCCTTGCAAAAGCTTTATCGATTTGATAATTTACATTCTAGGTGTCTTTGCGATTTAGGATCACACTAACACTGTTATGAATCCACCTATTTGTAATTTTAAACGCATCGTTAATTGACATAACAAAATACGCACGGGAAACAATTTCCGGCATGATCGCGGTGGTATCCGTGAGCTGTAACTTTGATATGATTTCTGAACTCATCTTTGAAAGACGTTTCATAGCGACTTTTCCTGGATAGAATTCGATGGGAATAATTGAGGTTTATATGTAATTCAAACTCTGGGACATGTAATTGTAATTGTAGTCATTTTGTGGCAGCCTCAGTAGCAGTGGTATGTGTGATACAGCAACGAACCTCTTGTTCATCACAAAATACATGTGCCATTTCAACCCGTTTGGCCCATGAAGGAATCTTTATATAATTCTGTGCTGCCATTTCACAAATTTTCTAGACAGACAACCGGGGCGCCACTGGAGAAAGTTATATCATTATCAGTATATCAGCTTTTCTTATACCACTTGGTATTTGTATCGAACGCTTTCGCGTAAGTTTCCTTAGTTGAATCACAGTTGGCATGCTTACGTATAAGGAAATCCTTGTCTAACTGAGACATTTTTGTATCATTGCTTTTACTTTACCAGGGTTAGAAACTGCAAGTGCATACATATTGTTGTTATTTTCTTGACATGCATGTCTGTTTCCTCAACGGAGTCTGGTGTTTTTACAATTAAAGGGTCGGTGAGACTTTGACGATCGCACTATAATTCTCACGAACGGATCCGCATGGCCGGCAAAGCTGATTACGCGACTTTATTCCTCTACAACATTTACGGCATGGTGGAGCACCAAGACCAACACGTAACGCTAGCAGGTGTGATTTACAGTATTCATTAAGATATGTTCTGCCGCATAGTTAACGTTTTCCAATGCATTCACATATGCAGTGATTGCGTCTCAGTGACACTTAATTTTCTATACATACGAAAGTTAATCTAACAGTGACATGTCTTCATTTATGGTAATTTGACATACTGTTCAAGGACATAGTAAATATACAGGCCCACAGTCAACACAATTAGTAACGGGGAAAAAACCAATAAACTTGTGTAAAATGTTGACCCAAATGAACTCAAATGCTTCATTGCTGAGTGCTGTGTCAACCTTCATATTTCCTTAAGCAGCGTCGTATCCAATAATTCTGAACGTTTTTGATTGTTTTTATATCTCAGCTATGGATTTTGCTTCTTAGGACTTGGAATGGTTTCATAAAACCTCTTCCATTGTGATATCATCGTTATAGTAATACTGAAAGTATTTCTTTAATTTTAGTCTTCGCTGTTGTCACTGGTGACATAGCTATCTTCATCACTAAGTGTCAACGATTTGAAGTTTTCTTGCACAATATCAAATATTGACTTGTCGTGCTTTTGCTTGTATTCCTCGCCAAGTTTACGTCGTTGCAGTTGGAAGATAATTCTTAAGTCGATTAATTATTCAAGAAGCTCGGGATACTATTTAAAAAATTATACATCTTTTGGGCATCTTTGACAAATCTGTTTGACGCATGTAAGCGAAACAACGACATAATCTTTTCTGTAACACTAGAAACACCCCAGTGGCTTTGTAATATGATGACATCATTAGATACACTCACTAATTGTTTGAAAATGCAGTATGCATCAATATTGTACCTGTCACCATTATATACACCGGGGAATTTGTTTAATATTAAAATAAACATCTCCTTTTGGGCTATGCGTGTGAATCGATATATGTGAGATTATATGAAAGATACAGATTGTAAGTTGTCTCACATGACGTTCTTTTGGTCAACCGACATTTGTAGAGAGCGTCAATTACGCCGGTTAGAATGCAACCCCAGGTGAGCACCTAGCATACCAAACGAGAGACTAGAATTCTTAGAGGTTGTTCAAACTGAAAAAAGTCACAAATAATTTTTGCGTGCTATGTACTTGTAACTGACAACGACCTTACTACATCGAACGTAGTCGAAGCAACATATAACGAAAAACAGTGCTAGCGATGGATCCTATCCCAACCCTTGCAAGAGACGCCTTGAGAAGTCTGGGACTTAGACTGGCTACAGGATGGAGCTTACGTGCACAAGCGAAACGGACGACATTATTGCTCATATGGAAGAAAGAAATTACATACAGAGATGAAGATGACACAATATAATTAGGCGAAATGGTTACGGAATGATATATATCGCAATACGTATCATCAACAACCCGAAAGAACGTATCCACAAAGGCCAACTCAGCAAAGACGGGACCATCCCAGAAGAGTTGAGTCCCCACAGTATAAACCGCCGGTTAAATCAGCACCACAAAGGTGACGTGAAAGAAACCATGAGGTGAGGGGAAGTAGTTTACCAATTCCACCTCCCCCACCACCAACATCAGTACTACAAGTTGCCAGTAAAGCGATGGGGGCCCAAGGTGATACACCAGCCCCCCCCCCCAGATACATGAAAAAGCAGTCGAGCTAGTAGCAGAGAATGAATCTCAATCTGACCTAGATGAGGATACATTGAGTCCAGAACAGAAGATCGAACTGGATCTCAGCAGATATTCAAATCATCTTGCTGACGAAATGGTGCTCGAAACACTTTACCATGACAAAGACGAAGCCATTAAATATCTGGCTGATCATAAAACAGTCTTTGATGTGAGAAACCACGAGCTGCACCCCACCATACCACAAACCAGTAAAGCGGCCTTAAGGAAAGCCCGCAGAGCCATCCGAATTAAAGGAATACAAGACAGTAACTGTCCAGTCATGGTTGCTCGCATGATTGCCCATCAACTTATATTGATTCATGACCTTCCAGAAGCATTGTTTTGATTCCTGGCTGTTCATGCACAGCAGTGTAGCTGATATAATCGACCCGGGTGCCAAGAGTATCTATGTCACAGCCAAACTTGAATTGCCGACCCACTTAAACGAACGAGTCATGATGGAGTCATGGTGGATTACAGGCACCCTTCGGTGCTATGCAGAGTGGAAACCAATTTGCCTTGAGGTTTTCTATTTGGCTTGAAAACCATTTGATAAAATCTCTATATTCACACTAACTTGATCCATTGGATTTCCACATCAAAACATAAAAACTTTATATGACCTGATAGTGAGCAAACATATTAAATGTCGCTTAGACATATTAGTTAAATAGGACAATAAGGGCATTGTATTATGTACACTACGTACTAGAATTATATAGATTTGATAAGAAGTAGGAAAATTTTCAGACTTGTTAGATTTGATCTAATTGCACAGGTGGCTAACACATTATTGGTATTTTTCTGTCCATTAGAATAACTTGACTAGATTTTGAAATAAGTACGGGCTGGCGTTTCTGGGAGTACACAACATCTATGGCTGGCTTTCCGAGTCCCTTGCTTATTGACCTCTCTCGGACATCGTACATTGACGGAATGTGGAACCATTTCCACCTGTCCAAAAAACACAGGTGTCTTAATGTGACGTCATCGCTGCCGACCAATCGTAGCGGACGTTACATACTGCTTGGGTTGACACCTGGTGCGTTCAATCGCAACTGAATACTAACTTTCTTATCATGAGTGAGTGTTGGGTTCATTCCCACTCGTGACAGCCCTACATTCATGTTGTTAGGAACTAATTATACCCACGACCTGATGGCCAAATTAATCAGTGTTCTTTGAATACATAAATGCCTTTTGGGATGAGGCACCAATTCCTTCCCCCAGGAGTAATTAAACATCTAGCCGGAATAAAGCGTCGTACATGCCCAGTCGGGCGAAAACGACGTAAATTCAACTAACCAACCAAATGCAACAGCGGTGTAAGAAACTTTTGGAATTTCATTTGGCTATGGACAGTTTCATGTGTGATAATTTAAGATTGATTTTTTTTGGACACATTATACAAAGTTTTTTATATTTTTACGGATCAAACAAAGTAAGAACTTATATTATGAAGACTAGCCATGGAAACATGCCAGTGCATACTATTGGATACTATTGGAGCCGCACGCTAAATTTGTGAGTTATTGTGTTAATCTCACGAAAACAAATACACTGTGACATCTGGATACAGTGAACATGCATTTATGGTCTTTTCAAATTGACATGTAGTTTTCTCTTGATTATTACTTCTTATAATAAAAGTTCCTCCGATATTATATTAGACTGATTTTATTGTATTTACAAACATTTTACAGAACATGTATTTCTTTTCCATTTAACCGCTTATTCTTTAAACGTTACATTTGATAATCATAATGGGGTTTATTTACGTTACCTTATTTTACTAACATTGAAATTTCCTTCTTAAATAATTTGATCTTTAGAGTAAATAACAGTCCAAAAAGTCCGGATTCTACAAAAATGTCAATCATTTTTATAATCATTTTTAGAATGTTAGGAAGAAAAGTAAATATGGTGAATTACTATACTAGACAATACTAGATCTAAAGACACCTTACTACGATCATTTCAAACACCCTATACTAGATGGAGGAATCATCACATTAAAAGCGTTTCAAACGCCAAATGCTTCATAGAAAGACATCTCACTAAAAGCATTTCAAACAACCAAAACTAGATAAAATGAGAGCTAATACTAAATCGAAAGATATTCTACTAAAAGCAGTTCTAACAGCGAATAGTTCATAGAAATACGAGCATTTAAACAGACAATACTAGATCGAAATACGTCTTACTAAGGGCATTTCAAACACATATTAATAGACGGAAGCATCATACTAAAAGCATATCAAACATCCAATACGAGTTAAAAACAGGGAATACTAAATCGAACGACATCTTACTAAATGAATTTTAAACTGGCTATAATATATATATATATATATATATATATATATATATATATATATATATATATATATATATAAAGTCTTCCTACTATGAGCATTTCAAACAGACAATACTATATCGAAACACAGCGTACTAAGGGCATTTCAAACACCCAATACTCGAAAGTAGAAACATCTTATTAAAAGCATTTCAAACAACAAATGCCTGATAGAAAGGAATCTTAATAAGAGCATTTCAAACATCCAATACTGGACAGAATGATGACTTTATAAGAGCATTTCAAACAGGGAATACTAAACCGAAGGACATCTTACTAAAGGCATTTCAAACAGCGAATACTAGATAGAAAGTCTTATTACTATGTGTCTTTCAAATAGACAAAATAGATCGATAGTCATTTTGATAAGAGTATTTCAAAAGCCCAATACTAGATGGAAGAAGGATCTTGCAAAAAGCATTTAAAGCGCCAAATGCTTGATAGGAAGACATCTTACTAAGAGCATTTCAAACAGCCAATACTAGATAGAATGATATATGTATAAGAGCATTTCAAACAGCCAATACTAGATAGAATGATATATGTATAAGAGCATGTCAAACAACCATACTAGATAGAATGATATATGTATAAGAGCATTTTAAACACCCAATACTAGATAGAATGATATATGTATAAGAGCATTTCAAACAACCAATACTAGATAGAATGATATATGTATAAGAGCATTTTAAACAGCCAATACTAGATAGAATGATATATGTATAAGAGCATTTCAAACAACCATACTAGATAGAATGATATATGTATAAGAGCATTTTAAACAGCCAATACTAGATAGAATGATATATGTATAAGAGCATTTCAAACAACCATACTAGATAGAATGATATATGTATAAGAGCATTTTAAACAGCCAATACTAGATAGAATGATATATGTATAAGAGCATTTCAAACAACCAATACTAGATAGAATGATATATGTATAAGAGCATGTCAAACAACCAATACTAGATAGAATGATATATGTATAAGAGCATTTCAAACAGGGAATACTAGATAGAATGATATATGCATAAGAGCATTTCAAACAACCAATTCTAGATAGAAAGTCTTAGTACAATGGGCCTTTCAAACAGACAAAACTAGATCGAAATACATCTTACTAAGAGTATTTCAAAAGCCCAATATTGATGGAAGAAGCATCTTTCTAAAAGCATTTCAAACGAAAATGATTGATAGAAAGACATTTTACTAAGAGCATTTAAAACAATCAATACTAGATAGAATGACATCTTTAGAAGAGCAGGAAATACTAAATGGAAAGACATCCTACTAAGATCATTTCGAACAGGGAATAATATATAGAACGTCTTCTTACCACGAGCGATTCAAACAGAAAATAATAGATCGAAAGATATCTTACTAAGCGCATTTCAAACACCCAGTACTAGATAGAATTACATCTATACAAGTGCACTTCAAACAGGGAATACAGCTATAAATGGAAAGACATCCTGCTAAGATCATTTCAAACAGCGAATAATATAAAGAAAGTCTTCTTTCTACAACCATTTCAAACAGGCATAACTAGATTGAAAGACATATTAATAAGGTCATTTCAAATACCAAATGCGAGATAGAAGAAGCATCTTACTAACAGCGTTTAACACGCCAAATGCTTGATAGAAAGACATCTTACTAAGAGTGTCAAACAACCAAATACTAGATGAAACGACATCTTTAGAAGCGCTTTTCAGAGAGCTAATACTAAATCGAAAGACATTCAACTCAGAGCATTTCAAACAGCGAATAATATATAGAAAGTGTTGGTACTACGACCATTTCAAACAGACAATACGAGATGGAAATACAACTTATTAAGGGCACTTCAAACATCTAATACTAGATAGAAAAGTATCTTATTAAACGCATTTAGAACGCCAAATGCTTGATAGACATCTTGCCAAGAAAATATTAAACACCGAATAATAGATAAAAGAAGTATCTTATTAAATGCATTTCAATCGCCAAATGCTTGATAGAAAGGTATCTCACTAAGAGCATTTCAAACAGCCAATACTAGATAGAAAGGCATCTCAGTAAGAGCATTTCAAACAGCCAATACTAGATAGAAAGGCATCTCAGTAAGAGCATTTCAAACAGCCAATACTAGATAGAAAGGCATCTCAGTAAGAGCATTTCAAACAGCCAATACTAGATAGAAAGGCATCTCAGTAAGAGCATTTAAAACAGCCAATACTAGATAGAAAGGTATCTCAGTAAGAGCATTTCAATCGCCAAATGCTTGATAGAAAGGCATCTCAGTAAGAGCATTTCAAACAGCCAAATGCTTGATAGAAAGGCATCTCAGTAAGAGCATTTCAAACAGCCAATACTAGATAGAAAGGCATCTCAGTAAGAGCATTTCAAACAGCCAATACTAGATAGAAAGGCATCTCAGTAAGAGCATTTCAAACAGCCAATACTAGATAGAAAGGCATCTCAGTAAGAGCATTTAAAACAGCCAATACTAGATAGAAAGGTATCTCAGTAAGAGCATTTCAATCGCCAAATGCTTGATAGAAAGGCATCTCAGTAAGAGCATTTCAAACAGCCAAATGCTTGATAGAAAGGCATCTCAGTAAGAGCATTTCAAACAGCCAATACTAGATAGAAAGGCATCTCAGTAAGAGCATTTCAAACAGCCAATACTAGATAGAAAGGCATCTCAGTAAGAGCATTTCAAACAGCCAATACTAGATAGAAAGGCATCTCAGTAAGAGCATTTCAAACAGCCAATACTAGATAGAAAGGCATCTCAGTAAGAGCATTTCAAACAGCCAATACTAGACAGAAAGGCATCTCAGTAAGAGCATTTCAAACAGCCAATACTAGATAGAAAGGCATCTCAGTAAGAGCATTTAAAACAGCCAATACTAGATAGAAAGGTATCTCAGTAAGAGCATTTCAATCGCCAAATGCTTGATAGAAAGGCATCTCAGTAAGAGCATTTCAAACAGCCAAATGCTTGATAGAAAGGCATCTCAGTAAGAGCATTTCAAACAGCCAATACTAGATAGAAAGGCATCTCAGTAAGAGCATTTCAAACAGCCAATACTAGATAGAAAGGCATCTCAGTAAGAGCATTTCAAACAGCCAATACTAGATAGAAAGGCATCTCAGTAAGAGCATTTCAAACAGCCAATACTAGATAGAAAGGCATCTCAGTAAGAGCATTTAAAACAGCCAATACTAGATAGAAAGGTATCTCAGTAAGAGCATTTCAATCGCCAAATGCTTGATAGAAAGGCATCTCAGTAAGAGCATTTCAAACAGCCAAATGCTTGATAGAAAGGCATCTCAGTAAGAGCATTTCAAACAGCCAATACTAGATAGAAAGGCATCTCAGTAAGAGCATTTCAAACAGCCAATACTAGATAGAAAGGCATCTCAGTAAGAGCATTTCAAACAGCCAATACTAGATAGAAAGGCATCTCAGTAAGAGCATTTCAAACAGCCAATACTAGATAGAAAGGCATCTCACTAAGAGCATTTCAAACAGCCAATACTAGATAGAAAGGCATCTCACTAAGAGCATTTCAAACAGCCAATACTAGATAGAAAGGCATCTCAGTAAGAGCATTTCAAACAGCCAATACTAGATAGAAAGGCATCTCAGTAAGAGCATTTCAAACAGCCAATACTAGATAGAAAGGCATCTCAGTAAGAGCATTTCAAACAGCCAATACTAGATAGAAAGGCATCTCAGTAAGAGCATTTCAAACAGCCAATACTAGATAGAATGACATCTTTGGAAGCGCATTTCAAACAGGAAATATATAATCGGAAGACATATTATTAAGATCATTTCAAACAGCAAATACTAGAGAGAATAATATATTTAGAAGAGCATTTCATACAGGGAATACTAAATCGAACGACATCTTACTAGATGCATTTAAAACAGGCAATAATATGTATAAAGTCTTTCAACTACGAGCATTTCAAACCGACTTTAATAGATCGAAAGACATCTTACTAAGAGCATTTCAAAGACCCAATTCTAGACAGAAGAAGCATTTTACCTAAACAAGTTCTAATGACAAATGCTTGATAGAAAACCAGATTACTGAGAGCATGTCAAATGCCTCAATACTAAATTAGAAGAAGCATATTAACAAAACCATTTCATCCGCTAAATGCTCGAAAGAAAGGATTCTTATTAAGATCATTTCAAACATCCAATTCTAGATAGAATGACATCGTTATACGAGCATTACAAAGCATGAGTTACAAAATAGAAAAACATTTTATTAAAAACATTTCAAACGCTAAATGCTTGACGGAAAGTCATCTTACTAAGAGCATTTCAAGCAACCAATAATAGACAAAATGACATCTTTGGAAGAGATTTTCAGACGGGGAATATTAAATCAAAGGACAATCTACTACGAACATTTCAAGCAGACAATACTAGATCGAAAGACATCTTACTAAGGGCATTTCAAAACCCAATACTAGATAGAAGAAGCCTCTTACTAAACGCATTTAGAACGCCAAATGCTTGATAGAAAGACATATTACAAAGATGTTAAACACCCAATGATAGATAGAAGAAGCATCTTACTGAATGCTTTCAATCGCCAAATGCTTGATAGAAAGGTATCTCACTTGAGCATTTCAAACAGCCAATACTAGATAGAAAGGTATCTCACTTGAGCATTTCAAACAGCCAATACTAGATAGAAAGGTATCTCACTTGAGCATTTCAAACAGCCAATACTAGATAGAAAGGTATCTCACTTGAGCATTTCAAACAGCCAATACTAGATAGAAAGGTATCTCACTTGAGCATTTCAAACAGCCAATACTAGATAGAAAGGTATCTCACTAAGAGCATTTCAAACAGCCAATACTAGATAGAAAGGTATCTCACTTGAGCATTTCAAACAGCCAATACTAGATAGAATGACACCTTTAGAAGTGCATTTTAAACAGGAAATACATAATCGAAAGCATTTTATTAATAGCATTTCAAACAGCGAATAATAGAAAGTCTTTTTACTACGTGCATTTCAAACAGACAAAAATAGATCGAAAGACATCGCATTAAGTGAATTTCAAACACCCAATTCTAGAGAGAAGAAGCATCTTACTAAGAGCATTTCAAACAGCCAATACTAGAGAGAATGATGTATTTAGAAGAGCATTTCAAACAGGAAATACTAAATGGAACGACATTTTACTGAATGCATTTTAAACTGGCTATGCTATATACAAAGTCTTCCTACTACGAGCATTTCAAACACTCAATACTAGAAAGAAAAAGCATCTTACCAAAAGCATTTCAAACGCCAAATGCCTGATAGAAAGGAATCTTAAAAAGAGCATTTCAAACATCCAATACTGGATAGAATGATGACTTTATAAGAGCATTTCAAACAGGAAATACTAAATTGAAAGACATCGTACTATAAGCATTTAAAACAGCAAATACTAGATAGAAGGTCTTATTACTATGGGCCTTTCAAACAGACAAAACTAGATCGAAAGACATCTTATTTAGAGTATTTCAAAAGTCCAATACTAGATGGAAGAAGCATCTTACTAAAAGCATTTAAAGCGCCAAATGCTTGATAGAAAATGTTTCCATTTTTGCAAGAAGTTTTCCCCACACATACACATTTGTCTGCTATCCAACGTGTCAACTTGTCGCTACAATATAAATTCTCAAGAAATTCACCGGCGTATAGTCTGTTGCTAACTTTTTAGTAATTTTTCCCCATCAGCAAGACGTTTAAAACACATTACATCCTATTCATTTTTGTTTCTGCTCCACGTAATAGATTTTTTTGTGTGGATAAAATGCTGAACTTTACTAACACTTTTTTACAACATCGGTTTCGTTTGCTTAATATACCTTGCCATTTATTGGCATTATTAGTACGTTAAATTTTGTACAGCTAGCTGTAAACCTGACCTGATTACTCGACTTAAATGCTGACAGAAACAGTCGGAATGGTGTCTGTTCTATCCGTTGAGGACATCCATTTATTACTAGGCAACGACCTAGCTGGAGACAAAGTTGTGGTTAATCCACTTGTACCTGACAAGCCTTCCTTAGATCAGAAGTTCGATCCAATTTAAAAAGAATTCCCTGATGTATTTAGAGCTTGTGCAGTTACCAGAGCGATGACAACGAAAGCTCTTGATAATGATGTTGATAAGGAATGTACTCCTTTAGCTGACACTTGCATTGGTCAGGCTTTTGATGAGGTCACTTTCATTTCTTGTTTGGAGCAATCCGAATGTGTTAATTACAGCGATCCTCTTTTAACGACTCATTTTCTTTATTCTAATCAGGGTAATAAACGACAATAACTTGTCGTCGGACAGGAAGAAGATCCTGAAATTTCCTGTTTGTTTCAGAAGTACATTAGTGAAACTGAAGCTACTGAAGTTCCTGTCTGTTATGTCATTAAAAATGGAATTCTTTTGAGAAAATGAAGACCTCCCGAGGTACCTGCTGGTGTTGAGTGGCCAGTGAACTATCAAAGTGTAGTTCCAAAACCTTACAGACAGGAAATACTTAGTCTGGTCCACGAAACTCATTTGGCTGGTCATTTAGGGATCAATAAAACTCATCACAAGATCTTAACTCACTTTTATTGGCCCAAACTCAAAAGTGATGATGGTAAATACTCTAGATCTTGTCATACCTGTCAAATGGTAGGAACACAAATCAGACAATTCCCAAGGCCCATCTGCAACCTATAACTGTCTTTGATGAAACATTCAGTAGAATTATGGTTGACTGTGTTTGTCCCTTACCTAAGACCAAGGCAGGTAACGAATACCTGTTGACCATTATGTATGCGTCAACAACGTTTCCAGAGGCAATTCCCTTGAGGAATATAAAATCTAAAAGAATAGTAAAAGCTTTGATAAAATCTTTTACTCAGTTTGGCCATTCTGACTCTTTCCAATGGGGTCAAGGGTTAAATGTTAGGTCTGGAAATTTCCAGCCTCTATTGATTGAATTTGACATTCAGCGATTCAAGTCTGAAGTGAAAGTACGGTTTGACAGAACATCAATGGAGAGAACTTTTGAGTTTGGTAATAATGGAATTCTGTCTCTCTTGCTCATTATTCAGATTTTTCCTCAGATCATACATTACGGCCCTGACAAGGTTAAGAGGAAATTGAATGAGTTAAATTATAATATTAGTGCTCTTGGGATCTAAACAAATTATAGGAGTACCATTATTTTGAAAGAGATAGCAAGGTGAAACAAGCAATTAATTTAGTTTTACCTGTACCATTCACTGAATATTTAATTGAAGGAATATCATCAGATTCTACTGACATTGGAGTGACAAATTTTCGGAATTCAGAAATTATGAATGATCTGGACCAGAAATTTTCACATTTGCTATAGCAAGAAAGAAATGAACTTAAACGGTTATTGTATGAATATGAGCACTTATTTCCAGATGTTCCTACAAGGACGAAACAAAATTTTCCATGACGTTGAAATTGTAAATTCCAAACCTGGAACCCTCCCAACCAGGAATACTTGAAACAGGATATTCAATATTTGCTGGAGAACGATTGTATAGAGCCCAGTAAAAGTGATTGGAGTTCACCATGCATACTTGTTCCAAAACCAGATAAAACTTTCCGTATGTGTACTGATTATGGGAAGGTGAATAGTGTTACAAAAACAGATTTATTCCCATTACCAAGAATCGATGACTATATTGATAAGATCGGGAATGCCAAGTATATCACGAAATTTGACCTTCTGAAAGGATGTTCAGATTTCACTAACGGAAATAGCAAAGGAAATTTCGGCTTGCGTGACTCCAGATGGACTTTACCAATATAAGGTAATGCCATTTGGGATGAAAGGGTCGCCAAGTACATTTCAACGCCTCATGAATATGATTACCTCTGGTCTAGACAGTTGTGATGCTTACATCGATGATGTCATCATCTACAACGACACCTGGAAAGAACATTTAGCAACAATTCGGAAATTCTTTGACAGACTCACAGATATATGTTTGAAAATTAATTTATCTAAGAGCGAGTTCTGCCGTGCTTAATGATACATTTCTGGGACACATCGTGGGACATGGACAAGTTAAACTTATAGATGCTAAGGCCAAGGCTATCTCAGAATTTCCTGTGCCTGTAAACTAAAAGCAACTGATGCGATGTTTGGGTATGGCCGGATACTACTGAAGATTTTGTTTCAGTTTTTCTATGATTTCTGAACCCCTGATGAATTTTTTGAGTACGAAAAACAAGTTCCTTTGGACTGAAAAATGTCAGGAAGCTTTTTGTCAAGTTGAAAGCCATACTTAAAAGTAAGCCGGTTCTTACACTCCAAATGTCAGCCAATCATTTAAATTGTCTGTTGAAACAAGTGATGTTGGGGTTGGAGCAGTTTTGACTCAAGAAGATGAAAATGTTTTTGATCATCCAGTGTGCTTTTCTTCCACGAAATTAAATAAGCACCAAAGGAATTATTCAACAGTCGAGACGAAATGTTTGGCATTGATATTGGCATTACAATATTTTGAAGTCTACCTTGTTTCATCTCATTCCTCGATTGTTGTATTTAGTGACCACAACCCCCTTACTTTCATCGGCAAGATGAAAAATAAAAACAAGGACTACTAAGATGGAGTTTGTTGTTGTAGGAATATAATCTTGACTTCAGGCACATCAAGGGAAAAGATAATTTAATAGCAGATGTACTTCCACGTGTATAGAAATGTATTATTTTATGTACACTGTAATTCACAAGAATACTTCTCATGCTTTCATAAAACTAATGTATAATTAATCAATGGTTAAAAGAAAACTTCATCATATAAATCTTTTTTTATGGGGGAAGGTGTTACGTAAATCTGATTTAATTCATATTTATTTTAATTTAATTGTTTGTCACGTTTAAATTTCTTTATTATATTATTTGCTATTATAGTGTAATATTTTTCACTGGAGATGATATTTTTCCAGAAAATCAGTTGTCCTGAATCGTTCTTTCGTAAACACCAGGTGTTGATCTAATTTTTGACATTGTTTCAGAATTTGTAACAACCTTCGTGAACAAGTTCTATTTTATTTTAAAATGAATGGTTTTCTTCAGGGTCATTTTTGGTGTACGTGACATAAACACGATCACGTGACCCCTCTTCCCTTTCGATTTCGCAATTCCGGTTTTTCCATTTCAACGCATTTGTTAGTTTTAACAGACATGCGTAGAGAAAGATTTCTCAGTTTTGGGCTTTTTGCACTGATGTGAAGTTCTTTTGTTGTAGCCAGATTTTGAGTTATAATTTTCTTCAGATCAGTTGGATTTCAACAGGTATAATTCTTTTTTGTCTTTAAATATTTTGAGAAGTGCTCACACAGAAAGTTTGGAAAGACATTGCTTACAAGTTTAATTTGGATTTCCAACACCGGAGTACCATTATTTGTATTTCTACAAGGAACTGTAGATAAGCATAGTTCTGACTACATTATACGTCATCGTCATCCGTCGTGGATTTGCCATCAGGGTTCGAACTTGAAATTATTAGAACATTTATTACTAGGACTTTTATAATTTAATTCGTGGATTATTCTTATATTATTTTTGGATTTGATTCTTGAAACCGTAAGTCTTTCTCCGTTTTTCATTTTTACAGAATTTTCCAGGGAAATAAATTGTTTGTTAAATTTTCAAAAGCTTGTTGTTTTCACTCTCTGTGTTACTGTTTATTAGAGCCTAAACACGTAACAATATTATCGATGTTTTACTATGCAACTGGAATACATAAAGTACTTATTGTCGATGTTATAATATCCAGCTTCAGCTGATATAGCCAATATTGTCGATGCTTTACAAGCAAAGTCGATTACTATTTACCTGATTAGCTTTAATATTAGCAGTCTGACTTTGTTCTAGATATACTAGTAACACCTTAGAAAAGAATTTTGTATAAATGAAAGATTTAATATAGTTTAGTTAGCCTGACAAGATAACGATTTAATTTTATGAACCACGAAATGGCCTGCACAACTGTTCTTGTAATTTTCTATTTTGTCCTGTAAATACGTTTAATGTTTAATGCGGTTCCAAACTCATCAGTTGTTTTAACAGACTAACGTGTAACTGTGGCACGTAGTATCAATGCAATCCTTTTTTCTGTATATTGAAATTTGGTAATTGACCATCTTTCGATTGTTTATAGCAGCAAAAATATTGACTTTCATCATGATCCTTTCTAAAAGTAACTATACCATCAAAATAACTCTTGAGTCATCTACTTGGTTTTTCCCTTAATGTAATTTATATCAGTAAAACACTTCGACACATAATATACTTATGTCTTCCTTAAAATAATTTATGCCATCAAAATGAACCATGAGACAACTCCTGCATGGGTTTAATGTATAATCAAAATTACTCTAGAGATACCTCCTGCAGGGCCTTCCTTCAATAAGTGTTTGTGTTATTGGTAACTTGCTATTGACTAAACACCTAGTTTTTCGCTTTTAAATGCTACGTTCTGCAACTCTGTTTGACAGGCTACATTCAATTGCTGCTTGATCTGCCACACAGTAGTTAAAAATCAAACGAGCCACTAGCTTGCATCGGTGACATAATGTTTCATACTGATAACACTTTTCATTATTGAAATGAGTTCCCGGAAAAAATAGTACATGGATAATGCATCAGTCATATATAACATGCATATTAAATAAATCTACAAACAACTCAAGATAAAGTGTAAATGCCCCATTTCGAGCAGTCTTATGAAAGAAGTTGTATTGTTTTCTTCCATACAAAATCACACTTTTGTACATTCTCTTATCCATGTATCTCCACATACTCCAAATGATTACATTCTTTTCAATATAGTGTATTGTTTTCATGTATATTATGGTTCATTCTCAACCTTAAACGAGGCTAATGCATTTTAAAGACGGAAGTTGTTTTGTGTCGATCTATCTCACATATTTCTGACCAGTTCAGTATGACCTTCAGCAAGATTTAGATCCTTGGTGGTATGTCGGGAACATATTAATTGATAATCACAAACTAGTTAGGTCTCATAGCATTGTGTCAAATACTTGAATCCTTGATATAATAATTGCGATAGCTGTACCCTGTTGAAGTTCGGTGTCTCGTTGGATGTTGTGGACTTAAACATATTCAAGATCATACACCTGATGGATATGTTACTAAGAAAAAAAAAAGTCAGACGCTGATGCGAGCTGGATAAGAAGGTCAGCAATGGAAATGAGTATCGCTCTCATTGTACGATTGTCTTGAATTACCGTGAGAAAGATTCCAGGTAACAGCCAGGTCATTAGGTGGTTGACGAAATTTAAAGTTGTCGTCTTGGTCAGTGTATCTGATTCTTGATAGTTTCTCGACGAGCCTATACCCCGTGGCATTACGCGCCGTTTTACTTTTATGACGAATACCGCGATGTTTATGTACATCGCAATCGGAATAAAAGATACAGTCAGGTCAAATAGAATGGAATTAAATTTTTGGACAGTGTCAAATCCAGTAAATAAAGTTACATTACTATAGCATGTCATGGAATTTAAATAAATAATTTAAAACTACAAAACAGTTAAATTAAATCAAATATAAATTAAATCAAATATACATAACAATTTATATCGAATTGTGATCCGCCCATGGCGCAGTAATATGAATATATAAACATTCTCTCGACCGTGTGCATTTGATTCAAGATCAATGATCAATTTCCACACATTAACCATAAGTGACGTATACAAATAACGATAACAAGTATTAATAATCCCCGTTTTCTAAATGAATTTAATATGGTACACATTGTCATCACAATCCTTTCTGCTGTCTGTTCCCCATCCCGTCTTATGCACAACGGACAAGTACGCATAAATGTCGAGTGAGAGAGAAACAGCAATTTGGGCTAGATTAAAACCTTAAAATAGACATTACATCATGTAACCTACAAGAATATGGCTCGTCGTAACGATATGTGTGCACTTTCCTTGTGATTTATCTATGGTGTTTATCAATGATACAAAGTTGCAAACAACGTCAACATTATACGGTAAATTTCTCAGTTACCTGGTACACAAACTGTAATGTATTTAATGATTTGTTGCTGTTGTTTCTTACACGTGTTATAATGTTCTGCAAAATCGATTATTATTAATTAAATAAGAAAATGTCAAAAGGCCCCCCTCCTCTCTCTACCATTGTGTAGCAAGATACGGGCAAAAATCTATGAAATGACGAGCGTAGAGGACTTTCGTTTGTGACATCCCACAATGTCTCTGGACTTACGAATGATGGTAAAAGTTAAATCAAACCGACCAAAGGATGAGAGAGAGAGAGAGAGAGAGAGAGAGTTTACGGTCAGTGGTACGTTATTAAAGCTGAATACTTGCTTACATTAACTGTAAATAGATGAAAATATTTTAATTACCTCTTGTTGGTTCGTCATTTCCCTTAGTTTCTGATCCAAATTAATTTCCATTCTCCGGAATGTGAATGGCTAAGCGTTGATGTGAATGGCGTAACTAACCAAGTGTTTCTAGTTCTCTAATTTCATCATTAAAACCATTTTTCATGTTTAAATCATAAGTGTGTATTTTATTATATAAACTATATGTTAACGTATCTATATGAGACAAGCACAAAATAATTTTAATTATCAAGTGCATCTACTGCGCCGCAAGTTATTTTAAAACCGGGTAACTTTTAATAATCAAGGCACGAAAGAACCATCGACAGCGTGATCATATTCAAGCCACATCTCGGATTATTTTAGACAACGCGATTATCGATTAGTTTGTAATTTATGGAACATTGACTGTCGCTATCGGAAAGAAGAGAAAATGGAAAAATCTTGTTTCAGAGTTGGAGCTTCAATAACCAGTTTCCTGTAAGATGCTGAGACCTGATTGCTGACATAATCACATTTTTACACTGAGGTGTCGTAACCAAAAATAAATGTGTGAGATATCTTTATTTATTTATTGATTCTTTCGGGGTGAGGTTGAGGATTGGAGCAATTTTGACACATAAAGCACTTACTGAATCCATTGGCAGAAACAGCCTTTTAATTACACAAGAGTGTTGCAGCATTTTAATTCCATGAGAGAGAGAGAGAGAGAGTGAGAGAGAGAGAGAGAGAGAGGGAGGGAGCGTTGCAGCATTGTAATTACATGAGAGAGAGAGAGAGAGAGAGAGAGAGTGTTGCAGCATTTTAATTACATGAGAGAGCAAACTAATGCTATGAAAGTTGATTATTTCCCAGCACTACTCATACATTGAGAAAAGGCGGGGAAAGTTTTAAAGGTAAACAATTAAGTAGCTATCGAGGCAGCCAGATAATTATTTATCTTGTTAATTGTTGTTTTCGTTTGGTAACATACACGGACAGGCTAATACATTACATAGAAGTGAGATGGAAAGGTAGACAGAAAATAAATAGAAACCGAGGGATTAAGATAATTCTGGCTGGTGGAACTAAATGCTCAAATGAGGTCTAACTAGGTAAGTATGAACAAAACTAGCAACATAAAAAATAAAATGACATAAAATGTAACATAAAAAGTAGCATCGAATGATACTACTAATTTCGAAGGAAATGTATGAATGAAGTTGAATAATTTCTAATTATTTAAACACCTCGGTGATAAAAGGATGGAAATCCTTTTCGTGGAGTTTCAATAATTTCATGTAGAATGAACACGGATGTAAGATTCTGATTGCAAACCTTGTCGTGGTGTTTCAGTAATTTCATGTAGACTGAACACGGATTTATTTTCATTTATTTATCATAATATAATATTTATTATATGACAAGCATCCTATCTTTATTTGGCTATACAGCAGGATTGTAGATAGAATTTATGTTAGGAATATAATATAATAAGAAACACAAGGTCATATTGTAAATAAGTAAAGAAATCATAAATCACTGGAAATATAAAGAAGGCAAAGGAAAAGGGGGGTGAAGCGGATGTACTTGCTTCCGAGGACGACGTTGTTTTTCTGTGTCCTTAACACATTTACTATCAGTCAATGTCCTAAATTTGCTTAACAGTAAACTGGAGCTGGCCATAACACAGTAATAACTCGGCAATTCTACTATTGTATTAATAAACCAAACCGCTTCGGTGGCCTAGTGGTTAGAGCGTCCGCCTCGGATGCGGGAGGTCGTGGGTTCGATCCCCGGCCGAGTCATACCAAGACTTAAAAAAATGGTACTAACAGATGCCTCGCTTGGCGCTCAGCATTAAGAGGTTAGTGTTAGGACTGGTCGGCCTAGGATAATGAGACTGGGTGGGACATCAGCTACATGTCAGCGGCATGATGCCCCAGTGCTTGACATCACTCTTAATTACCACACTGCAGACATAGTAGCGATATGACTGAAATAGTTTAAATCTATTGTACCTAATTTTGATTTAGTGGAAATTTGATATGTGTGGGTAATAATAATAATAGCAACAATCGTCATTATCGTCATCATTACGATTTTGGTAATGTAATAATAATAAATCATTATCATTATTGTCATCACAATTATGATAATGAGCCTCAATATGAGTATAATCATCATCATCATCATTGATATCGTCATCTTAATATCACACGAGATGAGAACATTGTTGCACAGACATTGTATTATGTTGTATTATTTTATATACAGGTTTGGCCAAGATGTGTTATTACCTGTTTGTCAAAAATGGAAATCTTTCGTTAAACTATCTCGAGAAGAGCAATTCATAATATAAACACCATTGCAGAACACAATCCGTTTGATATGGAATGTATTAAAAAATTAATTTGGACGTATACAATTAGTTTTATGGGAAAAAAGACGACATTATTGATGTTTTCAAGTTTCGAAGACAAGAAAGTTAACATAAGATCTTGGGATACTGACCGATCTGATGTATCCCAGATCGGTTTCCACCGTTCTGATATCGTCGTAGTTTTCTGTGACTCATAATATTGGTTAAGACAATCCCATTCATGTTATGAATGTTATAACCTGGATAATGTTTCTTGTAGTGTATTTTGATTATATAACTAAGCCTTAGGTAGAATAAGAAAAATTAGCATATAATAAAAAGGTTACTGCATTAGTACGGGAAAATTTGAACTCGTTTTGTCGGATGGATATATTGCACTCCCAAGGTCGTGCAGTATTCCATCCAAAAACTCGTTCATATTTCCCATACAAATGCAGTAACCTATAAATACTACAAGACCATACTTGGTATACTGGTAAGCTGTGAAATGTTTACTTTGTAAAAGTTAGGAAAGTAAATGACTGTAGTTCAGCTTTGGCCCATCTTAACAAACCAATAAAACCACAATAAATGAACAGAAATTCGTTGAAACGCAAGTGGCAGCATGTTGATATGATTGAGTTGGCTTGTTGTTGGCGTGGTTTTTTGTTATTCTTTATTATTCCCAAGCACATACACTCACGTGTGACGATCTAGGTAACAGTTTTCAATTTTCGCCTTTAAATATACGTTGATGATTTATTATTTTATCCTTCCTTGGAACAATAATGCAATCCGCTGTTGTACAATGTCAGATGGTTGCGCATAGCGCAAATGTCTGCACTTTTAATGTTCGAATCCAAAAACATTGTGATACACAAATCAGATGGAAAATTTAATAATGAATAGTTCTTCAATATACATATATTATTGGTGTCCTCAATGGGTACGGTCTAAGGCACAATTATCATTGCACGGTATAATTGAAATTATAGTATTCAAACACCGCGGTCATCTTGTTTGCTATTACAACCTCATTTATTTTTAGTGTAAATAATGAGCCTGCTCTTGGAGATGTCCATATTTCATCGAATGAGTGAGGTTTCTAGATGGAGATTGATTCAAAACTATATAATTTCAAAAGTTGCGAACCTTTTTCGGAGGTTATTTAAGAAGATGAACCAAGTCATTCCTGTTGTGGCAAGAAAGACTCCGAACACCTATATGTACGCAGTATTAGTAAAGAAACTCTTGTTTGGTTTGGGCAGGACCACTTGGCAGCAATCGTGTTAGAAATAACAAAATAATTTAGCGTTTTATCTTCTAAATTGGTAAAGGATTACACACTGCCGAGAATGGGGGTGGGGGTGGGGTGGGGTGGGAGGCTGTAGGTAGAGACCCTTAGGAGGCGAATAATAAAGTATTCAGCTTCGAGAAATGTGGAAATTGTGTTATAAAGTATTGAAAGAAGAGAGACGACGATAACAAATATGGAGGAAAGTTTCAAAGAATCCAAATATACTTTAAAAAATGTCTTCCGACCAAATATTTAACGAAAATACAGTAGAAATCTGACATGGAGGTAGCACCGTTCTGGAAATATCTGTTCATTCACAGCGAAATCCACATTCATACTTATTTACATCTACTCATGCTTTCTAATTGTTCAAATTTTATAAATATGACAAGGCACAATTTTATATGCAGTATATGTAATTGACATATGTTGCAGTAATTAATTATGTCTTTAGGAGAATAGGTTGAAGTATATGTGTGCAGTCAGACCTCATCAAACAATGCTATGTAGTTTTAATTACCCCATCCAACCATGCCATCTATTTTTTTCATTACATTACCAAGCCACATTGTAGTTTCTCGTGACCCCATTAAACCATAGAATGCAGTTTTAACGATATCATCAAACCATGCTATGCGGTTTTTCATGACCTCATCAACCTATTCTATGTAGCTTTTCAAACCTTCATCTAACCTCAATGTAGCTTTTCTTAACCGCATCAAACCACTATGCAGTTTTACATGACATCATCAAAGCATGCTATCTAGCTTTTCACGATCTCATCAACCAACGCTATGTAATTTTGTAAGACCTCATCATACCATGCTATGCAGTTCCTCATGGCCTCATGAAACCGAGCTATGTAGTTCTTCACGACCTCAGCAAACCATGATATGTAGATTTTCATGACCTCTCAAACCATGCTATGTAGGTTTTCATGACCTCGTCAAAACTCGCTATGTAGCTTTTAATGACCTCATCAAACCATGCCATATAGCCTATTTATTGCCTGACCTAGCCACTATGTAGTTTCTCATGCCATCATCAAACAATGCTGTGCTGTTTTTCCTGACCTCATCAATATATGCTATGTGGGTTTTCATGACCCCGTCAAACCATGCTAGTTTTCATTACCTTACCTAGCCGTTATGTATGCTCTCATTACATCATCAAACCATAATATGCGGTTTATCATTGTCTCATCAAACCGTGCTATATAGTTTTTAATGACCTCATGAAACTACACTGTACAATTTTTCAAGATACCATCAAACTACTATGTAGTTTTATCTGACCTCATCAAGGCTTGCTGTGCAGTTTTTCATGACCTCATCAAACCATGTTAGATAGTTTTTCGTGACTTCGTTAAGACATGTTATATACTTTTTTAAGACCTAATCAAACCATTTTATGCAGTTTTTCATCACCTTACCCAACCACTATGAAGTTTATAATGACATCATCAAACCATGCTATGCAAAAAATGAAACGAGCCACTAGCTTGCATCGGTGACATAATGTTTCATATTGATAACACTTTTCATTGAAATGAGTTCCGGTAAAAAAAGGATTTATGACATTGGATAATGCATTAGTCATATATATATATATCATTTATCATTTCGAGCAGTCCTATGAAAGAAGCTGTATTGTTTTCTTCCATACAAAATCACACTTTTGTACATTCTCTTATCCATGTATCTCCACATACTCCAAATCATTATATTCTGTTCAGTATAGTGTATTGTTGTCATGTATATCATGGTTCATTCTCAATCTAATTCGCGGCTAATGCATTTTAAAGGCTGAAGTTGTTTTGTGTTGATCTATCTCACATATTTCTGACCAGTTCAGTATAACCTTCAGCAAGATTTAGATCCTTGGTGGCATGTCGGGAACATATTAATTGATAATCACAAACTAGTTAGGTCTCATAGCATTGTGTCAAATACTTGAATCCTTGATATAATAATTGCGATAGCTGTACCCTGTTGAAGTTCGGTGTCTCGTTGGATGTTGTGGACTTAAACATATTCAAGATCATACACCTGATGGATATGTTACTAAGAAAAAAAGAAAAAAAGTCAGACGCTGATGTGAGCTGGATAAGTCAGCAATGGAAATGAGTATCGCTCTCATTGTACGACTGTCTTGAATTACCGTGAGAAAGATTCCAGGTAACAGCCAGGTGGTTGAGTAAAATTAAAGCTGTCGTTGTGGTCAGTTTGTTTGGTTTTTGATAGTTTCTCGATGAGGTTATACCCATGTGGCATTACGTGTCGTTTTGATTTCCTGACGAATACGGCTATCTTTATGTACACCGCAATGGGAATACAAGATACTGGAAGGTATATACATATCGAAAGAACACACAGGTCATATATTCCAGAGAAAAAGACCCCTTCTTGCCTAATACACAAGATAATACAATTGTTTCTATCCATGAAATTACGCACAAAAGCAGTGACCACCCTTGGGTCTCCGATTCTCACAGACTATGTTGTAGCATACAATAACGCAACGGTAAACAGAAACGATTTTGAGCAGAAGACCGGATGTGAAACGAAGCATTTATGTCGCATACGCTATCATTTAGCAGAGCGCCATACTTGGTTTCCAAAAGGAGTTGAACAATGAATAACAATGGACAGGTACGACAAGGGCCTGGAAAAGAGCACCAATTACGGCATCTTGCAGCAGTAACGCATAAACCGGCACGTTGAACTGCTTGTGTATGAAAATGGAAACAGTAACGAGAACGTTTCCCAGGATCCCAATAGCCACGGAGACGATTAGTATCCCAGCAATGAAGTGATACATGAACGAAGCGCCTGCCCATCTTAAGATCTGTGAGGTTTATTGTACTATTGCCACTATACACCATTTCATATCCGCCTGTAAACAAAACGACATTTATGTATTGTTACGTGTTTAGAATCTTACAAAACGTAACACGAAAAAAGTGAAGACAACAAGCTTTGTAAAATTTAACAAATAATTTAATCCTCTAGAAAAACAAAGTAAAATGAGAAAACGAATTTACGGTTTTACGAATAAAATCCAAAACTATTCCAAGAATTAAAACATAGAAGTCCTAGTAATAAAAAGTCCTAATGAAACTGAGTCTGAATCCAGATGAATTTAAAATAAAAGGTGATGTTGTATGCTGTGGTCAGCGTCGTACTGGTGTGTCAACAGCTCTTTGTAGAATCACATAAAATAATATTCCAGTTTTTCAATTCTGTGTAAATTTCGATAACAGTCCCTGTTCAAGAATTAATTTAGAGCACAATTCTTTTCAGGGAAAAATAATCTCTTGGAATCAAAATAATTTGAAGCAAATTTTAAAAAGAATAGTCCCGAAACTGGTCACAACATAAAACACTTTCAGTTCTCAAGTGTTAAGGCAATTAATGACTATTCTTTCTCGAAACATCAATAATAAATCTAGCCACAACGCAAAACAGATGCTCGGATGTGGGCCAATCCTCTGTAAAAATTCTAATTGATACATGTTATTTGTCATGTACTCCAAGCATGGTCCCGATTTCACTGTATGAATCTTACTCTGAGAAAGAATTTTAAAACAATTGTTTACTTCGACTCTTACTGGTTCTGAATCATGGTCAGTAACTAGGTCAGCATTAGATATAAAGTTTATATAATTAGTTGTTTACAAGAAGCAGATCAAACAGAACTGATCTAAATTTCTGAAGAATGACAAATCCAATAAATAAAGTTAAATTACAGTAGCGTGTAATGGAATTGAAAAAACTTGAAGTAGAACTTACACCATGTAACCTACAAGAATATGGTTCGTAGTAACTTTCCTTGTGATTTACTTTCAGTGTTTATCAATGATACAAAGATGCAAACAATGTCAACATTATACGGTGAATTTCTCGGTTACGTGGTATACATACTGTGATGAATTTAATGTTTTGTTCTTATTTCTGAAACATATTATGATATTCTAAAATTCGATTAGTATTAATTAAATATGAAAATGCCCCAAGGCCGCTCTCTCTCTCTCTCTCTCTCTCTCTCTCTCTCTGTTTCTCTCCCATCATGGCAAGATAAGAGCAAACATCTATGATATGACGAGCCTAGAGGATTTTGTCATCCTTTATTGTCACTGGACTTAGGAATGATGGTAATAGTCAAGTCCAACCGACCAGAGAATGAGAGAGAGAGAGAGAGAGAGAGAGAGAGAGAGATTTTATGGTTGGTGGTACCTTTAATAAAGCTAAATAAATACCTACATCAGCTGTAAATACAATATTTTATTACCTCTTTGTCGTTTCGCTTTTAGTTTCTATTCCACATTAATGTCCATGCTCCGGTAGGTAAATTGCTTAGCATTGATGTGAATAGCGTACCTAACAAAAATATTTGTGGGGCTCTACTTTCATCATTGAAATAATCTTTCATATGTAAATCTTCAGTGTGTATTATATTGATTTAAAAATGCGAAGAACAATAGATACTAAAAAAGAAAACAATCAACTTATCAATATGCAAAGATGATTGTGAATAGCCACAAAAGACATAAAACTGCTTTTTATGGCGGATAAACGTGGGGATGTGAGGAGTTCATTCACTCAGTCAACACACAGCTGCCTGTAATAAATCTTAACTACGTTGAAAGGGCAAATATATGTATTTGTATGAGACATAAATAAATAATATGTACATTATGTAAGCTGTATCAATGATATATCACTCGTTGTATAACTTTTTCATTCAAAGGAAACTAGGCAAGCTATACATCTCGTGGTGTAACATTGATACAGCGTACACACACACACACACAGACACACACACACATATTATGTCTGAGTATACTAATCATACGAAACAAAGTATCCATATACTTAAATGTCCCATCATGCATTCCCATTTAACATATGCAGATGTCCCGCTCATTTCTTACTTACACAGGCAGTGTTTGGTGTACATTGGGTGTATAACTAGAATTAGAAGGTTTTATAATAATTTACATCTCTGATTTTATCCACCAGGAGATGTAATTGATGTAGAAAGTCTTGATGAAAAATGAGCAATAATCTTCTTATTAGAATCATTTTTCATCGTTCTGACTCTTTAACCAATATTAGGTTATCATATCGCGGCATACACACCATTTCACGTCATTTTTGTACGACTTTGTTTATTAAATAATTAATCTGACGAAGAGACATTATTCAAGACAGTTTTTTCGAACAATATGTTGACTTATGTACGGCAGACAAGTACAAAATAAGTGTAATTAATAAGCGCATCTACTGCGCAGCAGAGTTACTTTAAAACCGAGTCACTTTTAATGATCAAGGCACGAAAGAACCATCAAAACCGTGATCATACTCAAGCCACATCTCGGATTATTTTAGACAACACGATTATCGATTAGTTTGTAATTCATGGAACATTGACTGTCGCTATCGGAAAGAGGAGAAAATGGAAAAATCTTGCTTCAGAGTTGGAGCTTTAATAACCAGTTTCCTGTAAGATGCTGAGACCTGATTGCTGACATAATCACATTTTTACACTGAGGTGTCGTAACAAAAAATAAATGTGTGAGATATCTTTATTTATTTATTTATTTATTCTTTTCCGGGTGAGGTTGGGGATGGGAGCATATTTGACGCATAAAGCACTTACTGGAACCATTGGCAGAAACAGTCTTTTAATTACACAAGAGCGTTGCAGCATTTTAATTACATGAGAGAGAGAGAGAGAGAGAGAGAGAGAGAGAGAACTATTGCTTTCCCAGCAATACTCGTACAATAAGGAAAGGCAGGGAAAGTTTTAATTTAAAGGTAAACAATTAAGTAGCTATCGAGGCAGCCAGTTAATAAATCAGATAATTATTTATCTTGTTAATTGTTGTTTTCGTTTGTTAAGGTACATAGACAGGTTAATACATACATAGAAAGTGAGATGGAAAGGTAGACATAAAATAAATAGAAACCGAGGGATTAAGATAATTCTGGCTGATGGGACTAAATTCTCAAATGAGAACTTACTAGGTAAGTATGAACAAAACTAGCAACATAAAAAATAAAATAACATAAAATATAACATAAAAAGTAGCATCGAATGATACTACTAATTTCGAAGGAAATGTATGAATGAAGTCGAATAATTTCTAATTATTCGTACACCTCGGTGATCAAAGGATTGAAAGCCTTTGCGCGGAGTTTCAATAGTTTCATGTAGAATGAACACGGATGTAAGATTCTGATTGCAAACCTTCCGCGGAGTTTCAGCAATTTCGTGTAGAATGAACACGGATTTCGTTTCATTTATTCATGATATAACAATATTATTATATTACAAGCTCCCTGTTTTTATTTGGCGATACCGCAGGATTGTGTCTTGAAGTGAGTTTGAAACACGTTCAAAATCCTTTGCCATTACGCAATTGTAGTAAATGACGTCATGGTGTATTTTTTCTTTTTCATTTTTAGATGATATACATATTTTAGGTCGAAGGTATGTAATAAAAAAATTATAAATCTCTTAAAATAGAGAGAAGGCGAAGAGAAAGGGAGGAGCGAATGGGCTTGCTACCGAGGACGATGTTGTTCTTCTGTCCCCTTCGCAAATATACTATCAGTCAATGTGTTAAATTTGCTTAATAGTAAACTGGAGATGGCCACAATAGAGTAATAACTTGTCAATTCAACAATTACGTCAATATGCCCTTGATTTGCAATTGCATTGCAAGGATGTTGTTGTTGTTCTAGGGTTTAACGCCATTTATCAGCATAAGCTATACATGGCGGCCAGTATAACTGGTGGAGGAAGAACCCTGGAAAACCCAGGGAAGAACCACCGACCCACGAGAAGCTGCTGGCAGGCTTTCCCACGTACCCACGCTAGCCGAGCCTTGCACTCGAACCCACGGAGACAGAGGTGAGATGGCAGTGATCCGGAACAGTGAGCGCTTTAGACCCATTGCAATGATGAAGAAGCTTGCTATTCTGAAGAAAGAGAAAATGTAGATAGGATCATAGACAGCCATCAAGGAAGTTCTCACAAAGTCAACATATACCTTATTCATAAATTAAAGGTATTGGATTGTATTAAAGTACTATGGATATTTGTCATTAACATTTTTGCAAAACTGACGAGCGGCAGAAAACGCAGAATTACAGAAAATGACGATTTGTCGAAATTTGTGTCTGATTTGACAAAGTGAAAGTGCTTGTCAACTTACTGTCGGCCAGTGTTTCAGACCATTTGATTTAAATTGTACTGGCATTTATGATACTCTGTTCATCTCAATCAGTCAATGGATATACTTTATAATTCCTTTGTTTCTTTTAGAATTATGTGCTTTTAAGGGGGAATGACATCTAGTTACTGTTGCGGTAAGGCGGTAAGGGACTTTATAAAGCTGGCTACATTATAATTAGCATAATTATTTGTATAAATATTGCTCATATATATATATATATATATATATGTGTGTGTGTGTGTGTGTGTGTGTGTGTGTAGATTATATCGAAGGTTGGAATACTGACTGCAGGTAATCTGATATGGTAAAAAAGAGTGACACCGTTATTAAATATAGATACATCTTAAAAATACAAATGATGTTACATCGATATTTGTTGCAAGTATTTCTATCTTTTTAGGTACATTGACTGTACATTATATTACGTTTTATATATATATATATATATATATATATATATATATATATATATATATATATATATATATATATATATATATATATATAACAATCGTTATACATTTCAAGTCTAAGCTCTAATATTATATACTAGACAAAAGCATATACGTTTTACTTATAGATTTTAAGAGGCGTAATTCCCTTTGACGATTTATACTGTACACAAACATCATATGTGTCACTTGTTTATTCTAATGTTTAATCTTGTTTTGTAACCCTTTTTATTCATGCCAGTTTTATTTTGCAAGACCTCTATATATGGTGCTGTACATTTACGCTATAAGTACGATACTAAATACTATAATGTGTGGGAAAAATAAATTTAGATAACGAACAGATAACATTATATACATTTACAATTTTATTGCCATTATTTTATTTTGTTGTAATAATGCCCGACAAAATATAGTTATTTATTGTAAGTCCAGTACATATGTTATTGTCATGTGTCTTGCAAAAAAGTACTTGGGTAATAGCACACCTCCGTCTTTAATTTGTTTCTTCTGTTTTTTTATATAATTTTTTTTGTTTTCAACACTATGATGGTTTAATTGCACGGTTACATAAAATTGGATTTATGTTTGAATTCTATAGTCTTAACTATTCTAAAGAGAGTTCAGGGTGGACATTTCCCTGGTATATATCAAATAACTGATGCTTTCAAAACCGATATATTGTTTTCCCTTAATCTATATGTTGTATTTAGCATCACTTTTTCTGCTGATCACATTGGGTGCATTTCGTATGTATAATTTGTATACTGAGAATGGAGAGTTCAAACATAATAATACTATCTGCCGACTGTTGGGGAATTTTGAACAAAATGTAAAGATGTCTTTGACGATTTAAGCAGAAAACAGTGTCATACACATTGCTTACAGGATACACATTTTCAGGCGATAAAATGTCATGTATTAGGGTGCCATGGGGTTATGAATGTATTTCAAATTGTTACGGGCCAGACTCTCGAGGAAAGGTTTGTTGAAATTTAATAACAGTTTGCTGGTCGATAGAATATACTGATGAAATCAAACATTGCATGAAGATGCTAAAATTCGAATATACTTCAACTGATTATGGGGGAAATAATGCCAGAGTACTGAATTACGATCGAAGATTTACTGTGTCATATTCGTTATTTCACGATAAACTATTGATGGAAATTCGTGGAAAAATTATTTTGTTTTCTTATGAAGAAAAAAAAAAGTAAATTAAAACCGGAAACAAAAGTAGACAACAATTACAGTCCTTAGAGAATGGTTCCATAGGACCTTTTAATTTAGAATTATTGGAGTCTAAAAAAAGCTTGAAAGTATGAGAAAAGAAAATCTACGAGGAAGTGTTATGAGATCCAGGGTAAAAAGGGTAAATTCCGCAACCTCTAAACAGCCATCAGAATCCTTCACCTACATGTAATGATAAATATATTTTTAAATATAGACACTAAAGATGGGTATGGACCCCATAATGGTCGATGTGGAATACTTCAAACTGATTTTCATATGTGACGACGAATGATTCCTGATGTTTTATATGTAAAAGTTTATGTACTTATGTAATTTTACTCGGACATTTACATATATTTCTTCGTGGACAAGGGTGAATGCTTATTAAAAAAGTTAATTGACCTTCCTGATTGTAATAACCTGATACGATCATTTTCCGTTGGAACACTTCGCATTTATGTGGCGTCTTTACGTGAAATGAACTTCAATCGATTAGTTCCAACGCGTAAGATACAGTTATCATCAATATGGATTTGACAGCAGGACCTGAGACTCATTTTATCTGAGCACAGTAATACGCAATCAGCTATAGTATTTTGACTTGCATACGCTTCTACTACCAATTCAAGTTTGTTGTTTAACCCGAGGCTGACAAGATCTTCTATCATTGTTTTATTCAATTCTATCGGTATAAACTCGGTTGGATGGGCCAATCTATTGGTATGTTGTTATTGAAGCTTCATTTGAGCGTTCACCAACACCACAAGCGCATGCTGATTTTACCTTTTCACTTAGAAAGGGCGTTTAATATATGAAATGCCTGTCATTAACCTTTACTCATCACGACGCGACTTTGACGTGGACCCGAGTTTATCAGCTGGCTTTTACTGGCGTTAACCCGGGCGAGCTTGTGAGTTTTGAAGATCAAACTGGAAATCTTGAAGTGCCAACGTGGGCATCCAAAATATTGTTCTGAGAACACGTAGCGCTAATGCAATGAACTTAGCTGAAATCAGTCAAATCGGGGGAATCAAAGACTCTAGTATCTTAGTTACGCTTGTCAAACAATATGTTGACGATGCTGATGTCACACCAGAAACCATACCTGGATGAACACAACGCTGAGGTACCCTTCCCTCCACTAGTAGTAACTTCATTAACAGTATACGAAAACCTGCGGACCAACGAATGAGAGGAACAAAACTAATGCAAATGTAAATCGTAACAGTATCTTAGTCTTTATCGTATGTGACACGTCTGAGTGCATCCATGTGCTCGCGTAAAAGTCCCAGTTATTTACGTGCAGTTTTGCAAGAGCTGACAGCAACCCCTGCGATATAATATCGAAATTCAGCTGGTCCGAAACTAATGCCACGAGCAGTCGGTGGCACACCAGCTCCAGTTAATATCTGTAAAGCCATGAGCATCAATGACGCCAATATTATCAACCTGCTACTGTTATCTCAGATCACTTTAGTCACGCATGCTTTTCATTGTGTGACATATATCACTTCTGTGTTTTTATGTCGGTCTAGGAAAGATATTCTCGGTGTCTTGGTGTTCAAGCATCAAATCGTCGCAAACGACAAGATTATCCACAATCGGATCAAAGTGTGCGAGCATCGTCAATTGTGGAGAGATTTGATTTTTGATGACGACTGAAACGCTACCTCTAAATCTCTGAGTACCTCATAATACGGTTGATCGTCCGCCAATGGCGCAATTATGTAAAACCAATCCAAAGAGAACCATCTCAAACCACATTCAACAACAACTGGGTTTTCCTTGATCCAGCCGGACCAATAATCAATGCATCAACAGAGTTTGGAAACATATGGCCGTGCTTATTTAGTTTTGGCTTTGCCTGTGCAGAAAAGCCCGTTTTCGTGATCCGTGTATAATAATCTTTTTACAACACAACTGCTGTATACAGCACAATCATGATCATCTTGTCTGCGATGCCGCATGAAAACAAGTACTACAAATCTCTCCTAGAAATTGTCAGCAGATACAAAAAGACTGGGCCATTGACGTATAAAGATTCTGCAAGTGTTGCAGATGCATTTAAATGTATCTCTGCATGTGCAGCGGAAACATGGTTAAGGCTATTTCTCAAAGCAGTTCCTGTGATGCAGAAATTTGCTAACTGGTTTATCCAGGATATAAATGAGAACATGCAGCGAGTCATTAAATTGCAGTTTGTTCGAGCCTAATCGTCATGCATTTTACCATCGTAAATGGCACAACGCATATTGGTGTAGTTTTGACGCTGTTACTACTGTTTGCATTACTAAGTACCCATCATACTCACGAAAGTTCTGAATCACTACAGGAATTAGGTTTTGTCAGGATTATTAAGAATATATGGTCTTTAAGTAAGATAAAAGAGCGAAAAACAACAAGTTTTGTAACATTCAAAAAATAATTTAGTTCCCTACAATACGATGTGAAAATTTCGAAAGAACTTACATTATTGTGAATTAAATGCAAATATTCTTGAAAGTTCTATCATAAGTCCAAATGTATAACGTTCTGAATGAATTCCAGTGATGTTCCGAATAAATTCTAAAATTGAACGTGTTGAGGAGCCAATAGCATAGAAGATGCTAATGTGCCAACAGAGCTGAATGTATTACAATGATATAATCCCCCAAATTTCCTCGAATGAGTTCACTATAATCCCAAGATAGATTTTTAGTCCGAAGTTACTGACGACAATATAAAAATTCATAACATACATTCACTGAGAGTAAAGAACCCATATAACCAATTAAATACACATACAACCTTCCCTCATAAAGAAAAAGAAAGGTTTATGCAATATAGCTTTCTTTTACATTCTAGTCAAATAAACATATACTTAATATTACGTAAGATAACGTCTTATGAATGAAACAAAATATATAAGAAGTTATAAAATACTTTAAAAATCGGGAAGGTGCATCTGCAATCAGATTATCTTTAACCTTCATGTACCTGATGTCAATATTATATTCATGAAACCTTAAAAGCCACGTGAACACCCTCCTATATTTGTTTTTGATTGTGTTCATGAAGGGGGGGGGGCTATGATAATTGAATACAATAATCAAAGGAGGAGTTGAACTATTATGCACTTCAAAGTGTTCCCAAGCCAATATCAAAGCCAAACATTCCTTCCAAGTTTTGTAATAATGTCTTAAGCGAATCTTTACCTTTTCTTGAACCAATAGTCCACCAACTTCAACAACACTTGCATCAGCACACATTTTAAACGATTGACTGAAATTTGGAGCTGAACGAACTGGTGTCCTTTTAGGTATGGTCTCTAATGTATGAAAAGTTAAAGGCGAATCTTTCTTAACAAATGTTATCATTTTATATCGACAAAATTGAGCTGGAGTCACGAATCATGAATGCTGATAATTCCTTTGCTCTTTCCGTCAGTTGAATTTGCAAGAATCCTTTCAAATGGTCAAACGTGGTGATATATTTTGCATTTTCAGTTTTGTCAATGAAGTTATCGATTCTTGGCAATGGAAATAAATCTGTTTTGGAGACAAGTTCACTTTTGTATAGTAGATGGACATGCAAGAAGTATTATCTGGTTTCGGCTAGAAAACTTGGTGAAGTTCGGTTATTTTTACTGGCTTCCTTGAAATCATTTTCCATCAAATTATGATCAGATTTCGTGTTCGAAACCATGCTGATTCACAGATATGGAATCTAAAAGTATAATTGTTTCTTACAAAACGGATAATTTTATGTCTGTGTCGAAAAGGGGACGGGGTTGACTGACACAAATAAATAAAGGTTCATTTTGTTAATTGCATTTTATCAACACCCCAAATGTTATACGATTTCTTCCCATTACCTTCTGTTCAACATACTGTATTTGATTTTATCTTAAATAGCCCAAACAGGATGGGCTCTGTCGTTAGATTTATCTTGGCTGAATAAGAAATAAATTTTAGCCATAAATCTTTCAAATTTGTCCAACATACACAATTGTTAAGGAAAGAAATATTTATCTTTAACCCATTGCCGAGCTTGTTTGTTGCTCTATATTATTGCTTCAAACTATGCATATAATGTTATATTTATGAACAAAACCAATCCTTTTTATGCAGAAACATAAAAAGAGTTCATACTTTTCAAAACGATGGGAATTATTTCACTTAACATGCACTAAGTTTGAAGACAATGTAATCACTCGTGGATTGTTTCAGCTGAACTGTTAATATTGTCCTTACAACCGGCTGTGGTTGATTTGTGGAAAGTTGTTGAACAATTGTTTCTGTCTTATTTGCTTGTCTTAATAAATCAAGTATGTCACGTTTTCGCATACGGTTTGCTATTCGTATCCAACGTTGTTGCTCGAATTGCCGCAACAAATTAACGGTAAGCATACTGATATATAAGGGGAAACCATTGTCTAATTGCAAGTTCAGTCAATAAAATTTTTTAAATATTTATACTTTTCGGAAAGCTACAATCGCTTGAATGACCTCTATATCTTTTTGAAAGTCGTTTATAATATTAATTTTGGAACCACCTATGTATATAGTCCACGCTTCAAATTCTTTGCTTAAATATATCTTTGGTAAATGTATCACACAAGGACATCTGTCTTGCTTCTGCGTCGTCGTAGACTTTTAAAAATATATTATCACATGGTCGATGAGCGTGTGTGCCATTGTTATATTATAATGCTAAAAACCATTCTTTAATTAATTTCTCCTTGATGTTCTTTACTTTTACTACATGTACTATATTTGCTAATTTACATCATTATTATAGTATTCACTGATTTGCTTCATCATCCACACTCAGTAGTCTAGACATCGTCAGTGACTTCGTTTTTTCTGCACAATATCACATAATTACTGTTATCGTCCTTTCTCGTGTGAATTGTCAAGTCTGCATCTTTGCTGTTAAAAAATAACTATTTAGTCAGTTAAATTATCAAGATGGCACTCATTCATATTTGAAAAATCATACATCTTTTGAACTTTGACAAATATGTGTGATGCAATTTAAAGAAACAATGATTTATATTTTCTCAGACGTTAGCAACACTCTAACGCTCAGGTAATACTGTCCTAGAACGAGATACACTCATAAATACTTAAAAAATTCTATATGTATCAATTTGTGAATTTATCGTCATAAATCTATATATCTGTTTGTCCATCTCTCTCTCTTTCTCTCAAAATATATATATATATATATATATATATATATATATATATATATATATATATATATATATATATATATATATATATATATATATATATATATATATATATATATATATATATATATATATATATATAACAATCTCCTCCACAGGCAATATACAGAGAGAAACTATTCTCAGTGGACTATTTTTACATATAATATAGCAGTGATCAATACTCACATGATTTATTATCTTATCCTTCATTGGAGCAATCCGCTGTTGTATAATACCAGACGGCTACGCTGTCACGAAATTGTATAAATACTTTAATTTATTAAATACATGCACTCAGGTTTCGTGTTTTGTCGACAACGATATCAGAGGGTGATTTGTGTATATTGTACAATATTTCGAAATAGTGAGTTCGGTTCATCCTATGCCGCAAGTGCGAAGTGCTTTAAATGCGGAAAACCGAATGCTTCCAGAGCACAGACAATGTATGATGACTTCGTTTGTGTATAAATGCATCACCGTAAGATTAAATCTTCACATTACGGAACGTCTTGTCAGTGAGTTGTCTACTGTAAGGACTTGCACGTCTTCAGCTATAGAGCTGACCAGAGTGATCACAGTATGATCAGAATAAACAGAGTGGTCAAAGTGGTCGGACTGACCCGAGTGACCCGAGTGACCGAAGCGATCCGAGTTATCGGAGGAGTGATCGGAGTCGACGTGGTACCGGCTGCAGAGCTAACCATAGAAGTCGACCATTGCAGCTGTGAAGCTGAACCATAGCAGCCGTAAATCTGAATAAACAGTGTTGCTGGTCGAGTAGCTGGTGATCGGGCCGATACTGGTTGGCGCTAACTGCGCGATTGACCAACCTGGAACACTAACGGCTTGATTGGCCAGTGTGACTAGTAGCCGAGTGTGTTGGTGACGGAGTGTGTAACTCCATACATGTAATCTTTTAGCCGTGGTCTAATTTTGGGGGTTCGTAAAAACCAATGTGTTTTTGGGACGGTAAAGATACTTTGTATATATGTTCCTTTTGTTTGCATAATTTCACTATTTGAGTGAATATATTTTACTATATGAGTAAAATACTAATTTTTTTACCATTTGAGTAAAGCACATCAATCTTTTCTTTGAGAAATCACTGTGAATCATTCACACATTGTCCTTGTACTGTGTAAGGTCATTTATTTGTATTTTCAGTATTAAATCCTTGCGTTATATGTTAATTGATCTAATATATAAATATATACACGCATATATTAATCATAATTAATTGCTCATTCAAGTCGTTCGTTATTAAACATTGTATTTGTATCATAATCAAAACTGTTCTGTTGTAAATCAGAAATCCCACCCGGTTATCTTTGTTACATAGGCATTGCGCAAATTTCTGCACTTTTATTCTTCGAACCCAAAAACACTGATACAAATCAGATGGAAAAATGTTTAATCAATAGTTGTTCAAATTACATATTTTATTGGTGTCGTCACTGGGTATGGTCTAAGGCACTATTATCACTGCACGGTAGAATTGAAATTATAGTATTCACCCAACACGGTTATTTTTATTGTGATTCCAACATCGCTTGCTCTTAGTGTAAATAATGAGCCTGCTCCTAGAGATGTCCATGTTTCAGCGAATGAGTGAGGTTTCTAGATGGAGATGGATTCAAATGTATGCAACTTAGACTCTCCAACACAAATATAAACGCAGTGTTAGTAAACAAATAGCTCCTGTTTGGTTTTCAAAGGACCACCTGACAGCAATAGCCTTAGAAACAATAAATTAACGAAGAGTTTTATCTTCTAAATCAGTAGGGGATTACACACTGCCGAGAATAGGGGGAGACTCCGAGGAGGCGAATAGTATAGTCTTATGCTTCAAGAAATGTGGACATTTTGTTTTAAAGTATTGAAAGAAAGAACGTATAATATCCAGGATGAGCGACAACGAGAATACAGGTGGATGAAGGTTTTAAAACAATTGAAATATACTTTAAAACAATCTGCCGACCAATTAATTTATATATATATCAATTATCTCTGATGATGGCTCAACACGCATTGAAAGACGTTGTTTATCAGTATTCCCTGTACTTGCATTTGTGCTTGGCTTAATAAAAAAAGAGGTAAAATACATTATCCAGACAACTTTGCATCGAGTATGGCATCAAGACCCTGACTTCCAACAGCAGCCACAATCACAACATATACTACTCCTCAATATTAACATCATCTTCATCCACCACACTGTTTCGCCATCATCGTGTGGTATTAATACGACCACGAGGACACGTATTATATATGTAACGTTACTTGAGTTACGTCACGGAAGGAATATCTAACGAAAATACTGTAGCAATCCGACAAGGAGGTAGCTACGTTCTTGAAATATCTGTTAATTTTCAGCGAAATCCATATTCATACGTATTTACATCCACCCATGCTAATATAATGGACAAATTATATATATATGACAAGGCAAAATGTATATACAGTATATGACACTGGTATCTGTTCCAGTAATTTATTATATCTTTTGGAGAATAAGTTAAATTATGTGTCCAGTCAGACCTCATCAACCCATCCCATGTAGTTTTCATTACCCCATCCAACCATGCCATATATTGTTTCATTATATTACCAATCCAATAGTGGTTTCTCGTGACCTCATTAAACCATGCAATGCAATTTTTCACGACCTCATCAAACCATGATATAAGATTTTTCATGACTTCATCAACCTATACTCTGCAGGTTTTCAAGCCTCATCAAACCACGCAATATAGCTTTTCATAACCGCATCAAACCACTTAGCAGTTTTACATGACATTATCAAAGCATGCTATCTAGTTTATCATGATTTCATCAAACCATGCTATGCAGTTCCTCATGATCTCATCAAACCATGCTATGCAGTTCCTCATGATCTCATTAAACCAAGCTATGTAGCTCGTCATGACCTCATCAACCCATGCTTTGTAGGTTTTCATGACCTCTTCAAACCGTGCTTTGTAGGTTTTAATAACCTCTTCAATCCATTTTATGTAGTTCTTCATGACTTCATCAAACATTCTATGTAGTTCTTCATGACCTCGTCAAAACATGCTATGTAGTTCTTCACGACCTCGTCAAAATAATGCTATGTAGCCGTATAGTTTTTCATTACCTTACCCGACCACATGACCTCATTAAACCATGATATTCAGTTTTTCACATCATCAAATTGCAGGGTTTTTTTTCTGAGCTCATCAATCTCTGGTATGAAGTTTTTCATGACCTCATCAAACCATTTATATCTACATGTATCATGTAGCGTGAATTACCTTCAAAGCTTGTGTTAATCTGGCATTTCAATCTAACCAAAACTGTCTTTGAACCAAAATCATTGTTGGCGAGGAATGACTGGAAAAGTATTATCACTTTGTACAGAATTTTTTTTATTAAACTATAACAAGATATATATATATATATATATATATATATATATATATATATATATATATATATATATATATATATATATATATATATATATATGAATATCTATTTCATTTGCATGGTTTATTATTTCAGTATACGCTATTGTAACGTAGCGTTGGCTGTTAGACTAAACCTTGTCCAAAACCAAGTTTATTGTCTACTTGACCTGATCTATTGATTTTGTGTTTATTTTGTTCCAAACAACAGATAAATAACCCAAATATTCTGTGTGTGTGTGGGTTTAATATCATCATCATTTTACATAGACGTAAATATGCTGATTTGGGTGTGGGTCTATGTTTTTGAAATTCCCCTACAATTTCCCTGGTGTGCCTGACATTATACAGGTTCTGTATTATAAATTTAGCAAGATACTTCTAATAATAACCGAACTTTTTATTTTGTGAACATTGAGAACTTTCTAGGATGTTATTTACCAGTAGGTATTGTTTTTGACGGAAACGTTAATTGCGAGCAAGGACAAGTAGAGGACTATATAATCGTATCACTGCAACGCTTATTCATTCGATCTTAAGGACTAGCAGAATCAGTTTGTACTATTGTTGTGTTCAGTAGTTCACTTGGGCTGAAATTTATTTCTTCAAACTGTTCAAGTGAATTTTCTCTGCAAATGCAACAACATTCTTGGACAGAAACATTCACTGGAATTAATAGTAAATTCAAACCTGGAACAATATTAGTGTGCTTCAACAAAAGACTGTTGTTACAACAACACAAGACAGACCGTCACAGGCACGTCAACACTTTCAGCTTTGGACTAAATTCAGATTTCTATTAAAAGTTTATTTAGAACTCTAAATTATTGTTCTTCTAGGATTAATTTTTCTTCTTGTCATTTTCTTTCTTTATTCTAGGAAAATACATTTTTGTTTAATTTTAGAAAGCTTTTTGTTATTCACTCTTTTCTGTTAGTTATTGTAAGGGCCTATACTTCGCTCTCTCACTCTTTCATTCAACCTCTTCTTGTTAACGATAATATGTCCACAACTTAATCAATTATTAATATTCGACCTCCTTTGTGCCGTACAAAAATGTATCAAAAATCATTCCTGCTATCCAGATTTTAAACTGGAATACTTTACTGACTGAAATAATAGACAATCCATCCATTGCAACTGTTAAAACTAATCTGATTTGGGATAAACACAATATTCCTTCGTATTAGTTTGTTGGAATTGGAGTGGTGGTGGATTATGTTCAGCATACGTGATTGAGAACCAAACCTAGTAGTTTAAATAATGATTTCTTCCTAAATCATGTTTCTAGCATTAGGTACTGTACTCGCGGTCATTTAGAAACAGTTGAACACTTTCTGTTAAATGTCATAATTAAACAACTTTGAGAGATTGTGTTCTCTTCACTTTACTGACCCGATTTACAATTAAGACTTTACTATCAGGCATTCTTATATATTCTGACGAAATCAATACGCAAATATGTATGGCATGTGCAAACCTTCATAAAATTATGAAAACGATTTTCAAATTAACACACAGGTCACAACAACACAAGAGTATTCCATCTTTTTTCACCCATTAATTAACCTTTGAAATAATTTTACAAACTAGAATGATCAAGTATACTCTTATATTTCGCATATACTTTAAATCGGTAGAAAATTACTGATTGTTAAAATTTTCCTTCATTAGATTAGAGGAGATAGTTTTCTTGCAGCTTTCTTCTGAATCCCAATATATTATTATTTAACACACATGAACATGTTTTATTGAAAATATACTGTTCAAATAAATATAACTGTAATACGATTTGTCCGTTTTATCTTCTGTTCAACATATCTTTTTAGGTTTTATCTTAAATTAGTCAATTCATATCTGTAATATACTATACCAAAGCCCCAATTTCGGGTGACCGGATTTATTTTTTGGTGCACTTTTATACAAGGTATTTGCTATTTATTCCATTAAACAAGGTAAAAGCTGTGTTTTCCCACATAAAAATGTAAAAGTCTCGTGACTAATTGTGCTTTAGCTGAAATATGTTAGTGTTGTATTTAATAATAATAATAATAATAATAATAATAACAATAATAATAATAATCTTCGTGATTATCATGATCATGAGCATCATTGTCATCATCATCATCATCATCATTGCAATCATCATCATTGAGAACATTATTGAATTGGCATTGTCTTAGCTGTTATTATTTTCATATAAAGATTTGGTTAAGATGTGGTATTACTTGCTTGCCAAAACTGTAAATCTTGCGTAAAGCCATCTCGAGAAGGACAATTCATAATATTAACACCATCGCTGGATTCAATTCTTTTGATCTGCATTGTTTCTAAAAATTATTATGGACGTATATTATTTGTTTTGTACAGAAGCTTTCAGATTTCATGAGGAGAAACCTGACATAAGTCCTCAGTTACTCACCGATCTGAAGTCTCCTCGATTGAGCTCCACGGTTCAATTTGACAATATGTCGTCGTAGTTTTATGTACCACTTGATGTTGTTAAAGACAATCCCATTAACGCCAGCAAAGTCAACACCTGCATGCAGGATTTTATAAGCCTTATAACGAAAGCATAAGACGATCTTCGGATTTTATTTAAGAACACTTCAAGGATGTAAAAGAAATGGTTTATTTGTTCCTTTACGCCATTTTCTATCTCAATAATTAGCTTCGAAAATATATGCATCGCGTGAACACAAAACAAAAATAATTTAATGAGCAATTATAATACAAGAAGTATTCTAGATTAATTTCATCATACTGGATAGGTTCTCTCGTCATCATGGTTTCCGTTTAATTTATCGAATAAGAAACCAATGAAGCCTTATATCTTTCAGGTTTGGTAAAGCAAAAAAAAACTTTTCAAGGGTCCGACGCAATTTTTTTTTATCTCCATTGTTTTCGTTGTTTTTTATCTTCATTTTTCTACATTATTGCTTCAGACAGCGCAAATAATTGTATATTTAGGATAGTTGAATGCAACGATGTCCATCCATTTGATTTCGATATGTATCTCAGCTCCCTTTAGTTACTAAAAGGCATGCATGAAAATTGAAAGAGTAAGTGTTTCCAAAGAGCAGGCATTTCCAAAACTTAGAAGACCTATGCAAATAACCAGCAGTAAACATTTGAACAGACTTTGATGGTGGTAATAACAATGAAAACAATAATAATAAGGTTGTATATAGCCATTGCTCCATCTTTAAGTGAATATAAATATTTATTAGCAGGTAAACTCATGTTGACATACGAAAAGTGGGATTAAATATAAAAGGTTTAGTTTTTAAAATATGACATTTGACAATTCAGAAACGTTTAAATGCCCATTCACCAGAATGACGCAACACTATATAATTGATGATAGCGCCTAGACTGAGGATTGAAAAATATTGGCCCCGAGGCCTTGTTGTGCATGATGTTTAAGGTATTGACTGATACACTGTATAAACGGCGCTTTGACTCTCTCTCTCTCTCATACTAACTAGCGTTCACGTGCCATACATTTTCAATATTTTTGAAAAGCATGGTTATTTCTTATTTATCTTCTTGCAATTTCAATGTTTGGATGTATTACTAGATTTCTTATTTAATTTATATAGTAGATACCTATATTGGGATAAGCCCTAGATCTTCTGACTTTTAACGTTGGTGTCAGGTGGAAGGGTTACAGTCTTGTCATCATCTGGTGGACATTAGATTTGTAACATGGTCAGCGTTCCACTTTTCCAACGCCAATTTTATTTAGCCTTAGCCAGAAATAATTTATCGAGCGCGGGATGAGTTCAATATTCATGGAAGAGGTCAATAGTTTTACTTAACTTCGGTCAATACCTCTCTTTGTTGACCAGAAGCAATAACGTTAAACTAATAGGAAGATGAATTATTGCAAATCACATGACGACTTCGCTGATAATATCATCCTCATTCTCATTTTCCTCCACGCTATCACATTCAATATCACTTCCACTAATATAGATCCCATTCAATGTGATTTTCATTATGCAAAGTCAAAATATGTTTTTCTTCCTATATTCTTACACACACACACACACACACACACACACACACACACATATATATATATATATATATATATATATATATATATATATATATATATATATATATATATATATATATATATATATATATATATATATATATAATATCTTACATTTGTGATTTGTGCTAATTTTCTAATGGGAGTTTCCGACAAGTGTCATGTATTTCATTTGAAATAAGCACTCGTGTAAGATCCTTGATTAAAATTCTGCATGGCAATCCTTGTAACATAATACCAAGCTTGTTCATTTGGGTCGTGGAATGCTGTCAATGCTATATGATACTGTTTTGTCATGAGGATATGATAAAAGTTAGAAAAATATACTGTATGAACAACAGCTTTACTATAGCTAGGATGAAAAGACAAAATGTGAATTCTAGTAGCCATAAATTGACAGACACGCCTGTTCTTGACTATTTTCTCTTTAGTCCTTAAATAGTTACAACGTGTCTTGCAAATATATAATTCATTTGCTATTAAGAGATCCATGTGCAGCTGTAGCACACGGGATTGGTGATAGCTTCTCTGAATATTCGTATATAATATGTGACATTCTTTAGACTGATTATACTGCTAAGGTTTTCTTGAGACATCTCCAGCATAGTCTTTCCTTAAAACCACTATTACCGCGATTCTGAATCCTGACAATGCATAAACGACAAAAACAAAGGCCAAATCTATGAATGAATTCATTTTAAAAAATGAGACAGAATCTAGCTTGAATTGCGAGAATTAGCAAATGTTCTGCTCTTGACCTTGGTATTAGATGCTACAATGTGCAACGTGACGTACAATGACATACTAAATAACTAAGATGGTTGAGTAGCATGCAATAAGAAATCAGATTAGACATCGCCTTGCTTAGTAGAGACTTTATGTGCTTTCTTGGTAAACATGTTCATAAATATAACTTCTCGAAAAAATTGATTTCGACCTTTGTGTCAGTCATGGGTAATATTCAACAATAGTTCATGTTATATATGTATATATATATATATATATATATATATATATATATATATATATATATATATATATATATATATATATATATATATATATATATATATATATACATATAACATGAAAACTCTTATCGTCTTAAGAAAGAAGCTGCATTACTTTGTTTCATATAAATTCATAACCACGCACATTCTCTTTGCTCATTTTAAATCTTCATATTCCTGGAAACGATATTTTGTTCAACGTAGCTTTTGTTTTCATTTATATTGCGATTCGTTCTAACAGTTCTTCAGAAGGATATGCAGTTAAGGGATGGAAGTCGCAGTGGCACATCTACCCGCATATGTCTACCTAATTCAGTATAACTGCAAGAAAAGTGTAGACTGTAGTTGGTATTCTTTAGCACGTTGATTGATAATCACCAAAGATATAGGTCTAATGGCGGCAAATATTTTTACGCCTGATCTTCTTCTTGCCGCTTCTGATCCCCACTCAATGTTGAATTTAGGTATCTCGTGGGATGACTTGTGGTCTCAGGGACCTAAACATGTTCATCATCATAGACCTGATGGTTCTGTTAGAGAAGATGAAAATAAAAACATCAAACGCAGCTGTAAGTCTATAAAGGAAATGAGCGATGGCAATTAAATTCCTCCTCATTGTAAGATCGTCTGGAATAACAGAGAAAAGGACCCCAGGCAACACGCCAGTCACTAGATGGTTTAGCGAAATTAAAGCCGTTGTTGTGGTCAGTTTATTCGATTCTGTATAGTTTCTTGATGAGGTATTTCCACCGGGCTGTACACGGCGTTTTGCATTCCAAACATATACAGCAATCTTTATATAAATTGCGACAGGAATAAGAGTCATCGGAAGGTAAACAAAGATCAAAAGAACCGTTTGGAGATGGGCACCCTGGAACTCGCATGTCAAATTTTCACTTGAAAAAAAAGCTTTCTCGCCAGCTACACAAATCAGGACAATGATTTCTACCCATATAACTACGCAGCAAGCAGTAACCACCCTTGGATCTTTGATTCGCAGGTAGACGTTGTTGTGGCATAATAATACATAACGGTAAACAGAAACGAGCATGAGCAGAAGACCAGATATGCAAAAAAGCATGTATGTCGCATACACCATCACATAGCAGAGCGCCGTATCTGGTGACCATAAATTGTGGAACAATGAATAAATATTGACAGGTACGACAAATGCCTGAAACAATGCATTAAGTGTGACGACCTGTAGTAGCAATGCATAAACCGGAACACAGATTCGTTTGTTCTTCAAAATGGTTACTGCTACGAGAATGTTTCCAATGAAACCAACAACCACGACAACAGTTAGAAGGGCAGCAATGGTTTGATATATGGCCAGAGCCGAGGCAACTTTCCTGTTCATCTGCATATCTGTGAGGTTTACTGCATTGCTATTGTATGCCATCCTTTTAGCCTGCAAAAGACAAAACATACTATTTTCAAGTTAGCGTTCATATCAACAAACTCATACTTATAAACTAAATAACATCTTCCCCAAGACACAGTTATATGAACTAATGTGTATAATTGTATGCAACGTTCAATTGCGATCAGGCTATGTCATGACAACCATTCATTTGACTTTATGTAATGACACAACACAAAGCATTCCAATATCTTTCATTAATCTGCCGGAACTGTATGTACCGATGCGCCACTCGTGTACTACTACATAACGTTGTTGCATCAATTTTTTGCTTAAATAGCTCTCTTCAGTGAGAGCTGCCTAATATTCCCTCAATAATCATTATACCTGAGAAGCTAAATCATCAAACGTGCATTGCATACTATGCTATGTTACACTTGGACAATTCACTAGTATTAATTTTCGTATAAAAGTAATATAATCCGCAGCAAAATCTGCAGCCACAAATATGAGTGTGTGTGTGTGTGTGTGTGTGTGATTTGGATTTTAACGTAGATTGAACAATGTTTCAGTCATATCGCTACGATGTCTGCAGTGTGACAGTTTATAGTGATGTCCATCACTGGGGCATCATGCCACAGACATATAGCAAGTTGTCCCACCCAATCACATTATCCTGACACGAGAGCAACAAGTCCTAATACAAAGCTCTTAATGGTGATCGCCTAGAGAGACAGCTATTAGTACCATCGTTATAAGTCTTTGGTATGACTCGGCCTGGAGTGGAACCCTTGAAATCCCACATCCGAGGCGAACCCTCTAACCACTAGGTAACCGGAGCGATCACACAAATAGGAATTTATTACATTAAACGTAAACATGTCCTCAACAAATTCAACAGTAGTGTAAAAGTCTTGTCCGGAAGTGAGATGATCAAACATACATCAGGTAAGATAGTATTCTCAGACAGGACTTAATGATAGATCCGCACAAATTAATTTTAATTCTCAATTGGATCGATTGCTTTTATGGAGAAATTTATAAAGTAAGTCCCATTTGTAATACAGACATGAAAGAACTTGAATCAGCACCACCAATACTGTCGTCATCTTCAATTCACATCTGAGACATCTTAAACTTATATAATGTCTCCTATATCAGCTGCTTTAGCGCATGAGTTAATTTATATATGTACACTCTTGATTGATAGACGATAAAATATAATAATGTTGTGATAAAAAGTCTGCTCCTTTCGCTGATGCAATAGTCAGGTATATATATGTCTTTAATGGATCATTTAAGCCACAAAATGTGTTCCTTTTTTAAACAAAATACAAATTAGATAATTTATATATGAGATAATTTATATATGAGATAATTTATATATGAGATAATTTAGTTAGATGCTTGCGCTATTACTGCATTTCTCGCTAATATCTGATGAATCGCCAGAGCAGACATAACTCTGTCTCCCAACTGTGAAAGTGATTTCTGTAAAATTTAAAGATTTGTATGTGGCAGAAACGTTCCTTATAAATAGAACGGAATGTATTTACAAATAATAAATATTTCACGAATATTGAAGTAAGAATTAATTAGGTTTCTGTAATTTGAACTTGCATACGTTAGATAGTGGTAATGTTAAAGGTGTCAGCACCGTTTTGACAAGCTATGCAACAAGCTAGACAATAAGCCTTCAACCTGTCTGTTATAACACAAAACACGCACCTATCCTATTGTAGCAGTTAGTGGGAAAGCATTAACAATAATCTGTTAGATTTAAATTTGGATGGACTTAGCTATACATCGATTGGTATTTAGGAACAAGCATAGCTTTCAGTGAGATTCTGTCTATTAATTTTCGATTTTTTAAAGTGATATTTGGTTGGTGACATTTTGCATTGATGATGCAGTTCCTACGGCATTACTTCAAGTCGCAAATTCTTAAGACCCGAATTAAAAACTGAAATTCTTGTTGCTTCCATCTTTAAAATGTCTTCATTCCCTAATGCACTACTTTATGTGTGGTGGTGGTTTGGTCTCCTTCATATCGCGATCTGTAACAGAAAATTTACAACAACACTCCATTTTTATTGATGCAGATACAATGCATTTGAGACAATCATCCTCACAATATGAGTGAATTAAACTACGACCTTATCCTTTTTGCCATCATTTCGTATACTTCCGTAAAAAGTTTCCTCTGCGACATTAACGCCCTCATTCATGAATAACTTCAGTGCTAATTGTTTAAATGATCTTTACTCCCAGCTGTTTGAACGGTTTTAATTTTAGGTCATCACGTTATTCATAAACCTTCAAAGATATGTAAATTCAACATATTTATTATTTTGCTTTCAAAAAGATGAATATGATGTTTACGTCAATATTACTTCAAACTCAGGATCAGATTTAAGTTTTCGTTATCAAAACCAAAATGAACGAAATATTACGCACAATTTCTGATCAATTCTGTTGAAAAGATTGCAGATATGTGTATTCTTTCATTTGTTGTTTCCATATTTGCACTATAGTTCATTTTAATATATATATATATATATATATATATATATATATATATATATATATATATATATATATATATATATATATATATATATATATATAGACCGCCAGGAGCGTGTGAGATTACTCTAACAGCTCCGGAAGACCAACAGCGCATTCTGGAAGTACGCGCATCTGTTTTAAAGTTTCTTTCCAATCCTTCATACATGATGTATATATCCTAATAACCGGGGAGTATGAGGGTGCTCTACTTTCTTGGCACTACATAATTCATCGGTTTAATTTTGATCAACATTGATATTTTCTTTTCTTTTGATGCTGGACATTTTTGTTTTTGCCGCACCCATCTTTTGGTGGTTGCCGGAAATGCAGGAAGCTCTATTTGCTGTATTTCTGTTTATGGCGGTTGCAGCCTCAAAAAATTTCTGCATTATACGCTATGTCTCATTGTTCAATTTCTCAGCACGTTTACTCTATAGAATTTGTACAAATAGTTAGGTCATGCTGTAAATACATAGCATATTTTTGGTTCACTAATGACATTTATGTTCAATACAAAGTCACGAAAGTGGATAGCATCAAACACAAAGTTTGTCTTTGTTTTAATTATGTACCCATATACTTTGACTTTGTAATATTTGCACGACTGACCTAGATAGTTCTGTCTTTTCACTCTCTTAACTTCCTCTCGACTCTATTGATGTCGGAAAGAGTAGGCTGGTGTATGCACATCTGATTTTACAATCTCATCAAACAAGTCAATAATACAAAATAATACAAGAACACATCACACACACACACACACACACATACACACACACACACACACAACTGGCTAGTCGCTATGTAACTCAAGTTAGTTACCTGTGTGTATGTGTCACCAGATTATTTCTAGAGAAATTAATTTCCCACGTTTGCTTGCAATATAACTAGAATTAAAATAGTGTGTGCTATCTTTGCCACGTAAAAATCGTTTTTCCATGTGGATGAAATTATATCATATGTACCTGATATATTCATATTTTCAGCGTTTAAGTGCCCATTATGTATTTATTTTTGTGTTACTTTATATTGGACGGTAGGTATGACATTATCTCTCATCTTGTGGGTATGTCAGAAAGCTTGCCAGTAGCTTCTCGAGGGTAGGTGGTTCTTTCAGGGGATTTCCAGGGTTCTTCCTCCACCATTAATACTGGCCTCCATACATAGCCATCGTGTGCTGAAAAATGGCATTAAACCCTACAACAACAACATCTCTCATCTACGAATATTTTTATCGTGTAAATGTCTTTTTATTTTTATCTCAAGAAAATTGACTGTTTGATGGTTATTTTAAACTTTGCATTGTATTTAATATCACGAGCCAGATTGTCTGACCTACCCATCATACTATTATCTACAGCGTTAGCTTAGTTTCAAATAGTTTTTCAAGTGAAGTACCTCCTACTTTTCATGGGATGCATTATACATGACAGTAGACGGTAAATTATATCTAATCTGTCTGATATTTCGATACATACTTCTTATTTTGTATTGTGTCTCAATAAAAGTACCTGCTATATTTCTTATATAACAAAATATTTGGAGCTAGAATATCCGATTATATTTGATTTACTGATTATATAAATAGTTTCAAACATTAAGACGACATTGCCTCAAGACAAATCCTGGTTTTAATTTGTTTTGGTTGCATGATATTTTCCGGTGGCTATAATATAACATCCGATCCACCAAAACATTTATACTTCTTATATTTTCTTTATAATAATATTGATTCAGTAATGTGTCTACCTTTCCTGCGTATAGTCGATGTCAAATTGACTTAACAATGCAGTATTCTGTTTATATATTCTTTCTATTCAGTATTAGTTGTGTATTTCAAAAGATTCATCTAATATTAGTTCGTACGCATTAAAATTAAGTAGGTCCCATATTTGTTAGATGTAACGATACAGTTTTAACCATTTATGACAAGAAGTCCATCTGATGCTTATATTCACTTTCAATCTGGACATAAATGTCCCTATGTCGGACCGCTGCATGTAAACAACATCTTGTGTTCTAATTATCCCTACTACCTGTAGAGTGGGAAAGCTGTTCATATTATTTTTGTCTTTTTGCTCGTTATTATTATTATTATCATTCGCATGTCAGATGAGTATTTAATGGTTTATGCTTTGGAAACCTTTTTCGTTTTCTGGTTTGTCATTGAAATGTACTTCAGTTCAACAGATTTTTTTAATAAATGATCGTAGTATACTATCTGAGTCTTTCAAATATATTTCACTACTTTGAAGAAGGCTGTCTGAAGTGATTACGAATTGTATTTTTATAGCTTTTAATCACCGTTTCATCTGACAATACAACATAAAATTGTTTACTTAGTGCGAATAAACGTAATTGACGCAAGGCTTGCAATGAATATATTGAAGTTCTTGTTTTTAATTTCAATAGGTCTGATGGAAGGTTTACTTTTTGTACCGATTCTGTTTTTGTTATGTTGCTGATGATCTGGAAATAGTATTACAATCTCGGCGTTAGGCGAGCTATCTTGATTTTTGTTGCTCGTTTCTTACAATTTAGTTTAATTTACATAAAACATCCAGTTTTTCAAGACCTCCTCGATAATTTTCTCTATTTTTGTATATTAAATTCATATATAAACCTGATAAAATCAAAGTTGTGATCTTTAGAAAAGGTGGCCCATTAAGACTGAATAAAGACTGAAACAATATTAAAATGAAACTTGTTGCGAAAAAATAACTACTCTTGTCTTCTTTCTCGATCAATGGATTTTGTTTCTCAAACTCAACAAAACTCTGCCTGATACAGCTGTAAAAACAATGAATATGGTTTTTTCTTGCAATTTGAAGAAAATTGTTACTGGGCCGGATATATTAAACACATGAACGACTATTGAGGTAACTAGTTCATATCATATATTTTCAGTCAGTTTTTTGTAAAGACCGATTATAGAAAAAAAAGATCCACGATCAATATTTTCAAAGGGCATTGTAGCGTATTGCTTCAATAATAAAGTGGAAAACAGTATAAGTAATACTTATTGAAAAGACAATTAATATGATAAACAGGTAAAACTTTAAAAGCAGAAGCACGTTAAGAATGTTTTCGATTGCGCTATAAACTCAACAATTTAACAAAAGATTTCAAACTTGGGCATTTCAAATATAACATTGCAAAGAACCTAGTATTAGAATTATCATAATACGAGACACACTTGAGAGACTAGAATAAAACGTGCACAAAATAAAACAAAAATGACGAATGATAGAAAACACGCATGGTTTAGCTCCCAAATTATCCAAGCTAAATAATGGCAATCAAATGAGCCAAATATTCTGAACAACACTTTTTATTACAATTGACTAGAATATGACCTTATTCTTGAATGAAGAATAGCCAAATTCCGTTACATTTCTATATGAATGGTCTATATATGTCAGATATACGTTCTGCGTTCATTGCTACATTAATTCTATGAATTTTGCTTTTCTTCGCAAAGAGAATTCAGAATTGCTACGGAGCTGTGGTAACTCTGTGTTTAAGGAGATGGAATTGTGACGAGATGCGCACGGTTTGAATTCCCACGAAAGAGTTGGGCAGAGTGTTCTTCTCTACCTGTTCCAGAACCATTTAACCCTCCAATGCTGCTCCGTTAAAAACACTAGACCCATGAGAACAAAAGAAAAGTAAACTTTAAATGATAATCGTACGTTTTACATACCTGTCAGGAACCTCCAAAGTCAATGAGCAATGGAAATTTCGGAATGCAGGGAAGAACCGGTCAACAAGCTTCGTATAAACTTTTGGGAGTAGCTTCATTGATATCTTGTTCAGACAGGAGTAAGCCATTGTTTAAATTAATACAAGTGCGAATGTGGCATAGTTTTCAAATTTATGTGTGTGGGTTCCAAAAGCAAATGTAATTATACAATTGAATAAAGATAGCAAGCAAACAAACAGGGCCGGCGCTACCACATAGGCAAACTAGGCAGCCGCCTAGGGCGCTGATTTCAGGGGGCGCATTTCTCCAAATCAACAACAGTTTTGAAAAATAAATAAATAAATTTCAGTTTTATTGAGGGTCGATTTTTATCCTGGTTTATTTCATACAGGGACAAATAATCGGGTAGATTCAGTTTGACCGAAACACCAGGCTAACAAGCAAAATAAGTCAGTGAAAATCGCGCGCATACGAAACTTTCAGGACGTAATTACGTTCGCGTGTTTTTATAGGCCACGAGTTTTTCCGTGGAATCACGTCTATACGAAACCTTCAGTTTGCCGCGGAAACCAATTTGAGGGGGGTAACTCCTTATTTTAATGGTATAAACAAGGAAAGAAATGGCCTGTGTGGGGTATTAAATGTCCGTCTTCATGTTTGTTTATTCTTGTCTTAATTTTGCAAATGAAATAGTATCAAGTGGTACTTTGGGGGGGGGGTGTCCGGATATTTGAGCACAGAGGGGTGATTTTTAAAAAAAATTACCCTTGGTCTGTGCTGAAATGATGAATTTTTTTTTTTTATTGTTTATAAATTTTGAAATTAATATTTTCCGGGGGAGGGGTGGGGGGCGGGGGCGACAGAATCTAACCTTGCCTAGGGCTCCAGATAGTCTAGCGCCGGCCCTGCAAACAAAAAATAATGAAAGCAACAACGAGACCTAATTGTTCGAAAACGAATAATCGACATCATGACACGGTATTATTGTCCTTCACTAATGCATTTTAAAAATAAAAATTAACGAATTATGGATGTTAGAGTGAAAAAATACTTTGTAAAATAACATAAAGCAAACAATAATACAGCTATTTTAAGCATGCGAGAAAGGAAATTATTGTAACGGTTTGTTTACTCCTAAGGCAAGTAGTTGTCATACATGCGCAGTGCGAAGTGTTTGATTGGTCTATCACCGCCTACGATATGTCAGTAAAATGCACACTTGATATGAGTGAGAGTGAGTAGACTGATACATGTATGTATTTGCATTTGATGAAGCATTATCCAGTATACATATACTGCAGAGATAAACAACTAATTTAAACAAGTGAAAATTATATGTCTTATGATAATTATACATTAACGTAATAGTTTCAGATATTAGTAATTGGGGAGAAAATAAGGAAACAAATCGAGCATACTTAATAGAGAAACACATATTAAAATTGTCGTGTTTGGTCTTTGTGTTTTAGTGCCCTGCAGGAAAGAAACCTTAATAGCAGAGATCAATCAATGCCCGTAAATAATGATATATGTCTATAAAAGAAACATCTTCGACTGCAGATTTGTACAATAATAAATAAATTTCATGCGAATCATATTACGATTAAATCAATACGAACATTGTTGTTCGGCTCTCGTAACTAAGGATGGGCATATTATCAAAGGAAATGAGTTTCACAAAGGCTTTATAGGTAATTTAGGTATACTCAGCATATATCGTTCTACAAATGCAATGTGTACTTCTTCTGTGCAAAGTGTTTTTATGTATCAATATGTTTGTATAATTTTCAATGTTACCTGTACTTACAGAAGTTATTGTATTCTGAATGCTGCAAGCCATGCGTCTTGTGATGTGAATTTTATGTATCAATATGTTTGTATAATTTTCAATGTTACCTGTACTTACAGAAGTTATTGTATTCTGAATGCTGCAAACCATGCGTCTTGTGATGTGAATTTTATGTATCAATATGTTTGTATAGTTTTCAATGTTACGTGTACTTACAGAAGTTATTGTATTCTGAATGCTGTAAGCCATACGTCTTGTGATGTGAATTTTATGCATCATATGTTCCATTTAATGTCGTTGATATTAATACGGATATTCATTCTTTGCCCAATCTAAAAGTAAATAACTCGATTCTAAACTAATTGAATTTCGGTTAATTTCTTGCCTGGGAAATAATATATGATGCTCACCACCAGTTGCAAACCGCCCACAATTATATGGGATCCAATTGTTCAAATTATTGACTGTAGGAATTGTCGCTCCCCCCTCCCCCGGCTGTACACTAGGAACCATAACTTTCTGTATTGTCCAAGATGCTAAATGTGTGTTAGAAGTCCCAGATTTAAAATACGTATTTAGTCACATGTTATATCTTCTTTTGATCCTAATTCACAGCCATTGTTACTTTACACTAAGCTTTTATCACGGTCAGTTCTTTAAATTGCTGACACGAAATAAAGACAATGGCTAAACGTTAGTGTCACAATATAACTTAAACCTATATGTAAAGTACGTTCAAACGTCATTGAGATATTAAAAGCGCATACTGTAATCGTCTATAAAGGTTAATAAGAGTTGTATTGTTGCAACCAAATTTACGGTATCTATCGATCATTGAGGATTATATTTTTTAATGGATTGAGGAGTTTCCCATCTATTTATTTTATGTTCGATCTTTAGTTGTTTTTAGGCCAATTAAACTGTTTTTATATGTTCCCAATGGATATCGAGGTTTCAACAAACGTTTTGTAAATGAACGATTGAAATTTCAATATTCGAGATATCAGATGGAACATTTAACACACAGAGTTTTATTTAATAATTAAGACTTCTTTACATATGACTTTGACATTTCAACAGCTACTGTGCAATTCAAACGTCACAATCTAAAACCTCGACCTGGAAAATGAAACAGAGCTTTAAGGACAAGTAATTCGATTCAACACGTGAAATTGAAATTTTTGACATAAGACATTAAAATTTAAACTGCGACGTTCTCATTGGAACAGTTTAGTCCGCTACGACCCCTCATACATGGACAAGGCACTTTGCTCCACCTGCCTTGGAACTAAATAACCTACATGTGTTGTCATGCCGTAAAACACCAAGCCAAGCACACCATCTGCTTCTTGAAAGTACCCATGTAAGTTAAACCATCGAGCAAAAAGTTAAATTATGGTAATTTAATGGAGACGGGTGCGAAAGGTGCACTGATGAATCATTAATAACACTCACCTTTTTGAAGTCTCCACGACTGAGATCCTTGGTTCACTTCAGCGGGATGTTTCAAATGCCACTGAAGCTTTTTGTAGTCCATACTATTATGGGGATCTCACTGGCAATGGAAAGTGTGTCCCTAGCTGAGATATTTTGTGTTTTCGAGTCGTATGTTTAGAATTTCATCCGGAACATCTTCAAAGCAGATTCCAATATTTTCAGACTGCTCTATTTTGCCTTCGCTGCTCATTATTTCTTGGCTGATAACCAGTTTCATACATATCTATTGACTGCATCCATAACAAAAAATGTACATAGTGTGGAAAATGTTTGCTTAGCTGCGATAGGACACAATAATGCATTGATAAGGATCATGCGATCATGTTGTCTGATTTGTCTTAATTGCTTTGCTTTGGATCGAAAGCTCGTTAGAAGTCAGAAAGCTTTTAAATTTGCTCAATATGCGTGATAGTGAAGGAAAAACATATTTTGATGCCACGTGCCATGTTCATGTTTATCGCTGTGTGGCTGTAATTGCTTTCTACCGCATTTCAGATTTTATCTTCATTAGCCAGTGTGATGTAAATCGCCTAAGCTATTTAAAGAAACCTTCAAGCGCAATATTATACGTATCAACATGTCCATGAATCAAAGATACGTAACACAGGGTAATGATTCTCACTGATGATGCTCCAGTTAAACTGGGATTTCTTTATACAATATATGCAAATCTAATTTAGTCATTATAGATCTTTTGTAAAGACATAACTTTGCTTTTTATTCATGTACCATTATATCTGTACCACTGAATTATCTGAAATTGTATTGATCAAGAGTCACAACACTTGGTTAAATGTGAGTATCTACTTGTATTGACGTCATAGGAGGTAAACTAATAACATTACTATTTCAAAACATCTCCTGACTGAAATATGAAAGAAATAGTACTCACATACTTAATCGATGGTAGCATTTCTATTGGTGTTATCATTGCCTTATCATAGTGTATATAACTTAGGTATAGTCATACATTCCGTTGATTAAGATCAATTGAAAGTCAAGGACAATATGAAGGTCATCAGACCTAGATTTGATTCCATGTGGTCTTTTTCAAGTTTGTATACAATTATTTGTCATATGTCGTCAATAATATCGAGGTTCACGGTCCGTGTTTGCCTTGATAAGATTTCTTCACTGTTTCATAATTTCCCACTGTATTGCCATCCATGGAATAAAAGTCAGACATCTATCCTACCGTAACGTCCATTTTCCATTTGGAAACTGTTTTTTTTTAAATACTAAGTAACTGACCTATTATAAACCTTTGTTAGTGTCAAATTGTCTCTCCACTATGTTCAGGTTTGCAACACTACAGGTATTGCACTTTCTACCCTACAAAACAGCACCCACCCCTTAAAAAAACCCACAAAAACAACAACAAACGAAACATCGGCAAAACAAACATGGATGAAGCTGCAAGACATTGAGTAGCCTTGAAACCTGGTACCATACAGATATTAAAAAGTGGTGAATATATCGCACCGCTTCTTGTTGGAGTTGGCAGTAGCAGTATCCTAGGTATTATTAACGAATTGTTTGGTGCCTGGTTAAAACAATATAGGTGGCCTGAGTCTGGCATTATCAGGAAGAGTTAACAAGGATCTACAACTATCTGGAAAAATAACACAAATAAAAACGTATCCAAAGATCCTACCATAAAGACCCTTTTAGGCTAATAACATTGAGCAATACTGATATAAATAAAATGTTGGAAAACCCAACAGAGAGCAGGGATGAAGTAACATTACAAGTTGGCGTCTGTAGTTACATTAATACACCCACCTGGGCCTATAATTCATGTTCGATCGCGCTGTGACATGATATCATATATAGACATAACCCAGCGGACAAACATGGGTGCAACCGGGTAATGCTTGACTCGTTGAAGATGATGACTTGCACCGATCGAGCATTGATCTTGGTATAATTTTAGCAAAACGCGTGCTATGTGCTTGACTAAAAGCCGAAATGCATAATCCAGTGCACTTGAATGTTCCGCGATGTTGCGTTGTATCGTCTGGTCGTGACAAAACCTGGTTGACTGATATTGCTGAACCCACGAGTACTACCCGGAATACGATGGGATGCAAAACTGTTCACACTGACAGATGTCTTTAACAAATTTACTTTATACCACATGTTACTAAAACAGGAACTGGTATCATAGATCATCTCAGGGCGCTCAGATACCTCAACGATTCCTGGGCACAGAGTATAGAATGCTTGTTGTGTTAACCAGATCTACAGAGAACAGATCATGAAATCTTCAGGGTTGAATGATTCTTCAGAAAAAAGGCGATAGGTTGTTGGTGAATTGGTTTAGCTATTACAACGACTTTAATTCGTGGATGCCTATGGAGCAGTTAAAATATCTAAAATGATATTGCTGTAGCCATCCATCTTACTTTTGCCTGCAACTACCCGGCACAGAACAGTCTTTTCTGGTAAACCGATAGATGTAAAAAAATATAAACCTTCCGAGGACTTAATCAAGCTTGAAAAACTTCTGTCAGACAGCCAAATTTGCGTTGGCTATTTTTGTAATAACATGTAAAATTTTGACAATTGTTCTGGTGCCAGCCTATACTTTGCAAACTTATCATATATGCGCCACTCGCTCTTAAACGTCTACATGCAGCTTTGGTGCCGACGTTGCACACGAACACCAGCGCTATCAGCCTGATAATTTGTTATAATCGTATTGGATACATACTTTGACAATGTTTTAACTGCTCATTCACATACACAAACCGTATCGAGAAAGCTTACCCGATGATTTCATTCTCAATCTAAGGACTTTATCAGCTGACTGATTTAATCTCTGGTGACTGCTAACGTACCTCAGTGGAATGCTGGGCGATGTTAGAAAATTGTCCCAGATATGTGGCAGATTGTAACTGCTCCTGTCTCTTTTCAGCGTGTGTTTGTCCGCACGGATGTAGATAGATTCTTTGGTCTGAGTGTGTGGTTCAAGAATCGATCTGAGGAACATTTCTCAGCTAAGCAACATTGTGGGATATACAATACTGATATTAATATTCGCAATGTGTTTGATACGTTAGCTAATTACATCTATAAGTTTGAAAGTGAAGGATCAAGAACGAGTATAGTAGAATTTGTCAAGTGTGCGTTTAGCTCTGCCCTGTATAATCCGCTATGTACAAGCTCATTTGTGAGCCTTAAAGATACAACCACACAGTTGTTTCAACGTGTAAAGTACAGGCACTATGTTTCATGAGCGCGGGTTCTCCTCGGGTAATCCTGCCAAAAGAAAAAATCCCAACCGAGTTAGAAAGTATCGGTCCTATCAGTAGACACTTGATTTTAACGAGCTAAAGCTTCCTGCGCAGATCAATGACGTACCGAAATTTGAAAAGATGAAGCAGGTTAACAGTTTCGGTTACGACCACCATGTTCATTAACTACGTCTGGTCAGTACATCAATTGTTAGACGTACATACTGATAACAGAGATGGTCTTTATTATTCTCTACTGTTGTATGAAGAAACTTAATGTTTGTTGAATGGTTAGATCAACTAATATGATTACATAAAGTATCTTCATGAATTTTCCACTGCTACTTTGTTTGATAAACATGGGGAAGATTGCGTCAACAATGCGTGAATTGAGACACCACACAGAACCGTGATAACATGTCAAATATTTGCACATCATACACCAGATATATATTTAAGAGGTTGAACTAGAGTATCCAGCTGCGTTATATGCATTGCAAAACGACTATCCTTTTTTACAGAAAGTATGACACCAAATGACGACCTGTTGAACGCTCACACACGAGATCTAAACATACAACTTTAGTGGCAAATATCAGGCGCTAAACACAATACGCTGTCCACGACAAGAATCTGCAAAAATACCTCAAGCTACGCACGCATATTTTTGAAATCAATCGTGTCTTAAACTTATAGAAATCATTTTAATTTACGACCTATTTCGATTTCAACACGAATAATCCGACTGCGCTAACAACTGATTTCTAGAATGGTGTTTTAAACTGTGTTTAAATCGACCATTTAGGATATAAGAAAACGTGTAAATTTCCAACTGCTAAACCCTGCCAAGCGACGTGACAAGTTGATGGCTTTTCCTACATTGGTGATAACTTTGTATCTATCTATAACAAGAATGCTCTGTTGTAACCGGACAATATCATCTACTACGGGATTACGGCCCTTGCGCTATACAAAAGACTTATGCATGATTTTCACTTCGATTTTATTAAATTTATCACATGGATCCACCGTAACCAAACCATTGGTTACCGACAAGTGTAGGTTGTGTTACTAATGATGTTTATGCCGACATGTATTCGACTAATGCAGAATGTGACTTCTCAGGGTATCTGTCAAACAGTCCATCCACTATACATCAAACAAGAAAGTGGCTGCCTGATTCAAGAAGAAACTTCCTTTGTGCTCATAATATAATTATTAGTAAGATATGTGTAGAATGTGGTAAAGTCAAGAAGCAGGCGAAATTATCAAAACGAATGTTTTCGAGAGAGTTGTTATGCTTGATCAACATTTATAGGCTCCTGGTTTGGATGTTCCAAAATGAACACGTTCCGGTCCGATCATCTCGTGATATACACTTACTCGTAAAACGAAGTTAACTAGTTTTGCTGTGGGGACGAAGGATATGTTCTTCACAATGAGTTCAGCTCGTTAGCTTATCGACATAAAGACACTGCTACTGATTTATCCCCGTACTATTACGGCCTCAAACGTTTTGTCAACAATGAACGAAAATATGACTCACTGGCACTGAGAGAGAGAGAGAGAGAGAGAGAGAGAGAGAGAGAGAGAGAAATGCTTGAAATTTGGACAAGAAAGAGTGTTAAATTAGTAAATGTATTAGAGCGGCCTAGGCTACGTGGTTAGGTGAATTCGCAGTTTTTTTCAACTAGATCAAACATTTTCCAATTACAGAGACACCGTCGAGAAATTCATGTCACGATTCAATCAAACAAATTAATATACAACAATAAAGTTATTGATTTTTATTCCGAATTAAGCTATCGGGTCTTAACATTCCCAACTCAATAGATATAACTAGTGATTTGTTAACTTTTTGACTGAATTCGCTTTGATTTTTCATAAAGTCAAATGTACATATTGACTTAATCCTGATTTTAATGCCAAAAACGTGTAAGATAAATAATTTTTCGTCCGTTCTCTGTGTCAGCCAGGGCAAATATAAAGTTTGTTTGTGTAAAAGAAATCAGACTGCTGAATTGTGTCCGTTTTCCTTTATGTTAATCAAATATGTATTAATTCTGTAATGTGACGTACTAGAAACATGAACTCTGTCTCGGTATAAGATACATTTTGTCATCATAGAACTTAGGAATTAGGAATGTGACAGTCGCCATTTGCTATTCCCATCTTCGGCAAAAGTCGGTTTGTTCCTGACCGGAATTACACACGAGCGGCTCCTCTGAGGAAGACGAAAGCAGAATAGTGTATACAGTCTCAAGAGTTCTATTCTCTTCGTGATACTTATTGAGGTACCTTATTGTTTCGTAAATTCTTAATTGTGGCACCGTATATTAACTGAGAATTTATTTTATTTAATTATATGCTACGTCAGCGTAGTGATGAAAAGTTTCTGAAAATACTACAGCCACCGTTTCAAAGTAATATTTGTGAAATTCTAAAACATTCCCATTCTCTTTTCTTGCTATTATGTGTGAAATTGTAAAATACAGAAATTCATGGATTGCTCTGTCTTTGTTAGAAATCTATACCTAGTATTTAGAAAATGTATTATTCCGAAAAATACATTCTTATTATTTTTATCATTATTTACTCTGGTTGTAATATTAGTCGTATTATTGTAAATGTTCTTTGCTACAAACTGAATAACAGTAACTAGAATTTAAACTTATAAGCAATTGTCATGGGTTTCCAAGTTTGGAGACAATTATCTACTTCCGTCTTGAGAGTTATGCATTCATTACATATCACAACTAGAGTGCTGTCTACTGTGCGTTATTCTTGAAAATACCGATCCATAATTTGTCAAGATATTGTTGAACATAGTGCTACATAATTGTCAAGATATTGTTGAACAAAGTGTTACATAAATTGTCAAGATAATGCTTAACATACTGCTACATAAATTGTCCAGACATTGTTAAACATAGTGCTATATTAATTGTCGTGATATTGCTGAATATACATAAATTGTCCACATATTGTTGAATAGTGCTGCATAAAATGTCAAGATATTGTTGAACATAGTGTTATATGTATTTTCATGATATTGTTGGATATAGGGGGTTTCACGGTTGCAACGGAGTTACTGATCGTAGCGCCTAAAATTACCTCCCTTAGCTCCAATGCGCATGCCCACAAAAAATTTCCAGTTCCGGATAGTTCACCGTTTTATACTTGGTTTGCGAAACATAAAGTCAACAAAGGAAGGCATTTTAGGTGTAATACAAATCATTATGGTTAAACGAATCAATTATATATTTCAAAGATCTTTTGTTCATACTATGAGAATAACTATAGACATTAAATCAGATAATTAGATTTATTGTCCATAGTTACATTTTATCAGATAATTAAATAATATTTACTTTCCACACTTAAATGATATCAGCGCAGCGCAAGTTAGTGAAAGAAATAAAAAGATGTAAAAAAATAATTGGTCAAATATTGATAGAATTTCATTTTAAGATAGTGAGATATCGATCCTTCTTGCATAATATGTGAGCGGTCTGTCACATTTTCTTGATCTACATCTGCCATCTTAATTGATTGAACTATCCGGAAGTGAGTTGCACGAATATGCCCTCTGGTGTTTTCAAGGGAAGATACTAACCTTGAAACCCTTATACTGCTGCATACATTGTCAATATATTTGTGAAAATACTGGTACATAAATTGTAAAAATATTGTTGAAGAAACTGCTACATATATTTTCATGATTTTGTTAAAGGTTTTTTAGATTCTTGCCCCATTGTTTCATATTTAACAAAGAAAGAATCCGGGGCACTTATGACACATCTATTGGAAAGTAAATTAGACACAAGGACAAGATGCTAGTCGTTGCCACTCAATGTCAATTTGCTATAACGTTGATGAGATTGTAGTGCTAGCTCTAGCCATAGCACCGATTCTCCCACAGTATATAAATGGTTAGCCATATTAAATTTTGTTCCTGCGTACGGACAATCAGTTTTCTCAAAATAAACGAGAACACGTAGACAAAGAACAAAATGTGTAATATTTGACATTTTAATCTTGCTAAAAGAAAATACCTAACTTTGAGTTTACATATCAGTTCGTGCAAGCTTTACAAGTTCAGACTGAATTTGAAATCTTCAAACCTTTTAAATTTTATGAGCCTTGAGTGTTTATCAAACATACTGATAATCAGTTTGGTAGTTAAACATTACAGACTAGATAAACGTTTGTTTGCTCAAACGTAAAGAAAGAAACTATTTTTTATGAAAATTAAAACTTGACATAGTTATAGAAAATCATATATGCCGGCTCACTGTAAATAAAAATTTCAAAACCCATATAATACTTTTTATCTTTGGCGAGGCTTAGTGAGCAAAGGTATACAACTATTCGAGGTTTCAATATTTTATTTTTCAAGTGCACATGAAGTAACATTATATTATCTCATGAAGATTAACACAAACTATATGTAATCAACAAACAGACAATGGCGATTTTAAATAAATTTGTAATAGATTCAGGATGAGTCTGATATTTTCCCTTACATTACATGATGATATGACGTCATTTATGACTTCATGAGAGATTATATTGATAGAATTTTACCTGTGTTTATCAACTCAATAACACACCTGCGAAAATTGCGTAAGAAGCCTACCACTGCATTAATCGCATTTTCTTTCTAAAACTGACATTTTAACTTATCATGCAAATACTACTTCCGTTAATAATGGGATGGTTTTGGGAAGTTGAGATGATAGACAGGCTCAAGAAATTGACAAATGTTCAAATTTATGACCATGAATTCTTTTTGTTTCTACAGCAAACAAAAAGGATTTCTAAGTATTAGATAGACACTTCTCACATATTAAAACTTCTGTTTATTTCCTTGTGTATCCTGGATTGTTGGGGCGAAAATCGTGCGAAGAAATCAATAACATTGAAGAAATTTTTATCGATGGATGGACAGGGTGCTTATTAAAACTGGGAATAGATCCACTGGATTTCAAAAACTACTAGCAACAATAATATTGTTTAAAGTACCTGAAATATGGAAATTTAGCTTTAAAAAAGAATACACCATTTGGTTGATTCCACTTGCTGTGGTTGAATTTTGCAGGTCAAAGAAGGCTTTCCTTTTATTTACCTTCAGGTTATACGAATAAAAGAGTAAAGAACTTACAATTTTGTGCAATATATTTATATCTCTAATGTTGTTTTGTAATTTGAAGAAAATAAATTATAGCGCAGAACTATATTTTTTATTATTCAGCCTCATATTGGTAACTATTTCTGTCTAAAAGAGAACTATTGACAGTCATCTACTGACTGTTATGCAAAATAAAAAAATATCCAAATCATTAAATAAAATCATTAATGTACGATTATATTTTTACCACGAACTATCACATATATATTGAATTAAAGTCAGTTATATTCCACACATACGTGCAAAAGGATGGATTAACAAAGAACGCCTGAGATTTCCAAGGACGTGAGACTATCCAAAATTTCGACAGCTGAACATATCCAGAGGATTTTCTTAAAATTAATTTTGAAAGTCGTTTTACAAGACTTGATCGAGATCTACTTACGGATTTGAATCATACTAGATAATCTGGGTGGATTTTGGTGGCAAATGGAAGGCTGAGTCGAATTCGGACTTTATTACATTTTGGCATTAGCGTGCAGCTTTAAATCTATCTCGTATATTCGGTGACTATCCCTTAAGCACATAATAATGCGAGGAATACAATTCTGAAGTGAAATATCCCAAATTTAGTTAAAGAGCCCCGGTCCTACAATATCAGCGTGCTGGACTCGGACCTAAACTGTGTGTGGATTGACTATCGTGGTGTGCCCTGGATAATGCACTTGAATCCAGTTATATCGGACCTAAATAATCGTCATACATTGCAGAGCCGAAAATCAGTAAAAGAAACGAAATCTGCCCAAATAAGCTCACATCTTTCGACTCATCCGAGTTTGACATTAAAGTTAATATAGTATCAATTATTGTCCCAGAGACTTGATTGCATTCTACTACCCTTTCGGTAAATCAATACAAACTTATTCATCATACATCTTGTAAAAGAATCCCTCATAGGAAACGAAACCAAAAGTATCACGATTGATTCATTCATTACTATAAAGTGAGATAATTTCAGCAGACGGAATCACACCAATATATGTAGTGGAGCAAAATCACACAATGTACAAACGAAATATAATTAATTTGATTTACTGGTAGCTAAAAGGATCGAGCCTTTATTGTAATGTGAACACCAAATTACAACTCTTATATAACTAAACAATGATAAATAGCTAATCCCAATTTAAGCTGGGTTCAGCATTCCGCACAACTATGTCTATCTTACATTTATGTACAGTGGCATATCCAGAGGATTTTTAAAAAATTATCTTCAGGCATGGGATAGCCTCCTCAGGGCAGATATTTTGTTGCACAGTCTTGCTGCAAGAGCATTTTATGAATTTCAAAATGATTTTTTTTAAAAAGCACGTGGCGTTTTCAATATGTATTGCTCAGCAATGAGCAAAATGAGTTGTGAAAACACTATGAGACCTATCATGGAGAAACAATTCTTTAAAAAGGGAAACAACTGACATAATTATAATAACAAAGTATTGATACGGATACGACAATGACAAGGGCACGACTTACAATGACATATATAAATCACAAACTCGTATATATATAAAATTCAACATAGAAATTACATAATCATATACATTAATATGAATACATCTTGTATGTAGAATCCTTACAGGCTTTTCTACCAATAAATGGATTATTATTTTACTTTTTCAGTGTAGATCACTATTGAAGGAAAATGTCAGAAGCAACCGTATAGGTTTGTGTTAATGAGGTGTAAGAAGAACAAAAGATGGGTGAATACCTGCTTTTAATTCTATCATCATAACGTACAAATAACGGTGTTACTTAAGAGAGTATCTAGGGGGTTGAATGCATCAATTAGTCGTCAACGGAGATGATTTGCTAAGTAAACACAGATCGTCTCCAATGGCTCATAATAGGAAAGTATCCAGTCGATATTACCTTTAATGAGATAAATCGTAATAGTACCTATATGGATACAATATATATATATATATATATATATATATATATATATATATATATATATATATATATATATATATATATATATATATATATATATATATATATATATATATAATCGTACAGAGGTTCATACACGGTGAAAGGGTAGTCGACTGGTCGACTAACTTACGTTAATATGTAAATATATATTCCTAAACACTCGAAAGGTGAATTAACATTAGATGTTTTTTAAAAGCTTTCAAAAGCTATCTGAATTCATTAGTACGGAAAAACTCGAAAACTGTATAATACACTAATTTTCTGACGTAGAATAATATGCATCATGTGCAAGATATCCTTTAAATTATTAATTAGATTATATGAATGGATAACGATATATCAGTCGTCATGTACCACGTTTGATTTATAACCTAAGGTATAGATATAGAAGCACGTTATAAATGACACATGCATCATACTCTAATGAATCTCATACAATGTTGTGCATGTTAAACTATTATTCAAGTGAAAATGAAGGGTAGTGCAGAAAATTTATTTTGAGCTGTTATATTGGTATTTTCATTACATAATTATAGAATAAAGAATCAGGACCGCAATCCACATGTATCACTGGCTGACAGATGGCGGGAATATCAAAGACATATGGATCCTTCACACCCACCGTAATGCCAGAATATTCAAATCTTCCATCACTGAAACATATGGAGAAAAAAAATACAAACATGGTCGTTAAAAATCATAATTAAACACGATTTTGTTTCATGGAAAATTGTAATTATTCTCTCTCTCTCTCTCGTGTAAAGTACATTTTACTGCTTTAATTTTGATCATATAATTTACTTGTAGTTATATTCACACTTGGCAAATATAACCCAGAAAAAAAGCTGTTTTAATGAAAAATAGAAAGAACAACAACATTTCCTCCTTATGAATGTTAAAGAATATGTGCCCATATTTGAAAACGCTGAAAAATGGCGTTAAACCCCACAACAACAACAAAAAAGTTTGAAAATTTAATTTAGAGGTTCTTTCACTTCGTTAAATATTTGAGCATAGAATTATGGCGGTAATCCCCCGCCATAGTGGATTGATCGAATGCTACCCTAAGGCGTAACGTGTCGGTCAAATGAAAAAATTGCAACATTGGTATTCACTTATTTTATCTGAAAGGGTGACTGAAGCGATCACCACGACAGTGATGCAGTCGTGTGCCGTTACCTTGAAGTAAGTCTCGAGACTTCTGACACTGAACCTGCATATTTTCACTGCCACATTCTCAGACCCAGCGTCCATATAGATATTCTCCACAAGGGTGGAATTTGGTGTCGGGAATGAATTTATAAGTAGACAGATGATTTCCAAGCTTGATAAATAACTCTCTAAGTAACTAGCCGGCTCCATACAAGTAATTCTATGTAACTAACTAACGCAGTGACTTATTGATTAACTAAGTAAATATTTGTAACTAACTAACATAGTGACTTATTGATTAGCTAAATAAATTATATCTATGTTTTTGAATATATACAAGGCAATAATTGACGAATGAAGTAAAAACATTGTATTGTCACGAGTGCAAATTTTACCGCTCCACCAATCAAATGTTTCCGTACACCTACAATTAAACCAAAACAGATTTTCCTTTCAGTCTATATTGTTCAATCCAAAATATGTTAACTTGCAGAGAGTTTGTTGTTCTATTATGTGCCAGTGAGGTAATCTGATGCTTAGGGAATACACCGATAATATCACGTTCCGAAATTTTAAGGAAGATTAAAACAGTGGCTTTGCAAATTTCTATATATAATACTTTAAGCTGTGTAGTTTGTTAAAATATCTACATTTTACAAGCAAATATGAAGATACGTTTATTGGGTTAATGCACTTATTTTAAGGGTTGAAACAGTGGGTCCTGTAGAATCGTTACAGACCGCTCGAAGCCGACAAACCTTTTCTTCAGAGTCTATAGGAATTTCTAAAGTTTGTTTTAGTTATTTCTGCATTTGAACGCGAACTATGTGGCCTTTTCAAGCTTGCAGAATCATTCGGTCACAGAACACTCATCTATCCTTGATTTCTTAATCGCTTCAAAGATGATTTTCAGCTTGATGAGAGATAACATTGCTAATCAAACAATTTTAGTATTATATTTAATCAATAGTTTTTCTCTAAAAACGGATACCCTTTGTTGTAGAGTTTAACATACAATTTATGGTTACACTGTCAAATACAAATAGGTAATTATAACTTCAGTAAAGCTAATTTGTGGCAATATAAAATTTCTCAAACCGATAGATGTCATTATTTAATTATGAGATATATTGTAATAAAATTATGTCGTGTCCTATTTATATTAATAGTTTTGTTAGATTTTAATGAATGTTCGTTGATCATGGGGAGTCGGTGCTAGGAACATATTTCTTAAACCGAATGATTAGCCAATTTCTACGAACAGAAGTATTAACGAATTTTACAATCGACTTCATGAAATCATGGATCAGATTGTTAAAATTGAACCTCCCTAATTTCTTAACAAAGGGAATAGTATTAGGAATAAAACAGAATACAACAAAACTTACTAACCAAAGTAAATCTCAGGCCTCACATAGATATACGTGTTGAGTAAGTTTGAAAGGAATAATTCTTTGTATTAGGTGTTTGGGTCGTTTCTCGTGGAGCATGGCGTGAAGTACTATTCCTCCGGTTGGAAAGGCAAACTGACGTGTAATACAAATGTGAATCAAGAAAAACAATGCAAGTGATGTATGGCAATTAAGTGCTTAGAGGGAACTTATCTGTAGTATTCGCTCGTTTAAGAACCATTCATTTGACAACGACTGATCTCTTGATGTCCTTGATAATATGGGAAGCAATGCAACTTAAAGCAACAGTTACACGGGTGTTTGATTCATTTAGTAGTGAGGCCCAATGAATGGACAATAAAATAAAGTAATTTATCACATAGTAACTATGTTATTTTAGTTCATAAACTCATGTCATGCTGTTCCTCACGTGATGTATTTCGTCATCGTCTCATGTGAGAAAAGGACTTAACGTTCTAAACATGAACATGTACTTAAAACTCATTACTGCATTAGGTTTTGACACTGCATTAGTTTTTGTCATTAAAGTAGTTTTTGATTTACTGCACACAAGTTGGTTTATGTGGTATTATATCCCGTATTGGTGATGCTCACAAGAAGCCCGGAATGAACGCTTATGAAACATTTCACTGGTGTAAGAAATTCAAGGTCCAATAATTGATCAGAAATATATTCCATAATAAATTGTGAGCAAAATAATGAATTCGATTTTTACATGGAAGACATCGCGGAATGGCGGAATGCTTGATTCAAGAGTTGTCTTGGTACACTTGCCATTCTTGATGACATATTCTGTTCTCTGAAGTGACTGAAAATGTGCTATTTATACGGTACACGTAAATGATGCATTATTGAAAAACGTGTGCAAGCGAAGTCTTTTTTCTTCTTATTTTCATATTATCCGGATCTCCATAGACAATTTTGGCCCATTCAACTAGAGTTATGTGGACAGAGGACACTGATTTAACATGTTGTGACTGCATGCATTTTTAAAGCTTTAAAGATATGCCTGTATTAAATGTTTATTCCTGTGAGCAATGTTTGCAATACATTCAAGACTCTGCATTGCCTGATATATTTCCCATCCTTTCCGAAATATTGTTCTTTTAACCCAAACCAATAACTCTTTCAAACTGTCAGATTGACCGTCCTTAATTTGTCAAAGTAGTGCTGTGATACATTAAAATAATTACCATAATATTTAATACTCCTACCTTATGGTAGTCTTAATACACTTTCAGCTTCATTTTCAATCCATCCACCAGTAGTTCTTCCTCCATTGCGATCATCCCTAAAGTAGTCTTCAGGTGCGACATTAGCACACCCTAAAATCATTAAAAATAAACGAAAAGTGCCCAGGTAATCCGATTATCAATTTTCAGCTGCATGTAACATTTACTTTAAAAAAAGTTTAAGAGTCGCTGATTTTACTTTTACTATGACAGGCGAAGTTAAGAAAAACGGAAAACGCTTGAAGTATAAAATGAGACACATGTACAATTACTACTTCTACTACTAAAACAACAACAAAAGCAACGGAAACATCGAAGACGAAGCAAATTTTCATTAAAGAATACAAGTACAACAACAATGAAAATGAAAATTACAATAGTAACAAGATAAAAACGGTTGTAGCAGTAGCAGAAAAGTCAACAGATGAGCACACACCTTCGTCAAGTGGTGGTTTTTGTCCTTTACCGAGCCGACCATCAAACCTGCAACCCATTCTCATGCATTTGGGAGACAGCATCACTCTCCCATCCCCATGGCAACAAATACAGGAGCCAACACAATGTGCAACATTCTTTCTGTCGATCTGAAATTTAAAACTTATGAAACGTGAATCTTTTTCTTTCAAATGTCATAGATCAAGTATTTCAAAATTAAGAGCAGGAGCAGTGTGTGTATGTGTGTGTGTCTGTGAGTTGGATTTTTAATGTAGCTTTAACAATTTTTCAGTCTACGATGTCTGCAGCGTGGCAGTTTATAGTAACGTCTAGCACTGGTGCATCATGCAAAAGACATGTAGCTTTGGTATGACTTGGCCTCGGATCCATCCCACGATCCCACGACCTCCCCCATCCGAGGCGGACGCTCTAACATTTGGCCACCGGAGCGGTAGGAGCATGAGCAGATTAAGCGACATGAGGTGAGATCATATAAAGCAAGGTCCTATGATAAATTATACTATAACGATAATATAATGCGTATATCAATGTACGGGGTTTCCAAAATATATGCTTTGAAACATTTTCGTCAAATGGATGATACTCATGGATCTATTTATAGGTTTTCTCTAATGCAGTCATGATTTGAAAACGTTTGATCAAATTGATATTGAAACCGGAACAGAGTTCAGCGAAAGGATAATGCCAAGGGTCTCCAATTAAATAGAATGATTACAGTTTCTACTCTCTCATGAGGTAATAATATGAAAATCGTTAAGCAAAACAATCCGCCATAAACAAAATATTTAGTAAAAGTATTGTGTTATGTTTTATCATTAAATATCACTAACTTTCACCACGAAGTCAGTTTTGTTTCTCATTAAATAGAGACCGCCCCGGTGGCCTAAGTGGTTAGAGCGTCCTTTTCGGTTAGTGAAGGTCGTGGGTCATAACAAAGACTTGTAAAAATAGTACTAGCAGCTCACTCGCTTTTCGCTCAACTTTAAGAAGCTGCCGTTAGGACTGGTCGGCCTAGTGCCACGATAATGTGACTCGGTGGGACAGAACGCTACGTATCTGCGGCATGAGTTCCCACTGCTAGATATCACTACAAACTGCTACACTGCAGACATTGAGCGATATGACGGAATTTGTTTTAAAACTACATCTCTCTCTCTCTCTCTCTCTGTCAGACACACACACACACACACACACATTAAAGAAGAAGGAAACCACTGAACGTCTGCGAAGCGAATTCACTTACATTGGGGCACCATGTTACACACTGACCTACATCGAGCACTGTCACGGAGATTCAGTTTAATACGACTCTTGTCAGCGCAACAAAAAAAAAGGTCGTTTGCTTAGGTACAAATATTTTTTTTTATCTTTTCTTGTTATAATTGATTTGTCACTCTTCGCTAAACAGGTTTCCGAAATAGGTTGTGGAAATACCTTTTAGTTAACTTTGACGTTGCAATATTTCGGTAAGTGTCGATAATCTCCACTACATTTTGAATCACAAAACGACTATTATACATTCTTTTAAAATATTATATGAATATGTTGATAAAGTTCTAAGGACCAGGTGTCTCTTGGGCATATGTCATGCAACAAATGGTATATTTAGCTGTAATTTTATAATGATCGACGAAATCAGAGATTTCAATGGAAATGAATTCGGATATAAATCAGTGACGATAGGATATTAAAGAGAAATACCAGAGATGTAAACTGTACTATGGTATAAATCTCTTGATGCCACTGGAGCTTACGACAAAAACTTGACTCTTTCTTATTTTAATATACGTCTTACTTCATTGGATTCATTGGATCAACACATTATCATCATATTCAATGAAATCCTTACATAATTAATTATAGATGTCAATAAAGTTATTACTCGTCATTGTCCTTATTTCTCGGCTTTCGTACTGCGTAAATGTAGCAACTGTATTATAACAGTGTCAAGTTTTGCAATTCTCTGTGTGCTGTGATGTACAAAGAAAACGTATCCTTATATCCTTACGTGTTCGTTATTGGCACAGAAAGATGGAAGGACTCCGTTGAACGGAATATTCAGACTAGAAGAATACCTCTTATAGTCCTTTGTTTACAAGGACTGCGGATTGTGGATTCTTCTCATATGCTTGCTTATATGGAGATTAATGGCGTGACCAATTTGCGACCTATTTAGACAGAAGTAATTTCATGTGATTGCCGATTATTTAAAATGATATAATTAAAGAAGTCATGATAAATCACTTACAAAATCACTACTCCGGTGAAATTGATATTTCGTCTCGTTGCAAGTTAACATGATATTCCGGTTTTGATCGTTTTCTACTTGTCTGATGGAATTTTGTTAATATCCTATTTCGGTTAAGTTTTTATTGTGCTACTGAAAATATAATAAATATATGCACGCTGTAAACAGGATTTAATAAAACAAATTATTTAAAAGTAAGAAGAGCACTTAAATTGACCTAGTGTTTATTGGCCGAGTGGTCACTGTCGGTGGTTAATACCCAAGTCCTTCATATATTTGTATATTTTGTATCTTTTTAGATATCAGTATGGACCTGCCTGCAGCTGGTTACATTTTACGCATTTTTAAAAAAGGTATTGTTTGGAAGATCACAATGCGGGCTGTACAACACATTGTAATATAATATGTCAAACTCGTTTCCCTGCCATTGTCAATCCAATGATTCTAGATTCATTTATATATCACGATAAAATGTTTCAGGTCAAAACTAAAATGGGTTGTCAAAATACGTATGTATATACTACTGTATATTTTCAGGAATTACAATTTCTTTAAATACTTAACAATTATTTGGGGTACATCAGTAGTTAAAATACTCTAAGCGTTATTACTCTCTAACTTTGCTAGTGATAGGATTAAAAAATCATTAAAAAATAAATGTTTTAAGGTGTGACGGAATTGAACACCCTCACATACACAACTATATTTGGAAAATTCTAGGAATCTGAATTTAAATGTTTGTTATTGTATAAAATTTCATTCCTGCTATATTTTGAAACAGCTCAATGAAATCAAAATGTTTCTTCAAAAGTGCTTAAATCAAGGTACAACGATTGAAGTGTGTGCGATGGTGACTGAGCCTTAGAAGCCAACACATTTTTATATTATCGAACCCTTGAGTGAAAGCCCGTTTTATTTTTGAAAATATTGTAAAATATCCAATGCTAATTGCAGTTGAATCTGTCAAAGTGTATTTCTTCTAAATATTTGCTTTGGATCTCACTATCTTTAAGTTAAACTGAAGCCCAGCATTGATTTGATTACTGCTAGCTTTAACACCAGACCTAAATAACATTATGTTTGCATAAGAATAGCATGTACGAATTGATACTATCACTTGGCAAATCCACATATTAAAAAGAATAGTTTACAGATGTGAACGTCACTTATTTTTAGGTTTAATGAAAATGCTACTGAATAGAACATAGTCTTTTTTATTTTATCCGGTAATGTTTCTACTATCCGATGCAGAATCACATAGTAGGTTCTATAAGGGTGTGATTAGATACAAGCGAGGTAATATATAAGTTGCAAAGCTCTTGTAAAAATGTAGTCTTTCAAAAAACATTCTCGCTGAAATGTTTGAATCTACCAGTGTAAGTGTCAGTGTTTGCTATTATTGTTATTGCTATTATTATTATTATTATTATTATCTCCGACAAACATTATATAAAATATGTGACAAAACAGTTGGAAAGTGGTGGCTCAGTGGTTAATGTGCCGGACATGAATACAACCAGTGATTCTGTCTGCGTCAGTTACCGTCGAGTATCCATGGGCAAGGTACTTTGCTCCACCTGCCTCGGCACTAAATAACCTACATGTGTTGTCGTGCCGTAAAACACCAGGCTAGGAACACCATCTGCTTCTTGCAAGTGCCCATGTAAGTGATGTAAGAGGCATGGAGCAAAAAGGTAAATTAAGGTAAACTAATGGAGATGGGTGCGAAAGATGCATTGATAAGGCATCAATGACACTCTCTTTTTGAAGTCTCCACGACTGAGCTCTACAGCAACGGGAATAGTTAGTGGTCTAGCCCCATCGGACAAGGTGGACTACACAACGACCCTGCTCCATAATAAAAAATGTACACAGTGTGGAAATAGTTAACTTAGCTGCGATATGACACAACAATGCATTTATAAGGATCCTTCGATAATGTTAGACTAAGTTGTCTGTTTTGTCTTAGTTGCTTTGCTTTGGATCAAAAAGTCATTATAAGTCAGAAAGCTTTTAAATTTGCTCAACATGCGTGATCGGGAAGGAAAAACATATTTTGATGCTACGTGCCACGTTCATGTTTACCGCGGTGTGGCCGCTATTGCGTTCTACGGCATTTCAGACTTTTTCTTCATTAGCCAGTGTGATATAAATCGCATAAGCCTTTTAAAGAGAAGTTCAAGCGTCATATTCTACGTATCAACATGTCCGTACATCAAACACACGTCTCAGACGGAATTGATTCTCACTGATAATGCTCTAGTTAAACTGGGATTTCTTTATACAATATATGCAAATCTAATTTAGTCATTATAGATCTCTTGTGAAGTCCTAACTCTGCTATTTTATTCATGTAGCATTATATCTGTACCACTGAATTATCTGAACCTGTATTGATCAAGAGCCACAATACTTGCTTAAAAGTGAGTAGCTAATTGTATTGACGTCATAGGAGGTAAACTAATAACATTACTATTTCAAAACATCTCCTGACTGAAATATGAAGGAAATAGTACTCACATACTTAATCGATGGTAGCATTTCTATTGGTGTTATCATTGCCTTGTCATAGTGTATATAAGTTAGGTATAGTCATACATTCCGTTGATTAAGATCAATTGAAAGTCAAGGACAATATGAATGTCATTAGATCTAGATTTGATTCCATGTGGTCTTTTTCAAGTTTGTATACAATTATTTGTCATATGTCGTCAATAATATAGAGGCGCACGGTCCGTGTTTGCCATGATAAGGTTTCATTGTTTCATAATTTTCCACTGTGTTGCCCTTTGTGGAATAAGGGCCAGATATCTATCTTGCTGTAACGCCCATTTTCCATTTGGGAACTGTTTTTTTAAAAAAAAAACTAGTTAACTGACCAAATATAAACCTCTGTTACACAAGTTAGAGTCAAATTGTCTCTCCACTATGCTCAGATTTGCAACACCATTGCATATACCACCCATCAACCACCCCCACCCCCAAAATAACACAACAAAACAAACAGCAAACGAAACACCGGCGAAACAAACATGGATGAATAATCTTGAAAGGCAAGCGTACGCAGTAGGGATTTAAACAATGTGCTTTTCTCGAAATATAAACTTTAGATTTTGACCCAAAGCTACTTGAGCTTCATCGCTAAACGTTACACTTGACTAAGCTTCATCAATTCAGTGGTGTCTCACTTTAAACATGAAAAGTTTGATGCACGATTCTGTTGGGAAATCGAAGATTAGTTCCTTAGAGTGTATCTCGTTTGTATCAGTAAACATCAGGTCTAGCGTGAATATGAGTTCTTTAAATTCATAGTTGTGACGTCATCCATAAGGATTAAAGCTGTGCTAGGACCGCCGAGAGCGACATAGTAAAAAAAAAAAGATGAGTTCACCACATGAAAGCATATCGGACTTCACGCGATATAAACGCCGTATCTACTCAAACGTTTGATTTAGACAGGTCATTTGGACAGCATAACAAGATTCGCGACATGCAGCTCTTGCTGTGTCTCATGATAAAACCGCGACAGTTGCTTTCACTGCTTACTAGTCAGCAGGACCTGACGTCTTCTGGCTCAGATAGATTCCGCCACAGTCAATGCTTTTTCAATTTCAGCATTATGATTTCTATATGTTGTAGCCACGGCCTGTTAGACGTAAACGATATATGTAATGTTTGTGTCCTTTGGCGTGATGAACTATATGCCACGGTCATATAAAAATGGATCTATCAACGATTCAGTACAATTTATTTCATCGCATAAACTACAGCAAAAATCACAGGTGAAAGGACACGTCTTTAGTACAAATGCTAATGTTACTAGACAAGTCGGAATTTTTCCGACGATATCACTGACTAAGAACGCACAGGAAATCTATATGATTCTTTCGGATTTTGTTGTTTTATCACAAAAATATTTCGTATTGCCAAGCACATGTTGATACTCATCAGGGCAGATCCAGTTGTCTACATGTCTCGAAACGGTGCATCTCCAGTTGATAGAGCAATTATTCGTGGTATAATTTTTGCGAAAAGCATGGTATGTGTTGGACTAAAAGACAAAATCCAGTGTACGTGAATGTTCCACAACGTTTCGTTGTATCGTCTGGTTGAGACAAAACCTGGTTGACTCATCTCGCTGAACCCACGAGTACTACCGGAATACGGTGGGATGCAAAACTGTTCATACTGACAGATGTCTTTAGCAAATTTGGTTGTGCTATACCACAGGTATATCAGAGATCCTCTAAGTGTCATCACAGTAAACTCAACGATTCCTGGGCATAACATATCGAAGGCTTGTTATATGAACCAGATCTACAGAGAACAAATCATGAAATATTCAGGGTTGAACTTTTCGTGAGAACGAAAGGCAATAAGTTGTTGGTGAATTTGTTTAGCTATTCCAACGTCTTCAGCTCGTGGATGCCTGTAAAGCAATTAAAATATATAAAATGATATTGCTCTAGCAATCTATGTTACTTTGCCTGTAACTAACCGGTACTGAACAGCCTTTTCCGGTAAACCGACAGAGGTAAAAAAAAATCATTGCGAGGACATAATCGAGTTTGAAAAACTTCTGTCTGACAACCAGGTTTTCGTTGGCTATTTTGTAGAATAACATGTAAAATTTTAATTATTTTTCTAGTGCTATCCTATACGTTGCAAGCTTATCCTATATGCGCTACTTGCTCTTAAACGGTTACATGCAACTTTGGTGCTGACGTTGCACACGAACACCAGCGCTATCAGCCTGATAATGTGTTATAATCGTATTGGATATATACTTTGACAATGTTTTAACTGCTCATTCACATACACAAACCGTATCGAGAAAGCTCACCTGAGGCTTTCATTCTGGGTGATGTTAGCAAATTGTCCCAGATATGTGATAGATTGTAACTGCCCCCCATCTCTTTTCATCATGTATTTGTTCACACGGATGTAGATAGATTCTTTGGTCTGAGTGTGAGGTTAAACAATCGATCTGAGGCACATATCTCATCTAAGCAACAGCGTGGTATACACAATACTGATATTAATATTCGCAATGTGTTAGATACGTTTGCGAATTGCATCTATACGTTTCAAAGTGAAGGATGAAGCACGGGTATAGTAGAATTTGTCAAGTGTGCGTTCAGCTCTGCCCTATATAATCCGCTGTGGACAAGCTCATAGGTGAACCTTAATGATACAACCACACAGTTGTTTCATCGTGTAAAGTACAGGCTATAAATATTTCATGTGCGAGGTGTTCTCCTCGTGTTATCCTGCCCAAATAATTCCAGCCGAGTTAGAAAGTATACATCCTATCAGCAGACATTTGATTTTAACGAGCTAAAGCTTCCTGTGCAGATCAGTGATATACCGAAATTTGAAAAGATGAATCAGGTTAACGTTTTCATTTATAGCCACCATCTTTACCCACTACGTCTGGTCCGTGCATCACTTTGTTATATTCTGATAACAGGGATGGTCCTTATTATTATCTTCTGTTGGATGAAGAAACTAACTGTTTGTTAAACTGCCAGTTTAACTAATATGAATACAGAAAGTGTCTTTTCATGGATTTTTCCATTGCTACTTTGTTGGATAAATATGGGGAAGATTGCATCAACACGGCGCGAATTGAGACACCACACAGAACCGTGATAAAATATCAATTATTTGTCCATCAGACACCAGATATATATTTTAGAGTTTGAAATAGACTATCCAGCTGCGTTACACGCGTTGCAAAATGACTATCCTCTTGTGTCAGAAAGCATGACACCAAATGCCGACCTGTTGAACGCTCACACACGAGATCCAAACATAAAACATGGCGGCAAATGTTATGCCCTAAACACAATATGCTGCCCACCAGAAGAACCAGCAAAAATACCTCAAGCTTCGCATGCATCTGATTGAAATACATCTTGTCTTAAAGTTTGAGACATCATGTTGACTCACGACCTGTATCAATTTCAACACGAATAAGCGGACTGCGGTAACAACTGATTTCGAGAATAATATTTTAAACTGTGTTTAAAACGACCATTTAGGATATAAGAAAACGTGTAAATTTCCAACTGCTAAACCCTGCCAAGCGACGTGACAAGTTTATGGCTGTTCCTACATTGGTGATAAACTTGCACCTATCTATAACAATACTAAGTTGAAGCCGGACAATATCATCTACTTTGGAATTACGGAACATGAGCTATACAAAAGACTTTTGTATGGTTTTCACTTCCATTTTATTAAATTTATCACATGGATCCGTAGCCAAACCATTGTTAACCGACAAATGTAGGTTGTGCTACTAATGATGTTTATGCCGTCATGTATTCGGCTAATGCAGAATGTGACTTCTCAGAATATCTGTCAAGCAACCCATCCCACTATACATCCATGAATAAAATGATTGCTAAATTCAAAGACGAAACTTCCTTTATCCTCGTAATAGAATTTATTGGTCTAGGTAGTAAGATGTGTGTAGAATGTGGTAAAGTCAAGAAGCATGCGAAAGGTATCAAAAAGAGAGAGTTTTCATGCATGATCACTATTTGTAGGGTCTTGATGGGATGAAAATGTTTTCCAAATGAACACCATCACGTGATCTACACTTACTTGTAAAACGAAGCTGATTTATCCCTGTTCTATTATGACCTCAAACGTTGTGTCAACAAAGAACGAAAATGTGACTCAATGGTACTGATATATATATATATATATATATATATATATATATATATATATATATATATATATATATATATATATATATAGAGAGAGAGAGAGAGAGAGAGAGAGAGAGAGAGATAAATGCTTGAAATTTGGACAAGAAAGAGCGTTATATTAGTAAATGTGTTAGAGCGGCCTACGTGGTTAAGTGACATCGCAGCTCTTTTTCAACTAGATCAAACAGTTCTTAATTACAGAGATACCGGCTTGAATGTCATGTCACGTTTCAATCAAACAAACAAATAAATAAACAGCAATGAAGCTATTGATTTTTATTCAGAATTCAATTATTTTGAGTTAACATTCCAGACTTGAAAGATGTAACTAGTGATTTGTTAATGCTTTGAATTATCTATGATTTTTGATAAAGTCGAATCTATATATTGACTAAATCCTAATTTTCTGCCAAGAGCATGTAAGATAAATACATTTTCGTCCGTTCTCTGTATCAGTCAGGGCACATATAAAATTTGTTTGTATAAAAGACACAAGACTAATGAATTTTTCCGTTTTCCTTTATGTCAATCACATATATGTATTAATTCTGTAATGTGACGTACTAGAAACATGAACTCTGTCTCGGTATAAGATACATTTTGTCATCATAGATTTTAGGAATTAGGAATGTGAAAGTCGCCATTTGCTATTCCCATCTTCGTCATAAGTCGTCTTGTTCCTGACCGGAATTATATACAAGCGGCTCCTCCGAGGAAGACGAAAGCAGAACAGTGTGCATAGTCTCAAGGGTTATATTCTCTTCGTGATACTTATTGAGGTACCTTATTGTTTCGCAAATTGTTAATTTTGGCACTGTTTTTTTAAATGAGATTTGTTTAAAAATTATATGCTGCGTCAGCGTACTGATGAAAAGTTTCTGAAAATACTGTAGCCACTGTTTAAAAGTTCTGTTTGTGAAATTCTAAATAATTCCAATTCTCTTTTCTTGCTATTATGTATACAATTATAAAATATAGAGATTCGTGGATTGCTCTGTCTTTGTTAGAAAGCTATACGTAGTAATTATGAAAATGGATTAGTCAGAAAAATGTATTCTTATTATTTGTATCATTATTGACTCTGATTGTAATATTAGTCGTATCGTTTGCAATTTTCTTTGCTACAAACATGACGATGTACGATGTACGAAAATTCCTTTGGAAAATGAATTCGTCATATTTTCCAAAGTACAAACCTTGACACTTCCGGAATTATGCTCTAATATTAAAACTTGTCGCTTTTGCAATCCGATTTGAATATTATTCAGAAATAGTGGTTCATATTACATCTCAAATACAGTTAGTCTACATTTGGATCAATTTGTGATTTGTTATTTATAACAGAATTTTACATCATATTGCAAGCAGTGTAATTCTAGAAAAATATGAACTCCTTATTCCATATGTAATTTTAGATACTGAATGTTGTTCTGATTTAATAAAGTATAATTGTCTGCTATTTTGAGAGTTTCGCTATCTTCGTTATTGACCATTAAGCATATAAGATTAAGCATATAAGCATCAGTATTGACAATTAAGCATCTAATGTTTCGTATCTTCGTTATTGACCGTTACCAATATAGACTCTTCAAGCAAAGTAATCATTCACGAACATTTCTCTGTTATGTCTGAAGCAAACAAACATTTAATTGAAACTGAGGTGAAAACAGAAAATTCATGATCAACCGACTAAGGGACATATTTCTAGCTACAAACTGTGAATCACAGTAACTAGAGTTGAAACTTATAAACAATTGTCATGCGTAGCCGTGAAGACTTTTTAATTTCCAAGTTTTGAGACAATTCTCTACTTCCGTCTTGAGAGTTATGTATTCATTACATATCGCAGCTAGAGAACTATCTACTGTACGTTATTCTTGAACATAGTGATACATAAATTGTCAAGATATTCTTGAACATACTGATACATAGATTGTCAAGATATTTTTGAACATAGCGCTACATAAATTGTCAAGATATTGTTGAACACTACGTTCAACAGATTGTAGAGACAATGATGAACATACTGATACATAAATTGTCACGGTAGTGTTGAACATAGTGCTACATAAATTGTCAAGATATCGTTGAACATACTGATACATAAATTGTCAAGATATTGTTGAACATAGTGCTACATTAATTGTCGTGATATTGCTGAATATACATAAATTGTCCAGATATTGTTGAATAGTGCTACATAAATTTTAAAGATATTGTTGAACAAAGTGCTACATGAATTGTCATGACATTTGTTGGATATTATGCTACATAAATCGTCAATATAGAATTGAAAATAATGTTACCAATATCGTTAAGATAATGTTGAACATACTGCTACGTAAATTGTCAAAATATTGTTGAACATATTGCTACATATATTTTCATGATTTTGTTAAAGGTTTATTAACATTCTTGCCCTATTGTTTGATATTTAACACAAAAATAATCCGGAACACTTATAACACATCTATTGAACAGTTGCCACACAAGGTCAATTTAATATAACGTTAATGAGATTGCAATGCTTGCTCAAGCCATAGCACCGATTCTCTCACAGTATATAGATAGTTATCCCTATTAAATGCTGTAGCTCTGTAATGACAACCAGTTTTCTCAAACTAACGAGAACACGTTGACAAAAAACAAAATGTGTATTATTTGACATTTTAAACTTGCTAAAACACATGCCTGGCTTTGAGTTTACATATCAGCTCGTGCAAGCTTTACAAGTTCAGACTGGATTTGAAATCTTCAAACTTTTTCAACTTTATGAGCCTTGAGTGTTTATCAAACAGACTGATCATCAGTTTGGTCGCTAAACATGACAGACTAGATTAAAGTTTGTTTGCTCGAAGGTAAAAAGCAAACTATTTTTTTTTTATGAAAATTAAAACTTGATATAGCTGAGAAACGAAATGAGCACAAAAAAGCGCACCGCTTTCGACTCATCATTAAATTTAATATAGTATTTATTATTGTCCCAGAAACTTGAATGCAGGACACTTCCATTTTTGGTAAATAAATAAAAACTTATTAATCAGATATCTTGTAAAAGACCCCTCACAGGCAATGAAACCAAGAGTATCACCCTATATTCATGCATTACGATAAAGGTAGATAATTTCAACAGACAATATTACACCATTATATGTGGTGGAGCAAAACCACACAAAGTACAAATGGAATACTATTGATTTGATTTACTGGTAGGTAAAGAAATCGAGCTTTAATTGTAATGCAAACACCAAATTACAACTCTTATATAAGTAAACAATGATAGATAGCGAATCCAAAGTTAAGATGAGCTCAGCATTTCCCACAACAATATCTATCTTATATTTGTGTACATTGGTTACCTCCTTTTCAGGCAAGGGATGGCCTATCCGGGGCATACATTTTGTTGCAGTCTTGCTGCAAGAGCATTTTGTGAATTTAAATATGATTTTTTTTAACGTCATGACGTTTTCATTATGTATTGCTTAGCAATCAACAAAATGCGTGGTGAAATCAATGTGAAACCTAACATGGAGAGGTAATTCTTTGAAAAAGGGAAACAACTGACATGATCATAATGTGTTTTTAACAGAGCAATGGATACGGCAGTGACAATGGCATGACCTGCAATTACAAGTATAAATCATAATCTCGTATATATAATCATATAATTCAACATAGAAATTACACAATCATATATGCTAATAGGAATATATCTTGCATGTGGCTTCTGATAGCGTTTTCTACCAATAAAATGGATCATTATATTTATCTTTTCTCTGTACATCAATATGAAGGAAAATGTCAGAAGCAACTGCTTAGTAATACGTTAATATATCGTTTTGTATTAACGAGGTGTAAGAAGCACAAAAGATAACAGTGTTACTTAAGAGAGTATCTAGGGGTTTGAATGCAGGCATTAGTCATCAACGGACATGATTTACTAATTAAACACAGATCGACTCCAACGGCTCATAATAGGAAAGTATCCAGTCGAAATATCCTGAAATGAGATAAATCGTAATAGTATAATAGTAGATATATGGGTACAAATTATCATATATATATATATATATATATATATATATATATATATATATATATATATATATATATATATATATATATGATCGTACAGAAGTTCATACACTGTGAAAGAGTAGTCTACTGGTTGACTAACTTATATTAATATGTTAATATTCATAAAGCATTCGAAGTGTATATTAACATTAGATTTTTTAAAGGATTTTAAAACCCATCTAAATTCATTAGTATAGAAAAACTGTGTAATACACAAATTTTCTGAGGTAGAAGAATATGCATCATGTGCAAGATATCCTTCAAATTATTAATTGATTCCATGCATGGATAACGATATATCCGTTATCATGTGCCACGTTTGATTTATAACCTAAGGTATAGAAACAGAAGTACGTTATAAATAACACATGCATCATACTCGAATGAATCTGATACAGAGTTGTGCTTACTATTATTCAAGTGAAAATGTAGTGTACTGCAGAAAACTTCTTTTCAGCTGTTATTTTGGTATTTTCCTTACAGAATTATATAGTAAAGAGTCAGAATCGCAATTCACACTTACCACTGACTGACAGATGGCGGGAATGTCAAACACAGATGGATCCTTCACACCCACCGTAATGCCATAATACTCTAGTACTTCCATCACTGACACTTATGAAAAAATGCAAACATGGTCGTAAAAAAATCATAGCAAAGCACTATTTGATTCATGGAAATTTGTACTTATTCTCTCTCTCTCTCTCTCTCTCTGGTGTAAATTACATTTTGACTGCTTTAACCTTCATAATATAATTTACTTACATTTTTTGTTTTCATTATAGTTATATTCATTTTTGGCAAATATAACACAAAAATAGCTGCTTTAATGAAATATAAAAAGAACAGCACCATTTGCTCTGAATGAATGTTAAATAATCGCTCCTTACGCTTGAAAATTCGTGTTAGAGATTTCTTCCCTTCGTTCAATATTTTGACTATACATTTTCATTCCCGTCCTGGTGGTGTTCGGTTGAATGCATTACCACTCGGTCCAAAGTGATTCTGTTGATTGTTAGAATGCTACCCTGAGGCGTACCGTGTCATTTCAATTAGAAAATTGCAACATTGGTAATTACCTTTTATGTTCGGAAGGTTTCCTGAAGCGATCGCCACGACAGGGATGCAGTCGTCTGCCGTTACTGTGAAATAAATCTCGAAACCTCTGACACTGAACCTGTATATTTTCACTGCCACATTCTCACACCCAGCGCCAAAATACGTATTCTCCACAAGGGTGGCATTTGCTGTCAGAAATAAATGAAAAAGTAGATAGATGATTTCAAATCTTGATAAATAAATCTCTACATAACGACCCGGCTACATACAAACAACTATATGTAACCAACACAGGGACTTACTGATTAACTAAATAAATTAGATATACGCTTTTGAATAAATGCAAGGAAATAATTGACGAGTGAAATGGAAACATTGTATTCTCCCTATTGCACATGTGTCCGCTTCACCAATGAAATGTGTCCGTACATCTACAATTAAACGAAAACAGAATTTACTTGCAGTCTATATTGTTGAGTAGAAAAATCTGACAACTCGCATAGATTGTGTTGTTCTATTCTGTGCCAGTGCGGTCATCTGATGCATTGGTAATGCATCGATAATATGACGTTCCGAAATTATAAGGCAAATTAGAACAGTGTGCTTGTGCAAATTTAGGTCTTATATATAATGATTTAAGTTGCATATTTTGTCACAATATTTACCGTTTACACGCGAATATGAAGATACATTTATTTCGAGGGTTGATACAGTGAACATTGCTGTTTGTGGTAGGGTTGGTCCTGTAGAATCATCATAGACCGCTCGAAGCCGATAGACTTCAGAGTCTATAGTGATTTATACATTTTCTTTTTAGTTATTTCTGCATTTAAAAGCGAATGTGTGGCCTTATCAAGCTTGCAGAATCGTTCGGTTACAGGATACTCATCTATACTTGATTTCTCCATCGTCTAAAAGATGATTTTCAGCTTGATGAGAGATAACATTGCTAATCAAACAATTTTAGTATTATATTTAATCAATAGTTTTTTCTAACAACGGATACCCTTTGTTGTAAAGCTTAACATATAATGTATGGTTACACTATCAAATACAAACAGGTCATTATAACTTCAGTAACGCTAGTTTGTACGATTTAAGTAGAAAACTACTTTTAAATGAGTAAAAACTGAATGTGTTGTGTATTGAGTTCGTTTCAAAGCATTTATCGCGGCATATAAAAATTTCCTTACATAATTTCCAATCTTTAAATATTATAGGATCCGTTTATCTTGACGGAGGGAAAGAGCAGGAGGTTATAAAGAGTGAAAGAAGAAGTAAGAAATTGGTCTAAATATATGAGTAATGTACACGAGGGAGTATACGTGTCCTAGATGGGAAGTAGAGTTGTTCCAGAAGTGGTATTGTCACTGTGGAAATATCAAATTCCTCACACCCACCGATAGATGTCGTTATTTAATTATGAGATATATTGTAATACAACTAGGTCGTGTGCCATTTATATTAAGGTCTCCACTAATAGTTATGTTAGATTTTAGTGACAATTGATTGCTCATGGGGAGTCGGTGCTAGGAACATGGTTTTCAAACCGAGTAATTAGCCAATTTATACGAACAGAAGTCATAACGAAGTTTACAAGTGACTTCAAGAAAGCATTGATCAGTTTCTTAAAATTGAACCTCCCTAATATCTTAACAATGGAAATTTATTTTTGAGCAGAAAAGAACAAGCCAAAATTTTTATTAATAAAAGTCAATCTCAGACTACACATAGGAGAATGTGGTGAGTAGGTTTTGAAATGAATAATTCTTTGTATTAGGTGTTTGGGTCTTTTCTCGTGGAGCATGGCGTGAAGAAATGTATGCAAGTGATATATGGCCATCCCATGATTAGAGGCAAGTATTTGTAGTTTTGTGCGTATTAAGGATCCTTTAGATGAGAGCTACTTTTCTCTTGAGGTCCTTGATAATATGGGAAACAATACGACTTCAAGCCACTCTGACGTAGGTGTTTGATTCGCTCAGTATATAGACCCGTGCGTTGACAATAAAATAAAGTAATTTATCACAAAGTAACTATTTTATTTTAGTTGATAATCTCATGTCATGCTGTCATGCTGTTCCTGATATATTTAGTCATCACCCCTTGTGAAAAGAGTACATAATGTCCTAGACATTTAGATGTACTTAAAATACATTCACTGCATTAGTTTTTGACACTGCATTAATTTTAGTTTTTTGGAGCAAAGGTTGGTTTATGTGGTAATATATCTCATATTAGTGATGCTCACAAGGAGCCCACAATTAACGCTTATGAAAGATTTCACTGGTGTAAAAAAGTCTAGGTAAAATAATTGAGTAATAATATTGCATAATAATTGTCAACAAAATATTAAATTCGATTCTTACCTGGAATACATCGCGGGATACTTGATTCAAGAGTTATCTTGGTACATTTGCCATCCTTAATGACGTATTCCGTTTTCTGAAGTAAGTAAAAATGTGCTGTTTAAGCAATTCACGGAAAGGATACAAAGCTGAAAAACGTGTGCGAGCGAAGTTATATTTGTTCTTATTTTCAATTTCTCAGAATCTCGATGGACAATTCTGACTCATTTGCGTAGATTGATGCGCAGTAAGAATTTTTATATGCTATAACTGTATGTATTTTTGAAGCTATGAAAAATATGTCTGTATTAAAACTTTCTTGTGTTTTATGTTCTGTTTCTTTTATCAATATTTAAACCTTGCATTGCCACCAATATTTACAATCCTTTCCAAAATATGGTTGCTTTAACCCTGACCCATAACTCTTCCGAATTGTCTGATGGTCCATCCTTAATTTGTCAAAGTAGTGTTGAGATACTTTAAAATAATTATCATAATATATAATAATCCTACCTTATTGTAGTCTTGAATCACTTTTAACTTCATTTTCAGTCCGTCCACCAGTAGTTCTTCCTCTATTGCTATCATCCCTAAAGTGGTGTTCAGGTGCAACAATAGCACACCCTAAAATCACGAGAAAATAAATCATAAGTGCCCAGATACTGCAATTAACAATCTTTAGCTACATGTAAGGTTTACTTTGAAATAAGTATAAGAGTCGGAGTTTTTTTCCTTTTACTTTGACACACAAAGTTAACAAAACGGAATGAGCTTGATGTCTAAAGTGAGATCTCTGTACAATGACTAATTCTACTGCTACAAACAACAACAACGGAGACAACGAAGACGAAGCATATTACCATTACAGAACAAAAACACAAGAACAATTAAAAGGTAAGTACGATAACAATTAGGTAAATACAACTGTATCAATGGCAGCAAAGTCAACAAATGAACACACACCTTCGTCAAGTGAGGATTTTTGTCATATACTGAGCCGACCATCAAACCTGCAAATCCTTCCCATGCATCTGGGGGACAGCATCCTTCTCCCATCACCATGGCAACAAACAGAGGAGCCAACATAAACTGCAACATTATTGATGTCGATCTGAAAATTTAAAAATTATGAAATGAAAATCTTTTTCTTCCAAAAGCTATATATACGAGTATTTCAAAATTAAGAACAGGAGCGGATCGAGTGACATGATTTAAGGTCATATAAAGGAAGGTCCTATGATAAATTATACTATAACGATCGAGTGGCATGATTTAAGGTCATATAAAGGAAGGTCCTATGATAAATTGTGCTATAACAATAATATAATGGGTATATCAATGTACAGGGTTTCCATAATACTTCCTTTGAAACATTTTAGTCAACTGGATAATTATCATGTATCAATATACAGGTTTTCTCTAATGTATATCTGATTTTAAAACGTTTCGTCAATTTGATCACAGTTCAGCGATAGAAAAATGTCGAGGTTCTCCAGTAAAATTAGACTGATTGCAATGCATATTCTTTCACAAGGTAATGTAATTGAACTCGTTAAACAAAACAGTTGAACAGTTTGGAATATAAAAATGATGTTTCTTATCGTACACAATTTTAATATAATGGAACACGAAACTGTATAAGGGATTTGTGATAATGAATGCGCTGTTCTATGTGCTTGTCAATAGCTTTTTTTCTCCATTTCTAAAAAACACGTTAAAATTTGATGAAGCTTCACGAGTATTGTGATGCATTATCATCAAATATCACTTATTTCTACCGCATAGTCAGATTTTTCTCATTGAAAGAAAGGAAACTACTGAACGTCTACGATGCGTAGCACCAATCATATATAGTGACTTTTACCGCGCGTCGTCATGGAAATTCAATTCAATACAACTCGTGTCAGCACGAAGAAAACATTTGTTTTGATATGGTACAAATTTTCCTTTTTTTTTTGTTATAAGTGGCTTGTAACTCTCGGCTAAACAAGCTTCCAAATTAGGTTCTGGAAACACCTTATATTTAACTTTGACACTGCAATATTTCGGAAATTTTCGATAATGTGCAGTACATTTTGAGTCATAAAACGACAGTTGTACCTTCTTTTGAAATATTATATACATATGTTGATAATTTACAAAAGACCTGGTGTCTCTTAGCAAACGCGGGCCCCGAAATTGATCATTTTGGCGGGTATCCTTGCTCAAACATAGGGGGCCCACTGTCAGTACGTTATTTGGAAATAAACTTTTAAACAAGTTTTATATGATATTAAACTTAACGTTTCTTCCACCGCTTTAAAATTACTTTATGTCTCTATATATATATATATATATATATATATATATATATATATATATATATATATATATATATATATATATATATATATTACTAACGCATGGGGCCCCTGTGAACGCGTGACCCGATTGGGTCAAATCGGTCCAATCGGCCTATGGCTTGCCCTGTGTTTTCGGCATTTTGCATGTACCGAAAGGTATATTCAGCTGTGATTTGATAATGACTGACGAAATCAGATATTTCATGAGAAATGAATACGGATATAGATCAATAACGATAGGATATTATTGATAAAATATCAAATGTGTAAACTTTACTATGGTATATATTCCTTTATGCCACTGGAACACACAAAAAACTTGGCTCTTTCTTATTTTAATATGCATCTTAACTTCACTTGATATTAATATACAAATACATTAGCAACAAAGTCAACGAAATCCTTACATAACCGATGATAGATGTAAGTGCAGTTATTTCTTGTCCTTGTCCTTATTTAACGGCTTTCGTATTGTGTAAATGTAGCAAGAGCAGTATAAAAGTGTGAGGTTTTGCAATTCTCTGTGCGCTGTGATATACAAGGAAAACGTTACGTTACCTGCTCGTTATTGAAACAAAAAGATGGAAGGAGTCCTCTGAAAGGTATGTTCAGACTAGAAGAATACTTCGTATACAGCTATGTTTACAACGACAGCGAAATGTTGATTCTCCTCGTATGCTGGCTTATATAGAGATTAATGACGTGCCCAGTTTGGATCCGGTTTTATAAAACAATATAATTAAGGAACTCACGATGAATCACTTACAAAATCACACGTCCACTTGATTGGACATTTCGTCCAATTGAAAGGTAACGTGACAATCCGGTTTTGATTGTTTTCGAATCGTCTGATGCAAATTTTGCTAACATCCTATTTCGGTTTAAATTTATGTTGTGCTACTGAAAATGTATTAAATACATTATTGATGTAAACGTGTCTTGATAAATTCTTCACTCAGTAGTAACAATAGCACTTATAATGATCTCGTGTCTATTGGCCGAGTGGTCAATGTCGCTGGTTAATATCAAAGTCCTTCATATCTTTGTATATTAATGTATTTTCATATGTCAGTATGGACCTGTCTGCATCTGGTTACATTTTACGCATTGTTTGGAAGGTCAAGATGCGGGCTGCACAACACACTGAAAAACATAACGTCAAACATCTTTCCCTGCCATTGTCAATCCTATGATAACATATTTATTTATACAAGACACAATCTTTCAGATCAAAATTAAATGGGTTGTCAAAATACATTTTTGATGTACTATTTTATTTTTGTCTCAAAATTTTATAATTTCCAGAAATACTTCACAATTTTTTTTTTTGGGGGGGGGACATCGGTAGTTAAAATGCTCTAAGAGATATCGTTTTCTAACTTAACAGGTGATATGATTAATCGATAAAAAATTGTGCAGATTGTGACGGAATTGCACACACACACACACACACACACACACACATTTTTTAAATTCCGGCTATATTTTTAGACAGCTCTATGAAATTAAACTGTTTATTCATAAATCACTAACACGGTTTGGCTAGAAAAGTATGGAGCTATACAATTATAAAAGCTTGTTAAATATGTGATAAGATACCAGGAAAAATCCTTTATTGAAAATATGTTGAAAATATTTAGAGCGTATTAATCTACTTTTATTATTTTCTTTTCTCTGTATTAAATGTGTTGTTTTTGTAATTGATTATGCTTGGCGTTTCACAACAATTAACGGGACTCATGAAAAAACTCATCCTTGTAAAAAATTGTCAGGGAATAGCAAACGCAGAATCGCTCCCTGAGAATAATTCTGTGTGCATTTTCTATCCTTAACAAGCCATGCGCCAAAGTTCATCATCGCTTAGCATTTGTCTGTCTGGAACTAAAATGGGTTATACATTATTATTAAATATATCATGTCATGACTTCACACCAAGGCAATTTTCTTTATTTTGATCTCATTTACAGTTGCACCGTTCGATACTTTAGGCGACATATTAATGTGGAGAAAATTCCTTTTCAGCAAGCTACAACATATCTTTCCGAGTCAAATATCGGAGAAGGTATGTGACAGAAAATGTCAAAATTTGCGTGATTTTTCATTGGTCAGGCAATGTTACAGATGCACAGGGTCACCGGTATATTCAAGACTGAAGCTTTTTTGATAGATTTTCATGTCAAAGAGATGATACCAGCATATATTTGTATGAGTTTGTAATTTCTTTTCACTAGAAATATTTTGCCATCTTCAAAGAATATCTTAGATGTCTCAATCAATTCCCAAAAATGTTCAAGCGATCAGTGCTGTTATGGCCAATTTACAAGCCGAAAATCCCAAGATAACAGCTGATTGGTCGAAATTGAAATGAGGTAATGACATCTCGAAATGTTCCATCTTTCAGCCAACAAGAAATTTGCCTTATATAGCACATGTGTGTAGCTCTCTACAATAGAGGTTTAACCAGAATGGATCAATTAGTGCAAAGTTGGTGAAAATTGAGACGGTTTTAAAATCTTCTCTCAAGTAAGTGACATTTTGCTTATGAAAAATAATACTATACTGATATAAATATCTGTAGGCGTTTTTACATTGTCGTGACAATGCATTTACAAAGCTTAACATTCTTAAAGATAGTGGTGATTTGGGGCAAGCGTATCTACGTCTCTGACCAGACAAATATCATAAAAAGATTTTCTCTCTGTCTCTTGATATTTTTATCTCTAACTCAAATAAAATGCTTGAATGTAGAATAGGGAACTTTTGACAGATAGATTACTCAAAGGCTTCAGTAAGAAATCTAGGATGGTGTGTGCAGCTACAATTTCTCATCTTATAGAAGGCGCCATTTAATAGAATATAAAACTGAATTTCACCAATTTTATTATAAATCCTGCATTAGCTACACGTGGTTTTTTAGTAGAAGTGTGAGCAGCATAGTGGATAAATGTACTGTATTGTGTATAATGAAGACGAGTACATTGTTTTCCTGATCGATGGTTCAGACCATGTACACTGTTATATTATTATCAGGTGCAAGAGAAATGTTATCACTGAAATACCTAAATTACTTCAGGTCAAAATAGCAACCTTTTATTTTGTATATCTGTACCATTATTTTTGGACAAAGAGATGTTTAGGAAATGAAACTAAAAATTTTAAATAAAGACAAATCATCAACGCGTTTTTCAAGCCTTTGATGATCTTGAGCTCAAGGAGCCCCTCCTTAGCCAGTCAGGCGCATTTAGAGCATGTTTCAACTGCGCATAATACGAAATACATGGTATTTCTCTCTCCCTCTCTTTTTCATATATATATATATATATATATATATATATATATATAATCGACAACGTAACAAATAATAAAAATAATGTCAATTGACTGCTTATTAAAGGAGCTTTTTAAGGACTGTAAGTAAGAAGTCCACTCCTATTACTGATAAGCAGTAACGGATTTTCGATATGCCATCTGGATCTAAAATGTCTTCAGGTTGACAAAAACTGACGTTGGAACAGTGAAATCTGCCCTAGGAAAAAAACAAGTCAGGAGTGAGAAAAGCAACCCAAGACGATACGATTGATAAGGGTTCATTTCTATAATACGTATAGTAAGTTTACCTGGATAGGCTGGCTGCTTGTTACTGGCAGCAAGCAATTTCTGGATACCATAGTCATTATAAGCCGGTTCTAATCTACAACTCTTTACCGAAATATATTTGAAACCGTTTTGCCAGGTCAATTGTATAACATCATTTATGTGTCGGGTATGATCAGAGTCAGGGTGTACATACTGGTGGACATACATTGTTCTTTGTAAAGATAACGTTGCGAAAGCGATTTTTAATGCTGGATTGCATAGAGAGAAAACTGACTATCGAAGGACATGGGTGAATTTGAAATTATGGCCCTATGCCGATTACGTGAATTTAATATTTTACCATAGGTTTAACATTAGCACGCATTATACTGACAAGAGGTATTTAATACAAACTCGGATGAAAAGGTTGTAGAGTATATGATGGTGAATGAGCCGTATAAGCAACACATGATTTTAATTTATCCAACTCTGGAGTGAAAGCTCGTTTTTATTTTCAAATATGTTGTAAAATATTCAATGCCAATTACAATTTGATAGGTCATACATTATTTTTCCTAGATATTTTCTTTGGATCGAGCTATCCTTTATGTTAAACTAAAGCCCAACCTTGATTATTTCACTGCTAGCGTTAATACCAAACTTAAATAACATTAATTTTGCATATGAATAATATGTACTCATTGATGCTGTCACTTTCGAAATATTAAAAGAGCAGTTTACAGATGTGGGAGTCACTAATTTTTACGTTTAATGAAAATGCCACTCAAACGAACATCGTCTTTTTATTTTGTCCGGTAATTTATTCTATCTATCTAATGCAGAGTCACCTAGTGGGTTCTGTAAGGGTGTGACTATATACAGGCGAGGAAATAAATAAGTTTCAAAGCTCTTGTAAAAATTCTGTCTTTCAAAAACATTCCCTCTGAAATGTTTGAATCTGACAGTGTAAGCATCAGCCTTTGCTACTAGTGTTATTATAACTATTATTATTATTATTATTATTATTATTATTATTATTATTATTATTATTTCATGATGATTTTGCAAGGTGACCAGTGGCGATTCGTCCCGTGATATGTGCCGCCTGGTTGGGTCTTGGACTTTTGGAAGAGTCCTGTTTAATTAGAAACATGTCGACTTTGTATTGTGTCCTTTATTCTTTATATTTATTTGTCTTATCGATGGATTTTTGCAAGATCTTGATATTTTATTTGTTGTCTCCTGGTGAATATGTATGATCTGTTGGAGTGCATTGTCTTCCTCTGGATTTCGGCGAGAGTTTTGACTTGACCATATTTGCTTTCGAGCTATTGCTGGTCACTGTGTGTATCCTGGATAGTGCTGATGTGTCATTAAACCTATGCATACATCCTCTGTCTTCCTTGAATTTTCCCTCGCTTCCATTTCTTCATTCCATGGTTACTGCTTAGTTATTTGCTTGAATTTTTCCTCACTTCCATTCATTCCATGGTTACTGCTTAGTTATTTACTTGAAGACAAAACCTAATTAGTGCATAACATCTAGTTTGACATGGGATGTGATAACGGAGGTGGCGAAAACATAGTTTTATGGAAAAAGGTTAAGCAGTTACTGCCCGAGTGACCACTAGCACGTTGTATCCCGCTTACAGAGATACTATCAGGAGCTTCACATTAGAGTTAAATACTTTTCATTAATTTACACTCACGTGACTGTGACAAATTCAGTGAAAGTTTGGGGGAGGAAGTGGTGGTAAGTGGACGATTTATAAATGACGCAAAGTCGAAAGATGTCAACATTTCGGTGTGTACAAGGAGCGGTAGAAGTCAAGGTAAAAGGTTTGCATTTACAGTTGCCATTCTTGTATGCTTTTTTTCATTACTCCTAATTACGTTCTGCATCGCAAGTATAGGTTTAAACTGTTAAAGATATCTCTCTCTAACTAAATATTAAAGGAACTATGTTACGTAAACTTCAACTGCTAAAAATATATCTCTCTAACTAAATATTAAAGGAACTATGTTACGTATTTTTAAACTGCTACAAATATCTCTCTCTAACTAAACTATTAAAGTAACTATGTTAGGTAGGTTTAAACTGCTCAAATATCTTTAAAAATATTAAAGGAATTATGTTATGGTGTATATACATACAGGTCATCGTATTTAGCTTTATTGCTCTAGAAAGAGAATTTCACTTCTTGCTCTTGAGTAGAATACATTATCTCTCCACAGTGTAAAAAGTATGATGTCCTTACCGATCGTCATTTTCAATAATAATAATAATAATAATAATAATAATAATCGTAAGCTATGAAACATTTTAAAAATTCTAGGCGTGGCACTAAAACCAGACATACTACAAAACAACGGTATTCCTATGAACAGCGGGTATACTGCAGTATGACACTGGATGGTTCTTGTACAAACCATTAATGGAATCATCAGTTATCTTGTTTGAAACATATTTCCGTGTATGTATATACATATGCATATATCTGTATGAATATGGGGGTGATGTGTATATCTAAATGTGCAAGTTGTATGTGCATGTTTTTGTGAATGAGTATGCCAATATATGCATACTGGTTTCGTGGGGAAAAATGCTGATATTTTCCTTCTATCGTGATATATAGTCTACAAATTATAAATGTAAACCTTATTTAGTTCAGAATTTACAATTATTTACTTTTTTTCTTAATTTCTATTCTTTCATCTTAAAATGACAAAACAATAATCGCCTAGAAAAATATCCAAGATATATATTATATATATATATATATATATATATATATATATATATATATATATATATATATATATATATATATATATATATATATATATATATATGTGTATGTGTGTGTGTGTGTGTGTGTGTGTGTGTGTGTGATATCTATCTTTGTGTGAAAAAAGTTTGAACGATGTGTAATTTGTAGAACAATATTTTACAACGGTAACCATTTTTAGTGACTGCAATAACTTTAGGCGAAGAGCTGGGAAATTTAACTGACAGTAAGTCCTTGAAACATAGTAGCATGGTAGCCATTTTGAACATTTACTTCAAGCAGAGCATGAAAGGGTTAACGTTTTATTTTTTTAGTGAACCTGTGTGAACTTTTTTCAAAGACAATACCATCAATGAAGAACAGTTTGAAAGTGGATGTGTATTGAAAATTATGAGGTCATTTAAAATTTATATTCATTGATGAAACTAGTACTGAGTTTTATGAAATATTTTATGCATGTCTGTCTGTCTGTCTGTCGGTATGTATGTATGTATGTATGTGTGTGTGTGTGTGTGTGTGTGTGTGTAAGTAGGTAGGTAGGTAGGTATATTACAGAACTGATAACTATGTGTCAAGTATAGTCATTACGTGATGCTTGGCGTAGCACTGTCACGTTGAAATCCGTTTTCTATTCCGTACAGGATAATATGGTGGAAAAGGTTAGCCTATATCTGTCTGTATGTCTCTTTTATAATAATTCCCTTTGTCTTTACCTTTTTTTATAATAATTCCCTCCGTATGTATTACGTAAGCTTAGTAATATGTTTTTAGCAAAATAACGTGTCAGTAAGTGTTCATTTGTTATTAATCTTACTAGATTAGTTCTTTGACCTTGATTTCTGCACTCAAGGGTTCTGCTTGAGTGGCATTAAAGTCAGGAAACCTGACTAATAGGTACTAAGAATAAGTGGAATCCATCTGGTAAACCAGTCTAGAGTTTTCTATTGAAGACTTTGCTTCAGAGTATCCTTATAAATGAAAATTGTTGCAACGGTGATTAAAATCCACCATTATTTTACGCATGATATATTTCCTTTTACAAATCTTAGATATTCTGAAGCTACTAAATTTCCTCTTGCTGTTATCTTCAATGTTTGTTTCTATATTTTTAAAAGCGTGTCTGAAAATCTGTTTTTTTTTTCATTTCTGTAAATACTTCTGATGGTCTTTTGAAAGCTTTTATAACTACATAGTATTTGCTTTACAATTTTAGTCGGAAACAAGTCTATTTAATAGACTGAAAATATAGATAAGCCTTACATTTGTCGAGTATGTTAGCTGTGTTGTGTACATCCATGAACATCGTCGCACAATGTATTTTATCAATAGTCTGTACACATTATATATAGTGTGTGCAGTTTAATATTTTTGATATTACAACACGTTAACACATCACTTTATGTACTTCTGATTGGCCCAAGTAAGTCCGTGAACTTGCGCAACATGCTCTTTAATTGATTGGCTGCGATCGTGGGAAACGTTTCTTTTTTATCCCGCCTTACGGAACCTTTTCAATTTACTAATAAGATGAACATTTTGGCGCCATTTTATGAATCGACTACCCAAAGGGAATTTGGAAAATAGGTCACGTCATTCCGAATATGGCGAATTTACCACCACATGTACTCTTTACGCCAGGTATAGCATAGCATACTTTGATAAAACGGCATAAAACCCCAAGACAAGAATAACAACAAGTAAAACTAAGGGTATTGATCAGTTGATAGTGGGTGTTGGGGTAGGGGTGAATTATTTACCTGTAATATTTAGTACACCCTATATACAAGCCTGGTTTAACTATTAACTTATAGAAGTCAATAAACTCACCTCTGTTCACAAAATAATGTGGACATAAACCAGTCTCCCACTTACAGAACATCATCCAACCACAATATATTTTGCAGGGTTAATATGTAATGTTATTCCGACTAAAATGAGATTTGTTGATGTCTTCTGTAGTCTACTGTTCGTAATCAAATAATGCAAATATCCATTCACAAATGCATTACAGTAACTATGAGAATTTCTGCAACCAGTAATCCTCCATTCACACGAATATCGTATCAATCTAATGTTTAGGTGTGAGAGTGACACTTTAGGGTAAACATGGATGGTCTACTGTACTTTAACCGGTACAGTATCAAGCAATGTGATATCATAAGCATTGGACATGCGGTGTTGAAAAATGATTTTGTCTGTGTAAAATGTTCTGTTTATCTGGGAGGACACTTCTTCTTTGATTTATAGTTTGCAACAAAATAGTATTATTATATTTTTATAAACGTTAATACATGTTCAACTCGTTAGCGACAATTTGTTACGCAAGAACAAATTAAATGTGCGACGCTTTAGTCAGAATGACCGAAATTATCCGCTCTTCTTTCTCACAAAACGTTTTCCAGTGGGGAAAAAACTGCGTGATAAAAGGAATCTCTAATGGGTAATAATTTAATATTACATTTATGAAACCCGTTGAATAATGTCCAGCTTCTGCAAGTCTTGCTTATTCTTTGAATTTAGACTGCCAAATTTTTTATGTAGACATTCACGATTCCGCCTTCCCAATGCAAAATAATTCTGCTACTAGTACTGCATTCACTATCGGGGTTACCTCCCTTAATTTTTACCGGCACGTTAGACAATACAATATTTATAAAAAGATCTTCTAGAAAAATTTATTTTTGTATTTCTTGTAATATGAATCCAAATTTAGTTTTTCTAATAAATAAATATAACTTCCCTCTTCCTCACCCCCCCCCCCTTTATTCACATGATCACCTGTAGATAGTGTAACATCCTTAAATATAGTAATTCTAGAAAAATATAAACTTGGTAACGTTTAATTAAAATTATTTCGGTCGACTTATTTCCTGTTTATTTTCTTATGTAATTTTAGATACTGGATGTTGCTTTGATTTTATAAAGCATAATTGCCTGCTATGCTGAGAGTTTTCTTGTCTTCATTATGGACAGTTTAGAATCGGGATTCAACTTGCAGACCCTCTAAAATGTAATATTATTCCTAATTGCCTCGACTGGGTGGCACCACTAAAGTCACTGAGAAAAAGAGAAAGTCAATTTTTACGAATTCTCCACTATTAGGTCTGAAGTGTCCCCGTCCCCGCAAAACCCCAAAATAAAATAAAAAAATTCATTGGAATTTTAATGAAAACAATTCTCATGATCAACCGACTTAAGGACATTATTCTCCATACAAAAGATACATCGCAGTAGTTAAGTTGAAAATTATAACCAATAGTCATGCGTAGTCCTAGAGACTTTTAATTTCAAAATTTGGAGAAAATCCTCTATCTCCGTGTTGATAGATATAGATTCCTTACATACAGTAGCTCGAGTACTATCTACTGTGCGTTAATCTAGAACATACTAATACATAAATTATCAAGATAATCTTGAACATACTGATACATAAATTATCAAGATAATCTTGAACATACTGATACATAAATTATCAAGATAATCTAGAACATTCTAATACATAAATTATCAAGATAATCTAGAACATACTAATACATAAATTATCAAGATAATCTTGAACATACTGATACATAAATTATCAAGATAATCTAGAACATTCTAATACATAAATTATCAAGATAATCTTGAACATACTGATACATAAATTATCAAGATAATCTTGAACATACTGATACATAAATTATCAACATAATCTTCAACATACTGATACACAAATTATCAAGATATTGTTGAACATACTGATACATAAATTGTCATGGTATATTATGTGTTGGAAGAAACACGTGATCTTGCAGAACAACATTTAGTTTCATTAATCTCCCATTGGCAACTATTTCTACTAACAACAAAAAATAGTGACTGTCATCAACGGACCGTCATAAAAAATGTCTCAATCTCTAAATGAAATATATAATGTACGGTTACATCTTACCCAAGAAATTGCAAGGACGTACGGAAATATTGAATTACAGTCCGTTCGACTCCATATACACGTGCATAAGTATGGTTTTACAAAAAGCATTTGTGATGCCCAAAGACGTGAGAATATTCCTAAGTTTGACCGTTGAACATATCTAGAGGACGATTGCTTAATATGTGAAAGTAGTTTCACAAGACTGGATCGAGATCCGTTTACAAACTTGAATCATACTGGGTAATCGGGATAGATTTTAGTGGCATACGGAAGGATGGAAGTACGTCAAAAATCACATATTAATACATTTTGGTAAAGACATTCTATGAACGTGCAGCTTTAACTCTAACGCGAATTTCGTATATTCCGTGATTGTGCTAGAAGCTTCTTAAATAAAATAGTCAGGTCTACAGTTCTGAAGTGAAATATCACAAGTCAGCGTGCTGGACTCCGAACAAATCACGCGTGGTTTGGCTATCGTGGTGTGCTCTGGGTAAGGCAATTAAATCCAATAAACTTTAAGTATTACTGAGCCGAAAAACAGCAATGAAACGAAATCAACCCATATATGGGCATCTTTCTGCCAGTCACCGGAATCTAAAATTAAAGATACAGTATTAATTGTTGTCCAAGAGACTTTAATGCGGTGTACTACCCTTTCGGTAAATAAATAATTCATCATACATCGTGTACAAGATTCATCATGGGTAATGAAACCAAGAGTATCTAGACAGATTCATCTATCCCGATAAAATGAGCTAACTCCACCAGAGCGCATTAACACCAATATGTGTGGTATGAAGCAAAATCAGAGAATTTAAAAATAAAACATAATTGATTCAACTCTTAAACAATTAAACAATGACAGATAGTTAATCCTAATTGAAGCTGCGTTCAACATTTTCCACAACTATTTCATATTTGCGTAAAATATAAGTGACCTCCTGTGCAGGCAAAGGATAGCCTCCCCATCGTAGATATTTTGGGATAGCCTCCCCATCGTAGATATTTTAGGATAGCCTCCCCATCGTAGATATTTTAGGATAGCCTCCTCATCGTAGATATTTTAAGATAGCCTCCCCAGCGTAGATATTTTAGGATAGCCTCCCCAGGGTAGATACTTTATTTCACGTTCTTGGGGCAAGAGCATTTTGTGAATTTTAAAATGATTTTATTTTTAAGGAAAAAAATGATTTGTTAATCAACTACTAACAATTGAGCATTGAATTAAAAAATACAATCTTTTATTGAAAAACAAGTTAGTAAGTGAAAATAATTATTTCATTATGTATTGTTCAGCAATTTTGCAGAACAGAATTCATTGTTAAAGCTATGTGAAACCTACCATGGGGAGGTAATTCGATGATGCCACGGGAGGTGACCGATATGATCATAATGAGTCAATGACAGGTAACTAGCTAAGGCAGTACCATGTTAAACCAAGTTTTAAGTTCTGATTTTCCTGATGCATCAGACTTGCAACATCCATATTTAAATTTACTTATCATCTCTCCAGCAGTGATCAATTATTACGTGGATAAATATAAATGCTTTTATTTCCCCATCAAAATAAACAAATATAATTCTTATAAATGTACTTCATTAGTACAGTCAACCATTTTCAAATTAACTTAGTATAGTTAGTTATAATTACAGTTAAGATGTATTTGATAGGTTAGTTATTGGTTTGATAATTTTAATTTTGTTTCCTGTTTATACACGCTAAGCTAGCAACGCTGAGCAGAAATTTGGTTCTTTGCTGTAGTGAATTCCAAATAAGGACACATTTGTTCTCTACACGTTTAGTCCATGTTTCATATGCACACAATAAGTTGCGTTAAAATCATTTTAAGATATATGTATCTACAATTATACATATCACTTTTGAAGGTACATGTCAGGAGCTACCTAACTATGATACATAGGTATATAGGTTTATAATGCTGACGAGTAGTAAGCACAAAAAGAAGGGTGAATACTTTCCTTTATTTCTATAATCAGAACATACATAAAACAGTTTTATATGATCATAACATACATATAATAGTTTTACTTTGGAGAATATCTAGGGAGGTTGAATACAGGCACTTTAGTTATATCAAAGGAGATGATTTGCTAATGAATCACATATCGTCTCCAACGGCTCATATTAGGAGAGTATCCAGTCGAATCATCCTGGAATGAGTTTAATTGTCACGTGTTAATATTCCGAAACACTCAAAGTCCAATGAGAGAGAGAGAGAGAGAGAGAGAGAGAGAGAGGGAGAGAGAGAGAGATAGAGAGAGAGAGAGAGAGATATACATTTCCTGCAATGAGATAAATCTTAAAAGCATAACAATAAAATGTATTATACATGTTAGCACTAGATTTTATATATATATATATATATATATATATATATATATATATATATATATATATATATATATATATATATATATATATATATATATATATATATATATATCTTCGTACACGGTGAACGGATGGTCAGTACGTTAATATTGTGGTGAATATACATGACATACATATCATACTCTTGTGAATGTGAGACGTAATTGTGCTTGTTCCACTACTATTCAAGTGACAAGTTAGTTTACTGCAGCAACAACAACAAAAATTCAGCTTTCATACTGATATTTTCAATGCAAAATAAGAAAGTAAAGAGTCAGGACCGCAACCCATACTTACCAATGACAGACAAATGGCGGGGATGTTAAATACAGATGGATCCTTCACGCCCACCGTGATGCCAGAATACTCCGACACTTTCATGACTGAGATTTAGAAGACAAAAAAATGAAAACATGATTGTTTAAAAAATCGAATAAAACACTGTTGAATTTATGGACAATGTGTACTCTCTCTCTCTCTCTCTCTCTCTCTCTTTCTCTCTCTCTCTCTCTCTCTCTCTCTCTCTCTCTCTCTCTCTCTCTCTCTCGTGTAAAGTACAATTTGACTGCTTTAACCTTGATCATATAATTTGCTAACATTTTAAATGCTTTTCGTTATATTTATGTTTACACTTAGCAAATATTACCCAGAAAAATAGATCTTTTTGATATATTAAATATCAGCGACAAACATTTGCTCTGAATTTAGGTTAAAAAATCGCTCCCCATTTTGAACATTCAATATAGGTATCACCTTCCGTAGTTGTTGACTTGTTACATTACATTTACATTTTTTTTTCTTGTCCTAGTGCTGTTCGGTTGTATACGTTACTACTCGGTCCAGAGATATAATATGGATTGAACGAATAGGACCTATGACGTACGCCTAGCCGGTTAAATGGGAAAATTGTAATATTAGTATTCACCTTGTGCATAAGGAAGGGTGCCTGAAGAGATCGCCATGACAGGGATGCAATCGTTTGCCGTTACCGTCAAGTAAGTCTCGAGACCTCTGACATTGAACCTGAATATTTTCACCGCTACATTCTCAGACCCAGCGCCGAAATACGTCCTGTCCACAAGGGTGGCATTTTCTGTCGGGAATGAATGAATAATAGATGACTTCCAAGCTTGATAAATGACTTTCGAATTTACTAGCCAGCTACTTACAAGTAACTAAGAACAAGGTATTTATCTTAGCTACTATATATACCTAACCAATGGAGCGATTTAATAATTAACTAAAGAGAGTATATCTACGGTTTTGAATAGATATAAGGAAATAATTTACGAGTGAAGTCGAAACATTGTATTCTCACTCGTGCAAACTAGTCCGCTTAACCAATGAAATATTTCCCTATATCTGCTATAAAACTAAAACAGATTTTCTTTTCATTTTATATTGTTGAATGCATAAGCCATCAACTTGCACTGATTGTTTTGTTCGATTCTGTGTTAATGCGGTTACCTGTTGCATTAATACGTCGATAAAATGAAGTTCCGAAATTTGACGAAAATTTAGGACAGTAGCTTTTTGCATATTTAGCTCCTACATATAATACTTCAAGCTGTGTATGGTGCAAAATTATTGAATGTTTTCATATGAAAATGAAAATATTTTTATATTTTAATATCCTTTGAATACATTTCTCGCGAGGGTTGATACAGTGAATAGTGTTAGAGGTGGGGTGGGTCCTGTATAATTATCACATAGTGATCGTATCCGGCAGTTTTCAGAGCATAACGTCTTTAAGCAAAATATTCAATAACTGAGTTTACCGATAAGGATTTTATTGTTTACGTTTCGGTTATTTCTGCATTTAAAAGCACAATAGTGCAGTTGAGAGTAAATTTTCTTATGATCGTGTTGAGATAGTTAAATAATTGATCAAATACTATGTAAAAGACAAGGTTTAATTAATAAAGGTACGTAGATTTTTTCATTATGAAATACGAGCGCTTAGATATACCGTCTCGTCCTGAAACTCGCGCTCAGCATTAATCGGCAGATCCTTCCAGGAAGAATGAAGGTAACCTAAATTTGCATAATTATAAGCTAATAATTGTCACACAGAAGCTGCTGATGTATAAATCAACCGCGTTACCAAACCGAGTAGGCCTATATAACGTCGCCCTCTTAGAAGTGGGGTGGTTAATTGGATTTGGCTGGTGTTATCTAGAGGATGACCTCCCTCGATATTATAGCCCAGCGGGAGTGAAAGAAGAATCGAATTTCAAGAGAACTGAGCGAGAATATTGGAAAGAAATAAGACAATACGAGCCCTCTTTGACAAAGGAAATAACAAATTTAATCTGAACAAATTAATAACGGCTATTCCAATTCAAGTAAGATTATATCCATATAACTTAATAGGAGTGTCCAATTTGGATTTATTTCATCATCATGACGAGAGGTGAAAAGAGCGCAGTGTCCACGGTTGATTTGCATCACCTTCCTCTCTTGTTCGTATATCAACGTCTCCTAATTCATCCTTCCTAAGTTCTATGCTTTGCCCATTCAAGGATTTCCTGGTCATTTTATTCTGACCTCGTCCTTCTTTTCTTCCGACTTTTGTCTTCAGACTGTCCCGTCTCTCTCCTAGAAAGCTGTTCCTTTAAGGACAAAATTATCCCTAAATGTCTGTATACCCCACTCACTAGACGTACATAAAATTCCCTCACGTTACTCAGAGCATGTTAGCTATCCAAACACTGCCTAAATTCTAACTTAGTACGGTAGGACATTGACCTCTCTGCCAGCGGCAGGTCTTAAATTACCACGCGAGCGGCTATCGAATATTACCGCATTCTTTTACATATGCTACTACATATTCTATTACTATTGCATGAAATTCACAAATCGTAACTCACAGCAATCCTTAACTTACAAGATTATTCAAACATTGCAAAATCAGATATAATTAGGTAATTATCGTTAATTCATGATAGTCTGTAACGTCACAACAAACAGAGAAAGTTATTTCACATAACCCTGTGAAATCCTACGCATATGAACATTTTAATCGCATGCAATCAATTCTACCAATGGTCTAATAACTGTAAACGTAAAATGTAAAGTGCATAACAATTCTAGCATCAACACTTTCCACTTTCCATGAAATTGAATAAAATAAATTGCATAACAACTCTAGCATCAACACATTTCAATGAAAATGAATAAAATAAATTGCGTAACAACTCTAGCATCAATACATTTCCATGAAATTGAATAAACGATACATAATATGGAAACCTAGTCATAGAAAACACATTTGCATAAAACAAACAATCAAATAATACAATAGTACGTGAAACTAAAATTGCGTACCTTATTTCTGTTCTCTTTCAGAACTTGTGTGTCATAACACTAAAACCTTTCTTTTTACAGGATGGCCACCTGGTCCCTTTCAAAGCAAAGCACTATTCTTTTTATACCTACCCGGAGTCAAGACTCTCTTCTCTTTCAGGAAATTTCAGGCCAAAGAATTTCGACTAAGTTTGATTGCTTCTAAAGCATACGCCTTAATTTATTCTGCTGAATCTTAGGCAGCAGCGGTCCCTAAATTGTCCCAAGGAAATAATTCCTTTCATCAGGTTTAGACAGCACAGAATCTATGAATGACAGTGCGTAACAATTTTCCTTTGAAAAAATGATAAGTGGACATAGGTTCCTACCAAGCGATTAGGATTGGTAGCTCAAATGTTTACTTTCTAAGGACCATGTTAAGATATCCCGGTAAATTTCACTGAGTTGGAATGCTGCCCCTTTGAATTTTACACTGACATGGGGGGGGGGGGGGGTTGAACGAAGACAGGTCGAAATGACCATTCACAAAGACCTTTCTGGCTTAAATGCGATAACATTTTAATGCTTAATGCATTCAACTTTAAAGTTGAGTATTGTAGTAATTCAAAATTCGACACTTGACAGCCTACGATATGCTTTTGGTTCTGATCCCTTTCCTATTTACTTTCTATTGTTAGAGGAAGTAATGAAGTTTATTTTGAACTAGTTTTCATGACTATTTTTAAATAGTGTTTGTTGTACGAGAATGATTTAAATTAACGGACTTTGTAAAGTGTTACAACGAATCCACTGATAGTCTTGAAAAGTAACACTTCAGCTACTTAAGTGAATTTGTCCATTTTTGTGTTTGATAATTTGCACATATTCACATATCTTTATGTCAGCAGTGTTTTGCACATATTAGTGAATTGAAGGCTGGCGACATTTCACCCGACGGCTGGGACGTACAGGTCAAGAACCAATGCACCCGAATACAGACGGTCCGTAAGGGCATAGCACTCAATGATGTGAGGAGAAGCCAGATGGTGGCAGAGAAAATGGGCGCGGCAGCAACCACAGCAACTCAGACTTCCCAGTACGTCTGCACCAACTGCAATAGGGACTGTCACTCGCGCATAGGCCTGCTGCACAGCCCCAGCAGACGTTGCCAAAACCCAAGAGACAGACCACACTCTAAGGGCACTAATCGCAACGTATCTCGAGATTGAGCCGCAGATGATGAGCGAACTGAAGGTCTATCTATTTTACCAAGACGTGCATGTTTAAACTGCTTAGTTTTTGGTAGACACTCAACCAACCCCCAACCCCATGTCATTTGATAAAGACCAGTCACACTGAATCAGATACAATACAAAATGCAGAGGTCACCTCATTAATATGGCAAACTTTTCTTACACCAAATATAATAATGTCATCATCTATTTTGTCTTCATCATGAAAGGCTACTATTTTTAAAAAGTTCAAACATGGTCTCCTTTTAAATTGTGAATCGCTGTATTTAATAATGTAGGGCTATTGCTTTAGCAATGCAAAAAACCATTTTTAAACTTGATGCATGCATTAAGTATTTCGAAAACCCCAAAATATGTTAAGATAATACTCCATATGTAATATCATGATACACATCAGGACTTAAAGAATTCTAAAATGTCTTACTTCACAGAATTCAAATTAACATGAAGGCGTATAAGAAACATAAATTTCCTTCATATTTAATATAATAATTTGGGTAACAAATTTAATTGCTCATGCTGCTGTGCATTCAGTTTTCCACCTCTGAACACGCGATTACTGCAAATGATTTCTGAAATATTTTTTTTTAACTTGATGCAATGAAAGGTTTGATATTTTTTTATTTCTCTCACGAACTTGTATGTATTCCTTAAGCATGTGAGTTCCTAAGCTTACAGCTTCATGTACACAATATGTATCACAGAAAGATAATGAATAACTGTATAAGGGATATGTTGCACAGCTGCATATTACACACATGTAACAACAGCTGCATATGAATGTTAAACATTTCCTCTATTAAGATAAAATAAAAGTACTGCATATATTTTGACACAAAATTACACAACTTTGGTAGCGAATTGTACAATACAACATTTGCTACCATCACATCATCTATTTCCAAGGTGGAGTTGCAACGATTGATACCTGGTGTAATTACATGATGTTTTAAACGTTGAAGTTTCCATCGGATTGTGACTTTAGCTTTAAAGCATTTTTCTATCACATTCATACCGGGATTTTGTATGTTTAATATATAAAGGCTGTGTGATCTTTTCTTACAGATTTAGCAGTTACACCGCAGCCTTGTCTGTTATGTCTTGGAGCCAGGTTCAAGACAGTGTGGTGGTTATCATCTAGCACCAGACACAGTATGTGTGTAAAATGTAGGGAGATGCCCCAGATCTAGCAAATGTGTCTTGTACGAGACAGCTGTTTATATCACTTCTGCCGGTAATGAATATGTTACCTTTTATGTGGAATTTGTACTGTCTCTTAATGAGCTGTTCATAATATTCTAAAGAGGGCATTTAACATAACGAATTTTCAAGGTCTTTTACGGAGACCAACTGAGACATATGCTTTGACTATTTCCTTGCAACCATTGTAAATGAGGTTTGAAATTATCAGCCATCCAATGAGACATACATGCATATGCAGATGTTTAGGACTATTTTTTTTACAGTTGATCCATATCTAGTAGATTCTTTTCACTAACTGGTTTCAATGTAGGTACTGCCTTATGGTGAACAAATCTACGATGATCATGATAGAATAATAAGCTTTTTGTTTTATAAATATATTCATATGCAATCAGAGGATTCTATTTGATCCAATGTTTTGGGTATGCGACTCATAAACATGCTCAAAAAGTACTGTTACGACTCTATGGTCTTCCACTAAGTAACAGAAAAAGAGCCAAAACCAACAAGTTTTGTAAATTTAAGAAGTAATTTATTTGACTAAAACAGAAAGTAAAAATGCAGAAAAAAAATTACAGTATTGTGAATTAATTCCCAGACCGGCCTAAAAGAGTTCCAGTGGTGTTCAAAATGAATTCAAACTTATTGTACTGATGTACCAATAGCCTGGAATAATGTTGTGCTAACAGTTCATGTATCACAAGGATATGATCCTACAGGTCTTTAAATGAATTCAAACTTATTGTACTGATGTACCAATAGCCTGGAATAATGTTATGCTAACAGTTTATGTATCACAAGGATATGATCCTATAGGTCTTTAAATGAATTCAGACTTACTGTACTGATGTACCAATAGCCTGGAATAATGTTATGCTAACAGTTTATGTATCACAAGGATATGATCCTATAGGTCTTTAAATGAATTCAGACTTACTGTACTGATGTACCAATAGCCTGGAATAATGTTGTGCTAACAGTTTATGTATCACAAGGATATGATCCTACAGGTCTTTAAATGAATTCAGACTTATTGTATTGATGTACCAATAGCCTGGAATAATGTTATGCTAACAGTTTATGTATCACAAGGATATGATCCTACAGGTCTTTAAATGAATTCAGACTTATTGTACTGATGTACCAATAGCCTGGAATAATGTTGTGCTAACAGTTTATGTATCACAAGGTTATGATCCTATAGGTCTTTAAATGAATTCAGACTTATTGTACTGATGTACCAATAGCCTGGAATAATGTTATGCTAACAGTTTATGTATCACAATGATATGATCCTATTGGTCTTTAAATGAATTCAAACTTATTGTGCTGATGTACCAATAGCCTAGAATAATGTTATGCTAACAGTTTATGTATCACAAGGATATGATCCTATAGGTCTTTAAATGAATTCAAACTTATTGTACTGATGTACCAATAGCCTGGAATAATGTTATTCTAACAGTTTATGTATCACAAGGATATGATCCTACAGGTCTTTTAATGAATTCAAACTTATTGTACTGATGTACCAATAGCCTGGAATAATGTTATGCTAGCAGTTTATGTATCACAAGGATATGATCCTATAGGTCTTTAAATCAATTCAGACTTATTGTACTGATGTACCAATAGCCTGGAATAATGTTATGCTAACAGTTTATGTATCACAAGGATATGATCCTATTGGTCTTTAAATGAATTCAAACTTATTGTACTGATGTACCAATAGCCTGGAATAATGTTGTGCTAACAGTTTATGTATCACAAGGATATGATCCTATAGGTCTTTAAATGAATTCAAACTTATTGTACTGATGTACCAATAGCCTGGAATAATGTTGTGCTAACAGTTTATGTATCACAAGGATATGATCCCATAGGTCTTTAAATGAATTCAGGTTTTAAATAGTACTAAAGTTTATGAGCACCTTGTAATTACAATGAATTATTGAAATAACTAAATCCTCTCAATTGGACACAATAATTGAATAGAACGAAATGACTGTCTTCTCTACAGATATTTAAGGTAGGAATAATACTTCAGGTATTCACTACCTTTATATAAAAGACTAAGACACAATTTCAGAATGATGATGAGGGTCAAATATTCATTTCCAGAAAACCCCCTTGTCAAGCTGGTTGGTTTTTTTAACAGCAAATTAATCAGAAATCAGGCGAGCCAAAATGTTCTAAGGGAGAACCGATGACCTCAACTAAAATGGTTTCAAATCCCATCAAATTCGTAAAAAGATATTAAGTATTCAAATTAAATTACCTCATCCCAAAGTCAAAATACCTAAGTAGGCAAAATTGGTTATTTAACATCTTGTCTACTCAGTGGCCCCTAAAATATAATAAAAATATTAATGTGTGATATGGGCATACATAGCAATAATTGGAGGTGCACTTCGTAACATTAACTATACTTAATATCAGTTCCAGGTGTGATGGAACCCACAATGCGCATATCAAAATAAATAAAAAACTAGTGCAGTTTGAATCACATATTGATCAATGTTTATTTTAAAATGGAATCTTGTGGCATAGCATGAATATAAGTCGAACAATTGCATATTTATATTATATGTTTAATTTATACTCTTAAACACTTTAGGAATAGCATATTAAATTCGAATAATTGTTCAGGATTTTCAAGTTCTAATAATGGGTTGGAATGTTTTTGCCATAGCCAGTCTATTAGATGGAATATTCCTGTCCTTGATGATGAGGTCGATCTGATGAGTGCCAGTAGACATGCTTCTTATAGCCAGTTCATACCGTGGCGCCATGGCAGACTGGGGTCTGGACAAAGACATGCAATTTCCTTGTTTTGTGATTGGTAGATACGTGACAATATCCTGATGCTTTTGGACAGTGCACTGACTTCTTACCCTATGGGTTCGCATGAACATTGACACTTTCCAGTGTTTAAGAATTTGTATACAAATGAATAAAAGTTACTTTTTTGTCTTCTTCTAACTTTATATAATATTATCTCTTTATTGCATCGTACCAAAATGACTTCATTCAGATTTTTTAACACTAGTCTATTTCTGCCCTATAGACAGTGTGGGCAACAAGGTCAGATATAATCCATATCTAATGTTTTCAGTGATTGCAGACGCGATGTTATACTTTGTTTTCAACAACTGTTATTTACAAAATATCATTTAAATTATAACCTGTCATAGCAGGCACATTTTCATGTTGTATGCAGCTAATGTTAAGATTTACACAAAAACTTAAGTTGATGGCAGTTCTTGAGGCGCCAGGTTTTTACTAATTCTTCTGGGATCCTCCTCCTTGCGTTCTCCTGTCCATCTCATACAGGACTTGTTCCCAAGTAGAGAGATAGGGCCTTTATTTAGAAGATCCTTGATGTATGATGTGTTATTGTCCTTGCAAGGAAGGAGGGACCATCTGCCACTTTCCTTGTTGTAGCATCGATGATGCCTGTTTGAAAGAAAATATCCCTTTCTCAACTTGTGTAAGAAATATGCTCATGCTAACCCATAATGATCCATTACTCAGTATTAGAGCAATGTTCCTTCAATGTTCCACATACTCTGACACTGCAAGTAGATTACCTCTCATAGACTACATACCTACAAGACTGGGTGATGTATAAACATGGATAAAATACATATTAACAGAAATCAGAAGATACGGATTATGAAATATAGCTTATTTTGCAAGCAAAAATATTATATCACTATACTGATGCAACAGTTTACATTTATCTGTTCAAAATACAGGACAGAAATCTCACCTAAATTTGTTCGTAGCTACTGGCATTCTTGCACGAAAACCAAAAATGGTTTGTGATATCCTTGGATTAGTGTAAAAAAAACCCCACCACGTTTTCCTTTTGTTTGACAACTTTGAAAAAGGGCAGATAAAATTATATAATAATGTTATAGAAACCATAGAACAGAAATAATCTTAAAATTCCAAAGGCTTTATCACAGAAATAATTGCCACTCTATAAACTACTCTTTGTTCAGTTTATGAATACAGTGTAGCCTGCAATAGCTGCCAAATATGATCATACAGAGATCAACAAGAGTCAGTTGCTTCTTTTCTATGGCCCTGCCTGTTTTGATCATTACTCTCTGGGTAAGGCCACAGTTCATAAAGCAAATGCATACCTCACAGAATTGTCCACTTGTAGAGGCTGAACATTTTTTTCCCATCCGAGGATCCCCAAACTTTTTATTCCAATTTAAGCTGGTCTGGTACATAGCCATGTGGGTCCCAATAATTAACTTCTTCAGTCACATCAAATATGTAGTGCATAATATATGATGTAAATTAGATGTGGATCCCAATAAAAAAAACTGCAGAAGAAAAAAGAAACAGTAAGTGCAATATATATGATAAAATACATTTTAAAGTTAAATGCCACTGTTTAATTACGCATTCTCTCTCTCTCTCTCTCTCTCTCTCTCTCTCTCTCTCTCTCTCTCTCTCAGTGAACATACAAATTATTTAATAGGATCAAGACTAAATCTGTTACAAATTTTGATGGAAAACTAACTGGCTACTGAGCAAAAAGATCTCAAGACTTCAAGCTTAAGAAATTTTAAACTGCTGTTCACTTTCAAGTAAGTTTGTTGAGGACAGGTCTGGGTAGTTTTTGTTTTGTTTTTATTTGCTTGTCCATAAGTTATCTGGTATTTTAACGACACCTTCAGCACTACTGGCTTTATCATACTGAAAAAGCAAAAGCTAAGTGCTTTTCCCAAGGAGACATCAAGGCAGCTCACTTAGGAATTGGGTGGGTTATCAACCCAAGAGCACTTTTAATTTTACTTCATGTGACAAAATTGGTAACGACTTAGCCATTAATGTTTAAAAAAATGTACAGTTTTTCACTGTATTCTAAGTAATATAGGTACATACAATAAGTAATATGTATAATGACCACCTATTCATTCAAACAACAGAACAAATATGAACAAGACTATAACACTCATGACAATGAAACATAAGATTCAAAATGACATCCAGTTGTTTTATGTTTATTGCAGTAGATTACTGGATTGTAAGAAGCTATTAAAAATTTATATTTTGTTATACTTATCCATCTAAATTACTATTAGCAGATACCATCATTTCTACACTAGAGACATGTGGTTCAATGCAAACATACATTACATTTTCTTGCTATATACACAATTAATATCAGTTATATTAACATGGCAAGTTTTATAAGTTTTTTAAAATTTAATTTTCCTATGTGCATTCATAATGAGCTTAGTGGATAGACTGGAGGAGGGTGTTAACAGGGATTGCACATGGGACATAGTTATAAAGGGGAAAGGGGCCATCCATTTAGTACGTACGTAAAAATCTGGCAAAGACTGACCGTTTCTCCTCCCTGTACACATGCGTACTTTTTTAACCCACCCACCCCCGCGTCTGCGTACGTACGTTGACGCAAACACTGCCGCCCCGCCCCCAATTCTATAGAATAGCCTATATTTAATCCACGCAGAAACGATCAAGGATTAATAATATTAACGTGTTTAATAAAACAGATAGTCCACCGACGTTGAATGACTGGCTGCATCAAAGAAATAAGCTGCGTAACTTTAAAAAGTTTGTTTAGTGTCCACTAAAATTAAAACGCTGACTGAACCCAGTCAAACAGGTTAAGTTTTAGACAAATTAGTATCGAGGTTTCACCAACTACCCCGTTTCCTATGCGTGCGTACATTATCAGTAGACACCCCCACCCCCCTCCCATACGCAAGCATGTGCATTTGGGTTAACCACCTCCCCCTTCATGCGTATGTAATAAATGGACGACCCCAAACTGTATAGAGAAAGCATGATTAATCACAATTTCAAAATATATTGTCATCACTGGTCCTCTAAGTACTGATTTACCAGTCGTGACATGTGTGGGGGAAAGTAGTGGAGAAAAATAGCTGTGAATACCAGTTCAGCCTGCACAATATAGTGGAACCTATTCTTCTAATGAAAACAATTAAAGTAAAAGAGAGAAGGCAAACTTCATGGTATTTTTTTTCTTTTATAAAGAAGAGTATACAGTGGGGAGTCTACCTACTTGCACATTTTTTAAAAATGATCTTTATCAGCATTGCATTTGTTACATTATTGTTTTCAGTGGAATGACTGTTGATGGAACCAAAATAATAAATTAAAAATGAATACGAGAACCATAATTATTATCCTCTTCACTCAGTATCCAACACTCAAGATACTCATTGTCAGAAATCCGGTTTTTTTTAATGCAGATTAATCTTGCCTTGTTGTTGGTAAAATTTCCGGCGGACTTTTTTTTATTGGTTTTTGTAAATCGGAATATTTGTTCCTGTATGTAATTTGAGTAGGAAAGAAGGTAACAATACACTAAGACACAGCATACTGGAAGTTATTTGGGCGGGAGGGAATTGTTACTTGTTTCAGTCATTCATTATGCTTTTTCGAGGAATGTCTCGCACACTCTGATCTATTCGTGGCTTCTGTGGAATTGAAATTTGTTGAAAGAGGAAAATCGATGGATACAACTAACTGACCACTCAGTAAAATAATACGTTCAGATGGAGGTGACTAGAAGGAAAAGATCATAATGTTTTCGGAATATATTCGGAAATTGGCGGAAACTGGACATGTCTTGTGCTTGAACTGCCAAGACAAAATCTATTCTGGATCAGCTGGAAAAAAAAGTGCTCCTTAACCACGCTAATACAAAAAAAAAATAGGATAGTCAAGGGAAATCAGGTTTAAATAGACAGAAGCCTCCAGCGGTTTTTCGGTCACTTTCATTTTTGAAAATGTCGGTGACCGTCTCAGGCCAAAAGAAAATGCTTCCGATCAGCCGATGATACCAATTTTTCTTTGCTGATCTTTATCACCCCGGGGTAAACCATTAAAAAATTAAATCCTGAAATGTATATGTGCATGTAACTGAGCTGGTATAGCCCATTAATAGTCCGATAAATCAACCCCATAAATATGTGTTGATTCTGATGGACGATGTTGTGGGTATGATGTCACCTGTTCATTAGAATATGCAATTTTGCTGCATGAAAATCATTCCGGAACAAACCCGCGTACACTTTAGACAAATTGGTAACAGCCATATCGAACGCGAAATTCAAAATGGCAATATGACAGATGTTTGTGCTATTCCAAGTGGATTTATAAGTCACCAAACCTATGATTTGCTCAGGAAATGAAATATATATGTCACCAAAAGAACCCTTCAGCCGACGGTAACTGCACAGCCTCGATAAATACCGGTAAGTGTATACAATATACATCAATGTGTGCAGTCAAGTTTGAATACAGATAATTGCAGCTTTTAATGAATTAGTGATATCAGCCCCTCACCCGAAAATCAATATCATCACGGTTGAATGGCTGATTTACCGGCCTAGCCCAGT